>CM053752.1:39661243-39930396 GCA_028658305.1 Pachyuromys duprasi
ATTGGGAGGGAATGAGGAAGCGGGATACAGCTGGGATACAAAGTTAACAAAATGTAACTAATATTAAAAAATAAATAAAAAAAGAAATATGAGCTCTGCGGCAATCACGGACCCTGTATGGGCCTGAGCTAGGTCCTCTGCATATACATTATGGGTGTGTACCTTAGTATTCTTGTGAGACTCCTAACAGTGGTAGTGGACGGTGTCTCTGACTCTTTTGTCTGCTACTGGGACTCTTTTTCTCCTACTGGGTTGCCTCGTCCAGCTTGGTATGAAGGTCTGTGCTTAGTCTTATTGTAAGTATTCTACCATCTTCAGTTAATATCCCTAGGAGGCCTGCCCTTTTTTTTTTTTAAGGGAAACAGAGGAGCAGTAGATCTTGGAGAAGAGGGGAAGTGAGAGGGGGACTGGAAGGAGTGGAGGAAGGGGAAACTTCAGTTGGAAGATAATGTGTAAGAGAAGAAGAAGAGAAAAGAAAGAAAAGAATAGAAATACCAGCTCAGGATCTACCACCCAGAGAGATACTAATTTGTATGACTGTTAGTTACAAATCTGCATGGAAAAAGAATGGAAGGACTTGATAAACTATCACACGTCAGATATCGATATAAACAAATACACTAGACAGAAAATTCTGGTGACCCCAACAATTGGCTTCTCTCCTGGATTGCCCCTTATTGTCTCCTGCCGTTCTAACATGGCCTGTCCCTGTAACTCCCATTGGTCAACTCTGCGCATCAGAAATGACCTCTGTTAGTTCTGCGCCTAGGCCTCAAGAGACCTCATGTGCTTCCACTCTCCTCAACCTGAAGCAAGCACTTTGCCCTGAAATGAACACAGAGGTCCTAGGAGTAGATCAGCAACCGCTAGCTAAAATCGCTAAGCTATCAGGTGACCGCAGACATGTGAATAACAATTTGACAACTGTCTGGGACCTCTAAAACCGTTGAACTGACCTATAGTCTCAAGGACAATAATAAAGGTTTATATTAAGCTATTTGGATGGCTTTGTTCTGTGTTGTTTTATAGTCATGATACAGCATGCAGAAGTCAGTTTCTTCTGATAGCTTAGGAAACACCTTCTCTTTTGGGAGAAACAACTAAGGATATTAGGGTCATGGTGGATTATCATTAGGATCATGAGCAGGTTAAGGGACAGTTCTCAAATGTGCTTTCTGCTCTTATGCTCATTCCCAAACTCCCAGCAACACAACTAGGGATTTTAACGCCTGAAGCTAGTGGGACCAGGATTCTGCTGAAGGCTGGCCAGCATCTGGAGGCTGGCACTCGGAGAAAAGCTGAGAAGACACAGAACTTCTTCCCTTCTTAGACCTTGGGCTCCTGGTGGACAGCAACTAGGTCTTCTATCCAGTTCTCCAAGAGCCTGGCACATCCTGGGTGCAAAGTGAATTCACTGACTAAGCACCATACCTTCTCTTTGGGGGAGCTGAAGGACCAGGAGTGAGGGAAGTATTGTCGTGAATTAAATCTCCTTCTAGTCCTTCCTGGTGAGAAGGCCCTTCGGGTGGTGCTTCAGACATTTCCCCATCTAGAGAAACAAATGAAGAAAGAATCTTGTTAAATTAAGCAAGTCTCCATTTTGTGCTCACCACCACAGGAGGCGCCATAGCCCCTGACACTACTGATTTTGATATTGCATTGACAGGAGAGCCAGGTGGACAGATGCATAATTTAATGTGTGCATATCTACTCCTTTGTAAGAAGGGAGAGAAGATACAACAGGCACACAAATTAAGGAAATCTATCCAAGACCTCGGCAAAAAACAGTCTCCAATGTAAATGGAAGAGTCAGGAAACTGGAAGCAAGATCCCAGTGAGTGTCTTTCCTATATGTGCTGGCCAGCTTTGAAAGGCAAAATGTCATGTTGTAAAAAAGATGGGCCCTCATCCCTGAACCCCGCAAGTGGTGCCTCATAGATTGAAAACAAAGCCAGGAAGTGGGGCTGCTGCAGACACAGACATAGCTAAGGATATTGAGACAAGCAGGTTATGCTGGGTTATCAGCTGAACCCTAATTGCAATCATATGCATCCTCACAAGGATGGACAGAGGTAGGTTTTAAACAGGACCAAAGACAACAGTATAGTCCTGAGGGCAAAGATTAGACTGATTGCTATCTACCACAAAGCAAGGAACAGCACATGCCATCCCACCTTGTTATGGTTTAGCTCTTAAATGTCCCTAAGGTCATGTGTTAAAGGTCTGGTGGTCAAATTATGTCCCAAATGGAAGTGGTAGACCTGTAAAATGTGAGGTCTACCAACTTGAGACCCACTCCATCAGTGAGTCAACCCCTGATACTATTAATGTACTCTGCCATGCTCGCAGACAGAAGCCTAGCATAGCTGTCCTCTGAGAAGCTATACCCAGCAGCAGATCGAAACAGATGTGGAGACTCACAGCCAAACATTGAGAGAAGCTTAGGGAGTCTTGTGGAAAAGTGGGGATAAGGATAGAAGGACCTGGATGTGCCAGGAGCTCCACAAGAAGACCAAGAGAGCCAACTAACCAGGGCCCAGGGGGGCTTGTGAAGACTGAAGCACCAACCAAGGAAAATGCATGGACTGGACCTAAGCTACCCACACAAACGTAGCCAATGGGCAGCTCTGGCTTCGTGTGGGTTCTCTAGTAAGGGGAGCAAAGCCTAGCTCTGACATGGGCTCTGTTGCTTACTTTCTGATCACTTTCCCCTGGTGCAGCTGCCTCACCAGGCTACAGAGGAAGAGGATGCACTTGGTCCTGATGCAACTTGATGTGCTGGGGGGGTTGGTGGGGGAGAGCTCCCCTTTTCTGAGGGACTTGGGGGCAGGGATAAGGGGAAGAGAGAGGGATGGTGGAACCAGGAGGAGAGGAGGAAGAGGACTATTATTAGGATGTAAAGTCAATAAAAATAAATAAATAACCTTGAACCATAAGAGAAAGAAAAATAAAGGAAAAAAGAACTCAACTCAACTAGAAAAACAGATGAAATATCAACTCTTAGTATCAGCTAAAGTTCATGTTGTAGAATATTCTATTTAGAGATTAATTTGAAAGTCATATCTGATAAATAAATAAACAAATAATATGTAGTTATTTTACAAAAAAAAAGATGTGTGGCCCAGTGGAAGGAGTTAGGCAACCAGGGATATATTTTTGCATATATTTTTGCAGTAGAGATTTGGACCCTGGCATAATTACCTCTGCCCTACCTTTGCTCTAGCATGAAGTACTGCCATGATGTTTGATCCTGCTATTAGCCCAACAACAACAGAACCAAGCAGCCATGACCTGAAACTATGAGCTAAAATACTTCTTTCTTCCTTATCAGATTGTCACCTCACGTACTTTGTCATAGTGATGGAACGCTGAATAAGGAAATAGAAGTTGGAAACAGGAAGAACAGTTCTTCGGGTTTTTGACTCAGGGATGCTGAGCTCAGGCATTCTGGGCTTCATAACTGTGAAATAATAAATGTGTGCTGTGCTAAGTTACCAAATTACCTACCGTAGGGAGGACAGCTTACTAGGAAGCCCTAAGGAAACAAATTTATAAGAATTCAGCAAACCCAAGCAAGCGGATTGAAGACCTACCCTTAGACTCCTCCTTCCTAACCTAGATTCTGATTTAATTCATGGGAACATTGCCTAGATACCAAGATTATCTGTTCCCCAGATATCACCCAAAGTTTGTTTAAATGTGTGCCTGTTACTTACTTTCTCTTGATTTTATGTTTTTCTTATCTACAGTTAAAGCAGGGTTGATGCTCGCCATAGCAGAGTCATTGGGCAGAAAAACACGACAGTGTCCCAGCTCTGTGCCTGTCACAGCCTAAGGAGGGTGGATTCAATGAGCCAGAAAGAATTTCCTGGCTTATTTTCCTTCTATAACGTGAAGGTTGAATAAGGAAAGTGTCTTCAAAACTTTTTAAAGCTACCAGGATTTTTTACAGGTGTAACTGTATATTGAAACCATCTCTCTTTCTCTGAGTGTGTGTGCACATGTGTGATCCAGTGCCTGTGTAGCACCTGTGTGCATGCATGCATGTGTCCATGCATGTATGTGATTTAAATAGTCTTGTTATTTAGGCATTTTTCCCCATGACTCAAAGCAGAGCTAGAGATTAGAAAGGAAAATGTCTCAAAATAGCACAATATATACCAAAAGCTCATTTGTTCCAAGCTTTCTCAGTGTCATTCTGTGGGGTGGAGATGAGGCTTTCACCAGACCATACCCCTGTCCTGATCAGACTGTAGCTGTTCCCAGGGCTTACAAGGCTCAGCTATAAATATATCAACTGAATTATTTCTAATGTGCTTTCAGGTTGGTCTAACCAGACAGCTGTTCCAAAAACAAACAAAGAAAAAAACAAAAAACATAAAACCCTGGAATCAGAGGACAAATGGGCTCTAGCACTCTCCTTCCCAGGAGCTGGTGTCCCTAGGCATGGCCTCATTAGATTCTTGGTAGTTGTAGAGAGGAAAGCTGGATGAAGAGGGACTGCATCACTGCAGTCTCCATCAGGAAACTCAGGCCAAAGCCAGACAAAAGTGGAAGCAAAGGGAACACTAGTGCCTGGCTGAGCACCTTGCAGCCTTGCAGCAACAAGATATAGTAAAAGCTTGTCCTCGGCAGACTATGGCGCCTTATGGATGCAGAGCTGCTGGCATAGACGCAAATGTGCAGTAAGCATCCTTAGGGACTTCAAAAAGCTAGACGAGGCACAAGCTTAGATGCAGGAGAGGCATCTGACAGACCGTGGGCTCCTTCCTCCAAGGCTTGCACTCTGGAGGACGAGAGACCCCAAGATGTCTCAAGTAGATCAGACGCCAGCTGCAGCTTCTCTATAGCCCTCCGTGTTCACTGACAGATGCTCTCTGTCTTACCATACATGCAGCGTGATCTTCACAAAACAGAAATGAATGGTAGCATGTGACTTCTCTTCAGGCCTCCTGCTGGCGGCTTTCCACCCTACTTAGAAAACAACCTGAAGTCCTCACGTGACTTAGTGTGCATGCCTTGCTCCATCTGGCTTCCACCTGCTCCTCCTGACCACTTGGCCTTCTCTGTTCTCTGCCGACCCAGACCTTTCTCAGTTCCTTTTGACCTAATTCGGACTTACTCTGCTCTTTATCCGTAGGGGTTTTCTTCACAACACACACACACACACACACACACACACACACACACCCCTGAGGTCTTGTTTCTGTTGCCTGTTCCCTAGCAGCCTCCTTTCCACTTTTAAAGTCTTGCTTAGAATGTGACATCTAAGGGATTCCCCCACTGGATGCACTGACAGTCTCTGTGCAAACGAGCCAGGACTCTGCAGAGACTCCCAAACAGCCTCCGGCTCAGCCCGGTGTCTCATTTGTCTTGTCTTGTTCTTCGTTTGCAATAGGCTCCTCATATTAAACAGGTGACATGATGAATAGGATGAATGGAGCGGCTTTAGGATGATGAAGTTGGTCTCCTGGGCTCCTCCCAAATGGGGGTGGGGGAGAGAGAGGAAGAGGGGAAGAGGAGAAAAGAGAAGAATAAGCTTTCAGGTTGAGTTAGCCTTCCTAAGAGGAGTAACTTGATTCTTCTGGCTGAGGGAAATAGCCAGCTGGACCTCAAGCTCCCTCAGACCCTCCTTAAGCCTCCTTCTGGGGCACCATAGGCCAGATCCCACCTGCGAACAGAGTCTTAGGATCCTGAGGAAGAGGGTAAGTCAGACAGGGCAGGGACTGGAAAGCAGAGGAGTTCTTTCCTCCATATCAGCTCCACATTATATACCAGACCTAGCCGAGGACCAAACACTTACCAGGCATTCTGCCAACATTCACTGGGTAAGCGAATGAATGAGTTACCACAGGAGTCACCACTTACTGAACAGCTAATGGATGAACGGGTTAGACTCCAACCATTAGCATATCAACAATTCTGATATGATCACAATGCCTCAAAATACACATGAAATGGGCTTTAAGGGCATACCACACACACACACATGCTTGAGCATACACCAAAAGCCTTATCTTTCCAAGCTAAACCAAGAAGGAAGGACCAATGATTTGGCTTGGACACCCATGTTTGTCCCTTCCCTACAGGGCCAGACCCTCCCAGCAGGATGGATGTCATTTACTTTCTAGGTGGGGCTGATGGCACTCTGCCCTGTTTGTTTTGTGGGCTGAAGACTCTTAACAAGAAGTAGCCACAGAGCTAGCTCCCCTGATATGCCTGGCCAGTGAGGGTGGACTCCTGACCAGAGACCACGTCACAAGCCAGGAAAGCCCATACCTCAAGTCAGCTGTGTGACTCCTTCGGGGAAAGTTACTCCACCATTAGAAGTTCTGTTCTGGCATGGCTCCTACAAAGGAGGATAATGCAGCCAGTCCTGATGAAACCTGATAGGCTAGGGTCAGACCTCCCCTACCAGTAGACTTTTAGAGGGACTTAGGAGGAGATGAGGGAGGGAAGGTGGGATTGGGAGGGAATGAGGGAGGGGGCTACAGCTGGGATAAGAAGTGAATAAACTGCAATTAATATAAAAATAAATTTTAAAAAGTTCTGTTCTGAAATACAGGCGACAGAATCTAATGCTCAGGGTCATGAATGATGCACATCAAGTAGCAGCAGGTGTCAGAAGCTTATTAAATATGTCATATGTGTAGATTTCATAAGGCCCTGAAGGGAAGGGACCATCTCTTAGTCAACTTGGTGGCCTCAGGACTTAATTTCAAGGACCAAGAAAAGATCCAGAGCCTTTTAAATCTCCCATCCATATATCATTTTGATTGAATAAACAAGTATCCCTATTAAAGTCTCTGCTACCGGGAGAGAAGCAGGTAGTGTGTGTGCATGTAGAGGTCAGAGGTCAACCTTAGGTGTCTTCCTCAGTCATCCGTCATCTTGACTTTTGAGACTTGCCTGGACCTCACTGATTGAGCAAGGCTGGCTAGCCAGCCAGCCCCAGGGGTACGTCTGTGCCCCCTTCCCTAGTGCTAAAATTGCACACTGCCATACTGTGCCATTCTTAAGGGCAAACTCGGGAGCTCATGCTGATTTACTGATTGAGCCATCATCCCAGCCTTCCCATTAGGGTTTAAGCCTTGTAGCCACTAAAAATGTTCTATACTCCCTTTCCATCCTCGGGTACTTAGTCCTCACCACCAATATCTCAGTATGAGTGAGTGTTCATTGTTTTGTCTCTAAGAGTGAGTTTTACTCAGAGCAAAGGGTGGCTTTTCGTGGGCGTAAGGCTACAGGGGAGCTGGATAGCAATGAAGCACCTCAAGAAGGGTGAAGGTGAGTTATACCCATTCCGCCATTTCAGTCTAGGAATGGTTCCAAACGCCAGCCCTTACCTGGATGTTATCAAAGCCACTAAGGTAGAAGTCTCCAGGCAGCTATCCAAGACCTGTCCACTTGGAAACCACACATGCTATTTGATTTCATCTATGCTGACTGCCCACCCAAGAAGAGGCTTGGGCCTCACTTGGCAGAAGGAATAATCCATTCAAAGCACAAAAAGACAGGCAGCCTGGACTGACTTCCCAATGCAGCTGATTCCCCCATGCTCAGGACAAGCTGACTGACCAATTCTACACAGACAGACAGAGCCTTCTTCAGAAGGACCTACCTTCTCCCACGTGGTTTAGGCGTTACTATTGCCATCTTGAAATCCCTCATCATTTCTTAACAATGGCTTTATATTTTCACCTACACACCCTTGCAACCAGCCTTTGCCACGCATAATTTTCATTCTCTGTGTCTCTGTAACCTTGCTGGAAAAACTGGAGTAAAGATCTTGATGGTAAGAGGGAGTTAAATCAGACAATATATAGAAAGTCCCCTCCCGTCTTACTTTGAGAATCCTGGCTTTTACTTTGAAAAATGTCCTCAGCCTTCCCCAGGGCTGTGTGAGTTCAGCTTGGCTACCCATGCCATGCCCATTTGATAATGGGAGACTGAGAACTCCTGAGTCACGTACCCAGTGAAAACACAGGCAAAAAAATGGAGCTTGAATTTGTCGCCACTTCCTCATCTGGACCATTCCAAGGCCCAGTAAGTGTCTACCCCACCTCTGTTTGTCCATGATGTTGCACCTTGGGGTGATTTCCCTGAGGCCCACACCTGGTTCAGAAGAACTTGAGAGTCAGCTGGAAGATTACTGCTCCCTGCGCCATACACAGCCACATGCTCTGACTAGGAGAGTCCCTTTGGCCTGCATGGTGGGCAGCACCCCACCCCCAGACCTCACCTTGTGCACCCTTGTTGGTGAGGATCAATCCCTTCTCTGCTTTATTTTTCTTCTTCTTCTTCAGCTTCAGCCCAAACATTCCCTTTCTGAAAAGAAGAAAAACTCATCAATACAATCATCGAAATGAGTCGTTGCCTCTGCTGGGAGAAAGCATGCACACAGGGATGGTGGGTACTACTGGCTGGCCAGCCCCCTCCTCTACCCTGTGTGGGGGTCGAAAGTGTTAGGAGAACCTCCTCCACACCTCCAGGTTATCCTTTTTCTAGAAACCACTGCGCATGACAGAAGCCGGCTGGAGGCTCTAATTGTGCTGGCCCAGCACCTCTCATGTCTCCTGGCTTGCCAGGGCCAGGCGCTATGATATACTCTAAGAGATGACAGCAATTGTCTCCTGCCCAGCTTGCAGAGGAGGAGGAGCCAGGGAGAGCGGCAGGAGTTTCTCGGGCCACACAGATCCGGGAGATCTGCTTAGTTTACAATCCTCTATAACCACGAGGACCCCGGCTCTCCCAGCCCTCTGGGCAGAGCCGTCACTTCAGCAGAGTCAGGCTGTCACACTGGTTCTGAGGTGTCAAGAAGCTCTGATGCCTGCTGAGGCCATACCATAAGCATCCTGCTCAAATGCTACATGGCGCATGCCCAAAAGGTGAGACTAGCGGAGACTCTGCTTGCTCTCCCACTTCTCACATATTGCTTTGGGCTACAGAGTGTCCACTGAACAGGGCAGAGGTCCTACTGCTCTCTCCTCCAAACGTATCCTTCCTCGCCCCTGGGCCTGTGCGTCTGGGTGTGGGACTGATGAGGGAGGTGGTGGAGATCCACGGGCAAGGTCACATACTCCATAGTCAGTCTGCCTGTCTCTCATCCAGCAGTGTCTTCACAATCTAGAGAGGGCCCCTGAGCTACGCTAACTTCAAGATCCCCACCTGGGTAACGATGTAATAAATGGAAAGCAATTACCATGGTATATAAAATATAGTCGCTCAATAAGCCTTTGTTTATTATTGTCGTTGTTATTGTTGTTACTCGGCTGTGAGCTCATGCCCAGCCTAGGATACATAGTGAGACCCTGTCTCAATCTCATCTAAGAGATAAGGTTAAAGCCAAGGAGCAGAAGAAACAAATCTCCACTTGGTTGATTTACTCATTTGTTGTTTAGGCTCTTGTCATTCTTTAACCTAGAGGTGGTAGAAAGGCACCTGCTCACCAATGCCGAGCAATGAATGGGATGGACTTAATTAGGAGGGAGGAAGCCCCTGTCCCAGGAGGGTCCCCAAGGACCCTGCTAAAGGATGGTGCAGTGAGGCCAAGCGTCATGATGGGACTCGGACCTAGGTGACATAGGGGTTGTTGAGAGTGAGATGCAGCAGGACTGAGATGCAGAGAATGGGCTACGCTAGCACTCAGACATGGTCTGGACTTCTCCCAGTTTCTTCATCTGTGTGATAGAGATATACCAGGGTATCAGCCTCATGGCCCGAGTGAGAATAAAATGCAGCAAAATAAACAGAAGGCTTAGGCAATGCCTGGTATACAGGTGGTGGCAAATGAATGACCTCTGAGAGGGAATGCCATCATCCTAAATCCCCCAGGAACTTCCAGAGAACAAAGGGACTCCCCTTTCTGAATTTTCTAAGACAACATTCCCATTATACACTGTTACTGGCCTCTTTTCAAAGGGTAGCTGCCAGGCAAAAGACCCACATTTGGTCCTTTCCAAACCCTGAAACAATGCACATGCTCCTCAAGAGCCCAGCACCATGATTGGTTCATGGAGACAGAACCTCATACCCTCAGGAACTTGGCCAGTATCTGTTGGCTGCTTGTCAAGGCTGAGTTATTTCCATCTGCAAAAGGGAAGTCGCTCCTAGTCAATAATAGTGGTAGTGGAAGGAGACCCAGCATACAGAATATGTCTGGCCTGGCATTCTGGCTTCTCCCAGAGGAACCCCTGACTAAGTCATTGGGGCATGGCTGAGAAGGCTACTGAGGCAGAGGGAGAGAGGGATACCCATCCTTTGACACAGGTACTTCTTCCCCTTTGAAACAAGGAGCACTTGACATTGCTGCCCGTGAGAGTCTCCTAAGGGCTTGTGTCTTTCAAAAAAGAACTGATATCTTGAACTACCTTTAGAAAATTTTACTTAACCGAGGGCAAGGCTGGAGTTCAAAAACCCTTGTCTGGAGCTCCAGTCTCTGCAGAGTAAGTACAGAAATCTTTCAGGAATGCATCAGGCATTTTAATCAGTTTGCCCCTCAGTGGTCTGGCAACATCAGTCTGATGAACCACACAGGGTGTCTGCCTGGACCTGTGAGTCAGTTGTCAAGGGTGCTCCTGGCATGAGAAGGTTTCTCCGTGAAAACAGATTCCTCCTCCACCATCCGTGCCATCCATGAGCAGAGAGGAAGTGTGGCTTGCTGGTCTCCACTGGTCAAGGCACAGGAGAAGAGGGCAGTAGGAACAGAGTCAGTGCTGGAAGACGCAGCTTGGGAAAGCTGTGTGACTCTGGCTTTAGAATTGGAGGCTGGGTACGTAGGTGAGCTTTTATATTGTGTGACACAAATACTCGATTCAAAATGGCACTAAAATAGGAGATATGTTTATAAAGTGTAAGGTTTGCTACAAATTACTACGGTATCAGTGATAACAGGAATCTTGATAATCTTCTAATGAACCGTGTGACAGAGATGCCATTTTCCATGCAATCTCCTAGGATCACCTCCACAGACCATGGAGTAAATGCTGCTTTTGTCATTTCTCATAAAGTAGAGTTGGGGCTTCTAGTCAATACATGGGAACCAACTACCAAATCAGGAAGACTTGTCCGGTAAGTCTCCAATGTATCTTTCACCACACCTGCCCTTTCCTGTGTGTTTATTGCTCTAGAATGGAACTCCAAAAAGATGTGACTTTCTTGCTCAGGATCTAAGAAATCTCCTCCCAGGCAACCCAGAAGAAGTTAAGAGACACACAGACACAGCCATACCAACCTGGTCTCCTCAGGGTGAAAGCTACCGTGACTCCGATATCTGTGTCCAAACAAGAAGAATGTTAAAACAAGGCCTGGATTAGACTGGCTTCTGCCCATCTGCTTGTGGCATTGGCACAGCTAGTGTGGCACCGAGGAGGAGGGGCTGGACTGGCATTTGGGGCTTTTTCTAGCCACTTTCTAACTGTTTCATTGATGACTCATTCCTAGAACTCCTCCAAGTCCCAGGCTCTTCTTCAGAGGACAGTCCTAAGTTAAAGCTGCCTCCCACATGGGGTCATTATGTAGAGGACCTCACTGAGCTTCCCGATGAACTGTTTACAGAGCACTGCACTCATATCTTTAGACAGCTAATTTTATGTCTTTTCTATGGCTCCGTGGGACAAGAGTAAGAAAATTGCTCGAAGCTAGAGTTGTATGATTCCTTAATTGGCTAGAGTTGTGTGGTTTCTTAATTGGGTCACCAGGTTCCCTTCCAGCACCAGCTTTTCCAGCTTCAGTAAAGAATAGGGACAGCTTGGGCCAAATGGCCAAGCACTGCACTAACTGCGCCAATGGTGAGATCAGAGCAGGTCTAGCTTCCTCCTTCCCATCTAAGAGGCCATAGGATACAAGTTGCTAGAATACCCCATCTTCCAAACCCTCAACCTCAACATCCAGTACAGAAAAAGAACAAAAACAAACCCAAAGATAAACACCGAATCAATTTCTACGAAAACGTCAACATCTTTAAAAGTTAAACCATATGTAATTATATGTTTAGTTGAATTTTGTTTTCAAGAGAAAGAATTTGCAGACAATCTGATCTATCTTAACGCGAGTGTCAGCATGATGGTACAGATCTGTCAAGCCAGCACTGAGGCAGGAGGATGCCAAGTTCTGGGTCAGCCTGGGCTACATAATGAGACCCTGCTCCTAAAACAAAACAAACAACAACAACAACAAAAATCAAAGCCTTTCCACCATCCTAAGATTAACCACAGCCTTAGATACAGTTCCAGTTGTTGGAAATGATGGTATCAAACAAATGAATCCAGGCTCAGAGTGGCTACTAAATGTTTTCTTTCATTTCCGGATCCTGGACTTTATATAGATACACAGACACGTGTATGTTATATGACATGAATGTCATAAATGACATAAATGTCTAGAAGAACAAAGAAGGCTAACAGGAGGTGCTGGATGAGAAAGGGGAAGTGAGAAGACTGGGGTAACGTGCTATATAAAATGCATGCTGTGTCCAACAAGCATATACCAGTTAGGATATTATTAAGGACTGGCTAGATAGCTCAGTCCATAAAGTTCTTGTGTTGCAGGCATAAGGACCAGGATTTGGTCCCCAGGGCCTAAGAAGGGGGGACAACAACAACAAAAGACCGGCCATAGTGGCACAAACTTGTAAGCCCAGTGCTGGAGACGCAGAGACACACTCACATCACTTTGTGATTAGGCTCAGCTAGTTGGCCAGTGAACCCCAGAGATGCATCTGCCTCCAGCTCCTCAGCCCTGGGATTGTAAGCACACATCACCACACCCACCTTCTTACATTGGTGCTCCTCCTCAAGCTGACCCAGCAGGGGATTTACTGACTCGGGTTTCTTTGTCTTTAATGGAATTTTAAAAGAACATTCTTAACCAAATGGAGAACATGATATATATTGCATTCAGAATACTTAGTGGTCATACCTGTTCAGGATTCATTTTTTAGCTCAGTTCCACACTCCTTTCCATTCACCCCCATAATTATAATTGGCCACAGCATTGACTATCCTTGCTTCTTAGTCGTGGGATCAGTTCAGCTATGGAGGAACAAAATCCTCAGGTGTAAGAGCAAATAGCCAGTCTGCTGTGGGGTCAAAAAAGGTCCCTGGCCAGCTAACGATCTGAATGGATTAAATACCAACTCCTGGTCTGGTGAGAACCAATTAACACTGGCATATTATGATGTGAAATCAAGGGTGTGCCCTTAACAGAGCCCTAATGGACCTTGTTTTATACAGCCTGGTCCCAAAGCCTGCCATAATGAGAGTTGAATGTTAGTCACAACTTGAGTGACAGTCATTAGGGGCCTGGATATTTCAACTACAAGAAGTCAGCTGAGTTTAGTACACACATCTCCAAGGACTCTAATTAGTGCCTCCTCTTCTTGTGAGTTCTCAGGACCCAAGACAATTCAAGAATGATCTGGAGCTACAGGGCAGAGAGCTAGGCTGAGTGAAACCACCCTCCCACAATTTGTTAGAAGCATTTGCCAAATGCTCAAGAGCACAGTGGCGGGACAGTGACTGGAGGGTGCCCCAGGAAAAGAAGGGCTTCTCACTCCCGCTGCACAGAGCTCTTTTCAGTGCCTAGGCTGGTGCCTGCCTCCTCCCTGGCTCCCCCATTAATGAGTACCCTCCCCCACCACAGGCATCAGCACACCGCACATGGCTGAGCTGGCTAAAATACAGGGAAAATAGAGAAACAGGTTCAAACTGTGTGGTTAGGACCTGAGTCTTTCCACCCCAACACCTACTTTCGCCTGGGCCCCTGAGAAATGGCGCATCTTTCCCATCCCACCTTCTTTACAAGCCAGCTTATCAGAGCTCTAGTCTCTACTCTCCTGAATGCTAGGGCAACAACCATCTTTCATCCAAACTATGCCACAAGTAGCTTCTCCTCACTAGAACAAGCAGCGCTCTTCCTTTGTCCCCGCAGAGATAACCTTCAAAATTCTGCCCACTGCAGCTTTCTGCATTTCTTTAAAGCTTTCTGCTTCCAGTATAACCATTCTATAGAATGAAGAGCATGGTGGTTGGCTCATGTTCCTTTCTTGGGCTCATTCCTTTGGAGGTGGGGGATGTCTGTCTGGCCATGAAACTTTTGCATCCAGTCTGACCCAAAGGCTAAGGTAGAAGTAAGTCACTGAGGCCACTAGATCTTCCCTTTCCTATAGCTAGACAGGTGAGCCCATCTGGTTCAGAAGAAAGCATTTGAAAGCTGATCTGGACTCCAGTCCAGACAGTAGTTAGAGTTGATCTCCCTCCAATCCAGCTAACTAGTACCAAAGACTATATATTGGTACCTATTTGATGCCCCAGTCTAGTTCTCAGTGGGCTTTGACATGGGAGGGGAAAAGCAGAACATGGCTAAAATTTCAAGAACTCCAATGTACCAACTTATGACAGATTTCATAGCAAGTGACAGTCCTGAAGCTTTGTCCTGGGTAAACAGGATCTCATGGTTTAAATGTGAAACGTTCTCCATGGAGTCATATGTTCAAACATTTAATTCCTAACTCATGCACTGCCTCAGAAGTCTGTGGAGCATTAAAGAAGTAAAGTCTAGCTGGCGAAAGCAGATCGTTTGTTGGGTATAGAATACGAGCCCTGGTTAGTTTTTGTCAACTTGACACCAGCTAGAGCCACCTGAGCAGAGGAAACCTCACCTGAGGATTGTCGCCATCCAATTGGCCCGTGAGCGTATCTACCGGGCATTGTCTTGACTGACGATTGATATAGGAGGACCAGATACTACAAGTGGTGCCATCCCTGGACAGATAGTTTCGGGCCATATCCGTGGCCTCTTGACTGTAAAGGAAGCTACTGTTTGGTGCGTGCAGACTCACAGTTGGGCAAAAGAGATATAAAAGGCTTCTGTGACAACCTCTACCCCCACCAACCCCGGCCCCCAAAAGTAACTGCCTAGACAGAAAACTGTCGAAGAGAACTCTTATAAATTGTGCTGAGAATTTTGAAGTGTAGCTTTCTACAGCTGATGGCTTTGGGGGGAAACAAGGGTAGGGAAGGACCGGTTTTCTTTAAGGGACAGGTACTGGGAATTAGACCATGTTCCAGTGAGCAAATGGACAATGCAAGTTGGTCTAATTTATTATTATTATTATTATTATTATTATTATTCCTTCTTTTGGGGGGGAGTCACAAGGGTGGATGGGGCAGACCTGGAAGGACTGGGAAGTGAGAGTAGTTGGGGTGCATGATGTGAAATTCGCAAACAATCAATAAAAAAATTATGTCGGGGCGGGGGGGGGGGGAGGGAAGTAGCTGAACCAGCCATGGGCAACAAGCCAGAAAGCAGGCCCCTGCCTGCTGTCCCTCAGTGAGGGACTGTGATTGAGATGTACAAGCCCAAGTCACTTTTGGTTATGATATTTACCACAGCAATAAAAAAAACAAGAACAAGGGGGTTTCAGAATTATAGCTGTACCCTGTTTCCCGTTTTCTCTCTACCCCATATCTGTCCTAGGACGTGACCAGTGGTCCCACATGCCACAGACAGAAGCTGCTACTGCCAACGTGATAACTGTTGAACTAAGGAGTCATAGGAAGCGTAAAACACCTTTAACAGTTGCTTCCATCACACCGACAAGAAAATCAAACAATAGAGACAGGACCTATGAAATCTTTGTGAACAACAGTATTTGTTCTTGCGGGCACCAGATGCAGGAAAGTGCGTGCCTTTAAATAACCACCTCTGCTGGAAGATACGGACAGCCTTTAAATGCCAGTGTGGATTGTGACCCTCCAAAAGGATGATGGAGCACTCAGCCCTTCCAAAGTGTTTGACCACATTTTTATCATGAAAATGTGTGTTACTGACCTAAAGAACACTATAGGTGACTCCCGGAGAACAGGAGTCCTGCTAACGCTAGTGTTCTCCCCAAGCCCATGCAATCCCCTCCTCCACCTCCACACACCTGGCCTCACTCGGAACACAGACAGAGGCCTACTCCATCCTCTGTCCTTCTTGCAGCCAAATCCACTCTGAAACCATCTTTGAAAACTAGGAGAACAAAGAACTTTCTTCATCCAATAAATTTTAGGTACAAAACCCCATAAAGTTAACATCGAACCAAAAGAGCACACCAAAGCTCCTCTCCCCCGAGATCTTGGAATAAAATGAGATGGAACACTGGCTATTTCCTCTTCAGTGCTTCATTCAACTCCCAAGAGCCATAAAAACCTGACAAATTGAATTACTAACTGAACTTAACAGGATATCTATAAGCAAGAACAGTAAAAAAAAAAAATCAATATACTTCTTTGTACCAAAGATAGAAATTAAAACCATAAATAAAACGCTGGCTATGAGAATAAAAATTTTAAAATGTAAGAGTGAATCTAAGAACTATGTGTGACACTGTCATGCTGTGAGTTATAAAATAAGAAAAATGGAGGAATGTGGCATGCTTGCAGATTGAAAAATACAATACTAAAAAGAACCAATTTCTTTAGCTTAATTTGGAAATTGTTATGTGCAGAAATAGTTTGCTTTGAAAAAATTTGCAAGGAAGTACTAATGATTAGTGGAATTGTGTGCAGGTGTGCTTGAATATGTAGGCATGTCTGAGTGCATGAGTGTGTGTGTGTGTGTGTGTGAGAGAGATACTTCCAGAAAACATTTAGTTGTTTTAAGAACTATACATTCTATAGTTAAAATCCCTAGCTCCAAGCATTTGTTCATCCACCTGCTAGTCATACAACCTTGAACAAATCTTCACTTTATTTATGCCTCAGTTTCTTCATTTGTAAAATAGAAGGTAAAATATGCCCCTCTTGTAGGGGCTACTGTGAAGACCCAAGAGATTTCACATGTAGGCTGCTGTTTGCAAACACTAACACGCTATCTCACACACACATGGCTAAATTAGAAATCAGGATCAATGCCCTGCGCCTCCTTGCAGGCTCTCTGCTATGTATCTCAGCACATCAGCCAGCACTGTCCCTCAGATCCTGTCCTTCATCCTGACAGATGGCTCCTCCTGAACTGGTCACACTATTCTGCCAGGACCCTTCCTCACTCTGGGACTCCTGCTAAGGACTTCCTCCGCCTTTGCCTGTCCAGTTTCAAATCTTCCCTCTAGGCTTAAATGACCACTTCCCTTGATGCGTATGCCCTTGGTTTTGCAGGTAGGAACAAGTCAAGCCACTATCCCTGTGGTCTCTACCAGCACTTTGTTCGTGTCTTTGTTACAGTATCTGTCACATTGACCCAATAGTGTTTGAAAAGGCATCACTCACCTTCACTAGACGCTGAGCGTTTGAAGGCAGCAGTTGTGCCTGGCTTTGTACCCAGATATTAATCTCATTATTTGGTATGAACTAAGAGTCCCAGGATGTTGGATTAGAGACAGATGAATAGTTGGATAGAACATACAGATAGAGAAGCTTCACAAAAAAAAATCAGAACTTCTTAGTCCCCATTTAAATTGTGTTAGAATTGAATCAGAAATGAGTTAAAGTCAATCTGAAAAGTGAGAGCAGAGGAAAACAATCAAAAATGTCAACGGCTGGCTAAGCTTTGGCCCAGTACTCACTCTGGAACTGTGGAGAGAAAGTAAATCATCCACTCTGAGGCCTGGGAAGCCATTAGTGCTCTGTTAAATGGAGCATCAGTTCTGGCTGTCATCAGGCCTTCATCTATTTTCACAATCGCCACCTTTGTTAATGCATCTTTCTTTTTCATTCTCTTTATCATGGTTAAATATCTTCTATTGGCTGGTAACTTTTCTCCTGTGTTGTCATTCAGTAAGAATATATGAGGTTGTTTGTTTGTTCGGAGTACTTTGCCACACGCAGCTGAGTTCCTCAGCTAGGGGCCTCATGATGTGGGTGGGGACGCAGGCACCTGTGTGCTCAACAGCACAATGTAGGAAGTGCTCTCTTGAATATAGACTAAGTGCTTTCAGAGAATGAACAATGACCTGCATGACCTGGAAGGGTCAAGGAAGGCGTTAAAAAGGAGGTGGCACTCTAATTGGGTCCCAGAAGAGGAAAAAGATAAGCAGAGACTGGGAAAGGGTGAATATGCACTGAATTCCTACTATGTGTCAGGTTCCTTTGCATGATATTCTTTATAATGATATAATTCCCACAGCATCGGAAGCAGGCAATAGCACTTCCAGTTCAAAGCATAGGCATTAACTTAAGGAAGTTAAGTCACATGACCAAAGCCATGAATGCAGACAGGGTGTAGACCCCAGATCAGGACAAAAGGAACACTATGCACATTGGGACCACAGGGCCCTCCTCTGTAGGAGGCTGGAGCAGTCAGAGAGGCCCTTTCTTCTTAACTAGCAGTGAGTCAATCTGTTCCCATTGACTGGTTCTCAGGAAGGTCTACAACACTCAGAACCACATCTTGTGCCTGCCTCCTATACCATAAATAGGACTCAAATGAAAGCTTTCTTCACGCCCCATCTCTCCATTCAGAATATAAGGCCTTCCTTAAGGGCCCTTCCCAGAATTAAAAACTCCCCTTCAATCTCCCATGGAAATATCCAGTTGTGGCAGACATCTGGAGTTCCATGTGTTTTTTTTTTCCTGCATATTATCAGACTAGATACCACCTGGTAACTCAGAGTGTTACACAATAGTATGTAACACTCAGCTTACTTCAGGTGTCCCCATCAGCTACAATCTGCCACATTTCCTACATTCTCTGGGGATGAAGAATTCACTGCCTTCCAGCTGCCTGTTAACCTGGACCAGTGTTTTCTTCAATGTGTATGTGTTGGTTGATACCAACTGTCAAGTGGACAGGACTCAAAGTCACCTAGGAGACAAAGCTCTGGGCATGTCTGTAAAGGAGTTTCTAGATTAGGTTAATTAATGAGAGAAAGCTTACACAAGGAGAGAAGTCACTAGAACTGTAGACATCTCCAGTCCATGGACTCAGTCTCCGAGAAAGCAAGCTGAGTGCCAGCATCCGGCTCTCTCTGCTTCCTGACTCAGATGCAGTGTTACCAGCTGATTCAAGCTCCATCCCTTCCCCACCTTTAACAAGGCGACAAAATAAACCTGAGATAAAAATAAACCCTTCCCTCCTTAAGTTGGATTTGTCAGATATTTTGTCCCAACAACACAAGTAACTAATATGGCAAAGAAAGGATCAAGTGTGGCTGTACTTAGACACTTGCCAACCTCTGCCGTTTCAGCAGACATATGAAGGTCTAGGAGGAGACAGCACAAGACTGTTTTGGGGTGGGGAGTTCCTTTTGCAAAGGTTCGTGGTGGGAGACAAGGGATAGGCAACTTTGGAACACCAGCACCTGGCAGGCCTAAAAGCGGCTTAGTGACCTTTGGGTTAGCATCATTCTAAATGGTGTCAGCCAGTCCTGTTCTGGAAAGTCTCAAACTCCAGTATGTTCAGACAGAAGATGTACATCAGCCTTCAGCCACGCTGTTCTTTCCACAGTCTCCATACAATGCCATTTCCTGGGCCAAGCCTAAGACAGCATTTAAAGAAACCCCTTTCTATGATGCCAGGGTTCCTCTTTGCCAAAACAAAGGCCATTTAAGAAAATCCCCCCTTTCACATGCCTGGAGTGTGGAGTGGGGGAAATCTATGTCAATCCTGTTCATAAAGACCATTTAAAAAAAAAAAAACTTAAAACAGGCTGGGTATGCTGGTACATAGCCATGGATCCTAACACTTAGGAACCTGGGCCAGGAAGATGATGAACTCAAGGCGAAGCAGGACTACATAGTGAGACATTGTTTCAGAACAAATAAACAAAAATATGAAAAATAACCTTCCAAAATACTAGCAAAGACACTAGAAAATGGGAACTCTTGTGTAATAATGCAGTTCCTATTTATAAAAACAAACCTACTATTATGATCCTGCTATACCACTACTAGGCATGTACATGAAGGATTCTACATCAGTGAAGCCAGAGGTAGAGATCCATGTCTATTGCAACACTCTCCACAACAGGCAAGTCATGGAATAAGCCTGGTAGTCCATGCACTGATGAATGAATGGATAAAGAATATGAACAGAGAATTGTTTGGGCATGAAGAAGATTTTTAAATGCCATCATTTTCAGGAAAGTAAACAGAAGCAGGTAGTCAATTGAACCAAGCAGGCCAAGTTCAGAAAGACAAAGAGCATATGTAGAAAATCCAATTTTTAAAAGATGCTAGTAGAGGGGCTACCAGGGAAAGGGACTGTGCAGAGCAAGAAGATGGAGGGTTAGCTAAGGTAGTCGGAGGTATGGATAGATCCAAAGCAAGTTATTTGTGTTTATGGAAATGTCACAATGAACCCAATTAATATGCGCAATCAAAGTGCTAAATAATGAGAGTGAAAATAAAACCATAAAAACAGGGAGTGAAGGCAAAGACAAGAGGGATGTGAACCATAGAGGTGAGCAAAGGAGAGAACAGAGGCAGAGGAGGCAGGAAGTTAGCTTTTAAGAACAGAACGAACCTGGTAGCAGGGATATGTCATTCTCACCTACCCTCTTCCTTGCTTCTACTCCATAGCAGTCAAGAGCTGGCAAGCCAGGCAAGAGCTGCCGGAGTCCTGGCTATAACCTGCCCGGGTCTTGTCTACCAAGAAGGGCCTGCAATGCTGAGATCTTCTCAGCATGTGTGAAGAAAAGGTCTTGTGCGGGTCAGAGAGCTCGTGCTTGACAGAGCTCACAAGCAGGCTTGTCTCTGGCGGGACACTAAGAATTGTACCTGGATCTCCTCGTTTGGAGTTCTTTCATTATTTTTTCCCATATAATCGAGAGTTGGATTCCTTTCTGAAATATTTGCTCTTGTATGATAGTTTGGGTGAGAATGGCCCCTGTAGGCTCAGAGATTTGAATACGTGCGCTTGCTCAGCAGACAGTGTGGCATGATTTGAAAGGATTAGAGGCATGCCAGTGGGGATAAGGGCAGGAGGTCTTTTTTTGTCTTGACCAAAATCTTACTTCCTAATCCCGTGTCTGGGGTACACGGGTCTCAGAGACTGGCTAGCAAACAAAAGGAGGCAAATTTGATATGGGGTTCGGGTTACCCTGAGGAAATGTCTAGGCATCTACACACCTGTGTTCATCTGCCAGGATGCTAAGACCCCAGCAGATATGGCTACCATGGGCTCTGTCTCTGAACCCAGGCCTGATCTGCTCCTTACATCTCCATCCCACCCACTCAAAGACCAACTTCTTCCTTCAGCAGAGCTTTGCTTTGGGATCCTGTGCCTTTCAAAAAAAATGCTCCAAGGCACTGAAAACTAGAGTCTAGTCACCTTTCTCTATATACTGAGGAAAACAAAAAAGACATTCCCATGCTTTCAAAGCACAGTGTTGTTCAAGGTCAGTGAAAATGAACAAAGTGTTTCACCAATGGCCTCATCTCCTTTGTATCTCCTTTGCTTTTCTGATGCCCTTAACCATGTCTGCAGCCAAGAGATGATGATATCCAAGAGTAAAACTTTAATTAGTGCAGTCAAGTGAGGCTTTTTAAATCCCTCACACAGAGACAGCTCAACACAGTTACTCACGAACAGTGCCCAGTCATCCATACCCCAGAGATGACTCAGAAAGAGAGAAAAAAAAACCCAACTAGAAACTCGGTGCTCCAACTTTGCCAGATGTCCTACCAGGATGGAAACAAAGCCGGAAGCTGTCCCATCATACAGCCCTCTGCATGCTTGCGGAGGGCTTGTGGGATACTTCTCCTGAGTGAGACCTCTGTGTGATTCACAGAGTCCCAGAAACAGGCTTCTGCTCCTTTCCCCAGCGCCTCCTGGCTCTCGAGAGTTCCGCTTCTTGTCAACTTAAGCAGAAGCTGCAGTGTGAGCCTTGTGGACAGGAGGAGCCCCCCACCCCCAGGCATGCACACTTCTTCAAGAGTGACTGTCCTTGGAACCCCAGCATCAGTCCAGAGTCCAAAAATAACAAGTCCTAAAG
This sequence comes from Pachyuromys duprasi, assembly GCA_028658305.1. NCBI lineage: Eukaryota > Metazoa > Chordata > Mammalia > Rodentia > Muridae > Pachyuromys > Pachyuromys duprasi. The sequence continues at coordinate 39,683,160 of CM053752.1, forward strand.
TCACAGATAGCCTCAGGCCAGCCCTTCACAGGCTCGTCCTAAACACACAAAAGAGAAAGGTCTGACACTATGCACGCTCCTAGGCCTTGAGCCCAGGCGGCTCGGAAAAGACTTGCGGTTGATCATGACTTTAAACTGCAGAACTGTGCAACAAAGAAACCTTCCCAATGCATGATGGGAGTGAAGTCCTAAAGTAGGACTCCAATGCGCATCCATACACAAACACAACACATTTCTTCTTACACCTGCCTGAAACCCCAATTTTTATAGTGGCATATGCCTTACCTAAACTAAGGAGAAAGACGGAGCCAGGACCCTTAGCATGTAAAGAGCAACTGCACGTCCTATTCATATGCTGCCCTACTCTCCTCCAAGCACATGACCATGGATGGAGTCCCATGAGGGAGGGAGGCTGGTAGGATTCTACAGCATACTGGGTAAGACTCAAGCTCTGGTCTAACTTTGGCCTCATTCACTGTGTGGCCTGGAGCAAACTGCATAACCTTCATTTGGCCATGGGTATCAAGTACCAATGGGTACCTAACTCTCAGAGTGCTGAGGACTAAGTGAGTCTCTGTGTGGAGAACACCAGACCGGTCCTAGCACAGCCAGAGTTATCTTTACAGTGCCTAGGCTCAGAGAGGTTGACAGATGTGCTCAGAATTGCCCTGAAGGACAGCACTGCACCTCGCTGACAGATGTGCTCAGAGCGGCCCAGCTTCCCTCTAACCCTGGGAGACAGCACTGAGGCAGTTGGCCATTCTCTATCACCCAACACGCACTTCAGCACACACACTCTATTCATTCTGTTCTTATTGCCCAAAGCACTCCAAGACAGTCATCATACGCTGATAAATCGAGCCTGTCACTCAGTCTTCCCAACAGCATTGAGCAGGGTGCCTGATCTCTCTTTCACAGGAGGAAATTGGATTGTAAAAATCTGGCTGTGCTTCAAAAGACAAGGTATGGTGGCATGGGCCTATTATCTCAGCACTTGAGAGGCTGAGGCAGGAGGATCAGAAATTTGAGGCCAGTTTAGGCTACAGAATGAAACAAACAAACAAAAACCATGAAAGAAAAATAAACAAATATTTAAAAGAAAAGAAAAAACCAGGCATCTGCCTACCAGCCGAGCATCACAAACAGCAGAAAAATCTAACCCCGCCCATTCTGTCTGACCTCCGCTGCTACCTACTTCCCAAATGTCAATCTGAGCCACCATTTTTTCAAGCACCTATTAAGAGTTAAATACCATGCAATCCTTATCAAGTTTAGAGCACTTTGGCTCAGAGAGGTTAAGGAACCTGCCTGAAGGCACACAGCAATCTCACACCCAAGATCTGCCTCTACTCTATATGCAGCCTCACCCTCTGTGGCCCAGGTCTCTGACGATTAGCAGAACAGTGTTTCCAAGGACCAGCGGCAGCGCAGCCTGACGTGAACAGAGCTCTGAGAGAAGCAGAACGTTGGATCTCACCTTGACCTCCAGGTTCTTGAGCAGGCAAAACAGCCCACGCCGACTCCCTGAACCAGGAGGTGTACCCGAGGAGGAACAACTACCCAGTACTTGTCCTGGAAGGAAGAAAGCTCTTGGGAACTGACGGGCTGAGCAGCTGAGGTCTGTGGTACCAGCTGCCCCTCCTGCTGAGTAGGGCTGGTCCCAGGAAGTGCCCTTCCATGTGTACCCATCTGGCAGTGCCCTATCTCTGTTTAGAACTGCTGCGCTCAGGCTGGCCAAGCCCAAGGCCTCTGATCAGCAAATACAGAAACCCAGCAGAGGTCCAGAAGAGCTGCCAGCGTGTTTCATCCTGACTCAGGAAACCAAAGGCAGATCAGGACTGAGAGAGTTGAGGGGTGTAGCTCAATGGTGGAGCACCAGCCCAGCATGTGAGAGGCCCTAGGTCCTGTCCCCCTGCCCCAAACAAAGCAAACACAAAAGAGCCTAGCTCTGGACAGAGACAGAGCCTCGAGTCCAGCCTCCATCCATCATGCCTGGGCCCTTAACCATGCTCACCGTCCTCTGTTCAGTTGTAACTTTGTATTGTTATAATAATAACAATTGGTAGTAATAGATGTATTGTTTGTATTGGTTGTTATAATTATAAATATATTATATAAATTTATCATATCATAATAACGATAAAATATTTCTAGGAATTATTATAAGTATACTGTGTATTATTATTACTATTATTATTCTCCTTCTCTGAGTCCTCTTTTTGTGGCCAGCGAGCCGCCGCTGAGAATCATCTTACTCAAAGCAGCAGCTGATGCTGCCATTGTACCCAGTGAACAGACAGCAAAACTGAGCCACTGAGAGGCTGGCAAATGCAGGGCTTTGATCTGGGGCACCTGACTCAGGAGCCCAAGCTTTAGGGCACTCAGCCTCCTGCCTCTGATGCCAGTTCAACAGGGCCCCACTCAGCCCCCAGGCTCAGCAGATCCTCTGGCTCTAAAGCTTCCAAGCTGTCTAACTCTTTGTCATTACAATACAACGTTGTCAGCTGTAACATTCACTCTTGAGAGCTGCAAAGTTGGGTTACAAAAAAAAAATCACAAGAATAAATAGTCTCATAATGAAGTAATTTTATGATTTTGTATCAGGTCACATTCAGAGTTATCCTGCTGGGGCAAACGTGGACCACATATATCTGTAATCACTCGAAGGTCCCGTGACTTTTCCTCTTTCATAGTAACTATACATCTACTGATTTTTCTTACTTATCGACACAGCATCTCACTACGTAGCTGAAGCTTGCCTGGGACTCATGACCCCCTGCCTCACCCTCCCCAGTACTGGGATGCACATGAACACTGATTTTCCTGCTTTTGTAATTATATCTTATGTGATGATTTTCACTAGAGTATGCTCCCACCGTTCGATAAAAAAGCTCCCTTAAAAAGGGGGGGGGGCATGGATGACTTTCCTTCTGTCTCCCCAGAATCTACCATAGAGTGGGCATATGTGATTTGTTCCTTAGTTCATTCCACAGACATTTATTGTGGGAAATGCTGAGTATGCAGAAATGTACAAATCAAAACCGAGAAACCCACCACCCTTCAGGGGCCAGCCAGAGAGCTGCCCTCAGCTGTGAAGTTGCCTAGTTATAAATCACCTCACTTGCTTTGCCTTCTCTCTTTCCTAGTGGTTTATCTCTGGCTGGAGCTCCCCAGAGATGGGAAGGAACGAGCTGATAACACTCAAGCAGTTAGTCACATAAACAGCTCAGGAAAATGACGCTGTGTAACCACTAATGTGCGACCTACTGATACAGTCAGCTTCAGGCTCATTTTCAAAATGCAAAAGACAAGGTACTGCAATGCGATGTTGTGAGACCTTCTCCCTACTCTGGGAGGAAGGATGCCTTCACGGCACAGGCTTGCCACCTAAATGTAAGTGAGATCTACAGACAGAAGTGACACATGACCTCCCCCCCATGCTAGGCCTCCCACCAGAGCGAAGGCATCTCAGTGTCCACATCATTACGCTACATTCAGCTTTGGTTATGACCTGTTTCTTTGGAGCTCTTGCAAAGCTTGTTATCATGATTCAACAAGCATTCTGAAGTATCTGTTAGATGCCTGGCCCATACTGAGATGCCTGTCTCTGTAATAAGATGCCCAGTACTATACCACACCTGTAGGAAATTGGGAAAATGAGGATAAAGACAGAGCACTGGAGTCATTTCAGCAGCTCATGCCCCTGTCACCCCACAATGGATCCCCTACAGGTAGGGTTAGGGATAGGGTTAGTGTTTAGAGATTGATTATAAAGAGCTTTCACACGTGCAAGTTAGTTTCCAAAGCCTTGACTAAATTGCTCTAATTAAGGACACAGCTTGAAATGATGCAGGTGGCGAAAGCTTGCCAGAGCCCCAGCTGCAGGGCACCCCTTGACTGACAGCCCAGCAACAGGGCCTCTGGACCTGCATCAGGCTGATGCCACAGTTCTAATGGGCTGTGCCTGGCTAATGCAGCAGAGAAAAGTGAATCCAATCAGGTTCCTTCCTGCTCTTCTAATGAGTAACTTGGGACATAAACCACCACCCCCTGACACCATCAACCTAGAAGAAACTACTTACAAAGTGTTTTCTCCCCTACTCCCCTTCCTACCTCCTTTGGGACATAGATGTCAGACCGGAGGAGGCTTGGTCTAAAAGTTCTCCCTGCCATCCACTCTTTCCACTCTGTCCTTCCCAGGCATTTCCTGAATCCATCTGTACACTAATGTTATCCTGGTGTCTTTCTTCTTCTTGGAAGACCCAACTACCACTATCTGATCCAGACCCTGAGACTCACAAATACATCTTCCACCTAAAAATGTTCCATTTTGAAATGCATATGGAAAGAATTGAGGTAAACTCAGTATCATCGGCTCCATGGTTTTATTTCATCTGCCAATATGTAATAAGATTCTCCTAAAATAACCCAGAATGCAATGATTCCCTAACTGGTTTAACAACAAAATTTATTCAGACTGTTAATTAATTCGGAGCATCAAAACAATCGGGTATCAGTTCTGCACAGACCATAGTTACAGGTCACTTGACAGCACAGGCACATGCTCATCCTACCCTTAGCTTGGCTAAGGGGCCTCAAAACAGATGGGTTGCTGTGTTCTTTTCTCAGCAATACAATTGTTGAAATCCAAGCTGCCGCCTGGCAATATAATCTTCTCTCAAAGAAGGGGAAATTAATTACTCTTTGTATTAAAGCTGCTTTCCTCCTTTTAGGAAATGAAAGACTTTGGATTACGTAAAGCTTATTCGATTTATCTGCTTCCTGAAAATGACACTGGCACAGACAACGTGTTTAAATTGTCCGCGAAGTTTACTCCCAGGCCTGCTATGATAGGCATCCCTCACAGAACTCACTTTAGAAACAGTTGCATTGACTTCAACTCAGCAGGAGAACAAAAGGGGACTAAATGCCCCAAGGCAAGGCATTCTGTGACTTTTCCGTAAACAACCTGATGGTGCAAAAGTCCTGCCTGTGTGAGGAAATGCTCTTCCACAAGGCAGTGTCCCTGAGTAAACTCATCTAGGTTCGAGTCCCCTGTCAGAATAAGTCTCTGGGTACCTCTGGGAACCAGAGGCCAAAAATGCACCTTTTGGGGGATTTGAGTGTTTTGAATCCCACAGGTTTTACTCCTTTCTTCTTGAGAGGTACAGAGATGAAACAAGGATACCCTTTCTCTGGCGGAGTAGGAAAATTCATTGCAGTTTGCCACTTAGGATAGCATCACTGTTCTCTCACTAGAGCAGACATCTTGCACAGATGTCATTCAGCCTCCATGATCTTAAAAGTACCAAAAAACTGTTTACCCCCCACATACATGCACACACGCATACTTTTTAGATGAAGAAATAGAGGCCTGGTACAAGATCATGGAATTTGCTGTTGACATTTTTTTTGTTACTTCTTAAAAACTTTCAATGAAGCCCATAAATTACTTTGATAATCACAAAAAAAAATCTTTAAAAGAAAAAAACTTAAGCTTAGTACTAAATAAAGAGCCAGGAAGAATTATGTTTCTCTCCTAAAGTTGCTGGTATTCCAGATGGGAAAAGGAAAGCAATTAACAAAGCTGCATGATACATCAAAGTGGATTCTATCCAACAGGCTATAGTGCCTCCTCTTTTCTGGATCTAGAGCTAAGGTAACTTTTTGTGTGGTCTCTGTTCATCCCTGTTCCCATAGGACTGAATGACCAAGGTTGAGGTTACTTGCAACCCTCAGAGATAATAGAGTCAGGACATTCCAAAAAACACCTTACCTCATCCATAAACCATAGATGACTGGACCACAGCTGAACTAGCATTCTGGGTAAAATCACGACAGCATCCAGCCAGATGGGTGAAAGAATCTGAGTTCAAATTGGAAAGACCCCAAAACAGTGGCTCTCAACCTCCCTAATTCTGTGACCCTCCAATATAGTTCCTGATCTTGTAGTGATCCCCCCATAAAATTATTGTGTGGCTACTTCGTAACTGTAGTTTTTCTACTTTTATGAAACATAATATAGATATATGATGTGTAGGATATCTAATAACTGACGCAAGGGGCTCGCAACCCACAGGTTGAGAACGATGACTTTAGAAGCTGGTAATGAGGCAGGATCTTAAAATTCACCCAGGGAAAAGCACTCCACTGAAACCACAGCGAGGAAATGGAAGAAGGACTACTTCCTGCCCTGAGCTATGTGTCAACCCCAAAGAGCGGCAGGCAGAGAGGAGTAGAGGTGGTGGTAGCCGCCTCTGCTACCTTCTCTTCTCTGTCAGCAGAGAAGCCGAATCTTCATAAGCACCCAGCAACCAAATGCCAGGAGAAAGGTGATGCTCCAGGGGCCCCCAGGATAATCAGGGCCCCTGACATGAGCCCCAAACATCACAATAGCTCCTGAGAGAGGCTCTCATTCCTCAGATGCATCCTGAAAGCTCCTAGAAGACAGAAACACTATGCATTTCAATCTCCTTGCCCTCGGCATCACAACATTCAATAAATACCATACAGCAGATTCTAAGACCTTTGCTAATGAAGAATATGTCGGGCAAATCTTGATAATTCAATTCAGCTCTTTCGCTTAGTAGACAGGCTATGAGCTAGGTTACCCCTGAGGCATACAGGTCAAACTTGGATCAAACTCGTGTGAAACCCAAGAGCCCTACCTGCCATTTCTAGTGCTGTTTTTCTGTCAACATATGTCTTTTCTTGATGAATACAATAATGTTGGTGAGATTTTCAAGCGAAAAACTTCTAATGTTTTCCTGTCCAGCTCCAAGCTGTATGGGTTCTGTTGGGGGGAGTCTAGAGCAATTGTACGGCTTGTGGACACTGCAGGTGGGACCAACTATCAGCATTCATCCCTGTGAAATACCAGCTCCCCTGGCACATAGTCAATAGTAGACTGTGTTAGTCACTTCTTTCTACACACCCAGCTGCATAGCTGTTTGAGGGACTATTGACAAGTGAATGTAAGCCATCAAGTCTCCCAGTCCTAGGAGTTTGGCTTCGGAAAGAACATTTTCCAATCTGATTTGGGGGGCGGGGGGGGCATGTGTGTGAGTATGCATGGCATTTGCGTGCATGTGTTTGTGTGTGTGTGTGTTATTTTAATCAACAGGATTTCCATATATCAGTTCAATCTGTCATATAATCAACATCTTTTGTCAGGAAGTAAGGGGAAAATGGAGAGAGAACACTATTCTTAAGTCTTTTATTTATGTTCTCTCTCTCTCTCTCTCTCTCTCTCTCTCGTGTGTGTGTGTGTGTGTGTGTGTGTGTGTCTAAGTCCAGAAGAAAGTGTCAGATCTCCTAGAGCTGGAATCACAGGCAGTTGTGAACTACCCAATGCCGGTGCTTGGAGCTACCTCAGGGCAAAGTCATGCCCATTCTTAACCACTGAGCCATTCTTCCAGCCCTCCCACCCACCCGTATTTTGAAGTTGAGAAAAATGAAGTCCCTTGTGCATGTAAGCCACTTGTTTGGGGTCGCGCTGACACAGAGTAGTGGAGAAGACTTCAACCAGGCAGGGTCTTTCTGAGCATATGAAGAAAAAAGATATGCCTCTGGCTCAAAAGGGGGCAATTTGAATACCAAAATAATGACAAGAATGGATTGTAACACAGTATATAAACTCATACGGATATTAAAAACTCATATGGATATTAAAACCCGTGGATATTAAAAAGGGATGAGGTGGCTGGGAAAGAAAAGGAAATGAGAAATCTTTTAAAACGTAGAGGCAATAATTTAAGGAATGAAATCACCCTTTTACAATCCCTTTGGTGATGATTAATTAGCTCAGATCATCCATGCGGGCTCTGCTTGGGCTCCTCTTTGAGAAAGAAGAAGGCTGCCCCTGTAGCTCCCTGGACAGCCATGTCTGTGGTCTGTGGCTGCAGGCTTGACGGGACAAACACATCTGTGAGAATGTCCTAAGTGCCATTCTGCTGTACTCGCCGCCTTGTCTTTGGAACCCAAGATGTCTTTTCTCACAGAAGGTGTGTACACCATACAGGATGTTTGAAGGAGTCAGGAGGCCCAGGCAGCTCTACAGTGACCACCTTCCTCCATCCCACAAAGAGAAAGTAGAGGAGAAAGTGGAGTGAGCTTCTGGGAAGCACGCTGGGGGAGAGTCCGGCACGAGCTCTGCATGTTCAGGCATCTTCATCCTGATCAATCCAAGGGGAAAGTTTCCTGATACCTTGTTAATCCCAGATACACAAGCACCCACAAGCATGCTTTCCCTCTAAGACACACTAGAAGATACTGAAAACTTCAAAGTGTACTTCAGAGCTGTCACTGCCAGCATCACAGTGATTCCTAACTAAGGACATTCCAAAACAGCAGAACTATGGAGGGGTGGGGCGGGGGACATTCAGCCTGTCTCCAAGAGAAGGTCTACCACGCACGCTCTCTCAAAGAGCTTTAGACTGGCTCTCTTCTGTGCCCTGGAAACCCTTCTCACATAACACCTATCTAATGACATATGACTTCCTGGGAGCCAGGCCCTTTGCTAGTGTTACACAAACACCACCATGTTTCATCCCATAGAAACCCCTTATGTACGCACCAATTTACTCCTATTTTTAAAATGAGAAAATTAAAGAAGCCTAGAGAACATAAACACCTCGCCTGGGACCTCTCTGACAGAAAGTGGTGGGACATGGGAATTCTCTGAGGCCGTGAGGTTAGTCGCTGGGCCCCAGTTCAAGTGTCTGCAGCTCCACTGTCAACTCCGCCTCGTCTCTGCCCTGGCTTTAAGGCATAGCCCCTTCATCATCCCTCCAACTGTGTGCCTAGCTCCTTTGTCATCCCTCCGACTGTGCATGCGAATGTCCTGATATCGTTAATTTACTTACTCGCACAATATAAAAGACACAGAGCATCTTTCTAGATGCCAAAGACACGTGATGGGAAAAGAGAAAGGGATGTGCTTATAAAAACATAAAAATGTAGTACAAGAGGCCTGGGCCTAAGGTGACAAGTGGCTTGGTTGTATGCACACATATTCTGCCCTCCAGATCAGAGCATCAGGAAGGGTGGAAGCCAGATTCTCTTGAATTCCATTGCCGCAGAAAACAGTGGCTGACTCAATGTCCACACTTTCTCTCTAACCCCCTCCCCGTTCTCACACTTGCCATTTTGCATGATATCTGCCCTTCGTGCTAAAGGCTACTATGCTCAAATTATAAGTTAGAGCTAACTTAAATAGTAGAATTGGAAAGTAGTAGAAAAGCTATCATGCTTGGATAAAGGACACTTGCCTCCATATTGACTGATCAAATCCATCCTAGATTCAGAATTCCTTCCTATAAAAAGAAAGATGCAATAATCTTTTCTCAATTTGTTTTATTTTATTTTATTATTGTGTGTGAGCATGACTGTATGCATGTATTTGTGTGCAGGAGCCCTCAGAGGCCAGAAGAGGGCATTAGATCCCCTGGTACTGGTGTTATCATGTGGGTAACTGGGAACAGCCATGCGGGTACTAAGAACCAAACCCTGGTCCTCGGTAAGAGCAGTCAGTGCTCTTAACCCTTGAGCCATCCAGCCCTGAGGCAATAATATTTTTAACAACTTTCTGTCAGCACTGACATGGACTCTGTCAGGTGAGGACTGATGCCCTGGAAAGTAGATAGGATTCTGAATTAAGTTCACTTCTTGGTTTTACTGACAGTGTTGTTGTAGATAAACTATATAACCTCTCCAATTTTCACTGACTAGAAACAGTGAAAAGCTGTTATCCTGACTGTGCATGTGTAAGAAATGCTTTAGAGTCTTAGAATCTCAGAGCATATGGCTCAGGTTGAATTCTATCTATCTATCTATCTATCTATCTATCTATCTATCTATCTATCTATCTATCTATCATCTACCTGTATCTTTATCTATAATTATCAATTATCTTTCTATCATTTATCTATCCATCTCTATCTATCTATCTATCATCTCTATCATTATCTATCATCTATCTATCCATCTCTATCATCTATCATCTCTCCATTTCTATTTCTGTGTGTGTCTGTGTCTCCCTATGTCTATATCTCTGCCTATCATCTACCTATTTATCTATTTATCTATCTATCATTTCTGTATAGTTATCTATCATCCATCTATCTATCTATTGTCTATCTCTATATCTTTCCCTCCTGGTCCTCAGTAAGAGCAGCAGCAGGGCATCCTTACATCCTTCCCCTCTCTTCCCTCCCCACCTCTTTCCTGTGGTACACCATGGACACACGATCAATAGGAGGTCCATGAGAGACTAAAAGAGTCACATCATGGTGTCTATTAAGAGCTGGTTGTTGTTGTTGTTTGCTTCAACCAGCTTTAGTATTGTTCAAACCAAGAAGCTGGAGAAATTCAGAGAGAATTCCTGTAACCAGGTCCTGTTTATAGCTCACCTTTTAATTGCTGGGAGATCCTGTCCCTGAGGTCATAGGTGAATTCCTAACTCATAGCCATTTCCCGCACTGGCGTCACTCACTTTCCATTTCCCTTGGAAGCCTCTTGCCTGGCTGTGCATCACTCTCTCTGGCAGGCTTTATCAACAGTGAGTCACTCCAAGTAAACAGTGAACCCTTGAAGAATGATCTGGCAAACACTCTTGTCTTACTGATATCTTTCACCAGCTGACAGGAGACGAATATGAAACAACCCCATCTCCTTGTCAGTACCCTCCCACTCCAGTTATAGCAACAGGATTTCTTAATGCTGACACATAAACCCTCTCTGGCTAGGTTAAGTAGGAAAAGGGCTGAGTTTCAGGTTCCCATGGAGTACGAGTAAACCAAATTCTACAAATCTTGGAAGAGCTGTACCCACATCACCATGGCTAGCCCCTGGGTAGACTTTGACATCAGACACAGCAGCTTCTCTACCAACCTAGAGACCAGAGGGCGCTGCCCCAAGCACAGCCACTGCTCTCTCTGATTAACAGACCTATCTTTTAGGCTGTACCTACTTATTTATGGCATAGGCTTCCAATTCCAGATCTCAAATGTGAGCATATGATTGATCGAGCATGGAACATATGCCTGTGTTTCAGGTGCTAATGCTTTGCACCTTGAGCAAAGTTACAACCCAGAGAGGGAAGTGCAAAGGTACAGATCAGGTAAGAGGGAAAAACAAAGGTCCATCTTACCACCAAGAGGCTGCAACAATATTAGTTAACCCAATGTATAGAGTGAGGACATGACCACTCCAAGGTGTGGCTAAAGGGAAGGTTTTCATTGTAGATATGGAGGAGAGTTTAGCCAGGGGATCTGGAAGAATCCAGAGCAAGAAGAGAAAGTAATAGAAAACATGGCCCACAGAATGGACTGGGCCATGGTGCCACAGAAGGGTCTGGGTGGCAGTTAGCGAAAGAAAAGAGGCCAAGAGTGCATGATTGAAATGGAGGCATTCTATATGAATCAGAAGCTGGGGATGGGAAGCTGAAGAACTTCAGAGTAGTGGTCAGGTAAGAAGGGCAAGGATGCCAGCATGGACTATGAAACAGGTATTTGCAATGCTGAGGGATCCTGAAGGCCAGCACACTCTTTGGTTAGACATTTTTCCTGAGTTCCTTATTAACCTGACACCTGAGTGACCTTTTGGTTAGCCATTTGACCCAAGTTCCTTATGGACCTGGCACCCAAGTGACATTTTGCTCCCCAAAAATAAGTATATTGGAATCTTCATTTGTTACTCTCCTATGCAAAAGTAAATATTCAGATCTTATAGAAAAAAAAAAACATGAGAAAACTTTTCACCAGATTCCATCAAAAGATAATTTATGCATAAAAGCAATCTTTGATTTATTTCAAGTATAGGGAGACAATTTATGTTCCTGTCTAATTCTTATAATCATTTCAACAATTATACAAATAAATCTTATCAGTAGTCATGATATACATATCCATTTAAAAAAAAAAAAACCTTTGAGAAGAAGCCACATAACAAGAAGCCTGTGCTGATGCAGGAGATGCAGGAAGGCGGCCAGTAAGGCTTCACGAAACACCCATCCTGTCAAATGAATCTCACCCAGCCTGCTCACCAAGACAAGTGAACACTGAGAAGCAGCAGTAAGTGCGATCTATTTTTATTTTGTCGGGGTTTAGGATTCTTCACTCCGATGATGTGGGCATCAATAAATTCAGACAGCAGCAGCCATCCCACCTGGCCCTTACCCGGAAGGACAACTTCTGGGGAAAAAAGCACCGACTGACGATTGCCGCGGCGACAAATCGTGCTGCACACACACAAAAGCTGCTGTGAAGATTTCCAGAAGTGAGTGCGTTCATTGCGAAGTGCAGGAAGCCAGAACTCCACTTCAGCACGGAAAAACCGAGCTGTCCCCTGGGCATTTAGACAAGAAAGTGCAACTGTTACCCATGAATCTTTTCCTCCTCGGCAGTCACGTGGTTTCCCCAGCACGTCAGTAAAGACTCCATTGCTGATGAACATTTTCATTAGAGTCCCTGAGAGGAGAAAATAAAGCCCCTCCCAGAAGCCCCGTACCTCACCAACAACTGGGTTCACTGCAACTGTTGACCTGCCGATGGCTTTAGTCAGGCCAAATGTTGACGTTTTTGTCCCTAAGTGAAATTAAGCGTTGACGCCTTTTGAGCCATTTGACTCAATTCTATTCCTCCAAATTCTTGACTTTTTCACCACCTGTCATGTCTGTATCCCTAATTATGAAACTCCTTTGGTTCTTGTTTTATTTTCAGTCAAATGGGGCTAAGGAGGGCATCTATGTCAGAAAGCATCACAAATATCACACAAATATATTCAAGTGAAGTAGTGAGAATGGTGTGTGCATGGACCCACATCTCCTTTTCTTGTGTGCGCCCATGTGTGTGTGTCTGTGTGTGCCTTCCTATAAAGGCCAGGAGACGGTATTGGATCTCCTGGAGCTGGAGTTATAGGTAGTTGTAAACCGGCCAACATGGGCCCTCGGAGTCAAACTCTGGTCCTCTGGGAGAGCAGAAAAGTACTCTAGACCACTGAGCCATCTCTCTAGTCCCCAAATCCACAAATCCAGGAAAGAGATAAAATACCAAATTAGCCTCCACTAGAGTTCAAGACAGCCTTTTATAACCAAATGTGTTAGTGTTGCTATAGAAAAAAAAATTTTAAGTCACGTTATCTGGGATAAAATAATAAATAGCCAAGCACCAGTTTCTGAAACAAGATTTTGTGCCATGCCTAAAGAAAACTCTTGAGAGACGTATGCATTTAGAAGTTGTGAGTAAGGGTTGTGAGCCCAGGTGGTGGCCAAGTCACAGCTCGTGTTCTGTGGCACTTGCCTTGCACCATGGCTATCCTGCTCCCTGAGTCTTTCATACCTGTTGAGTTTCTTTTTTGTTCTTTATTTTTCCACTTTTCATGTGTTTGTAGGGTCCACATGTGTGTATATTCATACTTTTTAATGTGTGTGGACACATGAGTGTGTAGGTACGTGTGCAGGCCCTGGGTTGTTGTGGGACTCTTCCTTCATAGCTCTTTCACCATTTACCTTGCTCACTGAGGCAGGGTGTCTCAGTGGTTAGTCTTGGACGTCAGCCTGCTCTGTGTTCTGAGGCTGAAATTGCAGGTGGGCTGCCGCGCTCTCCTGGCACTTATGTGGGCTTCTAGAGATTTGAACTTTGCTCCTAATGCCTGCACGGCAAACAGTTTCAAACCCTGAACCATCTTTTCAGCACACCTACAGGGTTTCTAACTCATTCTCGTGTTGTCTGTTGACAGCCATGACTTCGAGCTGCATACATTTTTTCCCCTCCTTAACCATAATACAAATTATCCTGCTCCATCGTGGCCTCTGCAGTGAGCTGCCTTGTTCCTCTTGTGCAGATTCTGGTCCCAACTAACCCTCTGAGCAAGTGTAGGCAGAACTCTGACGTGCTGGCAGTGTTTACTGCGGCCAAAGCATCTCCTCTGAGAGGTTTGCCTCTTTTTCCTGATTCCTTCCAGCGACTCCAGAGGAAACCCTGCTTGTCTCTCTAGCCACAGATGTTACCTTTGGTCATGCAGAACAAATGTCCTTGTCCACAAATGCCCATCAGCCTGAGAACCAGAATCTCTCAAGACTTCCTATGATTACAGGTGATGTCACAAGAGCCATCAGCCATTGTATTCGGGTAGCAATTGCTGACTCCAAGGGTCACAGACATATGGACATGGGGGTCAGAAATTGGCTTATTTCAGGCTGGCCACAAGAAAGACTGTTACAAATGATCTGGAACCCTAGTCCTTATGGTTTTAAATATGAAATAACCACTGACCTCACCTACCAGCAGAAGTGGCTCTCAGAGTGCTATGGTAGAGCCCTTGGAAGGCGAGAGTCTACACTTTAGCTTTGCAGGTAGAGAGCCCCCCTCCACTGCCAACTGTCCACTAGTAATTACAATTCTGCTTGATCCCATCTAGACCCACCAGACTAAGGACCCCTCAATACCAGGGGTTGGTGTGTTAGCAGTATTCCACTTCCAACGTTCAAAGGAGAGATTGTGAAATTTGTGTCTAATGGATCAAAATCTAACCCTTGTACACGGTCCTCCCACAGGTGCCTCTTTTGTGAGCTTAATCCTCTCCAAAACACAGTCCACTTCACACACAAGCAAGATCATATACACACTGATATTCGTTATATAATTATTACATAAGAAATAACCCAAACATCTAGCAACAAAGATCTAAATAATGTTATGTAGATAGTGAAAAACTAAGCAATCATTGGCAAAAGCTATGCGAGTATGCATTAGTTGAATTGAAAAGGTGCTCAGCACTCAAGACTTTATTGGTTCAAGAAGAAAACATAAGAAGATTTAACACTCCCAGTGTCCTAGAATGCTGAGATAAAAGAAACCAGCAAGATCACAGACTCTTTTAATGTTAAACACTTTTCATTCATCCACCCAGTAATAGAACATTCAGTATGTGTTGAAGAAAAGTGGGTTACAGAACAGCATGAGGAATAAGAATAAGATGCAGGTTCTGTAAAAAAAAATTAATAATGACTATATGCATATAAAGGTGCCTGGAGGGATGTTTCATCAAAATATTTCTCTCTGGGATGTAGAACTGGATTCATTTTTACATTTGTCTTTATGACTTTTCCTGTATTCTTTTACATATTTATAAAGATTTTGCACTACTTTTGCAATCTGGCAACATCGTGGGAGTTCTTTATGTTTTGGCAAAAGAGGCAATACCTGAAGCAAAGAAATTCTCATCAAATACTAGTTAAGTGGAAACTTCCCAGAATCCTTTGGTGCTGTGCATGGTTTACATACCTGTCATTAATAAATGAAGATCTGAAGGGTCATGCTAAATGTCATAGCGCATAAAAAATAAAAATGCCCTCACCTGTTTTCTAAGTAAATACCAAAGAGCACTTCAGCATCAACTTCGTGCTTTACAGTTTCAATAGGCTTTTACTCCCAATGTCTCATCTGACCCTCAAACAAGCTAGTTGTTCAAACTGAGTCTTCCTGTGTTTCTTGGGTCACCACCACTTGACATTTCCAGGTTGGCACCATTGTTTGCAAGACGGATGGATGGATGGATAGATGGATGGATGGAAGGATGGAAGGGTGGATAAATGAGTAAGTGAGTGAACAGACAAAAGAATGAACCAGCACACCTCTTTGGCTGACAGGAAGACTGAGAAGCAGCGGTGAAGTAATATGCCTCAGCGGATAAAACCACTGGGTTGGACTTACCATCTTTACTCTCTTCTATACAAATTGCTACTCCAACCCCGTTATTCTTCAGAAGAAAATACCTCAGTGTTATCGATAGTATTGACAACCAGGAGTCCTAGTCAAAACACCCACGGCACAGGTATTGACCTATGAAAAACATTACCAGCCCCAGCTACCGCACAGGCCTTACTCACTATTGTTGCTTATAACTGGTCCTAGGTATCAGAAGGGCACTTTATGGGCTTAACTGAGGAGCTGCTTGCTTCCTGGTATGTAAGCATTTCATTATTTTAGCAACTATGAGCTGTACATGAGCATGTACCATACTAAAATCCCTCTACACAATGGAAGGATTGCTACTCATAGGAGAAACTGCCCTCTTCACTTTTACAACACCACCAAAAACACCTACAACCTGGTGATTCCAATGTGCACGACTAAATAGAAGATAACACCGTTACTTTCCTCTGAACATTATTTTGAGATGTGACAAGGGCACAAGGACAGAAAGAAGAAAACAAAATGCCAATCCTCAAGAAGTATGCGAAGTGCTGCAAGACCAGCCCTCATGGGGAGCCCAGCATTCCCTGAACACATGTTCTGGAGAGCAATCTGAACAGCCCTGGTTCTCAGTGCCCTGTAATCCAAGAGGGCTGGGAATCTATCCATAGATGATAGGTACTAAGATATAACAAGTTGAAAGTTCCAAGAAGACAAGAACTCTGGGAAGTCTGGGGGAGAATTTATTCCCACAAGAGTAAATCTAGAGTCTGCGTGAATAAAGGAGCCTTGGCCTGGGACTTCAGGAGTAGGTGGTGTTTGTAATCCGGAAGGAAACTGTACCCTTAGCCCTCAGTCCTGCCTGCACAAACACTATTATCAAAGGTATTTACTGACAAAAAGTACCAGATGGACATAATGTACATATTTGCTAGCCTTGCGCTGCCTCATCTCCTCACCTTGCGCTATCTAGATCTTCCTTCTGGAACATTCTTCTTCACTCCAATGTCCATCTCCATATTAAAAAATATTATTGACTTGTCATTCTTCCAGCTTACAAGTACAACATTGCTACAAATCAGTAGCAATGTTCTCTCAGAACATTTTCTTCATTCCTCCAAATGGGGGCCTTCCCGCCCAGGCTCCAACATTATTCTTAGCACATCTCTACCATAATATTTGTAACGCAGAAGTTTTCACTATTGATCAACACTACCAATCTGTAAATATTCTGAGAGAGGGGCTTTTTGTGGGCCTGGTAAAGGACTATACCCATGATATAATTAGTAAATATTCGATAAGCAATTGGTTAAATTTCAAATATTATTCGTTGTCTTGATTCCATACCAGAATTTGGAACCTGTCCCTGAATTAAGCTTTTATTTACTTATATATCTCTTCAAAATCACTTTGTAGATGAAAACATACAAATCAGCTTCTTCCATCCAGCCCAACACAGATGAAGAGCCAAGACCTTCTTAAACTATGGGCCTATTAGCTGCTGCCTGTGAGGCCATCAGGCACCACCAAGCCAAGGTTTTAGCTCTTGCACATCTCTGTAAGCAAGTCTGCCTGGGATGAAAGCCCCATGAACAATATACATGAGGGAAGGTTGGAAAGATCCCAGCTCCCACCAAGTGATTGCCAAGAAACTTGGCAGCAGAAGATGATGGCCACGGGGAGGAAGAAAATGAGGCACCAAGTAAGATGACAGTTTAGTCCAACAACATCTGAAAAATCCCCAGTTTCCAATCAAAGCATTTAGGAACTATTACAGTCTAGCACAAGGGATAAAAAGAACTTTTTAAAAAAAATGTTCACAATGATTATCTCCAGTAATGAGAGTGATTATTAAAGTAATATTTATTTTTCTCATCACATAAGGAGAAGGATGTCTTTGAAGTACGTAATCAGGCCCAATTCCTGTGGCCCATGGCCTTTGCCTGCTGAGCCTTGAACCTTAGTCACTTACTGAGGAAGAGCCTTCTCCCTGCTCTGCTGGCTACTACCACCCCCAGAAACCTTCCATTAAGAGAAAGTGTTTTTACTTGGCTTTAGGTGACTTCTCCATTCTTCCTCTCCTTAGTGGCTCCTCTGGTCCGGGAAGTAGCAAAATCCTGGTGTCTGGTGTTATCTAGGTCCTGGACACAGGCTTTAAGTTTCAGAGTAATCTGGTGGGTGAGGCTACCGGGGGGTGTGGCTGGGTCAACAAGGCTGGCTGTGTGTGGCTGTTTGCAAGCACCATGTTACCCAGGGCAATCAAAGGTACTAAGATAAACTGGCCCCTGAGAGAGGACCACTCTGTCAAGCTTCTCAGCCACTCCTGATGTCTGGTGTGCTCCCATGGCTCCCTTCAGTGATTTAAATGCCTTTGATCCTCAAATATTAGAATTCTGTGATGAGACCATCTCATCTCAATGAGAGTAAGATCACCAATTCTCCCAGAATAAGGATGTCAAACCTTTTGTAGAAATGGAATGCTCTGCCTCCTCCCCTGTTTAGAATAGTAGCCACTAGCTCATATAACTGTTGAATGTGGCTAGTGCGATAGGACAAAGTTATATAAGCTAATGCAAATATAATCAGCCACATGTGGCTATGAGCTCATGTTTAAATACCACAGTTGAAAAAAATCCTCAAAAAGTTATTCCTAGGGGGAAAAAAACCTAATAAATTATTGGGAACTGTGATTCTCAACCTTTGTAGTTGTGATATTTTTATGTCTTCCCAGGGCTGTGATTAAACCAAGTGCACACTAAACAGTCTTCCACTGAGCCCTGTGAGACTCATTCTTAACATTAAAGATGTACACAGCCTTTGCTCATTCTAACAGAACACTTAGCATGCATTAAAAACATTATAATGTCTAAAATTAACAAAAATTCTATTGCATTTTAAGTTAAAAAATTAAAGAGATCAAAACTAAAAATTTCATAACATGTGTAATTCAAAAAGTGTGATGATCCAGGCAGTAAAAATCCCATACTTTTAACCACACCATACGATACCACGTAACTATCCCAGAATCATGAAGCGCACACATGGTAGATGCAAATACTGTGTGATTTTTGCTCTGCTACCATACGTCTCTAATGCATGGATTACCAGAGCCTCACAGCCATTGAGAGTGAGTAGCCATTCCCAGAGTGGGTAGCTCACAGGGAAGTCAGGGGCTTGTCCAACTTCTAGCTTTAGGAAAGGAGTGAGGGAGGGAGGGGATACGGAAGGAGTGGAGGGATGGAGAGACAAAGACAGTGGCAGAGACAGAGAGAGAGAGAAAAAAGAGAGAGACAGAGAGAAGCCCAACAAAAGAGGACCCCCTCAAGTCACACAGCAAGTAAATCAACCATAGAATGAGCCAGTACTCAAACTCCCAAGAGCCAAAGAAAAGAACTACAAACCTACAAGGGTCAGGCATATGATTTTACTGAAAATTCTTTTCTATCCTTCTATTGCTGATGATGAGAGGTAAGAATCATGAGAAACATTATAGTGAGAAACAAACAAACAAAAAAAAAAAACAGAGTTTATACACATAAAACTGCAAAATGAACCATTAGCATGAAAATGCCTGTCCAAAGAGGCCTATGAGAAACTGAACCAGCTCCATTGACGTTTTAGTGAAATTCAATAACCTTTGAGATTTTATTTTAAAGCTTTTAGTCTTTGTGGGTTTTGCTTATATCCATGGGTATTGTTCTAGAAACAAGCAATAAAACAAAGATCATCTCTTTAAAATAAGCCAGCTTAAAAGGTTTTGTTTGTGTATTGGTTCTTTGAAAGCTTTGTATTTGTTCCCCATACACTCAGAGGTCTTGTGGGTGCAAAAGTCTATAGGTGCAGTGCAGGAGAGTGCCATGGTTACAGCCATCAGCTTTGACACCAAATACACCAGGGATCAAGGTTGGCATCTGGCCTAAGGGATTTCCAGGATTTTTGTTTGCTTTTTTGTTTTTTGTCTGTTTGTTTGTTTTGCTTTTTGAGACAGGGTTTCTCTGTGTAACCTTGACTGTCCTGAACTTGCTTTGGAGACCAGGCTGGCCTTGAACTCACAGCCATCCACCTGCCTCTGCCTCCCTGAGTGCAGGGATTAAAGGCGTGCTCCATCCACGATTATTTATTCCTGATGCGCTTGGGTCTTGGATAGCTGATTGGTTGAATGGGTTTAATCCATCACCTTGCAGTTGGTGAGAAATCAGAATCGTAGCATGTGCATATGCGTCCTACAAAGTTCAACTACTGTGAGCATGTGGGTGTGTCCTCCCAGCGCTCACCTTGGAGAGTACTGCAGACTGTTTATCCTAGATGCTACTAATAAACAGGAAGCTAGGAGTTGGGGTTCAGTGAACTCCCTTATTTGTTCACTCCATGTCAAACAGCTTCTCCACTGGCACCAGGAGCCAGCGGCAAGCCCACCATAAACCTAGGGTGTGTGGTAACAGCAGACTTCACAGTGTACGTGCCAGCTGTTCTCTCTACTAGGGTAAATTTGCCCTGTGGTTTTCTGGAATGAAACCAACCGTCTATTTGCAAAAGAGCATGGGAATTCAAAACGACTGTACTAGGAGCAGCCTAGCATAAGCAACATCTACTGTTTTCAGCACCAGGAGCCCTTAGTCGGAGGGTTTGGTCTCAGCATTCATAGCTATGTGAATATAGATTTCTCCTTAAAAAAAAAAAATCCAGTGATCACAGGAGCTGTGTCTGTCAGAGCAACCCAGCATGAACTGATTGGACCAACAGGAAAATGGGGACAGAATACAGAGCTGGAGAGACCTGGGCTCAGACCTGTAGCTCTTCGACCTTAGTCTTCATAGCCTCTGTGTCCGGGTACTCCCATTGGAGAAAATGAGGTAATAAGCATGGCGGTTGGAGGAGTTGTCACAGCTAATGTCAAGTACAAGACTGTGCCTGGGCCACAGCGGCTGCCCAGTAAGTGATGGCTGCAGGTACTGTTCATCGTGGTCCTCATTGCTGCTGTTGTCGTGAAAGGATAAGTCTCAAAGACCTTTGATCGCAGCAGATACAAGGTATCTACTAACAGTGTGATCTCCTTGTTAGTTTTTCTGAAACTGGTTAGCCTTTTCTCCTGTGTATTAATTGCTACTGCTCTTTCAATTTTCTCCCTGAAATCATTTGTTTCTATCACTCTCACTATGACAAACAAAATAAATTATGAGGAATGTTACGTTGGCTCCACCATGATCATCAGCGTCAGCAGTATCATCATCACCATCATCACCATCCTCACAGTCATGGTCATCTCCAGTTTCCATTCTATTGCATGTGAGGTTTGGCCATGCTGAGCCACCTCCCTGAGCCCTCAATGCCTATCCAACCAAGAGGCCAAGTTAGAGCTCAGACTCCGACATTCATGATTCCTACCTCTCATCATCAGCTTTACAGAGTAACTTGACTTTCCGCTCACTGCCATTGCCTTAAGTAGTCTTAAACAAATTCCTTTTTAAAGTGACTCCTTTCATCCATATGTGGAACCTGAAACATCATTTTCTACATTTTTTTACCAGTGTCTACCCAAATGTCATGTACTTGACCACTCTTTTCTGCACGAGAAGACATTAGGAACATTTAGATGAACTCTGTATTTAGCTTTTGTTTACTTGTTTTGTTTTTTATTTCAAAAACCTCAGGAAATATTTGTCTTATTTTAAGCTAACAGAGGCAATATTTTACTTAGGGACTTTAGGTTTTTAAGAAAGAGCTAATTTAATCGGTGGTAAGGTGAATATGATTTTAAGGTTTCTCACTGAATTGAATTAGGTTGAATAATAAAAAATAACAACAACAACAACAACAAAAAACCAAAGTTGCCACAGGACTGTGTACCAAGGAGGACAAACTAAGGATGCAATCACAGGGTGTGGCATGCAAAGACTCCTAGATTGTCTTTCTTGTGGTCCTACCGCCTCACCATCTTTCACCCACCATCCTCTGACCACCTTCTCACCATCTTCACTCACCATCTTCCAATTACCACCTCACCATCTTTCACCCACCATCCTCTGACCACCTTCTCACCATCTTCACTCACCATCTTCCAATTACCATCTCGCCATCTTCTACTACACCTCACCATCTCCTACCCACCATCCTACCAACTTCCATTTGCCATCTCACCATACACATCACCCTCTCATACAACCTCTACCACCTTGTTGCCTCTTTTTGCTACCTATCGTCTTCTCCCTGACTGCCTTCCCCCATGCCACTCATCCGCCTTATCGACTTTGTGCCATTGACCGAATGTCTTACTCCTTGTTCCCCATTCAAATTCCCTTAGGAGTTATAGCCCAGATCGGCGAATAATCTTTTCTTTGCTTGTTCGTTTGTCTGAATTAGTGCTCTGGGCATGGGGGACATCCTAGACACTGATCAGCAAGTTTGTCTACTGCTTCTGAGTCAGATGTGGTTTGAGCATCAAATGTGGCTCCCTGGGGTAGAGCGCTCAGTGAAGGTAGTGAGTGGGCAGGTGGTTCATTTTAATGAGAAAGGGTAGTGAGCCACAGGAGGGGCCATGATTTCCATTGCAACAACAACCTGGTGAATTTCCTCTCTAGATGCTGCTATTTATTTCATATAAACCTAGAACCATTTTGTTGTTTTCATATTTTTTAAATTTTTTATATGTTCATGGAATCTCAGAAAAGGTATTGTTCTCAGGTCATAAAACTTGGTTGGTAGTTTTGTTTGGACCTCAGACCCCATTTCCTACCTCAGAAACAGAAGGCAGCCTTTGCTTCCCTGAGCCTCTTGCTTTTAGGCAATCGTGACCATTTGAAGATCAGTATTCACCGATGGACTTCAAATCGCGTCTTCTCCATGAAGTTTTTATTGGTTCCAAACTAGAATTAATCTCTTTTTCTGTGCCCTCCTTTACACTTTTTAGCTGGTTCCTCCGCCTCTATCCGCTTAAAGACTTTACCAACTCTATCCCTCACGCCACATCATAAACTAATCCTAACTCAACTTTTTGGCTCCCGTGTTGCCTAAGACCACACTTTACCCCTGGTAAAAGGCAAAAAAAAAAAAAAAATATTCTTGACTTGGGATTTGATTTACTTTAATTCAATCAGCTGTTAAATTTGCCAAGTGCTAACTCATCTCTGATGGTATCTTCCAGTTCCACTTCTAGGCTGAGCTGTATGAGTGCTGACAGCACCTGCTTCTCACGAAGGGCCTTGCCTAGTTGGGAAACTAATGATTTCCCTAAATTCTATTGATGTAAGATTTTAAGCACTTAAATAAATCATCACCCAAGGAGAAGCAAGAGAAGTATGTTTCCTTTGGCTGTGAATCAACACCAAACCAAGCCACAGAGTGTCCCCAGAGACTTCCCAAGAACAGAGGGGAAGGAGAGAGGGAGGAAAGAGAGAGAGACCCACTCTCCACCTCCATCTGGGATTAACCTGCCTTGCATCATGGTCTATTCACAAACTCCGCTTTGCTCAAACAGTAGGCGCTACCACACACAGTGTTTGCTCATAAGAACCCATTGCGCTCTCATCACAGGTAGGTTACATTTCTGCAAGTTACTTCCTCATTGTTTTGCCTTTCTCTCTCTCTCTCTCATAACACAAAGCCTGGATATGATTTAAGCATGTAGCTTTCTATCAGGATCTATGGTAAGTCTCAGATAGAAAACAAAATGCATTTTGTCTTCAACACGTGGAATGATCCCAGCTTACCGTGGGAATAAATAGAGTAATTTGGATGACAGGTGTCAACCGCTGCACATAAACAGAAAAAGTCTCCACCACCACACCTCCTGTACAGGCTTGCGTGCACCGAGTACCCAGTTCTTTGTGCCCAGTTTAGGGGATGGTCGTCTGTGATGCCATGCCATCATCTGAGCTTCCCTTCAATGCATTAACTGTAGACAACAACGCTGGATTAGTCTTCCCCTGAGTGAGAACATGACTGAAGTGAAAGGGAGGCCCCTTAAGACACAATTTTGTCCTGTGAGGCAGCTATTAGGTGACTACCACAACCCATATTGGAAGACTTACCAAAAGAAAACTTGGGTTGCCTAATCAAACATTGAGCGCTAACAAGTTGAAGTGCTGACTGATGAGAGAGAGAGCAAGGCACAGGGCCACGAGAGAGGACAATAGTGGAAGCAGCTGGGACCACATGAAGTGAAGCCCAGAGCCCCTCTACCTTCATTCATTTCCTCCTTTCCTGTGTTCTGTAGTGTTTGTATTCTCCACAGTAACTTCCCTTCTTCTTACCTCTGTCACCTGATTATATGCGATACGCCGGTAGTAGCAAACTTTATAATCTAATCCAAGAGTCGACAGGCCGTAGGCTACATTCCTCATAGAGCTGTCTATGGACTGTTATAAATAAAGCTTCATTGGAATACAGCCATACACATTCTTTGACATCCTGTCTATGATTGCCTGCATGCTACAATGGCAGAATCAAAGAGTCCAGGCAAACATTATATGGACTTCAAACACTAAAATGTTCATTACATGGCCCTTTGCCGAGAAGTTTGCCGACTCCTTCATCTAATCCCAAGGGATCCACAATATCAAATAGTGTCGATAAATAGTAAAGGTAGAGTAAACGTCAGACTGAGCTCCAAGTTTTGGAACTGAATGTTTCCTCAGTAGAAGGCGTTGGTCTCTCTGGAGAGGAGGGATTAAGACGTGAAGAATAGGTTCATCATATTAAATGCGAGCACAGTTTGTCTCCAGCTGAAGTTGTCATTGAACACTAAACATGGGGGAAAGATGCAGAGTTTTCCAAACGAATAAGGCAGGCTGGACGT
The DNA here is from genome assembly GCA_028658305.1 of Pachyuromys duprasi. NCBI lineage: Eukaryota > Metazoa > Chordata > Mammalia > Rodentia > Muridae > Pachyuromys > Pachyuromys duprasi. The sequence goes on from CM053752.1 coordinate 39,707,649, forward strand.
GGTGGGAGGTGGAATACATCTTCTTGAACAGATCCCCAAAATGCTAGATGCTTGTTTTTACCCACCTACCAAGGATTAGCCAGTGGGGAATATTTGCCTAAGGCTTGAATCTGAAGCTTATGATATACGTAGACAGAGAATTCATCCTATGATTGGGTCTGGGGGGTGCTGCAGAAATATTCCGAGTGGGCAACCGGGGCCAGCATCAAAGGCATCGGCCCTGAGAATAGCAAAGGAAACCTCCCCGCACTGTCCCTGTGACATGATCCTACATGAATTCCCGGCTTTTTGTTCCCCTTAGTTTCTGTCTCTTTTCTGATTTGAGTTTTTCCTCACTCACACTGACCTTATCAACCATGCAAGATTCTTTTTAGAATGTTTCTTTAATTTTCAAAGGACTAATATGCATAGGAAAGTAAGCATAGGAAAGGAAGAAAACTACAATTAGACAGCTCTGAGTTTTCTCAGAGTCAATATAACCACATACTTCAGCCCCTGATTATAAAAGGTAGATTTATTTATTTAATTGTTTTTGGTGCTGGGAATTGAACTTACGACCTTACATTTGAGGCAAACTCTCTTCCATTGGCAACGTCCTCTTAGAAAACTCTTAATCGTTTCATGTAATAGGATTTGCTTTTATTGTTTAAACCCAAGACTCTTCCGCTTTTAGTAATGTACAAGGAAGAAAATGACCATAACTGCATCACGAATTAAAAGATTATCAGAGAGCCACGCTAATTGGTATGTGTGTCGTCTCAGGTAGCTCTAGCAACGGCACCATTATCCAAGTGTTTCTACAATGTAGCTCTCATGATTCTCTCCTAACAAAATTACTATTAAAGCTGGGTGTGTTGGCACACGTCTTTAATCCCAGCACTCAGGAAGGCAGAGGTAGGTGATCACTGGGCATTCGAGGCCAGCCTGGTCTACAAATCCAGTCCAGGTCAGCCAAGGCTACACAGAGAAACCCTGTTCTCAAAAAAAAAAAAAAATGAAAACAAATCTCCCATTTTCTTAACTTAGAAAGGTCAAGTGCTTTGTTGAAGGCCACACAGGTTAGAAGTACCAGTTCTGTCTACATATTAGCTGGGAGCCTAACTCTAGCAAACTTCTCCCAGAATCTGAATACTCCTGCTGTAAGTGAAATTAAGTTTTATGCATCCTAGCTAAGATGAAATTCAGGAGGTAAACCAACTATGCAATTAAGGATGTGCCAGCTACCTTGGGGTCGAGTGGACCAAAAAAAAACAATTCTTAGTTACAATGTTTGCCAATTTCCATCTAAATATCCCAACTGTATCAGATTTTAAGATACAAAGGACTTAAACATGTATTCAAAAGTTTCCTAAATGTTTAACAATTGGCTCTTGCTAACCGTGTGAACTGGCTCTAGCATGCCCCTACGCTGTGTTCTTTCTTTCTGTATTGTTTGCTGCTTTATTTTATCTCATACTCTAGAAATCTGAATTGAATGAGATCTTAGAGGCCATCTAGATCCTACAAGGCCCAATGGAAGACTCCTTCCCTGGCCATCTTGAACTCTATTTCTACCTTCTACTCAGTGTTTATAGGAGATGGCAGCTCACCACCTGCACGTGCCTTGTTTGTGCGCAACAGACATCAGGGTTCCGAGCATGTGGCACGATTTGGAAATTGGCTGCTCCATTCCATGGTTCAGCAATAGATGCTGATTTTCCTCTTGCAACAGGAATAGCTCCCTGTGGTGTGTGGTTCTCACAAGCAGCTGCCAGGACCCACCTTCCTACAGCAAGTTCAAGGATGAGGGCTCAAGGCTGTGTGATGTGGGCTGCCTTGGCTGTGCAGTCGTCACGCGCAGAGCTGGGGCTGAACAGGCCACTGCTTTGGAGTGTGAGGTGAATATGAGTGGCAGAAGTTCTTAGGGAAGAAAAAAGCGAAGTTCAGTTATTCACTGAAATGGCACTGGGCTGGCAACGGAACACCTGGGCAGGCAAAATGGTCATTAAATTCAACTACCCTTGACACTGTTCCAGTCTATAAAAATGATTGCTTTACCTATTTTGCTGCTGTCATTAGGAAGTTGAATCTGTCAAGACACATTTTTGCCTAGCAATAGCTCAGTTTATGACTTTTCAATGCTTTTTCATTACATTTTGACTTATCTATTTTGCATACATGTGTGCATGCCTGTGGGTATACAACTTAAGGAAGTCAGTTCTCTCCTTCCATTTCAAGGCATCTGGGGATTGAATCGGCCTCATAGGGCTTGGCAGTGGGTGCCTCTACCTGCTGAGCCATGGTGAGGATGCACTGCCTGGGTACCTTCATCTAGAAAAGCTGGAATTTCTTCTAATCCTGAACAGCAATGAAGGGGAGTGCATGTTTAGTGCTGTGTCTGAAAACCTATGCAGTGAATGTGACTCCTCCATTGCCCGCAGCCCTCCAATTCTCCTTTTCTCCCTGATTGGTGTCATCCATGTGCCACCTTCTGGCACCATGCCACGTAATGTCTTACCTACCCCCCTCCCAAGCTATTGTCCCTGCAACTAACCATTTACTTGCTTGACCCCAAGACTGGGACTCAGTGAGCCTGGCCTGAAGACAGCCTGGGATCCTGTGTGGGATCCTGTGCCCTGCCTTGAAGCAGGCATCAGTGAGAGCAAGATTCAGCCTTCCTAGCCATTGTGCTCTCCCTGAGCCCCTCACTTCTTCTCATCAGTACAGAAATCCCAGTGTTCCTCTGCAGTTCTGACTCTGTGTGTCTTACTAACATGAGTTGCTTGGTGAGCAGGGCCAGCAGAATCAGCAGTCTGCAGCCTTGAAGAGTGATTCATAACTTAGATAAATGCTCTCACGGTCCTTCTTCCAGCCCCTCCCAGCCTAGTAATCATGTCAGAGAGTACTTCATAGGGCACCACTATCTTTTAATCTCAAACGTTCATCAATCTTACTTTTCAGCAGAGAAGGGTCCCCGGTGTCAGAGTACCACACAGGCCATAGAATACTCCTGGGGTTCAGTAACATTGCCTTGTTCTCAAGGTTCTTATTTTTAATTATCTTCTCTTGTGGTAAGAAAGACTGGGGTACCATTTTCAGAAGAGGTTTACTTTCAGTCCCCGTTTATTTTAAAATAAACACAAGTAAAATTCAAAGTTTGGGTATAATGTTTAGGAGAAAGTCCTGGTATCCCGTGGCACAGCAAGTTGACTGCAGTTAACAATTATGTGTTATATAATCTTAAACTAGATAGGAAGGAGGAAATAGAATACAGTCATAAAAATGGCGAGAGTCTAAGGTGGTGGGTAAGCCAACTGCCCTGGGTCGAGCTCTACCCAATGTGAACATAAATTAAAACATACTTGATGTGTCAGCCAAAACTCTTTTAGATCTATAAAGAATGAGTAAGAGGTAAGTATAATGGCACATACCTCTAACCCAAGAGGCAGGGGATAGCTATTAGTTTGAGGTCTATATAGCAAGTTCCAAAGCACCCAAAACTAAATACTAAAAAATAAAAGAATGAAAGAACTAGTCCATGGATGGCACCTCTTGAATGCATTCCATCTAAACACACACATAGTTCTTATGCTGCGCCAGGCACTATTTCAAGTAACTCACTAACTCATTTACACCTACTCAAGGTTACGAGGCAAGGGCTGACATGGAACACTCAGGGTCTTCCGGCTCCTGAGACAAGGCTCTTACTTCTGCCCAGCACAGGAGCTCAGTCCCAATGACAGAAGCATTGATGTGGAGGTGGCTGGCTGGCTGGTGGGTAGCTCAGAGACTCAGGCTGCAGCAATGAAACTGAATTTCAACCAGTTGCCAATATTCTCACTTAGCCCCCCTCCAAAGCCAGAGCCAGGCTTTTCCTTTGACTCAGACCGTGAAAGACCTGGCCATGAAAGAGTTACCCGTCAGGCATAAAGTGTCTCAAATGAGTCCCTTGAAATTCTCTTGCCCTCATTCTCAGCAGAGCAGGGGGTTTGCCGGTCTGTCATCTTCCCTGTGTCCATTTCGGGGGCTCTGTAGTTGGGACCCTCGGTGCTGCTGTATTTGCCCAGCTCCCAGCTGTTTGTAATTCTTTCTAACACTAGCTATCCTGGAGAGAGACACTGTTTGACTCAACAATTTTAAGCCATATTTCTTAAAGGAAACCCTTTGTTTATCTGAAAAATATATATTTAAAACATGTTAAAACAATTATAAGTACAGATTTCTCACAATACCATGAAGATTTCCATAGAGCTGTCTTTCCCATATTCGTGTTCTCCTCTTTATCATAATTACAATTTTAAATATGCTCAAAAAAAAAAAAAGACCAAACTAATTAGCTAGCCTCAAACTTAGCTGGTTTTGTTTTTTGCTTGCTTGCTTCATAATAACTGAAGCTTTTTTAGGCAAGGAAAAAAATTAACACATTGAAATACAAATTTTGTTTTCTTTATGAGGTCAGGTAAAGAAATAAAAATCAAAGGATATTTATTTCTTTACATGTTCCAGTGATTCTTTTTTAAAGGCATAGCTATAGACTTTCTTATTGTTAGAGAAATTTCATGAAAATGTGGTGCAGATCCTGGGCAATGCAGATTCAGAGAGTAGAGGACAGGTCCAGGAATGGTCCATCACATCAGCAGCCACAGTGCCCCTTGACAAGCCTGCTTTTGTAGAGTCCTTTGCCTCCCCACCTCCTCCTCTGCACCTCATTTGATGCCAATTGAAGAGCCCTTCTGAGACCACCTGTGCCCAGAACGTGCAGTGGATGAACCCACAAACAGAAAAAGAACATATTGCCGTTTTGGGTGTACAGAAAAAAATAGGACATGGGAGAATATGTTTAACAGATGAGGGTTGAATAAGACCATGTGGTGAATGAAAAAAAAAAAAAAGAAAAAGCTAGTAGTTCCATGTAAACTCAAAGCACTGACTGCGGTTAAAAAAAGAAAAGAAAATATGACTCCTGGGTAGATCTGCTTGCTAACTGCATTCACATACATTGTGTCACTTTGTCCCCATCAGTGAGCATTTCTGTGTGTAAAGTGCTGTGTTGGCCACCAGGAATAGAGGGTGTCCCATGGTTAGAAGGGCCTCAGATTAGTGTGGAGATAAAGGAACAGGAGGAGAGTAGACAGACACCAGGGCAAAATTAGAAAGCTCTGAGTGCAGATCCCTGAGGAGTCAGGAGAAATGCCAGCTCATCGTGGGGATGATGGTGAGTCGATACGTACAAGAGGCGGTAGTGTCTTGGGCCATGAGGGCGGTGATGCTACGTAGGCTGGACATGATCTGAGGCACAGACTGCAGGGTTGGCTCATAGATAGGACAAGAAGCACAAGAACAGGAGGAGTCAGAATAACTTCAAGGCTCTGACATCAGACATTTGAGAAATGGAAGTATAACTTATCAATGTGGGAGCCACACCTACCAGAGCAGACTGAGCAGCATGTTGCTGTGATGAAATACCCAGAGAAAAGCAACTTCAGGGGGAAAGGGTCAGTTTTGCCTCACAGTTACAGCCCAACATGGTGGGAAAAATTACAGTGACAAGAACGTAAGTTGGCTTGTCACATCACTTTCACAGTCAGGAAGCAAAGAGAAATGAATGCTTGTGTTCAGCTTACTTTCTCCTCTTTATACATTCTAGGATCCAAGCCGAAGGAATGAGGATGCCCACAGTAGGCAGGCCTTCTCACCTCAATAACCTCTCAAGATGATTTCCACAGGCATGCCCAGAAGGCCCCTTCCCAGGCAATGTTAGTTCTCAACAAGTTGACGGTTAACATTCACCATCCCACAGGGATAGGGCAGCAGGCTGGACAAGCCACTGAGGTGTCTTTTTAATGAAAGTGGACCTAGCCTTCGGGTTCTCCCAACACTCCTTAGTTCCTACCTGTTACAGGGCATAGCTGGCATACTCAGCTCTCTACCCTGAACTTTCCAGCCGAGGGATGGGGCTTCCTCTCCCCCAGAGGCTCTTTACTATATAGTCCAGATATTTTGGTTCCCTCCCCCACCCCTTTGCATTTCCTCTCTATCTTACTTTCTCTCCTCTCTTTCTGTGCATGCTTTCTCTCTCTGCCTTCCCCCTGATTTTGTCTTCCTCTGCTTGGCAACTTCACTGACCCCCTCCTGGGAGGTTGATGAACCTACCCAAGAGCTGCCCCAATAAACCTGCATTTTTACTTTTAATTTAGCTTGAATTGGCTCATTTCATTGGCAGAGATAACCTACCAGTTTTCATTAGAACAAGGAGGTAAAGGCAATTGTCAGGGAAGAAAATGGTAGAATAGGAGAGAGACGAAACCAAAGAGCACAGCAGATGGACTTTACTAGTAAGGGGGAAATAAGAGATTGTGTCCAAATGAAGAAAACATAGGTCCATGAGGAGCTGAGTGTCCAGGTGAAGATGCAATGAGAAGACAACGATCTAAACCAAGAAACTGGTACTCACCAGGAACTGAATCTGCTGGTACCGTGATCTTGGGCTTCCCTCCAGAACTGTGAAGACCTACTACTTGGTCAACGTTATATTTGTTACAGCATCCTGAACTGGCTGAGACATTCCACAACAAGGACTTCCAGCAGAACACTGAATGGAAGTGGCAGGAGGGGATATTTTATCTTGCTGCCATCTTTAGGGGAGTGTATACAGTCTCCCATCAGACATTCCATGTTGGCCATAGGGGTTTGGGTAGATATTCTAGATCAAGTTGAGAGTGTCCCTGCTCAATTCATGGTTTTTTAAGTTTGTTGGTTGGTTGGTTTGGTTTGGTTTTTCAAGATAGGGTTTCTCTGTGTAGTCCTGGCTGTCCTGGAACTTGTTCTATAGACCAGGCTGATCTCAAACTCAGGGTTCTACCTGCCTATCCCTCCTGAATGGTAGTATTAAAGGTATGCATGCTCCACCATGTTCAGCTCCATAGTATTCTAAGTTTTATGAGTATTGGATTTTGCCCAATGCTTTTCCTTTATCAGTTGACATGATCACTCAATGGTGTGAGGCACATTGACTAATGCTTGAGTGTTCAACTACCTTCAGAAACCTGAAGTGCCACTTGGTGATTTAATGTAATTCTTTGTAGACATTGTTAGACTCAGATGCTTTTGATATAGATCTCATGATGGTACTCTTCAGATTAGACATGGGAGAACAGATGTCTATTTGGAAAACCACTAGCACATTTAAATTGAGAAGTAGAAACCAGAGTGCTCGGATGGCAACGTGAGCTGAAAAGAACAGGGATGAAGAGGCATTTGAAAGGAAGAATTGTCATGGCATGGCAATAAGAAGGTTTGTGAAAATAAAATGTAAGAAGGCTGAGGCACCTCTACATCCCAAACTTAAGCAGAAGACAACAGGCTGCATCGTTCATCAAATTAGATTATTCAGAATAAAAGGCATTTGGTACCAAGAGGTAGAAATGATGATCTCAGGGCCAGACATATTACCTGAGAAATGGTGACAGGACACCCATATTCTGCCCAGCTCTCTTAGTTAGAATTTTACTGCTGTGAAGAGACACCATGACCACAGCAACTCTTATAAAGAAAAACATTTAATTGGGGCTGGCTTACAATTTCAGACATTTAGTCCATTCTCATTTCGGGAAACATGGCAGCATGCAGGCAAACATGGTGCTGGAAAAGGAGATAAGAGTTCTACATCTTGATTCAAAGGCAGCAAAAGGAAACTGTGTACAACCCTGGTCATAGCTCGAGCATAGGAGACTTCAAAACTCACCACCACAATGACATACTTCCTCCACAAGGCCATACCTCCTCATAGTGCTACTCCCTATGGCCAAGAAGTCAAACATATGTGTCTGTGGGGGTGGCTAGACTAGCAGGAGAAGCAATGGCCCCAATAGGGACACAGGTTTCCATTAGAACAAGGAGGTAAAGACAGTTGCCAACACAACAACCATGTTTGGAAATGTAAGTGCAGGACATGGGATAAAGAGATGTTTGGAGATTACTTGGATAGTATATGATGGTTAGAGCTGTGTGTATTAACAAAGAAACAAAGGTGATAATATCTGAACAACAACAAATATACTAAAAGTGTCTGATTCTACATTAAGATAGGGCAGTAAACAAACAAACTAACAAACAAAACCTTTCACAAAGGTGAAAGAGAGACTAGGCTAATCATTTGCTTTTTCTACCTTCAAGCCTGACTCAGAAGTGCTTCTTTCATGATGTCTTTAAGGCAAATATCCCTTCCTATTGGTTTACTGAGCTACCTTGAGCAGTCACAGTCTCATTCAATGTCAGCCCTAAATTCATAACACTAGATTCTAATACATCACAGGCTAACTAATGGGTCACAGCTTACAGCGTTTTCTCTCCCTCCTATGAAGCACTCAGGGATGGGGGGAGGTTTTTTTGTCCTTTATTTTCTTTAAGTTAGGCCTCCATTAAAGTGTCTGGAAAATCTGATGAATTCCTGCCTGGCTGGACCATTAACTCAGAATGTGTTTTTGCTTCTCAGGTACAAGCCAAAGAAAAATTATTACTGCTATGTCCCCAAATTAAGCAGACAATGACTCCCGCTGGAATGTAAGGCTAAAGACAAAAATCAATTCAAGTCACTAGATTTTTATTTATGTTTTTTCACAGAAGTACCAACAGGTCTGCAGGGAGGCATATTTGGGGATGGGAACAGTTAGGGTCACATGGAGGCACCTCACGGTATATGAGCAGCAGAGAACCACTTTTCTGGGGATGGAAAATAACTTGTCCCTTAGAGTGTATTTTCATTACATAAAGAAATGAGCCTCCGTGATGACAAATAAAGTGATCAGGGCAAGATGAAGAGCTGTGTTGAACTCAGACGGCCCATCCAGCGACAAGGCTGCTCTGAGTCACTGCTCCAGAAAAGAAGCTGTGATTTTAAAGTTTTATTTATTATTATTCCCTTTCTTTGATCTGTTCTGAAAAGCCCAAATTACTAGGTCAAAACTCCTTACCACACCAGCTATTGGTTTTAAACAGGATTTTAATAAGATGACATCAAAAGTTTACTGAATTCTTTTAATTGACATATTTTCTTTTTAAAATATCTTCCTGGGACACCCACCCAAGTATTTGCTTTCTGTCCAGGCACTCATTGATTCTAATGAAGATGGGGAATGAGAAAGACCATCAGAACGATAAGAGGGCTCACAAAAGGACAATGAATGGGGAGAAAAAAAACCCAGAAAATCATGTGTTATATAATTCAACATAAATAAACCAAAACTGGGCAAAAGGAGCCTATGGTGCTACACTTTATTCCTTGGGGCATAGTGACTTGTAGCGGATGAGAGTGGGCCTCTTGTGTGCAAGCGACATTCTGCACTGTGCCTTCAGGGGTGATGACGAGAGTAGGTGCCTGGTAGACATTTATGAAGCAGCACACTTAAGGTGTGTGACTGTGTGGCTCTGTGTGTGTGTGTGTGTGTGTGTGTTTGAGAGAGAGAGATACCTCAGTAAGACCTTTAAAATAGGGAAAATGCCATCCTTCCTGCAAACAGCTACATGTAAATATTGAGAGCAATGGCACCACTTAATGAGTACTCCCCCCCCCCCCCGCCCCGTGACAGGTGCTATTCTGAGTTCTTATACGGTAAAGTAACTCACTTTTCATCCTCAAAACAACCCTACAAAGGTAAATGCTAGTGGGCTTTTGAAAACAAAAGAACACGCTGGAGTCAGGGTTTGAACCCAGGCTCTCCAGCTCCCGAGCTTGAGCTCCTAACAGCTACAACTTGGGTGGCTGAAGTGAGACGCTGGAGTCAGAGCTGGGGATTTCACCTCTTGCCCTGGGTCTCTCTAAATATGCAAAACATCCTTCCCATGTGAACTTCCTCCCTTAAGATGTCTGACCAGCTGGCATCTCTCCTTGTGTGGAACCTAACCACATGTCACGGGGTATTCAGCATTCCTGGCCCCTGGCCTCTCATTCCAATAAGTGACCTGTAATGAGAGTTTTGGAGTTTGGGTTTTTTAAAAACAAAACAACACAACAACAACACAGAACTATTATAAGAATATGTTCTCATTTTAATCCCAGGTGTAGGGATATGAGACTGCTTTGAATCAGCTGACTATGATTTGTCTTGTGCTCTTGCAGCAAGAGCATGGTTTTGCCAGGATGGTTTCAAATTCACAGAGATCTGTGGAAAAATTGTAAGAGCCAGAGAACCTTGATGGCCGCTGTGAGGTAGCTGTCTTCACACTGAACCCATGAACTCTCATCAGTGCGGTTGCTTGCACAAGGACATAGAAGTCAATAAGCCAATGTAAATAAGGAAAAGCTCTTCAAGGCCCCGCCCTTAAACAACAACTACCAATGGCTGCTGGGCGTGGGGAGTAGTCAGTTTTCTCCAGGGACAAGTTCCCGGATAGGGTTCCCAACCTTAAACTCATGTTCGTTACAGGCAACACTAATTTGACTCAAAGGAGATACACACACACATACTCACGCTCACGTGCACGTGCTCACAGAGAGAGAGAGAAGCAGGGGTAAGCAGGGAGACAGAGACAGATGGAAGGAACACAAGAAGAAGGAAAAGGAAAATGTGGGAATAATAGAAAGCCTGTGTCCTCATATATATATAATTCTCAGAATACTTAAAGTTAAAAGATTAAAATAAAACACATTTTATCTTGATGTTAAGAAAATCTCAAGTTATTTTCATCATTTTTTTTTCTGAACCTTCCAAATGGATTGAGTGACCGTGGTCATGTGAGTTAATTTACAGGGCTGTATTAGAAGGAGTGAAATTGTCTGATCAAGGCTCAAGTCCGTCCAGCTCCAGCTGAGGGCGCCCTAGGGTCCCACAGGTGTGCTCAAACACATCAAATGGGGATGCTGGCAGGGTCTTCCTGACGGTGAATCACTTCATGTCCTCTGTGGGATTCTCTGAGTCTGGAAATTTGATTACCACCTGGTCTCTACCAAGGCAAGAAGCATGACTGAAGGGCTGAACCCCTTATTTGGTTTGTTTTTCACGGAAGGGAGCATGTTGACTGTTGGCTGTGCACCACAGGGTAATATTAATGAAATCAGCAGGACTCGGTGAGAGAAGCTGCTTGTTTACCTTCTGTGCCTGGATGTGCTCCCTTTCCTGACTTCGTCTTTGCACCACTGGATGGTTTACATATTTTTGTTTCTGTTTTCCTGCTAAAGAAGACAAATCGCAAATGGCTAAAGCAACTTTCTCAAAATCCTGCAGCCAGCACCAGGAGGCTTGAACACTATGCCCCTGGCAGGGACAATCTCCTTGTGTGATTGCCATTCACAATGTGAGTGTCACTCACTCAAGATGAATGACTTGGCCTGAACTCAAAATTCCGTAGTAAGCCAAGAAGAAGAACTGTCACTGAGATGTGAGTGTGACAAATCCTGACAGTATGAAGAGCTCATTGGATTGATGTGAGCTGTGTTAATTCAGATGAATAACATAGCATGTCAGGGTAGAGGAAACATCAGAACAGAAGATTTGCTTTTTATGAAATTGTTGTAGTGGAGCTGTCTCCTCCTGAGACCATCATCAGAGTTGTGATGACCTACAGAAGGCCCTGGCCCACAGTCATGGCCGCAGAAAAGTTCCCTCTGTAGTTAAGGAGGCTGGTAAAGGGGAGGGGGTGGGTCATCAGAACCTCACCTGAGATATAGGACACAACCTCTCATCACCCCTAAGCTACTGGTAACCATGTCCCAGCTGACTTGAAAGAGATGGAATATGGACTAGGGTTAGGACTTCTTATGAATTGTTGTCCATGCTACAGTGGGACTTTTCAAGGACCCAGCTGCCTCTGTAAGTAGGTAGCCTCTCCCACAAGCCCCTATAAGTAGCCCCTCCCACATGCCTCTGTAAGTAACCCCAGTACACTCATTGGTTCAGCAAGCTAGACTTGAATGAAATCCTTGCTTTGGTCTGTGAGTACTTCGTGTGGTGAATGGAGATTCCTGTAGGCATCTTCAGGTAAAAATCACTCAACAAAAGTCCTTATAATAAGCTGGACTTTCATAAAATGGGAGGGCTAGTCATTGCCTCCCACAACTAAGAGGAAGTAAAGATTCCCAAGGACAAAACAGGAAAGGAGTGAGAAAGAGGAAACTCGGGGTCTCTTCATGCTCCCTTGGATCCCTAGCACGTCTGGTGACAAGTAGGTAAGGAAGTTTGAGTTCAGAGAGACGACAGAACTGCTCCTGGCTACACTGCATGGAAACAATTGAATGACTATCCTAGAAAGACACAGAAGTTGCAATTCCTTGTTTAATGATGCTGGGAAATTTATTTTACCATTTGAGCTTCAGTTTTCTAATCTAATACATACTTCACCACCTAGGGTGATTTCAGCTACATGTGCTGACAATGCAATAAAAATTGCTTAAGCAAAGGAAGCATTATTATTTCATAAAGTAAGACTGTGGAGTGGGGTATCTTCAGGCTTATTGAGTTGAATGGATCAATGGCATCACTAGGGATCAGGTCATTCCCAATTTTCTGCCGCACCATTCACCTGCCCTAATAGTCCCAAAATAGCTGCAACGGGAAGATACCTATGAAACAAAAAGGGAAGGAAAGAAGGTGTCAGCTGTAAAGGAAACTCCATTTTCCCAACTTCTGGCAGTTAGATATTCCTCGGGAACTTGTAAAGCTGGTTCCCCTCTATCAAAGCAGCCATTTTCCCTCATCACTCACTGGCATGCTGAAAGAGCAAATGGCTATCTATGGTGCCTATTAGCATACTGAGGCACATACTGGCCTCTAGGGTCCCTCAGCATCATAAATACCTGTTACAGATTTCAGAGTCCATGCTGGCATCCTGGCACTTCTTAGCTCTTCTCATTCCACCCCGACCCTAACCTTCTCCAGCTCAGAAGCTTTCCTACCCCACAGATACTCACTTCTCCTTATAACCCTGCTATTCCTGTCATCTCTCTCTTTCTCTCTATAAACATGTATATCCTTCTTTGTCCATCCTTTTTTTGTTTCCCTCTCATGCTCTTCCCCTCTCTTTTCTCTTGTGACCAAGTCTACTATACTGACCATGTTCAGTTGAGAGGTTCAAAAACTTGGGAGTTAATTCTTGGGACTGGGGCAAAGTCACCAGAGCACAGTCCTTTCAGAGCAGGGGTCCAGCAGCAGTCCCCCACCCAGATTAACCTTAGGGTATGACTAGGGTCACGTAGCCCCTATGAAAGCCCATAAAATGTGTTAACTTTCCCTCCTTGCTACAGACTAACCTGCACATAACAGGGCAGTACCTTGGTGGGGGGTCAGGTGTCCCCCAGGTAGCCAGACCTGATCATTTGCAGTTTTGGCACCTGAAAACAAACCAATCATTTTAAAGGTCAGCTCCCCTAGAGACCCTTTCACCCAATCCTGAAATGCTAAGACTTGCACTTCCCTACTTTCGTTTTTGCCCCCTTAAAAACCCTGTTCCCCCAGAGTTGGGGGGTCGCTTGCCCCTTTGTTCTTGTAAAGGGCAGCCACCCAGCTCGAGTTTGTAATAAAGGCCCTCGTGTGTTTTGCATTGGACTCAAAGCCTGTTGGTCATTTGGGGTCATTTGCAATCTGGGTATTTCACAGTCTACTAATTTCTCTCTCTGCTCTGAACTTTTCCAGATGCCTCTGGCTGTTCTCCCCCTAATGTCTACAATAAAAGCCTTCCATTCAACCATACTATGGAGCGGTCATATTATCAACTTATACATCTGATGCCAAAACCCTCAGTTCATACAGAAGGAAGTGGGGAGGAAAGGAGGGATAGATGAAGGAAGAATGGAAGGAAGGAAGGAAGGGAGGGAGGGAGGGAGGGAGGGAGGAAGGGAAAAAAGAAGGGGTAGGAAGAGAGGGAGGGAGAGAGGGAAAAGGTACGTTTAAGTAGGATTGTTCATGCTTGTAATCCCACCACTCAAGAGTTATAGTCAAGAGCACCATAACTCATGGCCAGCCTGGGCTACATAACAAGACATATGGTCAAGTTATACCAATCCTGGGTAAGAGCCCAAAAGAATCAAAGTTAGCATACATTACAGGTACCTGCACATAAATATTTACTGTAGAATTCTTTATAATAGCCAAATTATGGAATCAGCCTATGTGTCCACCAACAGATACACAGATTTTAAAAAACTGGGTTATATATACAGTGAAGTGCTATTCAGCCATAGAGTGAAGGAAATCATGTTATTTACCATAAGGTGACTAGAGCTGTAGATTGTGTTAAGCCAGGAACAGAAAAACACATATCAAACATTTCTCTCATATGTAGAACCTAGGCCTTAGTTGCCAAGGGATGTGTGCTTCTGTGAAGGGAAGGCCATTAATAAGAGCCCGAATGAAGAGGCTGTACCCCAAGGTGCTGGCAGCAGGATACTGTAACCTGACAGTATACAACTGCAGTAACACTGGTTGGCCAAAGATTCCCAACATTCCTCCAAACAGGTCCTTAAAGGTAAGGGTACAAGTTTTTCATTTGAGATTTGTATTTTTCCTTTTGCTTCTAATTTTGATCAATGAAGTAATTATTTAAAAAACAACCCTCTCTCTTTAATCCATAAAGCATCAGAGTGCTTCTGTTCAAGATCAAGTGAACAAGCAATACAGTAATTGGAGATGAGATGTGTTCATGACTCAGTCTTACTCAGCTGAACACTGCTAATCACCATATGGTTTTGATCATAATAGTCTTAAATTGTTTTCCTTCTTAGTCATAGATTGTGTCATTTATGCTCTTGTGGACTGATGATTACAGACACAAAGAATGAGGAACCTCATTTTAGAACACAAGAGGGTTAATGAGGAGCATAAAATAATCATAGCTCCAAGCACTGGCCCTCAAAATGATCTGCGTGTGTCCTGTCTCTCACAGCCATCTCATCAGAGCACTCATTTTATAAATGTAACTGTCTCTGGACTATAAGAGGCAGCTATTAAAGAAAAAAGCTGGATTCTGATAGAGTGCTCACCATACATAAGACCCTGGGTTTCATCCCCAGGTTGAATATGGATGGATGACAGACAGATACATACATACATGCATACATACATATATACATACGTACATACATACAAGAATAGATACAGAGATAGATAGATAGATAGATAGATAGATAGATAGATAGATAGATAGATAATAAACCTGGCTTTACATTCATTGGTTTATCTATACCTCACACATACCTTGCAGAGAACTGTAATGGTTTTAAAATTCAGAAGGTAATTTTTATTTTATGTATGATTGTGAAAGCAGTTTAATCCAGAAAAGGTAAGGAAATACCACACTGAACAGAAAATATCACTATGCTAATTTTTCATTCTCCCCTTTTGTTAATAAAGAGAGCTAAAAACTTTAACAGAAAACCCACTTCGCAGTTTTCAAAGACTCATCTGGGAGCCTTTGAGCAGTACCTGTCCTTGAGTCCTGAGAATGCTAATTCAGTTGCTCTGGGGCGGGGTCTGGGAAGAACAGTTTTGTCAGATCCGAGGTGATCCTAGCACACCCACCCAACTAAGCCACTGCCCTTTCCTTTTAACAGTAGAATTACATAACAGTAAGAAAGAAAGAAGAAAATTAACTTACTTAAATCCAACTTTATCCTGGGAATGTTTAGGAGAAAAGAACATGGGCTCAAGAGCCGAGAGCCGGAGAGGCACTTTCTGGCCGCCAGCGTTTGAACTTCAGCACGTCCCGTGCTGAGTTCTCTCCTTTAACACCGGAACACAGCTCCCATTCACCTCTCACATTCGAGTTCATTACTAGCTATTATCATGAGTCTTTTATCCATAGATGATGATAGTGCAACGGTCAGAAAGACAGCATAGCATTGTGGTCAAAGCAAATAAGCAAGAAAGGGTAGCCGGAGGACAAACAGCAGTCTTTGCTGCACGAGCAGGGTAAGGTCCAGGGACATGGAAGTCGGGAAGTTTCCCCAGGCCGCCTTTTCCCAGGCTCGTGCCTCAGTATCAGTCACAGTTGGGGCACCGTTTCTGCAGAAGGTCCCCCTACTTCCCAGCACAAACACAGCCTCTTTCAAGGCCAAGGAACAAAGTAGGTACAGGTTGATCATTTCCTTAAACAGAGAGGTTGTTTTTGGTTTGGTTTGGTTTGGTTTGGTTTGGTTTGGTTTGGTTTGGTTTGGTTTGGGTTGGGTTGGGTTGGGTTGGGTTGGGTTGGGTTGGGTTGGGTTGGGTTGGGTTTTGTTTTGTTTTGTTTTGTTTTGTTTTGTTTTGTTTTGAACGGTCTCAAACTATTCCTTGCTCTAGACAGACTATTGACGATTTCACTTAATCGCCTTCCTGTCTGTTGATACATGGCTGTCCTTTAAGTCCCTCGAGGTGGAGAGAACAGTTCTAGATTCTCCCCACACCCAGAGGTTCCTCTATGTAGCCTTGGCTGTCCTTGACTGGCTTTGTAGACCAGGCTGGCCTCGAACCCAAACTCCCAGAGATCTGCCTGTCTTTGCTTCCCCTCGTGCTGGAATTACAGGCATGGGAAACTGCGCCCAGCTAAATTCTAGATTCTTAAACTCAGTCTTTCACTGACTTGGTCACAGTTTCCAGGAAAACAACAACAACAAATACAACATGAAAGGGCTGGTTTCCTGGACAACAAATACAACATGAAAGGGCAGGTTTCCTGTTGTTTTCTCCTGTAAACTGGCCGGGCATTCTCTTGAGTGTTTTAGTCACAGTGCCTCTCCCACACCTGCAGGCTGCCTGATGGTCATGGCAGCTTGGAGAGGCTTCTGCCTCCCACTGGAGACAGTGCCTGATACAGTGAAGATCTCAGTACTATGTTCCCTCCTACTCACTCTCAATACTGTTGACCAAGCTCAGGGCTTGGGAGATGAGTCTGTAAAATGTTTGCCGTGCACCTATGAGGGCCTGAGTTCAGATCTTCATCACTGAAGTAAAAGTTGGGCATAGCGTTGTGTGCCTATTTGTAATCCTAGTGTGCTGGGAGGTGGAGACGGGGACACTCCCCCACACCCCTATTCCCTGAGCTCACTGGCCAGCTAGTCAGGCCGAATAAGTGAACTCCAGGTTCAGGGAGAGAACCCGAAAATAAGGTAGAAAGCAATAGAGAAAGACAGAGACAGAGAGATAGAGAGATAGATAATAAACCTGGCTTTACATTCATTGGTCTATCTATACCTAGACAAACCTAGCCCCCACATGGACTAGTGTTCATGGTACTGCACGGCAACATCAACCTCTGGACTGGTGTTCATGGTACTGTAAGGCAACATCAACCTCTGGCCTGCCTACACTTGTGCACATACACAGGCATTTTAAAAATTTTAAAAATAAAAGCTTAGTTCAGGCTGAGCCTACGGCAAGCATCTAATAAATATTACATATGCTTATTAAAACAGCTGCTTCCTGAAGAATCTCTAGAGTTTGTGAATTGATAATTTCAGACAGTTTGACTCTTCTTTCATTTCTGCCTCCTCGGCACCTATGATTCGGGGCCCATGGCCAGCGCCATTGAACCTAAATAATTATGTATCTGCCAATTGCCAATCTGAGTACTGGGACGCAGTGATGAAAAAATCCTTAATTCTTGTTGAAGACCTTAGAGGTTAGTAGAGGCTCCTGAAAGATCTGTAGAAAGAAGGAAGGGAAAGAAAGAGAAGAAACAAAGGGAAGACCAGAAGGCGGGAAAGAACAGGCTTGGAGTTTGATCCTAACTTCAGAGATTCCCACGGGCTTTGTCTTAGTTAAGGTTTCTATTTCTGTAAGAAAATACCTAAAGCACCACTGACTAAATTCAATTTGTGTCACAAAAGATCTGTTTCAGTTTACAAGTCTCAGGTCAAACGCCCATCACTGAGAGAAGTCAGGGCAGGAGACTATAGGCAGGGGCTGATGCAGAGGCCAGGGGGAGTGTTGCCTGCTCCTTCATCCTGGCCTGCTGAGTTTGTTTTCTTATACATGCCAAGACCACCTACCCACAATGGGCTGGGCACTCCCACATCATCAGCCATCAGTCAAGAAAATGCCCTACTCAAGCACCTGACAGCATGTACAAGACCCGCACGGGGTCAGACCAGATGAAATTCCATCACGAGAAGGAGATGTCAACACAAAGTCCCACCCCTAACCAAGAAGTTTTGCAATAGATACCTGCTGGCAAAGGGAAAATCAGTTTTCTCCAATGGAGTGTCAGTGGGTATATCAACCACCCCTCAGAGCAGGCCCCGTGCCCAGGAGTAATTAGTTAGCCAACATACAACATATCATGATTTTTTTTTCTGTGCTTTCAGTTTTGTTTTTGTTTGTTCTCTTTGATTTGGGGGTTTTGTTACTGAGAGAGAGAAAAAAGAAAGAGGAAAGGAAAGAGAGAGAATATAAAGTTGAGTGGGTAGGAAAGTGGAAGAATCTGGAGGGAGTTGGGGGAAAAAAAACCCTAGATGTCTATCAATGGATAAACATAAAAAATACATTTATACTCAGCTATTAAAAATGTAATCACAAAATTCAGGGGTAAATAGATAGAACTAGAAAAAAAATCCTGAGTAAAGTAATTCAGACCCAGAAAGACAAATATGGTATGTATTTGCCTGTATGTGGATGTTAGCTGTTAAGTCATTAATAAGCAAGCTTCAGTCCATATACTGAGAGGGTAAGTAGAGAGTAAGGACTCAGGGGAGGGATGAGCCTACCCAGAAGGGAGAAAAAGAACATGTGGTTGTGGATGTAGGGGTGGGAGAACTGGAATGGGAGGATCAAACGAGGAGTGGCAGAGAAGCGGGGCTAGGGAGGGGATATGGGGAGAGACAGCTAAAACTAAGGGCCATTCGTGGGGTTGAAGGAAACCTCATACAGTAGAAGTATCCTATAATATACATATATGAAGGTGATCTAAATGAAATCAACAAATAACAAGGGAGACAGAGCCTTAACTGGACAGCTCTCATCAGGAAATGAAACGACCAGCACCTGGGATGTGTTATATGTAATGGAGCTGTTGGCCAAAGGAGCTGCTTGAGAATCCCCAAACAACCCAGGTTACTGTCAAGGCCCTTGGCAGTTCTTCACAAACATGCAGTAAGACTCTGTTGCTAAAGTCAACACCAACACAACTCATTAAACATGACGATGTTGAACTGGTGCCTACATAGAGCTTCCCCCACCCCCAACATGGACCAGTGTTCGTGGTACTGCAAGACACTCTGCATGCTACTAAAGGAGAAACACAAACACCAATCCAGCTACAGATCCTCTGACCTACAAGAATGACCTGCCTGCAAGATGCCCAGGGGCAATAGTGGCACAAAGCTGATGGCAATAACCAACCAATGGCTCACTGCTTGGAGAGCCAAGAACCTGAGATCAGATAGCCCAAGAACCGAGGGGAATCCAAACACTTCTGCTCTGCTTACAGAATGTGCTAATGATACTCTCTGTGCTGCTAGATCCGTGACTTGCTCAGCCATCATCAGAGAAGATTCCTCCTGCTGCAAGATGGGGACAAATACATAGACCCACAGCCAGACAATACACGGAGGGAAAGAGACCTTGGAACACTCAGCTTCCAAAATGGAGGTCTTCCTCAACTCTCTCCCCTCAGGCCTCAGAGAACTCTTCCAGCAAAGGAGACAGAGGAATATAAGAGCCAGAGGGGATGGAGGACACCAAGTACTCAGGGCCTTCTAGATACAACAGCACTGGCACAAATGAACTCACGGAGACTGTGGCAGCATGCACAGGGCCTTCATGAGTCTGCACAACATGGAGTCCTAAAGCTGAAAGGAGATGTATAAATATGCTCTTATCCCTAACCCAGAATACATCTCCAATTGATAGTCACTAGCAAATGAAAAATTAGTTTTCTCCAAGAAAATCTCACTGGAAGAAACAAACAAATCTTAAAGGTAGGCCCTATGCCTAGCAGTAGAGAGCCAACAGCGAATGAACCCAATGGCATCTTCAGACGTTCTTTGTCTCATAATGCTAGGTCAGAACATTTTTTTTCTTTTTCTTCTTTTCTACTTTACAGGTTCTTTTTGCATATATTATGGCTTCTCGTTTTGGGGTTTTTATGGGGTTCCTGAGTGTGTGACCATGTGTGTCTCTGTGTCTATATGTGTTTTTTTTTTTATGCCTTTTCTTTTTCTTGTTTGGTTGTTTTCTCATATTTCAGTATGCTTTTTTAAAATTTATCTTGTTTTACTATTTTTCTTTGGATGCCTGTTTGGGTGTGGATCTGTATGGGAGGGGAGAAAGGGAGGAACTGGGAGTAGGGGGAGGGGAAACCATGAATCAGTCAAGTACATTTTGTATATATTAAAAAAAAATCTATTATCACACACACAAATTCCTTCTTCCCAGATGGTTCTACCTTGTGTCAAGCTGACATAAAAACCAGCTAGCACAGGCATTGAGTGAAAGCACAGACTTTAATTTGTGGGAAAATGAAGCTGTGCGTTAGCCCTAGGTAACATTGGATGTAGCTCTCAGAGGAGCCAGCTCTGGCGCACCACTCAGCCTTGCAGTCTTAGCAGGAATCTGCCAAACACTCTACCAAGGGAGCGCAGATGGCATCAGCTGAAACAAAAGTGCCAGCTTAAAGACTGAGAGCAGGGCAACCAGCATTCTGCAGAACCCCTTAGCAAAACAGTAGCATATCACTCTCAGACCAGAGCTACAGCCTTCTGATGCTGTCAAAATGAAGCCAAAGGAAGTGAGTCTAGATATGCATGATTTTACAGCAGTTAAAAAAGGGGGAGTTCCAGGACAACCAAGGCTACACAGCGAAACCCTGTCTTGAAAAAAAATCATCATCATCATCATCAAACTCTAAAACTCAGTGAGAGTAACAGGATGTAGGTTGTTCTTAGGAGGGGAGGTAGATTGTGTGTGGGGGGGCATATACTGAATAAGATA
Source organism: Pachyuromys duprasi (assembly GCA_028658305.1). Taxonomy (NCBI): domain Eukaryota; kingdom Metazoa; phylum Chordata; class Mammalia; order Rodentia; family Muridae; genus Pachyuromys; species Pachyuromys duprasi. The sequence goes on from CM053752.1 coordinate 39,728,522, forward strand.
GGCTAACACTGTGGCAGTCTCAAAATCAGAGTCACGGTCGGCCCAGGTAAGGATGGCCCATGGTTTTCAGTGATTCGGATACTCTGTCTGTCCTGTCATCCCGTACAGACTTGCAGCTCATGCCAGATCTGGCTGGCAGTCTGGGAAGGGAGAATATGAAGAATATGGAGAAGGATCTCCTGCCCTTAGCTTCCTTAGCTAGAGCCAAGCATCTTTCCCACTCACGTTTCATAGCAACATGACTACATCTAGCTGAAAAAACTCGTGTATCAATTGTTTTGAAGCGGTGCATTTGGGAAACGTTTAATGAACTTCTGCCAAAGAGAGTTTGAATTGTTTTTTAGTGTAGTCAAAATAAAATGAACTCATGAGCTTGTAAAAAAAATTTTTTTAAGGGAATATGTAAAGGCGCTGTGTGTAGGCATAGCTCTGGGTTCTCTAGAATATGAGCTATATGTGAAAAGAGTCATTCATTCTATGGACCCTCACTGAACACCTACTGTGTGCTCTACTATCTCCGTGGAGACAATTTTACAGCTGAGACTACAAGAAGCACATGCGCAGTTGGGACGCATTGTGGTAGGTTCTGGTGTGTACACGGGTCATTTAGGTCATGCAACAGAGTTGTCTGGCTCAGCTGGGCGATTAAATAAGTTGTATGAACACTTGTCCACCTGGTCTTCCTCCACAGTGCTCTTACCTAACGTATCCTGTGTTCGTGATGGGCATGGCCAGATTATGAAACACTGGGACTAGAGTGATACAATACCCTTTCCTGAGAATATAGGAACTTGGATGGGGTCCAGGTTCCCCACAGTTGCTGAGTCTGCAAATGTGTAAACACTGGAGTGGCTGAGGCCCAGGTTTTCCACAGTCCAGACTGGAAAAGTAGAACAACTGAGTCTGAGAAGGTGTAAGTGTGAGGCGAGCTTGTTAAAATCGGGGTTGGAGAGTCCTGATGTTCATTGTGTTTTCTCTGAAGCTAACTCCTTCCTTCCTTGAATTCCATCAACTTTGTAGGACCCTTTATAGTCAATGACACCCCTACCCCTTAAAAGAACCTTAATTTATGTATTGACTACTTTACACAATGCTGTGGGAAGACACACAGCAACAAAAGTCACCTTCTACTGCCCACGAAGATGGGGGGAAAGTGATGAGCTACAGCCACATTCTGGGCTAGATATCACAGCAAATGTAGGGTTTATAGAGGCAGCTCTGCTCTGCTGAAGAAGTGGCTCCCACTTGCTCAAATCTACCAGAGACCCTGATGAACCAGATCCCATTCCTTCTGCTGCTCCTTCTGCTGGCATTATCTTCTGGTGAGGAAGGAAGGGTTTATTTTTGGCTCACAGTTTTATAGTACAAATCCATCATGGTAGCCTGATGTCATCAGGCAGAGGCACAGGACAATCAGAAAACAGGGAACCATAAATGTGCTCAGCTTGCGATTTCCTTTTTATTCAATCTGGGACCTCAGACCACGGGATGGTAGGCACGCAGGGTGTGCCTGTCTGCCTCAACTAACCAAATCTAGAAATGCCACAGTATTTCCAGAAGTTTATTTCCATAGTGATTTCTCAGACTGACAACAGGATTAACCTTCACAACTTAGCTGTTTCTCTTCCCTTTAAGCAACCAAGAGTCCTAATAATGGATGCTGTCAACCGGCATCTTCCCCAGAGAGGGTGGGAGGTTCAGCAGGAGAAGGTGGCCAATTTCAAGAGACAGGCTGAGGGATGTGGAGTATGAAGCTGAAACACATAGCTATATGGAAAGATGTTCCAGATGTGCCTTTAAGAGGAAATGAAGCCAGATGCATAGAGCACACAATATTTGTGAGACAAACACACCTAAGAAAGAAATTATACGTGTTCAGGAAAACTTTGGCAGGGACCCACAGGACTGCCTACAATGTGAGTCTAGGGAATGGATCTGAGAGTTTTATGGTTATTTCCATCTCATATTTTATAGTCTTTTGGTTTTCTTCATGCTAAGCTTGCACATTACTTTGAGGGGTATGGGGGACAGAAGATAAACAGAGGAAGAAGCAGCATAAGAAAAACAGGGTTCAGTTCATTAGGGATCTCTGGTGGATTTGAGCAAGCGAGAGCTACTTCATTAGCCAGGAGTACCCAGGACTGCTTCTGTAAACTCTACATTACCTGTGGCATCTAGCCCAGAATGTTCTGTAGCTCATCACCTTTCTCCCTGGGCAGTAGGTGACTATTCCTCTTTAAGGCTGAAGCTATATTGCTATGAATTTTGCTTCAAGGCTCAAAATCAAGTTCTATGGATGTAGAAGAGTTGTACAGACACCAAACAGTCCTTGCTCAATAATGTGAGGTGTGGGGAGGGGGTGTCAGACAGGACTTTCTGAGAGTAGTAGAGTGGGGCAGGAGAGAGAACAGACCGTAGACTGTGGTTGCATGTCTATGAAGAAGCAATAGTGGAACAGGGAAGTAGAGGGCAGGATGGCAGGGTGGGATGCTATCTGAGGGTCAGGGAGTTCACCCAACATCCCCCAAGCATCCACCCAACAGCACTCAGGCAATCAATCAAGTCTGCCCACCAACTCCTTCCTAGTCACACCCTCCTTTTTGTCTCCAAGGCCATGGTTGTAGTTCATATCTTCAACCCTCCAGCTAACTATGGCCTCCATCTCACTCTCTTCTTCTTGCCTTTGATTCATGCCTGAAAACCACTCTCCATCCTAACAAACCAACCGTTTAAACAACTTGGGACACAAATGAGACTGTGTAGTCTGGTGCATTTCATGGTAGACCAGAGCTTGTTTAGCCATTGAGCCACTGAAAGCTATCTGGGGTTTTTGCCATTTGGAGCTGTTAGCTGGGGGTCTCTAGAGGAACGCAATGCACAGAATGAATGTGCACTAAAAAAGGACTTATTAGATTGATTTACAGGATATGGTGGGAGTGATCCAACAATGGCTATCTTCTCCCCAGAAAGGTTACCCTGGCAGTTGCTCAGCCCAAGATGCTTGGTGCCTTGGCCATAATCCCAACATAGCACCAAAAGCCTGGAGGATTCCTGGAGAGCCACTGTTTATCAGTACATGCTGGAAGCCTAGAGAATTAGGTTCTAATATTAGTGAAAGAATCAGCAAAGCAATGGGATGGAGAGATGAACTCATCACCAAAGTAAAGGCCTAGTGGGGCCAGGGGGGGGGGGACAAAACAACCTTTCTTTATTCCATGACCTTTCTTCTGGGCAGCTATCAGAAGGTTCCATCCACCACTGGGGAAGATCTTCCAACAACAAAGAAAGCAAACAAGACAACCCCCCTACACACACACACACATGGTTTTAGTTCGCCTTCTGTTGCTGTGACAAAATATAAAACATCTTTAGAAAAAAAGAGTTCCTTGGATTTACAAGTCTTTCATTGAGGAAAAGCCAGAGCAAGAACACAAGGCAGGAACCCGGAGCAGGAACTGAAGCAGAGACTGCAAAATTCCACTGCTTCCTGTCTTGCTTCCTGACTCATGTTCAGCTACCTTTCTTACTGTGCTGCCCTCAGTGAGCTGGGCCCTCCCCCATCAATTTACGGTCAAGAAAATGCCCAAAGACATGCCCACCGGCCAAGCCAATAGAAGCAGCTCCTCAAGTGAGGTTTCCTGTTCCCAGGTGTGTCAAGCTGACAACCGAATCTAACTATGATATCCACAGACACACCCACAGGGCCAACATGATGTAGACCATTCCTCATTAGGGCTCTCTTCCCAAGTGATTCCAGGTTGTGTCCAATTCACAATTAAAACGAGCCATCACAGCTGCAACAGACAACTGTGTGAAGGTTTTGTGTGAGCATAACCTTTCATTCCCCCAGAATAAAATACCCAGGGGTGCCAATGCTGGCTCCCATGTTAAGTGTGTCTTTAGTGTTGGCAAACTCTCATTTCCAAAGTGGCTGTCCTAAATTTCCACATGTAACGTGGGAGTTGCTTTTTTTTTTCATCCTTTACAGCATTTAGTGCTGTCTCTAATGTGTTCATAAAAGAATGCAGCGCCATCTCCTAGTGGGTCTAATCTGTGCTTCCTTAATGGCCAGTTATATTGAATATTCCCATGCAGGTGTTCCATAGTGTTTAATGGAGAACTGCTGTTAGGCTAGACCTGAGACAAGGGACTATTCTCCAAGCTCTGCCAGGTTTTCTGAGCCTCAGACTGATGATGGGAGTTACTGGTCAAATAAATGCCCAAAGGCTGCCACACACTGGAGGCCTAATTGTCCCTTTCCTGTCACTGTTAGCCAACTCCCTCCCTCCCCCAACTCCTGGCTTTGAAAGCAATGTCTACTAATCAAGACTGATTGGCAACCTGATTGATTGGTGGATTGGTGCCTGAGGTTGTTAATTCTGGCTAGAAAATGGCTGTAATTTTAGGTTCAGAACATTCTGATTTACATATCTAAAAAAAGAAGACTCTCTTTTTTCCCCCTTTGTTTTCTTTTTAAGCTTCATTTATATAAAGAAGCAGCTGATGGATGTTACATTACCAAGCAGACATTGAACAGGACAGTTTCCAAGGTTATTTCATGCACTCCATCACTGTGAGAACTAAAGATGGAGACATTTTTCAGTGGCACCAAAGGGTAAGCCTCCTTTGGCTGAGCCCTCAGAGGACCAGCTTTTCTATCATTCTTCTCTCATAAAGTTCTGCACACCTAGCTGATTAATGGTTTCTGCAAAGCTTTTGTTGAAGGGGGGAAACTGCCAGCCTTGCAGGATTGCTGTCCAGGTCTAGAAGCCACAACTAGGATAGGGCTCAGGGTCCCCCTAGTCTGCTGCCAACAACAGATAGACGACTTTCATTAATACACAATGAGGGGCTGGGGGGTAGGAAGGGTAGGAGTGGGGTGGAGGGAAAATTTCTCTTGGCAGCTTTATGCTTCTGTGTCTTTCAAGTTATCTGAAGTTACCTTTATAATCCCCAAACATATCTTAGGGTTGCTCACTTTGCTTAATTTACTAGTATGCAATGTGGTTCTAAAACAAAACAAACGACAAAAAAAACCTGCTGACCTTTCTAATGACTAAGCATAAGCATCCAAAACTAATAACCCTAGCATTTGGGATGAGAAATATAGAGCTCTCCTAAAAAGAAAGGAATCTGATTTTCCTTCTTTTATTTCCTCATTTATTTATTTAATTCCCTTTACATCCTTGTAGCCCCTTCCATTCTCCCCTCCCAGTCCCACGTCTTTCCCTCCTTCTTTCCCCTCCCCCTTTCCTCAGAAAAGAGGAGTTCCCTTTCCCATCCACCCCAGCTCATTAAGCTGCATCAGGACCGAACATGTTCTCTTCCCTGGTAGGACTGCCTTGACAGGCCACAGGTGAAGAGGACTCTGATTTTCTAATGAAATGTTTTTCAATTTCCTCCCAAAGTAACAACCTCCAGGCATTTTCTGAGAAGTGGATTGTTTTAAGCTTTCTGGTTCTGTTCTTATGGGAAAACCAGAGAGTTTTAGTTTCGTGTCTCGTTGTGATGAAACATCCTGACAAATGTAACCTAACAGAGAAAGGTTTTGCTTTGTTTTATTGGCTTGTTTTTGGCTCATAGTTCAACAGTACCACTATCATGGGAGGGAAATCTTGGCAGCAGAAACTTCAGGGAACTGGTTGCATTACATCTACAGTCAGGAGGCAGAGAGAGATGACCTCTAATGCTCAACCTATGAATTGGTGCCACTCACAATTAGGTGAGGTCTATACACCTAAATGAACCCAATCAAGAAAATCACACACACACACACACACGCACACGCACGTGTGCGCAGAGGCTCCTTTCCTAATTCTGGGTCCTGCCAAGTTGACAATCAATGTAAACCATCACACTGCACAAGTCATGATGCCCAAGCAATGGTGGCGTCCGTCAAAGCAGAAGTTCACTGGGTGAGCAGGGACAGGGTATCAAGGTTGTAGTAGAGAAGGCATGAACAAAGGTGTCTTATAAGGAACCCCTCTCAAGCGGCAAACAAGATTCCCTCAATACTGGTAAGAAGATTTAAAGTAAAATTTTTCTTGAGATTCGGCCATATTCACAATAGCCAAATGCTAGAAACAATTGACAGAGGGATGAAAAAAATAAAGCATATACATGAATAACAATGTATTGATACTCCTTTCACTCACACTGTTTCTAGGTTCACTTGATGTCAGTGTGATGAAGCCAACCACAGAGGGTCACAAACTATATGGCTTTATTTGTGTGAAATGACTAGAATAGATGAATCTACTGAGAGAGAAAGCAGATTCACTGTGGCAGGGGGAAGAGGGGAGGAAGAGGGAACAATTGCTCAACGCCTTGGGGACTCCTTTGGGACTAAGGGAACTCTTTCAGAACAAGACAGATGGCGCTTGCACATCCTTTTGAATGTCCTCAACACCACTGAGAGGTTTATGTTGATGTTGACAAAAGCAGATTCGTTTTATCTTGTATTTAACAAAATAGAATTACATGCAGCCATCCTGGAATGAAAAGGCAAAGGGTTTTCTTCTTCTAAAAAAAAAGGAGCTGTGTAGCAAAGAAGCCAGTAAGGAAAGCACCTCAGATAGTGTCTGACTTTGACATTACAGATCCAGGTCCTTTGTCTTTCCCCATGATAAAGAAATATGCAATAAAGGTAGATTGAATTGTGTACCCCAAAGTATGCATGTTCTAATCCTGATGCCCAAAGTAACTATTTAGAGACATAGCTTTTGTGGAGGTAGATAATCAGGGTTAGACTGAAGTGACTGGGAGTTGTATTCCTATAGGACTGGTATTCTTAGAAGACAGGAAAGCAGATTCTCATCTATCATCTATCATCTCTTTTCCTACCTATCTATCATTCATCCATTATCTATCTATCATCTGTCTATTACCTATCTATATCTATCATCTATCTGTCCATCATGTATCTATCATCTATCTATCGTCTATCACCTACCTATCCATCTATCCATAATATATATCTCTATCATTTATCGCCTATCTATCATCTATCACATATATATCTATATACCTATCTATATCACCTACCTACTATCTTCTATCATCTACCTCTCTATTTATCTATCTAGATACATCTACCTATCTATTTATCTATTATCCATGTATCTATTCTCTGTCTATCTATCCTCTATGTTCTATCTCAAAAGTGCTGTGCAGATGCAGCAATAACATACCCCCTTATAAGCCATTAAGAGAGCAGTTCCATTGCCATGTTGTTCCAGCTATGAAGTCTGGGCTCTTTTGCTATGATAGCACTTGCAGACTAATACAAACACTATTCATTACCCTCACACCACCCACCACAGCTACTTAGAATATTTTTATATTCCAATGATATTCATTTACTGTCTCATTTTTTTTCACTGATTTTTCGTCCCTTAGAAATTGTCTCAATGCCATCAAGTCCTCTGTCAAGCAGGCTTCGTGTGGTCAAGCAGGTCCAATACTACTTTTTATCTACATCCTGGAGCCATTCACTCATTCACTCATTCACTTGTGAGAGTGTTAAACACCTAGTATGTGCCAGGCAGGATTTGTGTTTACATTCCTTAATAACTTTTCACTGAATTTGTGGTGTTTTCAACTCAAGCCAACACCTCACCCAAAACTATGGCCTGTTTCCTCCCAGTGTATCCTCATCATGAAGTTATCTATTTGCTCTTCCCCCCTCTAAACAGTCCCTTCCCACCTTGAGCACAGCTTTGCAAACTCAAGCTGGGATAATGTCCCATCTCAATGGAGAAGTCTCTGGGATTTTTGAAGTCAATACAGTTTTGTTGTTGTCATTGTTAATATGTGATTTACTTGATGTTTTGTCTTATGACGTTTCTGAAACATGGGCACAAAATCCTCGTGCTGACAATTCTTCAACAGTTTTTCAGCCAACACATTAAGAAATCGATGCCAGCAGGTCTGTAAAACCTTAAAATCCACTTCAGCAGCATTCGCCACCTGTGCAGAGAATGTGCTGCGGCTCGCTCCAGAGGGGGCTCATGCCTGCCATTTGGGGTCATTCAGTTTTGCAGACAGCTAGCCTCCCTGACGTTTACCCTGAGCAGATTACACAGGACCTCCCTGAACAAACTGGTGCCCGGATGACCTGCTGCTGCCTGGGGCCACATCATTCTGAGTTCACTTGGCTTCTGCTCTCTGCCCAATTGCACTCTCTAATTAAAAGAGCTGTAGTTGCTGTTCGCAGGCTTCACTGAAGCTAAGTTCCTATGGATGGCTATAAAACAAAGGCAGCTGGATATACATTTTTAAATTGACACTGGAGCAAAACCAAAAAGCAAAATCAATTCTTGTTTCTTCATGAACCTCAATAATATGCCCATGCCTCCATGGAAACAGAAGATCTCACACTGAAAGACACTGTTAGCCACCCCAACCCCCAAGTCTCCATCTGAATTCTGCTTTCTCAAGAAGGCCCTTCAAAGGGTGACAGCGTATGGGCTAGCTTGTTGCTTGGACAGGAGAAGCAGGGGCCCACACGATCCATCCAGAAAAGGTGAGGGCACAAATGGCGTCAAACCCCAGCAGTGACCAGGACAGGAATTCTGCAGTGATGCTGACAGGGTCAGCGAGGCAGTGTGATGTGGAAGGACTATAGCATAATCCTTCCAGAACCCAGCAGAATGAGCCCTTGGCCATGTGGCCTCCAAGCCTGGCTCTCCCTTCCTGGGGTCCTTGGTGAGCTTGGCAATGGTTTAGAGATGGTGCTTCCATCAGGTTTTGGTGCTTGGGTTAGCCAGGTTTGGCTTCTGCCCCCTTGGAGATTTAAAGATCCAGATAGATTCAATCCCAGAAGGTCTCCATATCAACAGGTGCAGAAAGCCTCAGCAGTGGGAGGTGAAATGAGGCAACCTGACCATTCAAGTGCACAGGCAGTCTGAGGTCAGCAGCCCGAAAACTGAGCCCTGGCTGTGTGAGTCTCAGTACCATACTCCTGGCACATCCACCTTGCCAAATAGCTGTCTGAGACAGGTGAACAGTGAGCAGGGCTCCCTTCCACATTCTTGGTGTCAATCATGGTTCAGGCTGGGGTCGCACATTCATGTCTAACACAAACACCTTCACGATTATATGGTGAGATGCTTTTGTACATATAAATGTGCTCTTTCTACCTATCCACACTGTGGTAGGTTAAATAAAAATGGTCCCTGTGGTCTCATGTTTGAAAGTTTCGCCACCAGAGAGAGGCACTATCAGCAGGTGTGGCCTTGTTGGAGTAGGTGTGGCCTTGTGAATTACAGAAGTGGGCTTTGAGGATTCAAATGCTCAAGGCAGGCCCAGAGTCTTGCTTTCTTCTTGCTGCCTTTGAATAATCTGGACATAGAATTTTCTGCTCCTTCTCCATCTCCATGTCTGCCTGCACACCTCCATGCTTCCTGCCATGACAGTAATGGACTAAACCTCTGAACTGTAAGTCAGCCCCAACTAAATATTTTACTTTATAAGAGTTGCCATGGTCATGGTGTCTCTTCACAGCAATAGAACCCTAACTAAAACATACACCAAGTGGCCACAGCTTATATTTATGGTGCACTTACTCCATGCCAGACACACTATGCTATTCTGAAAACCAACTTCAGGGACCAAGGCAGCCATTTGGTAAAAAGAGAAATGGTCAAGTGCCAGATTAAAGTTCTCTGCCCAAGAACACATGAGTCAGTTAGGATAGGCTATGGAATATAGTGGAAACAAACATCACTGAAGTCAGTAGTTAAGACAGTAAAGGGTTGTTCCCAGAAATGAGATTCTCACTGGCATTTATATCTTATAGAATAAAGCAAACCATGTGGTCAGGGCTGACCTCAGGAGGTGGGAAGGACAATGGGCCGTGCATCAGAAAGAGTCATGGTATTGGGATACCTAGGTAGAGTGACAGGGAGGGGTTGGGGTGCACATAACCAAGATGCATTATTTATATGTATGAAATTGTCAATGAAAAAAAAGATATTCTGTTTAAAACAAAGAAAAGGAGAAATGGGGTACTGATGGACTGGCCTGATAGAACCACCACTCAGGTTGTGCATGCTCAAGCATGCTCACTCTCTCCTTCCCTCCCTCCCCATTTTCTTCTTTCCCTTCCCTGTCTATCTCTACACATACCTCCATCTCCCTCTCTCCTTCCCCCACCTCTTCTCTATGTCAATTAACCCTTTGGCAACCAAAGAGGCAGATAGAAAAAGTAAAGCAAGCTCTACTAGGTGGTCCTTCATGCCATTCTAATGTGCAAATTCACACAACTAAATGACTTATAAATTTGTCCTTAGCCTGATGGGAGGGTCATTAATACGTTGCTTAGAATGATGATCATCACTTAGTTGTGTGCTTAGGTGTGCTGTATATATAAATCGTTATAGGATGTACTCCCAAAACACATCGAATCTCTCTCTTTTTTTTAAGTAATCCATTGGTTTGGATTTTCAGTAGATTTAAAAAAAAAAGTAATGATGGCCTCTTTTGAATGCATTCATTTTTTCATGATTACATTTCCCAAGCAAAATGTGATAATCTGATCAAATCCTTACAGGGTAGTTCTTTTGGGAGGAAAATTAAAAGAACACCTTAATTTTAACTGTAGAAATAACAAAATAAGCAAACACTTAAGGATGAAGAGACAACAAACACCAGAGACCACACATCTCACATGTACCTAATGGAGCTCCTACAGGGAACTCGTTTTCCTTAATTCTTCAGACAGACATATTTGCAGGCAGATTGTATTTGGGGACTAAAGTTCCTATGACACACCTATTCCCGGTGACCCAATACCAGAACTTCTTTCTCAACCATCTGCACACTAGGAATGGGGACAGTTTGATTCCAGAACTCTCTCCTCTCAGGGTAACCCCCTTTCTTGAAAAGAAAATGGAGCTCACGGTGGCCACAACTCTAAGGTCACAGCTGGAAGCCCCTTTTTCTTGACAACCCCACATGATTTCATGGGGCTCAATGCAGGGAGCTTGAGACTGTCGCACGCTGTGTCACATGGAGTAATCCACGGATATGCTTGGATGTTTGTTTTCAGCTTTGCAGAATGAGGGACTCCTTCCTGTATATATTAGCACTTTTCTCATTGCTGGGATGAAATAGCCAGCTAAGGCAAATTAAGGAAGTGTGTGGTTTTACTCACAGTTTGAGGGTATTGTCTGTCCTGGTGGGAAAAGCACCATGATGGGAACATGCAGCAGCTGGCCCAATTGCATCCACAGTTAGGAAGAAGGATGGATGTCAGAGCTTCCTCTGTTTTCATTCAGTCTAAGACCCCAAGGAGGGAGCCATCCACTTTCAGGGTGGGCCTTCCTTCCTCAGCTAAACTTCTCTGGGAACACCCTCACAAACAAGCCTAAGAAGTGTGTCGCCCAGGTGATTTCAAATTTCATCAAGGCGGCGTGGAAGATGAACTATTACACTAGAGTTGTTACAAGGATGAAATTTGCTAACATAAACACAATCCTTATCCAAGGATGACAAATATGTTTCAGTGAATTGTCTGAATCCCTAAGAGTGGCTCTGATGAGAACACCTCTGAGCTCAAAGGAAGAATTCCTACGAGTAGGGGCTGATGGCCTAGAAAACTCTTTGTTTCCTTATTACATCTGAAGCACATTCACCAGGACTCTAAGTTAGGAGAGACTTGAACCCAGTTAAAGCTTAAACCCAAATGGAGCGTCATTGAACAATGCTAGCCTGTCTCTGAGAATTAAGACAAAGCCAGGAAAGTGGTCCAGGGACCTTAGAAAGAAACACTGGAGACAAAGCATTGGCAGGATATCAGAATAGGAAACGTCCCTCTTCTTTGCCCTAGTCCCCTGCCTCTCTCTTCTTCCCTCCCCTTCTTCCCCATTCCCTCCTCCCTGTCCTTCCCTTTCCCTTCCTTCTCCTCCCTCCCCTCCCTCCTCCTCTCCCCTCCCCTCTCCTCTCCATTTCCTCTGTGTGTTAAGCATGGCTCCACCTCACTCTCCCCTGGGCTCTAGGTTCTAAAGGATGGCCTTAACCAGATGCCCCCTCCACAGCTTCTATGGCACCCTGAGATCTCTTAGCCTCCCCATCCACGTGACCAGCCAGCAACTGTGTTAATGCCAGCTGCCAATCCCAGGCACTTGTAGTTCCCCACATCCAGATCCAAGAGCATGGCTGCCTCCCTCTCTCTAGTCAGCACCTTCAAAGCAGCCATATGTCCTGTTCTCCAGTCAACAAATCCCGAGCCATTGTTGTACCTGTTGGCCCACCCTTCAGGAGGCACAGAGCAGTAGGCAAGACTTGGGGGGAGGCAGTACTGCAGGTCCCTATCACTGAAAGAGTGGTTCTTGGGTTTCCTTTCCTGGCTCTGCTTTGGAACTTGAGACCATTCCTGTGCATACTGGCAACAAAAGGCAAGGTCTTCACTGCCTGCCAAGTCCACTGTAAAACAAGTGGACCCTGCTGGTGTGCAACCCACCGCTGACTTCACAAGCTCCGTTTCCAGTTTCAATGACTCTTGAGGTACAGAAGTTTCTATTGGCTTCTTTTGTTTCCAATAACCCCACAGAATGGAGAGGTGGACTAGCAATTAGTACTTGCTACCCAACCGTGAGGTCTATAGTCAGGATCCCAGTGCCCATACAGCAAGCCAGGCATCCTGCAAACACCCACAGCTCCAGTTCCAAGGTATATGGTGCCGTCTTCTGGCCTCCACAGGCACATAGGCACATGCACCTCTCCCCCACCACATGCATACCTTCATACACACACACAGTAGGAGAGACACTTTTAAATTATTAAAAAATCTTCAGTGATTCCATTGGTTCTGATATCCCTTGTGAATCGTAGGACCACACGACTCAGAATAACCAATCAGATTACCCCATCACTCTGGCCACAGTTACAGGTACACAGCCCCAAACTTAATTTTTCACTGGAGCTTGTAGGAAAACAGGATTTGTATTTGAGAAGAGAGGCCCAAAAGTGTGAGCCACCTCCATTGCTGCCACCCAAACAGATTCAAGTGGCCTTTGGAGCCATGTTGGCACTTTGTCTCCTAGAATCTATTCTGAACCAGCCTAGGGTATGAAGTCCTTATGTTCTCAATGTGGTTTTCCGAATTAACCCAGCAAAAGTAACGGGAGGAGGGGAGGAGAATGAAAGAGAATGGATCTGCTTACTCTCTTTTTCTTTTGTAAACAAAAGCATGCTATTCCCTCATAGAAACAAGGATAGCCAGGTCAAACACTGCCACCCACTGGAAGGGAAGAGACTCCTTCCGAAGCCATAGCCTGGGAGAACGCACCACGCCTCCCAAGCTCAAGGCAGCACATGGGGACTTTAAACAGACACATCTGTGCATTGCCCAGCTGAGCACCACCATGCCAGGGAGCTGGACAAAGAACCTTTACAAACTAGCTGTAAAAACACCGAGAGATGCAGTAAAAGCAAAGCCTTCCCAGGTCACCATGCCCTTCTGGCATCCGGTTTTACTGCAGTGATGTTCAAAGGGCAGAGTGGAACAAATGCATAAACAGATGTCGCTGTTCTGAGATTCTGCCTGGGGCTAAGTAGATTCGAGTTTGGCAAATGAAAAGCAGTCACGGTTTCTGATGGGCAAAACAAACAAAAGCAACAAAATATGTGAAAGGCCACCTAAACTTTTATGAGGCCACGATCTTTTCTCAAACACTAAGGGAGAACCCACAGATGTGCTGGCTGGTTTTAACTGTCAACTTGACACAATCTAAAATCACTTGAGAATCTCAACGCAGTGTTGTCTAGATCTGGCTGGTCTGTGGGAATACCTGTGGATGAGTGTCTGGATTGTATTAACTGATACAGGAAGACCCAGACCACTGTGTGTGGCCTCATTCCCTGCGTGTAGGTCCTGCATTGTGTCAGAGTGGAGGTGGGCTGAGTAGAAAGCATCTGTTCCTTTCTCTCTGTTCTTGACTCTGTGTACAATGTGAGCAGCTGTTTTCCGTTCTTGCTGCCTTCAGTTTCCTGCTGTGGTGGACTGTGGCCTGGAGCTGTGCACTAACATAAATCCTTCCTCCCCTAAGCTGCTTCTGTCATGGTGTTTTGTCGCAGCAGTGGAGAGGGAACTAAGACAACAGACTTCGCTGCCCAGTTCTAAGGATGAGTCTTCTCAACTCTCTTCAAATTAGTGCATCTGTCATTCTCAAACTCTAGAGCCGGGGGCAGAAGGCCAGCCTGGACTACACAACAAAATCTTGTCCCAGAAACAAAAATCCAAACTACAGCTGCTCATAACTTCATCTGGTGGTTTGGGCTAAGAAAACGAGTCATTCTGTGTTCTTAATTTCCAAGTAACTAACTCCTGGTTTACCCCATTGGTATCAGTGTGTCATCAAAGATTTCATCTCAATCTTTTGAGACAATTTGTTTGCCTGAAGCTCAGCAACTACACAGGGAAACAATTACATTTCCCATTGTTGTTTAAAGTACATTTTCAGAGCACATATTAAACATGTGAAAAAAAATTCTTAAGTCTTTTGAACTGAACTCTTTAATTCTGTGAAATGAAACCCAGCAAGAGCCTAAGCTCACATAAACTGCAGCTCTGAGTGCTGGGGTGCATACATGTTTTATAAGTGTGTGATTGGAGGAGTGGGAAAGCCTACAAGGAAAATCCCACTATTTCTCTCTGAGCAGTGAACATTTTTTTCTCCACCCCCTCACCTTGTAGTTTCCAGTTTTCTACATTGAGTATCAAGAAGAAGAAAAAAACAAACTTTAATTCAGAATAGAAAATGCAGGCCGTGGCTGATGGCACTTTTAAAATGTGTATCTCCCTAATCACAGAGACACTTAGAAGAAGGTTGGTTGTCCATTCTCACATAGAAGCTTAAAATATGGTTGTGCTGGAAAGATGGCCCAGTGGTAAAAGTGCCTGCTGCCAAGCTTGATGACTTAAGTTCAGTCCCAAGGACTGAACAAGAAAACTGAACCTTGAAAGCTCTGACCTCCACACATCCATACATGTGTGCTCTCGCACATGCGCACGCGCCTGCACACACACACACACACACACATACACATACACACATATACACACACACCATTTCTTAAAATGTTGAGGAATCTGAAGCACTTTTGAGTAGATCATATTATTGATATTGACTGCACTGGAGATTAAAAGTGAGGGAAAGTAACTATTAGTTCATCTCAAATTACAGCAAACTGCATGTGAACACATTTTATGAAAACAACTACCTTTCCCAAAACGAAGGCAACTTGCTGCAAAGTGCAGCATTGCTCTCAATTTTCTTTTGACAGCTGAATTCTCATCCATGTCTGCAAGTCCATCTCTGTGACCACTATTTTGGCTGATACACATGAAGACTATCTGGCCTCACAATACATGTGTGGAAAGACTTAATAGCATCTTCAGGTCAGTGTGGGAATTCTTTTCCATGACACCATATTAGGCCCACTATAAGATGGAAGGAAGGTAGGCCTCAGCATTGCAAGCACTCAGGCTGATGGAGCACCCCGTCTTAAATGTTATTAGTCACTCCACTAAAAGGGAGATTTAGAAGGATCTTTCCAGAATGGATACCATTAAGTCCATTCACCCTTGGCCAGATGAGTCATAGGACCCATCCAATGACGTGACGGCAGACCATGTGATTCTACCATGGTCTAGGAAGGACAACTTTAACTAGTTGGCAACTAGACCTATTGACTACCACAAGGGCTGAAGAGATGATTCAGTGGTTAAGAGCACTTTCAATGTTCTTACAGAGGACCCAAATTCAAGATTGCAGCACCCACATCAGGTAGCTCACAACTGCCTGTAAATCTAATTCAAGGGATCCAGTGCTTTCTTCTGGCTTCCATGGGCATTGCACACATATAATACACATAAATATACTCAGGTGCACAGACATAACACATAAAATAAAAACCAAACATTTAAAGGAAAAGACTAAAAACATTCAGTTTCAGGGGTGTTCCAGAGACCATGACCTGGCCCCTCCTCCCACTGCCTAGACAGCACAGGCTACTGCCACTGCTCTTGGTAATCACCAGAACTTGATGTTAAGATCCTACTGTTGAAAACCACATATACCAAAAGGGCTATGTAGGCTGCTGGGGGAGAAAAGTCAACAACAGTCTTACCCAAGCTGTGAACACATGAGCTACAACAAAGACTATGATGATATGCCCCTGGGAGCAATAGAAGCCCAGATGTTCAGAAGAGATTAAACCATTTTGGGATGCAATTTAAGGCTCACTCCACCAGAAGAAACTCTTATCTGATACTGTGAATCTGACCAAGAACCCATGGCTAGGAAGCCCATATTCCTTGGGAGCAAACCTACTATTATTTTGTTAAAGGACAATATCAAAACTATCCTCCAAATATGAATCTCTGTACTATAGATTGGTGCCTCACTCAGTGCTGGTCAGATAAGCTTCTTTGTGCAGTTCATGATGATTAACACAGAAACTCACAACACTTAAGAGTGCAGGGAAAAAAAATGTCTGGGGAGTGCTCAATCATAGAGAGGGAGAGCGAGAGAATGAGAGATCAGGATATTATGGAAAAATGGGGTGAAAAGGCCAGTGGTCAGGGAGAGGAATGGACCAAACATGTCTTCTGAACATGACAGGACCAGTGCAATCATAAACTCACAACAGCTGTAGTTGCCTGTGTAAGAAAAACACAGGATCAAGCAAGTTAATGTTCCAGCATGAAAAGGGAGGGCCTCAAGGCCCCACTCCCAGCTGAGGAGGATTAGCTGCTAAGAGAAGAAGAGTCCATTTTCTTTAGGGGTACAGTCCCTAGTTTATCAATCATGCACCAATGGAGGGCCTCATGCCCGTGAATGTATGTGAGCAACACAAATTGACCTCAGTAGGATGGTTTTCAAAAAGGCAAAGTTAGTAGGGTGTTAGGGGTTGGAACTGGGAGTATAGGGTAAATATGAACAAACTATATTGTATGTATGTGTTATGTGTATAAAGTTCTCAGATTTTAAGAATATTTTTACAAATATCTCTGCACAGCCTCTGCTAAAACTGATGTTAATTACACATGTGGGTAATTAACAATTAAACATCAAAATCCTAAATAGGATTTCATTAATATGTATAATTTTTACATTTTGCATGTCAATTAAGTCTAAAAAAATTTAGGAGTCTTTTCTCATATTCATAATAGAACAGGTTGTAGATAAATCATTTCCTATCTTTTATTTCTAATCTTGTTTCAGGTAACCTTTGAATTTTCCTAATACCATATCATCTGCTAATTAAAAATTTTTCATCCATTTAAATGTGGCTACCAATTGTATGGCACGTGCCTTTAATCCCTGCACTTGGGGAGGAAGAGACAAGCGATCTTTGAGATCAAGGGCAATCTGACCTACAGAGCACATTTCAGGACAACCAGGGCTACCTGGTGAGACCCAGTCTCAACATCCCAATCTCTCCCCCAAAAAGAAGGCTACCTCCTATTTGATGCTTTGAACTGATTTTGCCAGCTTTTAATTCTATTGTTATATGTCAGCAGTGGTGGTTTAGTGGGGTGTGTCATTTCTAGCTATGAAAACCAATTCAGTTAATAGTATAAATTATGGACTAGATTATGCAGTATTCAGGTTTAAGTACTTTATTGAGAGGGGATAGAGTTTTGTGTGCTTATGCATTTATAAGTTATCTATAGGCTTTGTCTACATGAGCCAAAAGGCCTAAACACCGACCGTGGTCTAAGCGGAATGGTGCACAAGGCTACACTGAGCCATTCCCTCCGCTTTTGTGGATGCTCCCTAATACGACACAAGGCTGGAGGAGCGCTGAGTGGAAAACACTGAATCTTTGCTCATGGAAAGGGTCCCACTAAACCCACAAATAGATGAGAAACAAATAATCCATGATAAACTAAGAGGCTTTGTAATCCACACCACGAGGCATATGAAGATGAAACATGTGACTTGGAGCTGGCAGATGGCTTTGCAGAAGCGAGGGATCTGGCAGTTAAGAGCTCGTTTTAAGAAGCAGGTACCAACCTCTTTAACATCCAGCCAGGATACTGCAGGGAAACAAGAGGCTGGGGTAAGATGGGGTAGCTTATGCTATTTGCAAACCCTTTTTAAATTTTAAACGTTTTTCCTTAGTTGAGAATTTCATGTATTTCAATCATACCCTCCCTCGCCTCCTCCCAGATCTCTGATATAACAGAGCAGGCTGAGCAAGCTAAGAGGAGCAAGCCAGTAAGCAGCACTTCATGGCCCCTGCATCAGTTCCCGCCTTGTAAGAGTTCCTTTCCTGTCTTCCTTCCCTCAGTAACAGCCTGTGCTGTGTTATAAAGGACAGGTCCACCAGGCCTGGAGTGGCACTACCCACTGTGAGCTGGGCCCATCCATGTCAATCACTAAGAAAATTCCCAACGCACTTGCACACAGGACAATCTGATGGGGCATTTTCTCAGCTGAGGTTCCCCTTTCCCAAGTGACTCTAGTTTGTATCAAGTTGATTTAAGACTAGCTTGCACAGAGACAATGAACATTCCTGGCCTACCCTGGCAATTTTCCTGCAAGTTGGGTATTAAGACAAAAATTTGAAAAGTACATGAAAGCCAGGCTGGAAAGCACAGATGTATTTTGATATTAAGAACAGGAGGCCTGGGAAATTAGACACTCCACGGCAATTTGACCAACACCACAGTTTATTTGTAAACATGTTATTTGTGTCAATAATCAAATTGACAACACTTTATACAATTTCATTGTATAGTATTAACATCATAACAGAAAACAAACCACTGTACTGAGTTACAGTTTTGGTACTTTAAAATCTTTTATAAAAAGTTTATGTGAAACACTGAACATAAAATAAACATGAATGGCAGAGAAAACAAAACACCCAGCAAGAGAAATCACTTCCCTCAAACAAACACAAAACCATCTGGTTACGTATGTTAAGCAAGGAAGGCTCTAAGGCAGCGGCTCTCAACCTTCCTAAAGCTGCGACCTTTACTACAGTTCCTCATGGTGTGGGGACCCCACCATAAAGCTGTCTTCATTTACTAGTTAAGAACTGTTATTTTGCTACTGTTATGAATTATAATGTAAATATCTGATACGTGACCCCAGTGACAAGATGGTTTGAACCTCCCACAGGTTGAGAACCACTGCTCTAAGGAATCAGATCACCCTAACTACTTATATGATATAAAGTTACATTTTAGATACATTTGTGAGGTGAAACTGGATCCCTACTAAATTTTATGTCCTTTTTGACATTAGTAGTTCACTCTCTCTTTTTTCTTGATTTCTAAATCATTGCTTGCCATAGCGCAAGCTATATAGTAAGGGGTGAGGGAAGGAAAGGAGGGAGGGTGGTACAAAGCCAAATGAAAGTAAACATTTGCAAAATAACTGGACGCAACTTTAATCAATCTTCTTTGGCAAAGAACAAAGTCTATATTTATTTAATTTTTTTTATCAACTCAACAGAGATTTGTGTGAGCTAACATGAGTGGAAGGAACCAGCCACAGTCATAAAGTGAAGCATAAAGACACATTATCCTCTCTAAAATGCAAATGGTCCCTCAGAAGACAAGGACTTCAGCTGGGAATGGATGGTCTCACTCTCCCAACTCAAACAAGAAACTAGAAATGAAAATTGTTTTTTAGCACTGTCCCTGAAGTTCACAAATCCAGCTAGGTTCCATCTCTTCAGTGTTTCCAAAGGAATTAGAGCAGCAAATCACTCCCACATTTTAAGTTATAAACTCAGCAAAAAACTGGATTCACTGTCGTAACTAAAACTGTTCAATTCTTTATTAGTGTACATGTCATTAGAGTTGGCGTTCGACTATTAATACAAGGATAAATATCTACAGTTAACTCAAACAAAGCAAATAAAATGAGATTAAAGAGCCCTGATCAAAAGGAATACTTAAAACTTTTAGTTGAAACTGTAAAAGTTACATATACATATAACTAGTAGCGCTAGGAATGTACAATATCAGTTATTGGAAAAATAAATGAGTAATTCACAGTCATAGAAATTATTTTAACATTACTATATACTTTTCCTTTTATAGACAAACAAGACACACACACACAGTTCTACCTTATACAGGACAAAGTAGAAACCTCAACATTACTGCATTTACCCCAAACTCAGCACTAACTGTGCCACAGGTAACTTGGTCCAAAATATTCAATTCTACAGATAGGCCATGATAGTAAATGCATGGACACTTTTAACGGTTTCAAGAAAGGCATATACTTCCAGGAGTTTGTTAAATACACAAATATCAGTTGTATAAATAACAAAAGCCATCAAAAAAAAAAACCTGTTAGGTTCAAACACTCTCAAATGGTCTAATGTTTTGAATGTTTCGGGTATGCTGTTTGACCGGTTAGTTCTGTTAGTTTCACACTAGCAAGCCACCTCCCTCTAAGGGGAGCGCCACTAACCACCACTGTGCAAACCCAAATATCCTGACATCTGAAATACTAAAAGAGCCAATGCCCAAAGAAGCTCATGAAGCCAGTCAGCACTTCCTCACTGTCCCCCAGAGCTGCATGCTGGTTTCAGGTCCAGACGCTGTATCTGTATCTGAAGAAACACCTTACCAAGGAGTCGAGTCCAAAGACAGCCCTGATGCTGCTACTGTGCAATTCCAACTTCAATCACAATCCTTGGTTTGAAATCATCAAAGCCAATTGCCCTAACAGTTCATTGGTAAAGCTACAAGACAAAATGAGACATGCAACAGCCTCAACTACAAGTGGAAAATAAATTCTATTTTTCCATAAAGACTCTATGAAAATATAAAGTCCAAAGCGAGTGACAACAGAATTCCACATACAAACATCATTTAAAAATAGAATGTTTTCCAAAGCTTTTCATGAGATGTCAATGAATAATCAGTTAAGACCTTATAATCAAGTTTAAGTTTACATACATACCGTCAATCATGTTCACTTGGCATACATAATTTACAGACATCCACAGGAACCCTTAATGCCCTGGTACATACCCCTCACTGCTGGATGCTTGCCATTTTCTAGTGTGACTACCTCAAGAACCAAGAAGGCTTTTGGAGGAAGAGTCCATCTCTTCTTCTGATTCCCCTCAGTGTAGGTAACAAAATATAAAATTAAACGAGGTTTATGTCTGAGAAACTAACATATAAAACTACTACTGCAATATTCATAGTGACTGCTTTTATACATAACAGTCATCTACAACCTATAAAGTATATCCTTAGTTTTATAAAAGAAATGCAGATTGTCTCAAGATAAAGGTACAGTGCTGGCTGCTGAAAAGCACTTTGCTGCAGTAAGATGTATAGCGATAGGCTGCTGGCTTCAGAAACACGATCACGTTCCCAGTGTCTCCTACAAGTGATGCACACTGCACCAACGTAGCAGGGTGCTCTCAGTGGCTGACATTGTAAAGCCAACTTAAGAAAGAAAAAAGGCAGAAAGTCTGAACAACAAACGCTGTAATCAAATTATTGCAAATGGAGATTAGCAATGAGAAGGGAGGAAGGCGAACGTCCACTCCACTCTGATAAGACGCCATCTTTAAACATTAAGTTTTTGGCAGGAAGTGGAACTCCCATATCAGCGCAGGATGACTGTGAAAGCACACTTGAAAAGTTGGGCTCCGTGTGAAGATCCAGAGTTGAAGCACCTTCCTAAAAACCAAGGAACAAGAGAACTATTTCACATTTACTTTCAGTGAAGGAACAGAACTGATGAAATGTGTATAAACCTGATTACCCAAGAAATCTTCACAGCATTTTACATGGGAGGTAGAGAGAATACGTGCAAAAATGGCAAGCATATGTAAGTGCTTTGAAAACAATCAGAAAAGGTCTATAAGATAATAGGATAAAGGATTAGTTCCCAGCAACCAGGCCTAGCTCAAAGTATCACCTAACAGGAAACTGCCACGAGAAATCCTGTGACTACACTACACAGCTGAACACACTACACAGACTCAGATGAACATATTCAGACCCACGTTCCCAAGCATCCAAGTGTCGGTCCATGGTCCTACAGTGTCTTCCCTGTAACTAGACACTTGGCATACCCAATCCCCACTTCTTCCCCACTCAGTTCCTCTGGCTAACATGTAGCATGAGAATCAGTCTTGACTTTTCCAATTATACCCTCATTAGTTCTCTTTCATTTACTGCATCAAGTTTTATAAATCTATCTCCAGAACATATCTCAATGGTTCAGCATTCACCATAACCAAGGCTAGTAGATTCCAAAGCGGAATGCTGTCCTGAGAATTTCAAAACTTCCCCACCTGTTAATTGTTCCTTACATTGTTTGAATTGTTATGACTTATCGGCATGTACAATAAACAACCCTTTACTAGATGTGCATTTCACTTGTCCTGTGAAAAGTGCTCTCACAGCATGTCTTCCTCAGGCCCTCACCTGTGCCTCTCCAACACTAACACACAGTTTAAAGCACTACATCAGAAACAGTCTCTCCCGTCCGCCAGCTTTCAGCCATGTTTCCTCTCCTCTTGGCATGTGGTATATAAACAGGTTCTTTCCCATGCAGGAAGGCCCTGCCCCCTTTAACCTCACCTGCTGCCATTTCCTTTGTTTACGATGCCTCTACCACATCTGCCTTTTGTTCCTGTGTGCCAGTGCTTTCCTAACACCAATGCTCCTCCCGTCTGTCTGCAATGCTCTGTTCTGTCCCACAGGCTTCACTTTATATATTAATCTTTTAAGTCAGGACTTCTTTCAGATCCCATCAGAGCATGGCTCTCTCAAAGCACGTGCTAAAGTCTTACGAACATTAATGCATGGTCAGAGTCTCTTACACAGTATTACATGCTCCACTAGTGTCTTCCACATCCGTTTCCTTGACACTTGATAAAGGGTCTAGCATAGGGCAGACTCAAGTATTTACTGAATGAATGAACGAATGAATGAATGAATGAAAAACTCTACAATACTGACTTTATAATGTTGAGTCAGATATTCTGAGTTGAAGTATTCTATTATCAAAGTTTATTTATGAATCTACAAAGTGTAGAATATTCTTTCTCATCACACCACTGGCCTTTCCTTCCACAACATCCCTCCTGGGAGGTGTAAGCACTAGAGCTTGGCCTCGGCACTATTGTGCAGGACAGATGATATGCAACATATGGTCAAGCCTGCGCCCTGAATGAACCCTGGCATAGAACAGAGGCCAGGCCCTATCTAAAAAGGCCTGATCAGTGAAGTGTGCAAGTCAGTCGACCCTTTAAATCATGCTAATTGCATATCTTGCTACTGGGGAGACTCTAAATCAAACAAGAAAACTTTCAAGTATTGTAAACTCTATACAAACACCATTTATACTGTTTGGAATTATGTTACCTGGAATGAGTGAACAAAGTTAAGGACTTGTAGAGAGAGTTTTCTGCTGGAATGTAAGAGGCTTTGAAGGCTGAAAAGAAAAAAGGGAGAGAAAACAATTTTTTGACCAAATAAAATGGTTAAAAAGTAAAACTATTACAAGTTAAACTTTATCAATTTAAATTATATATGTATAAGTATACAACCTAATAAAACACACAATCCTTTAAGTAACTGCAATGCTTTGTATCAATAAAATGTTTACCTCTTTTTAATAATAGGAACAGTATATAAAAAGGAGATCACTTTGAAATAAAATGTCATGCTTTAAATCTAAATTAAAATATAAGTTTATGTGGTAGTTTGAATAAGAATGACCTCTATAGGCCATATTTGAATGCTCAGTCACCAGGAAGTAGCATTATTGAAAGCCTTGGAAGGATAAGACGACATGGCCTTGTTAAAGCAGCCGTGTCACTGGGGGTGGGCTTTGAGGTTTCGAAAGCCTATCCAAGGCCCAGCAGCTAGTGCTCTCTCGCTCTCTCGCTCTCTCTCTCTCTTCCTCTTCCCCCAACTCATGCCTATGAATCAGAATATGTCTCCCAATTGCTTTTACAGTGCCAAGGCTGTCATGTGTCCCATCATGATGATACTGGACTAAGCCTCTGAAACTGTAAGCAAGCTCCCAATTAAATACTTTCCTTTATAAGAGTTGCCATGGTCATGGCGTCTCTCACAGCAATAGAACAGTGACCAAACAGAAGTTGGTACCAGGGAGCAAGGTTAATATAACCATAATTAAAGTTATTTTTTTCCCAAGATCTATTTATAAACTGTTACTACATAAAAATATAAAATAAAACAAACAGCTAAACATATCTGACAGATTTAACACAATCTACCCATATGTAACTTTCCAGATATGTAAATTAGTACAAATTAGAGTGACAACTTTTGAAGTTTCATAGTACTTATACTTTTAAAAAAAATAATTGTTGGAAATTTTCATGTATGTATACAATGCATTCTGATTGCTCTCGCCCACACCTTTCTTGTCTCTTTCCCATTCCTCTCAATCCTCTCATTCCTTTCCCAAATTCATGACTTTATTGAGCCTCTTAGTTTAGCTAAGTCCATTGTGTCACCCCAGGACTGTAACTATCCACTGGATAGTGGTGGGTAGGGGAGTCACCAGTTCATATGCAATGGAAGGCAATGGCTCCCCTCTTCCTGAATCTATCAACAGTAAATAGTAAAAACAGTGAAGGTTGGCGTCCCTCAGCCCCTCATCCATCCAAGCTTGACTGCTGATGGGCCATACTTCTGCAGAAACAGTACAGGCATCCCCATTACTCTCCATCGTTTGTGATTACAATTGCTGTGTCTTATCCAAGAGATAGTATTTTATTTTCAACTCCCCTACTTCAACATTCTTTGAACCTTCAGAGCATCCCCATTACTATAAATCTGGTTAAAAACCCATGCAGCAGAAAGCACAGGGCTTAGGGAGGAGTGAACACTGTTTAGCAAACTGACAGTGTCAAGATGCTCTAAACATTTATGATTACACCCACAGACAGAAGCTACTCCCAGCCTTAAAATCACAGAAGCTTCTCTTTCTAAGGGAAAATAGTGCATGCCAAGAAACATGGCCGCAGTGGGTACGGAGAATAAGATAAACTCTCAAGCCCAAATTACTGTTTATACTTTTATTCATACATATTTCAGAGAATGACTGTTGAGATTTATCAGCTGAATACTCTTTTCTGTATAAGCTTCATTAAGCTTAAGTTATCAGCTATCCAACTTTGTTTTCTAAGTTTAACAGCCTGGGAATCTGGGAATCTGTGGGTATCTCACATATACTTTGTGACAACTGGGCTGGGGGAGCCTGTCCTGATTTGTCTCTCTCTAGCCACTCCCAGAAGACTGGTGCTGCCATGAGGTCAAACCTGTCTATCATCTCTGAAAAGCAAAACATGCATTTCAAAAAGTATGAAGTGGAAACATTTTTAGAGAGTCACTAAAACATGAGACAAACATTTGAATGTATATAAGAGGATTTTTCTACAAACTTTAATTTTTTTTTTAAGATAGGGTCTTACTATGTACCCCTGCCTGACCTGGGACTAACTATATAAGCCAGGTAGCCTCCAATTCACACAGATCTCCCTGACTGTCTCTGGGGTACTGAGATTAAAGGTGACATTTATATATTAAAAAAAAAAATCAAACAGGTTCATATTCATATAAGCATACCCATTTCCACACATTCTCATCATGTCTGGTGGACAAGCAAAAGCTTAAACTCCAACTGTTTCCCTTTGAGTAACTTCTAATCTACTGAAATTAATTTCACACATGCACGCATGCACACACTCTTACACTTGAAATCTTTATTTCTTTATTCATCAACCAATATACAAGGTAACTACTGTGTTCATGTATAAATTAACAAAGAAGCAAACTAAAACAACATCAGTAACAACTTAAAATTGAGATGAAGAATATAAGCCATACCTCTCTTTTCTGCACAGGCCATGTGTAGCAATTTTCTGACAAACTTTCCGATTTAATTCAGAACTAAACAAAGGAATTCCAAAACACAGCTCAAGAGGAACCCAATCTGCTTCTGCTGTGGTCCCTACAAAGGACAGACTGCTTGAAAACCATATACTTACACACTCTGTATGAGCAGTAAGGACTTCCAAACTGAGGTTCCAAGATTCCTCACATCCCCTCCTACCCTCCTCACCCACTAGTGAGCTCAACACGGGATGGACTAAAAGAGGGTCATCAATCTCCAAATTTTGAATATGTATATAAGTCTGGGGAAAGGATACACAGCTTCTCATAAAGCGTTCCACTTGTTCAAAACTGATATATTCTTAGACTATAACTATAGTATCTGAATTACTTTAAGCACATAAGCATGTTTCCTAGAAGAATCCCACTAACACAAAACTCCACTATAGATAATAAGACAACATGTATACAGCTTAACAGAAAAGTTAAGAGCCAGAAAGGGAGTTGCAAAGTGTTTTACTTCTTACCAGAGTTTTGTTTTGGTGCTGCATCTGTAGTTGCTTCCTCGATGACCATTTCAAATGACTCTGTACTCCCATTTACATCTGAACCAGAAGCCAAATCAGGCTCACCTGATAATTTTAGAAATAAACACTATGAGGATTCTAGACCTTAGCAGAAATCATCAATTACATCTTAGCACAAAGAGGACTTCAGGAAATAATAATGAAGAAAGAAAAATTTAAAATCAATCATCAAACATTAAAAAATTAAAATTAAAAAAGAGATCTGCTATGGGCAGCCTAAGACACAATAGCTTTCTTAGTCAGCCACACAATCTCTGGAGAGCTGTGGACAAATGTTATCGTACTACACAGATATGTCACTTATTCTTTCTCCCTTCTCATCAAATGATCTTCGGTTTAGACAGTAGACATTTGATAAATACAAGAGACAAGTGTGTGAACAGGAAGAGGATAAGACTGATAACCACCAATGCAAAGTATCTCACCATGTGTGTGAATTTTCCCAAGGTCAAAATGAATCATGACTGAAAAATATCCAAACTCACGGACCAGAACACAAGTTTAGACTTCCCACCTCCATCAATCCTAAAGACATCCCATAGGTGTAGAATTACAGTCTGAGTATTATTCACAATTCTCTTCTAAATCCTTCTATCTTTCAGCAACATGAGCTAGCCACTTTCTGTACTCATCTATTCACAACTTTCTTTTGGCTAAAATGAGCCACACAGTTTTCTGCTTACTAATTCTCTTTGCCAACAAATGAATGAATGAATGAGCAATCATCTTTGACTTTTCAGAGCTCAGTTCTAACTGTGCCTTCTTTTAAGATGCATTCCCAGTGGCCTCTAAGTTAGAATCTGCCTTTTGTCTTCCATGTATACTCCAAGCAGTCCACTGTCCCATCTCCTCCTTTCAACTACACAGTTCAAGCAAATACATTTACTTTCCCTATTGAGATTTTACTCTTTGGACTAAAATTGGACTTAAAACAGAAAGGATCATGGAATAAAGTCAATCAGTGACACTTGACACTTTTGCAATCAGTAGAATAGAGTTGGCACTACCTCGAGCAAAACTACATATAAACCACCATGTCAGAGCATAAACAACCACTATGCAAGAGCTTATCTGACTGGGCATGCTGGACAATCCAGAGACAGAAGAAGGCAGGCTACATGGGAAATGGTTGCAACATGTGCTTTAAGGTATGAAGATCTAGATTAAGTTGAGAATTAAAAAAGAAGAGGGGCCTGGAGGGACAGTAAGTGAACCCATGCACATATTCACAGGAAAAGTACTGTCTTACACTTGAGTTCTAGTCCCAGCACCTATATAGAGGCTCACAATTGCCTCTAACTCCAATTCCACAGGAACTAACACCTCTTCTGGCTTCCCTAGCCACCCAGCTATAGCGCACATACAAAAGCATACAAAATAAAAATAATTTGTTTTTAAAACAAAAGAAGAGGGAGGGAAAGAAATGAATATGAGAAGTCACTTCTAAAGTCTAACTCATGGAATCTGTAAACTATTAAGTCTAGTTTGGAAATTTTTTACAAAATGGCATGGGTTTTGAAATCTTACTCCCTAAAGCTAATTTGATTCCAAAGCCTATGAAGATAGATGGTAAAGGCTGAGCAAACAGCAGTTCTACATACAACCGAAGGTCATATTCTTATCCGTTCATGAAAACTATTAAGTAACTCAACATGCCCACAAAGGTTTGCTGTGGTTCACACACAAAGCCTGTGCTACACTCAATGAAACCAGCTATTTTAATCAGAGAACCCACTCAGTGACTAACCTCTCTCATCAGACGCATCACTGAGCTTTCTACTTGCAAGCTGGCTAGAAGCATTCAACATGGTGACATAGCCGCAGAAATGCTGCAAGTCCACTTTGCTCCTCAGAATCTGCAATGCTTTATGAACGCCCATACTGGCACGGGTAAACTCTAGAAACAAATCGGTAACAACACGTTAATGAAGTCTTATATATAACACAACACCAAAACCTAATGCATACTTTGCTATTTTCAACTAGTTTTATACATTAAATAAGACCAATTTCAATGAAGAAACATAAGATAGCTCTTTTTCTATGAATAATCCACACAAGCTTCCATTAATGAGTTCTTGAGATTGTGATCCTGACATCAATGATTGGCATTTTCAGGAGAATAAACATTTGTCCTTAGAATTTAGAAAGAACAGAGCTTAGAGAACAAAGCCATCTCCCTCACACATGAAGAAGCAAGCACACACATACAAACCTTGCCTTGAGCACTCTGAAAAAGAACACCCAATTGTTCCTGATGGCTTGTCTTCTCTCTCAGCCTTCAAATAAACCAATAATCAAGGGAAACTACTAAAAGACTATACATGCAGAAAATCTTCCATCTAGAAAAATACACTTCCTCTCTTCATCTCTAATGCATACCAGTATTCTTTCAAAGGTTCTAACTGGTTGTCTAACATTCACTGGCAGAAAACCACACAACTGAAAACTACCTTCTGCCAACTCTTTTTACAGCAAAGTGGTAAAAACACAGAAATTAAAAAATTTAAGAACTTTATTTCCTGTCATTTTCCACCAATTTCTGACAGGAATACAGGAATAATGATAAAGTAAAACAGACAGAATTCAAAATGTACCTCCTTGTAGCTCTGCTTCATCAAATGGAAATGGAATATGGACAGTTTCTCCTACCCCATGCAAACCATGTCCCTACAAACATAGAGAAATGCAAAGTGGAAAGATACATGAGAAACCAACATTTCTAATAACTGCAAACGATACATAAAGTTGTGCCACATTATGGCACATTCTACAACAACATTCCATCAAAAATCCTTTGACATTTCTTTTTTCAGCAAGGAATGACAATCTTGTATGTTTATTAACTTCCTGGACAATATTTTTCAAACTGAACATATGAAAAGAAAAAAGTAAGAACGCTGACTAGACCATTAATAGGTAAAACAGGCTGAGCCACATGAGGACTGAAGTACATGTGCTCATAACTCAGCCATAGTTCCAAGGAGAAAAAGGAGAGCAAAGAACCTTA
This sequence comes from Pachyuromys duprasi, assembly GCA_028658305.1. Taxonomy (NCBI): domain Eukaryota; kingdom Metazoa; phylum Chordata; class Mammalia; order Rodentia; family Muridae; genus Pachyuromys; species Pachyuromys duprasi. Next base: position 39,757,995 of record CM053752.1, read on the forward strand.
CTAGAATACAAAAGGCAAACTCTTGCAAGGACAGGGTATGCTTTCAGTGCCTACTGATAATTACACATACCAGAAACAACAAAAATGCCTCACAACAGAGGAGTGGTTAAAAAATCATAATATATATTTTCCGTTCAGCTGCAAAAAAGAATGTGAAACTCTATTCTCAAATCAACTATCCAAGAGGCAAAGGGATCATCAAGTGTGTGTCTTCAGAAAGGATACGGCTAAAGCTAAAATAGATCATCTTATTAGAAAGACAAGGCTTAGCAACTGGGTAGAGAGGATTAAAAGTGACTTCTGCTGTGTACATCTTTTACAGAGTTTATCTCTGAACAGTGTAAATGTTCTATTAACTTAAAACATTTAAAACTCATTTCCTCTGTTGGGGTGTTGTTTGGATCCACCCCCGCTCCATGCAGCCTGCCCCATCTCCAGAACCAGGAATAAGTTACTTCTTTTCAAGTTGTTAGCTAATTAGGTCCCACAGACTCCCCAAACATAACGGGCTACAGCCAAAGCTTTTGGCTACTCCCCAGAAACTGATAGTGAGACCCTACTGCTGACATCACCACTTACTTGAATCACAGAACATTGAAAAAGCAAGTGAGTACAGAGCTAGAAGCTTCAGCTCCATTGGCTAGCTTTCACAGTGTTGGGAAGCACTATGTACCAAAGAGAAAAGTAATCACCATTCTCACCCAATGTGAATCCTGTGAGCTAAAGTAGCAGCAGGTCTGACAAGACATGCCCATTGGTACAGTAGTGTCACAAATGTTGCAGGAGTAACCAACCATTTTCTGATTGGATTTAAGGACTGCTTCAGTGAAATCTATACTTGGCAATATTAAAGTGGCCCAAAGGGCCAGGAAGGTTACAGATCCTAGGAGAGAACCGTTGTTCTACTAAATGAACACAGTATTAAAACAACTCCTAATGACTTCATGCTATACAGACAGATCAGTGCATCTCTCAACTCTCATCAGAGAAACTTCTTGCAACAGATGGAAATTAACATGGAAACTCTCAACTGGACAATGTGAGAAAACAAAAGACTGATTGCTCAGTCATAAATGGGACACACATACTGTACCCGCCCCTCAAGGCTCAGGGGTCTATGTGAAAAGGGGTTCGGTAGAGACAGATGTGGCAGATGACTTCAAGAAAACAGCGTTTCCTGACACAACAAGGTTGTTGCACTTATGAAGTCACAGCAATTGCAACAGCACGCACGAGACCTGACCAAACTGAAGGGAGACAAAATGAAGAAAGTGGGTGTACAGGGAGAGGTGATGACTCTATGAGGAGTTAGGGGAGCAGATGAATAGATTCAAAAGTACTGTATGAGATTCCCAAGGAATAAAAGTATTGTTTAAAAATACGCAATCCCCACATTACAAATTATTCACCTATCACATTCAATTAATCGTCATTTAAATGTTTTTTTTTTCAAAATGTTCTCAATATGATTTGAATTTACAGTAGTGCTAGAACAATATACATAATTTAATTTTATGTTCACAAATGTCTAGTATTATTATAATGGAGAACCTAAGTAAATATTGAGGATATAAGCATTTTTTTTTAATCTTTAAAAGAGACCTAATTCTCAAACTCAAGAAATACTGATGCAGTGTATGTGAAGTAGTGTTGGTTAGTTTTTATTACCAACTCTACACAACATAAAGTCACCTAATAAGATGGAAACTCAAGTGAAGGATTGCCTCCATCAGACTGGGGTACTATCTTTGCTAACTGATGTGGGCAGGCCCAGCCCACTGTGGTGGCTGGGCTGTGTGAGGACACTTGCTGAGCAGAAGACCATGAGTAGGCCAGTGTCCACTATGGTTCTTACTTGAGTTCTTGCCTTCATGTTCCTCAATGATGGACTGTGGCCAACAAGTGTAAGCCAAACAAACCCTTGCCTCCCCAAAGCTGGAACAGAAAAGTGAACTAGAACAGGCACATATACCTGTAATCCCAGCATGTGGGCAGCACAGAAAAAAGGCTCTCATCAAGTTAAAGGACAGTGTGGGTGAAACCCTACCTCAAAGATGGCACACAGAGGAAGAGTATGAAGGAGACAGGGTGGCCAGAAGTGGGAAAGTCTCTACAGAGAGGAATGGGGACAGAGCTGATAGGGCCAAGAAATCACACTGAATATGCAATGACACTAAATATGAAATCATACTCATTAAGACAATTTAGGCCGGCCAAGGTGGTAGGGCGCCCACGGCCCTGCTGGCCACCCGGCCTGCCAGAGCAACCCAGGCTGCCACATTCGCGCCTCCCTCGCCCCTCCTCCGGGCCCAAGGCCACTGCGACGCTGCTGCAGGCTAGAGAGCGACCAAGAGAAATAGAGTGGAAAATGCAAAACAACGAAATTAACCCTGCCAAATACTTCTCTGAGCTGGAGAAGAGCATCTTGCTTGCTCTAGTAGAAAAGTACACGTATGTGCTGGAATGTAAGAAAATAGATGTGCGGACTATTGCCCTCAAGCAGTGTACCTGGCAGGCACTGGCGCATGAATACAACCCTCAGCCCAGTGTGTCTCTGCAGGATTTCAAACAGCTAAAGAAGTGCTGGGAAAACATCAAGGCTCGAACCAAAAAATTATGGCCCATGAGAGGGGGGAGAAAGTGAAGCGCAGCGGGAGCCCATTGCTGAGTACCCACGTCCTGGGGAAGGAGAAGATCGGTGCATGCTGCCGGAGCAGCTGTACTTCCTGCAGAGCCCACCCGAGGAGGAGCCCGAATACCACTGGATGCTGCTGCCCAAGAATCCTTTACTGTTTCAAATAGAGAACTGTGTGATGATGAGAACGAGTTCGTCCATTTCCCAGTCTGTGAGGGGACCTCACAACCTGAACCTTCGTGTTCAGCCGTCAGAATAACAGCCAGTAACAACTACAGGAGCAAAACATCTCAGGAAGGTGCTTTAAAAAAGATGCACGAGGAAGAGCACCATCAACAAAGTCCACCTTACAGTTGCAGCTGATCCAAATAAATGAGGTGCACGTCGCCAAAATCCAGCAGATAGAACGAGAGTGTGAAATGGCAGAGGAGGAACACAGGATCAAAATGGAAGTCCTCAATTAAAAGAAGATGTATTGAGAAAGGAAACTACAGACTTTTACCAAGGAATAGCCTGTTTCCTCATTTAACTGGCCCTTTCCCAACTCGCCCTAAGACTTGGGGATGGCTCCCTTGTAACTAATCTCTGTTGGCAAGGCAAGTCTGGGATGTGACCTCTGTGGTCAGTAGCCTGTAACAGACCTGTGGCTAGGTGAACTAGAGTGGTAGTAGTCACTTATTTATGAATACATTCAGGTAAACAGCTGTACCACATGCACTCCTAAAGTGGCCAAGAAGCTGTTAACAGTCTTCTAAATATCACCACTATGCATACTAGAATTCTGAATGTAATGTTTCTTAATTAGAATTCATTGAAGAACCATGTGTGAATGTTGTATTTTTTTTTTTTAAAACAAAATGCAAGTGTGATGATAAAGGAGTGTGGCTGGTGATTTTTACTTTATTTTTCAGTGTTTCTTTCTTTTTTTTCCAGCCGACAGTGGAGCTGAATACCGGGTGTGAAGGCCACCCATTGTAGCAGCTGCATGTGTGGCTGTTCCCACCTGTTTAGTATACTGTGAGTGTGGGAGTTTGAAAAGCCCAGCTTTTGGAAGGGTATTTCCCAGTGTGGCACTCAACTGCCTTTTAAGCCAAAGAGGCTTTCTAAGTAGCGTCTCCAACAATGGTGGTTTCAGTAGAAGTAGGGATGTAACAACAATGAGGGCTCAGTGTTCATTTAGGTTCATACATCCTGTTTGTTTTATTTAAAATGTCTTAAAATTTTTTTAAAAAGACAGTTTATAATGTATTTGACAGATGTTTCTTCTATTCCATAGATATTTATGATCTAACACACAACTAATAGTTGTAAATAAAATTGTGGTTTTGCTAAAAATCTTAATTGTAGTATTTTTCAAATTCTAACAAGGGAATTTTTTCCATAAAGGAGATGTTTTTCTAGCAGGAACACAACTTGTGAACAAACTCTTCAACAGCAGGTGTCATGCTAATTTACCTGCTTGACAGGATCTAGGACACAAACTTTTGAGCATCTTAGTGAGGAATCCCACAGATTAGGCTAACTGAGGTAGAAAGCTCACCTTCACTATAGGAAGCCACATCCCATGAAAACAAGCATGCTTCCTGCATGCACTGTGATCAGCCACCTCCTGTTCCTGCTACCTCACCACCCCCTCTGTGATGGACTTCCCTTCAAGCTGTGAACCAAAGCCAGCCCTTTCTTCCATAAGCTGCTTTGGCGAGATACTTTGCTGCAGTGAAGAGGAAAGGAAATAATACACCTATCTTTTCCTATTCTCATTTTACGATACCAAAACGACAACAACAAAATACCTATTATTTGCCCCAACTCACTAATATTATGTGTAGAGTAGGCCTGGGCAATGATGTTCACTTTACAGGGAAGGAAAATGGACACTCAAAGAAGTGAGTGGTCAAGAGGAAGTGATGCCCATAGATCCCTCACCCCATCACCACCACAGATGACATTCTCATGGCCTGCCTCTGTGTTGGGTACAATACAAAGCACTTTATGCCAATTATTCACCTCTCAGCCAATTTCTTCAATAACCCGAGAAAGACAGTGGTTTCTATTATCTCCAATTGACAGCTAGAGGCACTGAAATTCAAAGAGGTCATTTACCTTGTCCCTTAGTAGTGGAACCAAGTTGTAAACTTTGACAGTCTGACATGTCCGGCACATCCAATTGTCTGTCCCCTCCTATCACTATCCCTACCACACATTCTCCCTAATTTCGTTCTCTCAAGGATTCAACTCCCAACTATATGCTGAGGTTGACACTTTAGTCACCTCTCTCCTGTAGTCTCATTTGGATTTCAGAATATTTTCAATTGCCTCTCTACCACCTGATACCCAACATGGGCCATATATATAAAATGTATAGAATAAGCTACGCAAATGTAGAGAAAGCAATGTTATTTAAGTTTAGGGAAAATGTGAGAGTGGGAAGAAAACAATTAAACAGTATAGGGTTCATTTCTGAGGGAATAAAAATATTCTAAAACTAGATATGTTGACAGCCATATAAAACTAAATAAACTGTATAACTAAAACTATTTTAAAATAACAAAAAATGTTACACAATTAACAGTGTGGCTTCAGTTAAAATGTGTGTCCAAATTCACAGCTCACTTTACTACTCCCACAGAAAAGGTCCTACCGACCCAAGTCCTTATAACTCAATTTTGAAGTGAATGTCATCTGACTGCAATTCAGTTGCATTTGGACAAGGTGCTGTAAGTGATAAAAACCTAAGTTTAATTTGTTTCAAAAAAAGACAAAACATACCTGAATTAGCACTGCAGAATGTGTTAAAGCATCATTCAGCATTGTAAGCACATTTGATGTAGGAACTACCCCAGGATCGTGGCCCCAAGAGGTTATAAGTAACCGATCATAACCCTGTTGGGAAGATGAGTAACACATGAAATAGCACTTTGAGAGAAGGGAAAAATTAAGAAAGTGACCTAATACTGCATGGCAATTTCTACCCCCCTCTTCCCCCAAATAGCTCACATTGCTTGTCCAACATATATGAGGCCCTGGGTTCAATTCTTAACAGAACAGAATGGGACACAAGAAGAGAAAGCCTCCCATACTTACCTGGAATATATCTGGCAGTTTTCGAAGTCTTGTACCTTTGGACAATAAAAGAGATGGTGGTCCTTGTCCAGTGACATGGTAAATATACAATTTAAACCAGACAGAACTGACTTCTGGGATAGCTGGTCCAATATGCTATAACCATAAAATAGGTAGTCAAATTTCACAAATGATCAATATAATCTTCTAAGTAGTAAGTGCTTCACACACATTTAAATTGTTGTTACTCTTATGAAGATAAATGCCAATTAATCCAGTGAAATAGTTTTATCCTTACACTGGGATTAAGAGGACTTTGGGGTGGACTGCCTAGGTCTGAGTCTAGGCATCACTACTTCAGCTATATCATATCACCTTAACAAAATTTCTTAAAACTCTGCGCCTCATCTGCTCCATGTACAAAAGCATAAGAAAGTATCCACCACATAAAGATGCTATAAGGTTACTTAAAAGGCTGAAAATAGCGCCTGAGTAATAAGCTTCACATACAATAACAATCACTACAATCATCAATCATATGTTATTTTTCAAAAGATGATGTCCCCTCTTCATTTTCTCATTTGTGCAGACAGTTCACAGATTTCCACTGTTCAAATACACTGAGTTAAATGGGAGGGCTGTAATTATACTGAAGGCTGGCTACAAAGCAAATCTAAGACCATTCCTGTTAACTCAAGACCAAAATACTGGCATAGGGATGAGTGACCTGAGGCAACTACTGCACACAGGTAGCAAAATCGAATCTGTTACCAAAGTCTCTTCCTCCCTTCTCTATCACCAAGACCTACACATTCAGGAATCCAGGCAGGATAGACCACTACACAGCAGTATAATCTCCGCTCTCTGAAAAAGATACATCTTCCTTGCAAGTATACAGACACATATCTAATTTATTCTTCAAAAGCAAAAGACCTGGAGTCATTTTGACAAATTTTATGGTTATCAAGCTCTAGCTTGAAAAGTCCACCTTTTCTTCTCAGCTAACTTAGCTATCTAATATGTCATAAGTTACTTAGTGATAAACAAGCTAAATATACCAATCACATCTTATAACTTGAATGCGACACCATCTTACAAGAGAAAACACAAGTGTTTCCTTAATAAAATGACCATATTCCCATCTGGATCCTCCAAATAAGTCATTACCTGAGGGGTACAGCTGCTGACTGGCCGGATTTCATTGGTAAGAGGGGCCATGGAAACAAGCAGTGTGTAGTTTTTGTTCAGAACTCTGCTGCAAGTCGCTGGGTCCAAACCAAGGAGGCTTTCGCAGCGTAAGAGATCCAGGGGGAAACCTGAGTTACAATTAAGCATACAGGATATAAAGAACTGAGCATGTGAAACAAAAATGTTGAAGATGAACTGTTGATCACTGCCTTAAGACTTTATTATTTTTTCCTTAATTGAAAACAGATTCTTCTTTCACATAATATTACAGTTTCAACTCCTTCTACTCCCATTTTCTCCCTAACCCCCCTCCCATCTACGATCTACTCCCTTTTTGTCTTTCATTAGAAAAGAACAGGCAGCTGGCTGTGGTGGCTCACACCTGTAACCCCATTACACGGGGAAGCAGAGGCATGTGAATCTCTGTGAATTCGAGGTCAGCCTGGTCAAAAAAGTGAGTTCAGAACAGCCAAGGCTACATAGAAAAATCCCATCTCAAAAAACAAAACAAGAAAAACAAAAATGACAAGCTTCTAAGGGATAATAGTAAAATATAATAAAACAAAATCTATTACATCGAATTGAACAAAACAAAAAGAGCCCAAGAGAAGACACAAGATTCAGAGACCCACTTCATTTATACACTCAAGAAACCCATAAAAAACACTAAATTGTAAGCTATATTGTATATGCAGAGCTTCTATGCATTTGTACATGTGTAGGCCCTGTGCATGCTGTATAAGATGTAGTTTTAAAGGTACAATAACACCTAAGGACGACCAAAGACACCAAGACCACCAAGGCAGCTCTAAGATTTAAAGCTAAAGTTTCAGGTCTAGAAAGAAAGCTGTCTTCTAGTGGAGTAATGGTTCTTCAGACTCTCTTTAAGGAGGCATGCTTGCTCATTCCATTCCCATCCCAAGCCACTCTGCACTCTACTGAAGTATTAAGGAAAGTTCTGACCTTCCCTCCCCCAAGACTGCCATCTGTAGAGGAGTGGTTTTCTTTTTTTTTTTTTTTTAATTTTTTTTAAATTTTATTTTATGTGCATTAGTGTGAAGGGGTCAGATCCTTTGGAATTGAGGTTACAGACAGTTGTGAGCTGCCATGTGGGTGCTGGGAATTGAACCTGGATCCTTTGGAAGAGCAGACAGTGCTCTTAACCACTGAGCCATCTCTCCAGCCCCCGAGGAGTGGTTTTCAACCTATGGGTTGTAACTCTTTGGGGGGCTTGGATGATCCTTTCACAGGGGTCAGAAAACACAAATATTCACATCATGATTTATGACAGTAGCAAAATGACAATTATGAAGTATCAATGAAGATAATTTTATGGTTGGGGTTCACAACATGAGAAACTATTCAATCGCTGCAGCATTAGGAAGGCTGAGAATTACTGCTCTAGGGAGAAAAAAAAATTAACAGCCCAGATCTGATTCCAGAATAAAGGTAAGCATTCCTCAGTTAGAAATTTGTGCCCTAAAGTGCTGGCCCATAAAGCAAGGACTCAGCATTTTAAGCAACCACTACCCTTAGCCCTCTAGAAAATATCAACTACTGTTGTTCTCTAGGGCCAGAGAGATGGCTATGCAGGTAATGACCAACACCTGTTGCACAAGCCTGACTACCGGAGTCTGATGCCCAGAACCCACACATCTGACTCCTGAAAAGCTGTCCTCTGACCTCCATGTGTACAACTGACACACTCAAGCCCACAATCACAGTCTTGGTCTCTCTCTGAAAACACCAACAAACAAAACCTCCTATTGCTCTCTAAAGGATATGTTTAAGACAAACTAATTTAAGAGGATCAGTGGGCCACTTTCCCCTTCAAAAAAGCATCTAAAGAAGTATACAGCCTGCTGAATGAACCAAGATGCTCCCAGCATAGCTAACACCAGATTCCTGGTCTCCTAGAGAGCTTTGTAAGTACAGGTTAAGATTTGGTTGTACTGTTTTGCTACAAAATAAGGTATTGTTGAGGGGAAATGGAGTCACTTCACAAGGAGACAGAAACTAGTTTGAAGGTAAAGTGAGACAACTAGAGCACAGAAATAACTGAGATGGTAATGACTACAAATCACTGGAAAATTGTTACATACGGAGGTAATGATAGAGTAGAAAACAGATTAATTTGTATCCACTATAGTTGAGAAAGAGCCACTGCTGATACTACATCTCAGGGAAGCACTTGACGAGAAATAGGATAACTGAAAGGTCTTCAAGTATCTCCTCATAGATTTCCTCTTAGCTGAGGAGAAAAAAATAGCAATATCATGAAGAAACTGGGCAACACATTTGCTGGGTGACCACATTAACAGCACCAGCAAGAGGTGGGTGAACAGCACATAGGTCTAGACACCAAACCCTCAGGAAAACGGAGCATCACTTGTCTGCTTTCCTAGCCAAGAATAAGCCAGAGTCTATTTGTAAGGAAACAGCGTGCACCCCTAAGACGAGAAATATTCCATGAAAACCAACAAAAGTGGGATATAGTGCTCTTTAAAAAGAAGAATGGCATTAAACAAACAAACAAACAAACAAACAAGAATTTGTTACAGAATAAAGATGATAGAAGAGACATGATTAAGTATAATACTGTCCCTAGCCTGGATCCCATACCTGAAGAGGAAAGAAAACACTGTGAAGAATATTAACATTACTGACCAGTGACGTGACAGAAGGTCATAATAGCTCCATTTCTAATAAGCCCTGCTAAGGCCCGAATAAACAATTTTTTCCCAGATTCTAGGCTGGGAGATTGTTTTTATTCTTGCAGTTTTAGAATCCTATTCTAGCACCTAAAGTCTATGATCTAGTGGAGAGGACAGTTAATAGGAGGAACAGTACCTGGTCCACACCAGGTAGACACCAGAGCTAGAGAGTACAGTGTCAGCAGAAATACCCTCTACCAAGGACACTGCCAGAGCAGAGGCTGCAGCCTGAAGTCATGAAGTCTGTCGGTAGGTGGCTTATGAGAGGACAGAAGGGAGCGGACACCTTCCTAAAAACCAGAAAGATTTATACAGTACGGTGAGGAACTATACAAAAGACACTACTGAGAAAATCCAATAAAAACTTCGGTCTTAGTGTTTAGAAAAGATTTTGCTAAAAAGAATCGGGGGGCATGAAGCATGGCTGCAACAGAGGAGTGATTATACAGGGCAGAAACACACCACATGAGAAGTGGCATGAAGAGAAAGGATGCAGAACAGCAGCCAGAGAACATTCTACTCTAAGGTGTTGATCAACATGAACTTTGGGAGCCTGGAATCAACAAAGAATCCTACCTACAGTTTGATTAACAAGCATCTTATGCTGACTGCCCAGATGAGAGGCAATTCAGGCAATCATTTAGGAGGCAGAGAACTCAGGGGGTCTGTTTTGGTCTTGTCAGACACGAACAGGAACAGAACACAGAAATCTCATGTCAGTTGTGTGAAAAAAGGGTGGTCCTTAAAGCAAGCCATTTTCTAACACACAAATGGATGAGGGGCTTCCTAACCTAAGGCAAAAGACAGCATTACCAATGTCAACTATAAAATATACTTAATGTACATTTGAACAGGGAACTATAAAATCTAGAGTTCACAGCGAATGGCACACTTCCTAAAAGTTTTTACAATCATGATTGCTTGTCTATAAGTGTAGATTAATTACCAAATCTTTCCAAAGTACTAGTCTACCAAATTAAAAATAGTGGGTTTTATGTCTAATTTATACTGCTCACAATGGAAGGATGTCTTTTTTTAATTGAAAATAGATATTTTTCATATAATATATTCTGATTAGTTTGCCCTTCCCCCAACTCCCTACCTACCCAAATCTACGTCTTTTCCTCTCTCTCATTACTACGCAACAAGCATCTTATGATAGTAAAAAATAAATAAAAAGAAACTGGAATAGGATGAAACAAACTAAAAGATGCAAAAGTACAAGAAACACATATAGACAGAGAAACACATGCTCACACACATAGAAAACCCATAAAAATATAACACTGGAAACCATAATACATATGTAAAAGACCTGTAAAAGGAGATAGATGATGGGCAGACAGACAGAGAGAAAGATAAGATAGATATAGTGTCCAGACAAAGGTGAGGAACCTCCAAAAAATGCTACGGAGTTCATTTTGTGTTGACCACCTACTGAAATGTTAAGTCCAACAGCTTCTTAAATAAACACTCCCATAGCCTATTCTAGTCCTAAGCAGATTTAAATATAACAAACATTAGTAGTACAAGGAGACGGGAAGAAAAGAAAAGAAGGTAAGAAACAGCTGACAAGAGCATTCAGAGAGCAGGCTTCTAGCCATAGGTACTGGCTGCTAGCTACAAAAATGTCTGAAAGCATGTGCTAATGAAATGAGGAGCATAGTCTGCTTAAAGTATTAGAAAGAGAGTCATATTCATGTCTTCACAATCAAGTATATTTTCATACCGTAACTGGGCTGGTCTGGCTGAGAAGTCTGGGCAACGAGATCTTTATTATGACGCAGAAAGAGAATCGTGTTCCTCAGAGTAAGCGCATGATCGAAGTATCTCTGTGCTTCTCCTTCACCAGTGCTCTGAACCTAAACCAAGAGAAAACATTTTTTAAAAATATCACTCTCCGGGCCCTGCACCTCGCCTGGACAGCACAGTAGAGATGACCCTGGGGGTTGGGGTGGATGTAAATCAGCCCTAAGGCCATGAGCATTGAAGAGCTGGCCCCACCATTTGTCTGTTCAGCGGTGCCATGGGTTAAGTAGAGATGGACCACACCCCAAATATTCCCCAGCCTACCACCCTCACTGCCACCTATGGGAGGCAGAAAAGCTGGCCCCAGGTCATCAGAGCAGAAGAGCTGGTCCTCCTCCTGACCTGTTGCAGCTCTTGGGAGAGCAGGCCCTACACCTCATCTGGGCAGCAGGGTAGAGCTGACCCTGATGACAGGAGCAATAGATGAGCCAGCCCCGAGGGTGTGAGCATGGGAGAGCTGGCCCTGCAACTTATCTGCCATGCAGCAGCATGGGCAACGGGGAAATGTCCTCCCCTGCCATCTTAGACAGGAAGGGAGCTGGCCTTGAGCTCATGAGACCAGACCCCCCCACACACACCTTACGCAGGCAGCACAGTAGATGGCGAGAAACAAGGGAGCTGGGGGGCGTCTCTCCCTCATCTACACCTCTGCCCGGGAGACAAGAGGCAGGGCTAAGCTGGCCCCCTGCAAAACCTGCATTTGCCCATTCACTGTGTCTAAAGAGGAGCACAGGGTAAGATGGGGCAGTGCAGAGACAAGGAGCAGGAACATTCCAAAGACCCAGGACAATGAGCACATTGGCAGAACTGCCATCGCATGCAGTAAGAAAGGTTCCAGACATGCTGCCCTGGTGCACCGACCTTCTCTAGTTCTATAAGAAAGCTGTCCAGAGACTCATCTGAGAGTTTGCCGACTTCAAACATGGTGACTGCGTGGCTTTTCAAGTTCTACAAAAAGAAGCACAGTATTAAAGCTGTGGTTTCCCTCTTTTATGCTAATAACATTTACTATGCTTTCTAATATACTTAAACTAAAAGATGGGCAACATGAGCTGCTGGTTCTTCCAACTACCACAGCAATCCTCACTGGAAACTCACACTGTTCGGAGAAAGGTAAAACACAGTTTGCTGCTTTTAGAATTAGTTCTGAACTTAAAGATGTTCACAAAGCACTGAATGATTTAAATCTCATCATTATATTCAAACAAGCATTTGACTTACTGGTGAAAGATTCCCCATCATTAAGAACGCAGTAAGAGTGGAGTCAAACAAGAATGCAATACGCTTTGTATACCCAGTGGACAGACTCAAACTGCTTACACTGGCTGTGTCAGCTGAAAAAGATTAGAATATAAAACCAAGTCAATGAAAGCCTTCTTTGCTTATCTTCTGAAATAAGTCTTTTGCTTCAGCTTTATCTGATAGCCAAACAAACTTAATTAATAGAAGCACTATTGTGGTCTTACGACATTCAAGATTTTTTGAGTCAGGGTCTCATTATGTAGCTCAGACTGGACTTGAATTCCAATTGTCCTGCATCTCCAGTACTATTTATAGGTATGCAGTAAGAGCAGATGAGGGGAACATTTTCTCTTTAATTTTAAAAGACTTTTACATTTGTGTTGATATGCTAGTTAGTCAACTCAACACAAGCCAGCGTCATTGGGGAAGGGGAAACCTCAACTGAGAAAAGGTCTCCCTAAGACTACCCTAAAGCCAGGTCAGTGCGCACTTCCTTGATTAATGATTGATAAGCAAGGACCCAACTAACTGTAGTTGGTAACACCCCTGAGCAGATATCCTGGGAAGTGTAGGAAACATGTCTGAACATGAGCCTGGGGAATAAACCAGTAAGCAGCATTCCTCAGAGGTCTTTACTTGAATTTCTGCCTGCAGATATACCTGCTTGAGTTTCTGCCCTGGCTTCCCTGCATGACGACTGTAAGCTGTCAGTTGAAATCAACCCTTTTCCTCCTCAAGTCGCTTTTGGTCATGGTGTTTTATCAGAGCAACAGAAGAGTAAACCAGCACAGTTAATTTCCTTGAAAACCAGAAATAAAGCTTCTTGACAATCATCAGAGTAGCACTACCAACAGGCCTATGTTCCTCAGTATGTGGCCAAGTGACAGAACAGGAGAGAGGCTATCCCAGATTCCTATTACCCACAACTTTAAACCTTGTATGTCTCTCTTTGGGTTTAGCCTGCGCTTTCTCTTGGGCTAAAATGGCCTTTCCTCAATGGCCAGTGAACTCACAGGCACTGTCACCACATCCTCTTCCTGAAGGTAAAGTTTGGGTTTTGTCTGTTTGTTTGCCCCAAACACAACTGCTTATGGTTTTTCGGCCATACTCCCTTCCTTCTCCTTCAACTTAATTTCTAACAGGCAAGTGCCATATTCTTACTTATCTTATACCTTCAAGGCTTTGCACAGTGTTCACAATATTGGTAAAGACTCCGACTGCATACTAAATAGAAGCCTAAAGCAGAGGTAAAAAGGAGATGCAGGGTTGTGTCTGGACAGATGGCAGACCAGTAGAGAGACTTTGAGTTAAACCGAGTTGCTGCTAACCTGGATCTTCTTGACTATTTGTATCAGTGTCAGTAGCTGAAGAGGCTTCTTGTACAGGACTCCTACTTTCCCCACCATCCCATGATAAGAGCATCTTCTGTGGGTCCAGAGTGCTCCTATTAATGAAGAGTACATTCATTTTTTTAGAAATCACATAAACTCAAATGAACATAAGCTACTAAAATTGGTACTTAAAACTATGAATAATCCACCAGAACATAGGCCAATGCACAAGTGTGAGACTGAGATGAGTTCTCAGATTGCTCTGGCCAACACGGAGAGAATTATGACTAAACTTGAGCACAGGCTCCAGGGAATCCAAGCTGTTCTAACTTCTACATTTTATAAAACATTAAATGTACTTTTTTCCTAAACAAAGTTCTTGGTATTCATCAGATTATACTGAGGATCCACTACACCCAGATGACTGAGACACTGGTATACAGAATTCACCTCAATTGGCAGAGTGAGTAAAGAAACTTTCTACATGTAAAAATTCTTTTCAAAAGGAAACTGTGTCATACTGGATAAATGAATTACTTTAATCTGTTCACAGATGGAACATTCTTCCATGATGAATGAAGCTGATCCAAGTTTATTACTTGTCCCTTCTTATGGGCAAAGCCCAACCGGCAATACATTGAAACAGCATTCTGAAAAGAATGGAAGGAAAATTAGCATTAACACAGACAACACATTATTTGTAGAGAGAAAAAAAAAACTACACAACACAAAGCTTCTTTGATGTGCAAGCGTTTCCATATCTTACCTATACAACAGCCTGGGCCGGGACTGCTATCCCCTAAATCCTCTTCTAATGAGGCTAGAGTTGCAGCTTTATTTAACAAGACACTGACCAGCTGCTTCCTGCTGCCCACAGTAATGTGAGTGCTCTAGTCCATTCTACCTAGTGGAAAACAGACTCAGGGCTTCTCATCTTGCCCTTTCTCTCTGTGAAACCATCCCTCTACCATGAAGATTGCTCCGAGCAGCCAGGATCAGTAATATATCAAGATAAAAATCAACTACCAAATTCCACCCAGTACTTACATTACAAATAGAAGGTAAAATAAATAAATAAATAAAAATCATACCTTCACCAGCGATAAGTCTATCTCAAGGACATTTGCAAGCTAGAAAAAAAAAACCTGAAAATTACCAATCCATTTTCAGAATTATCAGTACATCCTTTCAAAAATGTTTTTGCCACTCTTACCTCTGCAACATTAGTGTGCTCATCTATTGATACAAATATCTTATAGAGTAGGGTTTCAAAATAGTCACCTTGTACCCGATTCATTACAAAACCTTCCAGAGGAGGAACTGAAATAAACCAGACAGACTTTTCTCAGCACTAAAGTTTTCATAAACAAAGTATCACTCAAATGTCTTCGCAAAGACAAAAATCATTCAGAGACTCCACAGCAACAGCAACCTTTCAAACGTTCCTACAGTCAAAGCCACGTACATCAACTACAGAGCTGTCTAAAGGTTCACATGAAACTCTCAGTTACTGAGGCAAAGGAAATATCAGACAGTACAGACCTGTTGAAAACACAAGAGAGTGGGGCTGAGCCTCGAAAGGTTTGTGATATAAGTCCTTTTGGTGCCTACAGGCCAAGAAAGTGAGCAGCAGACTGAGTCCAGCAGCTATAAAAGCAAACATCTGTCTGCAACACCCAACTGCCAACTGCTGAGTGAAGCACAGCAGAATACATCCCTACAATGAAGAAACCATCCATTCAGCCCTCCTCTGTTCTCTCCAACAAACTGAAGAGCTACTTACAACGCCGGGTATGACAGCACATGAGGCAGAGGCTGGAGGATGAGCAATTTAAAGCCAGCCTCAGCTATATACAAGTGTGAGGTTAGCTTGGGCTGTGTTAGAACCTTAGAACAAAGAGGTGCTGGTATAAATCAGTGTTCAAATACTCAGCAGTTGAAACAGAATGAAATGAACAAATCCAACACTAATCTAACTTTTGAGTAAATCTCAAATCAGTCAGCTTATCAGATAAGAGTGGGACTAGAATAAATCTTTCCCAATAAGGAGGAAATTCCCAAGTGAGGAAACCACTACCACCATTTCTGTCTCCAAGGACTCATTTCCTGCTAAGTCTGCAAATTTAAACTGTTATTCTACTTGTTACACCATCAACTTCAAATTTAGATTAAAACTAAGCTAGTGTTTCACTTCCTTTTTAATTCTTTCCAAAATTAACAGAGAGTTCATGTAAGCATGGGGTCCACAGTACACTACTGGGCTGAAATGGGTCAAGACTTGCTACAGCCTGAGGACCTCTCACGACACAACACAAAGAGGAAGTATTTCTAGAATCAGCCAACCACCATCTATTTCTCAAAATCAAGTCATTCTCAGGAATTTGACCTTTTACTCTTTCTCAAATATTGTTTCAGTATGATTTTTAAAATCATAAGCAACAATAGTTAAACAACACCAGAAAACTTGCTTACTACAAACACCTAACTATAAGTTAGTACTTCTACAAAATTTAAAACTTAAAAAAAAGTGATTTCATTTGAAATTGTAAGAAATTTATCCTGAAGTTCTATTTTAATATAGTATATCAAAATAACATTTAAAATGTAATAGTAATAAATAATAAAACCACAATGAATTAAGCATAAAAATAAAAATGTTCTTCTCTAAAAAAAAAATCTTAACCAGGCATGGTAGCACACGCCTGTAATCTCAGCACCCAGGGAGACAGAGGAAGATGGATGGCTGTAAGTTCAAGTCTAAAAAGCAAGTCCAGGATAGCCTAGGCTACACAGAGAAACTCTATCTTAAAACAATAACAAAAATCTTAATATCTAAAATTAGAGAATGATTTGTATTAAATTTATTAGGCTGGTAGCATTTAACTTCAAGCAGTCATTCAAAGTATAGTGCAAAATGTCAGCCCAGACTTACCAGCTATACAACTGTCATCTGATATGGGCACATCCAGATAAATAAAGCCTTTGTTATACAAACCTACAAAAGTAAAAGCACCGATTTTAGATGGCACACTTGTCTGAACAACAGTGTTTCTTCTAACAGTCTGACTGCTAGCCTTTTCAATGCTACATGAAGAAAAGAAACTAATATAGAGAAAACTAACTACATTTTCTAAATCTTGATTTCCTAGGTATTTTCAGAACTACAATCTACAAATCTCTTACCAATCATTTGTATAGGTCTGTAATTACATCCACACCAGAAAATAAAAGACTAAGATCACATTTCAAACAACATGACTTAGAAAATAGATCAACTTGGACCAGTAAAGTAACTGGTATTAATTATAAACTGTTTAAAACAAATTTTTTGTTGTTGTTAACAAAGACTGTCTACTAAGCACTTACTGTGTACTACATTGTAGTCTAGTGACCCAGAGAGCTGAGGACCTGCGTCGATGATCTTATCAATAGTGCCTTTCTCAGGAAAAGTGCATATCTAAGAAAAAGAAAATATTTTTAATTAAGTCTGTCCTAATTAACTATCTTCTAAGTCTCCTAAGATGTAGTCACATTGGAATCCATAACTGCTAACATGTGGGAATGAATGTTACTCTTCCCATTTATCACCATAGAATTTAAATAAAACTATGCACATAACCATCATTTAAACTGCCAATCTATGGTGCCAACAGTTTAGATAACAAATCACTGTAACTATCAACATCTCCTGGTTAGTAGTAATGCCTATTGATAAATACCAATGTTTATTCTTTTTCTTTGAAATGGAATCAGATACATGAATCCAAATCATTCTTTTTTCTTTTCCCCAAAACAGGGTTTCTCTGTGTAGGCTTGACTGTCCTAGATTCATTTTGTAGACTAGACTGGCCTCAAACTCACAGCGACCCACCAGCCTCTGCTTCCCTGGGTGCTGAGATTATAGGTATGCGTCAACATGCTCAGCCCAAATCATTCTTATCAAAAGTCCACTGAGAGAAACTTCACACGAAGTTTTTATTTTTTGGGTGTGGTGAAGTTACAACAATCTGGCAGCACTTTTATGAAGAGCTTACAACGAAGCAAAATTTCTAAGGTTTTCTACTTTAAAATGCCCTCCAGAAGAAATAGACAAAAAATAAAGATGAAAAGGTCACACACATTCCTTCAACCATACACAGATATGCCTTTGTCTCAAGACCTACAGAGCACCCTGCCCTTTCTTCAATCAGAGTCTCAAATGTGTGCAGCTTCAACTAACTTGTGGGGAAACTGCTGCTTGACACTCTATCTCCATCAGGGCACCTACCCTATTTCAGTGTAATTCAAAGAAACTGCCTGAGTACCTATTAATCTTGGACCTAAATGACTTGAGTCATTTAGTTAACTGTGGTATGTTCACTTTCCTCTTTGTGAACTAGGATACAAACAATATGTTTGTCTTGAGTCTTAAAGAAGACAAGAATGTAGTTAATTAGTGTATGGCACATGTGCACAGAGTCAATGTTCAGAAGTATCAGCCATGTTATTACTGTGGCTGATAGGTGTGACATCATATCACTTTACACAAGAACACCTATTAAGATCCTAAATTACTGTACATGAACCAAATCATGTTTCCTGTACCATTTAAAAGGGTCTTGCAAACTCCACCTCCTAACCTATTAAGATCATTTGAATTAGCTTAATTTTCTACAGGAAAATCAAATGTTACTTTTTAACATTACATAATGTAATTTAAGAACTAAAAAATAAGTTAAGAAAATAAAAACTCTGGTTTTAATCTTCCCTTTTCCTTGGCTTTTAATCTATTTGAATCTCTACCTTGATGTCATCTTCTGTGATATATCCAGCCTGCACCACCCACCATGCCTCGATGGCAATTTCCACTGGCTTTATTGGTAGAAGGTCACGGGCAGTTTTCCTTCTGAAGAATTTCTGCAATAATACAACATTTAAGGACTTGCAGCCAACCGAAATTATTACTTTCTTCTATCATCACAGAAAACATTACAACAGGCTAAATCTTTTCAAATTTTCATGTTTAAAATGCTAACTAGTCTATTTACTATAGCACCATTCTTAACGTATTTTAAAATAAATTACTTAAACCTAGACTTAAATCCAGAAACTATTCAAATGAAACCTAAGACTTTAAAACCCTGCACTTGAAAATGTGAACTTATTTTACCTGTTAAGTGACTATGGGGCTAAATTAGCCAAGTAAAAGACAAGCAAAGAAAGGTTAACTTTTAAAAATAAATGCTATATGTTGTAACTCATTAATCACTTAAGCTATAACCCAGTGAACCCTGAAGATTCTGTTAAGTACTCCTATGATATGCACATTAACTGATTCACATTAGAGTTTGTTATTTCTACCACTCTAAACCAAACTCTGGTTATAACCCAGTTCCGATAAGGAGGCTGTAAAGAGAAAGGGGACAACTTACTTTTGAAGATCTACACTGATTCATGAGGTCAATGTACTGGTTTCTTCCTATGCCAAGAAGCCGCAGACCTGAAAGCAAGTATTTCCTTTAATACACCTTGAAATATGAGGATACTACACTAAATGACATTAGCAAAAATTCCAAGTTTATATTTTTTTAATAACTGACCAACATGGTCCATTAATATCAAATTAAAAAGAATTTGTCACACAATACAGCTGAAACCTCAACTTTGGGAATGAGGAATTCAAGTTGCCACTTCTGACAATGTGACTGAAGACAGGCTGACAAAGCAGAAGTCCTCCCAGTTTTAACAAGTAAAAGTATGCTTTTCAGCAGAAGCTCTGACACACACAACTACATCAAATGTGAAATAGAAACTTCACTAAGCTAGGCACAGGGACA
Organism: Pachyuromys duprasi; assembly: GCA_028658305.1. Lineage (NCBI taxonomy): Eukaryota > Metazoa > Chordata > Mammalia > Rodentia > Muridae > Pachyuromys > Pachyuromys duprasi. The sequence goes on from CM053752.1 coordinate 39,777,793, forward strand.
CACAGCACATTGTGTTTGTTGAACTCCACGTACTGTGTGTTAAGAATACTGTGCACAGGTTGTTCTTCCATCAGCAGACACAGCCCACTTAACACCAAGAACTTCAGTCTCTAGAGCAGTGGTTCTCAACCTTCATAATGCTGCAACCCTTTAATACAGTTCTTCATGTTGTGGTGACCCCAACCATAAAATTATTTTTGTTGTTACTTATAACAGTAAATTTGCTACTGTTATATATCACAACGCAAATATCTGTTTTCTAATGGTCCTAAGGGAACTCCTGTGAAAGGGTTGTTCGACTCCAAAGGGGTCACAACCCACAGGCTGAGAACTACTGCTCTAGAATAAAGGCTAGTCTTCACTTTCCAACTCCAAAATTCTTCTTCCCATCGATATTAGGCTAAACAGCACACCTGATTTGTATTATGCAATAATACCCATTGATAATGTTGCTCTCGATTTTTAAACTCCCAATCCTAACAAACAACATGCTTGCAGGAAGACACAATCTAAGTGTTACTCCTTCCCATCTGGATACTCACAGTCAGCAGCAGTAAAATTGGGCAATGAATCATAACTTTTCTCACTGTTCATGATGTCCTTTGAAAACGAAAAAATACAAAATGTGAAATGGAAATTTCCTTAAATGAACAAGAGTATATGTGTGTATTGTTATGGCTGAACAATTATTATTACTACTATTATTTTATTATGGAAAACAGTGGATCATAGCTGACACCCTAAACATGCATGTACCAATGGTACTAAATCATGGCAAAAACCTAGTAAGGGAAAGGTGGACTTTTAGGTCTGGATTTCCTAGAACTCTGTGAGTCCAGACAGGGCCCTGTAGTCTCCAGTAGAGCTCAGCATCCCAGCTTTTCCGTACTCCTTAGCAGATCCTACCCTCCTACCCTGGAAGAAGGCCAATAGTGTGTCAACTCTATCAACATGCACCCAAAATACACACTACTAATAAACATTCTAATTACTTCCAAGCCTTTGCTCCTATCTTAGTATCAAATTAAACTTAGTATCTGGCTTTCTCAACCCTAATCAATCTCCGATCATACTGAACTATTGTTGGATAAGACCCGATTTTCAAGACAATTATTTAAAAACAAAACCCAGAGAAGAATGTGCATGTTTATATAATCGAAATGAAAGAAGCTGGCAAACATAAAAAAAAAAAAATTCTATCTGTTCTACCCCTAACCTCGTGGATACCAGAAAAGGAATTGAAGAGACAAGAGGAAGGCGCTGACCAGCTCCACTTTGTCTTGCTTCTTCAGCTACCTCAACTATCAGGACTGTACAAGGAGAACTTCAGAGACACAGGATTACACAAGCACCCACAGAAAAGTGCATGACAGAGCTAATGGAAAGAACCTGAAGTCAGAGACAAGCGCCATCATGAAGGGTACAAGGCTCCCCCTACTGCAGCTGCTCAGTTTCTCTGAGCATACACTTTTAGGCTCTTCCATTGTTTACAGAACCCAAAAGAGCAGAACTCAAATATAAAAAGTGAAAAAATACTAGCTATTAATGCCAATCGTTACAGAAAGCTCACTCAAAAAAAAAAAAGCCGTATAGGATTACTACTAAAGTTATTCAACAAGAACCAAGTACAAACCAGCTTTGAAATAAAAGCTAAAAGTTCATAATTATAGCAACTAACAGCCAGGACAATTGGCACAACTCTCCTTAGATACGCATTACACAATGCCAGGTATGCATCATCATTTTTTATATAGAGTGAACAGTTGAATATATTAGTTTCCCTGATCTTACTGTTCAATTCTGCAACCCACATTTTCAATCTTATAAATTACAAGCAATAACTGAACTAATGGCTGGTATAAATAACTGATGAGGGTAATACTGCACAAAGTGTTCTTTAAAGAACACCTTTAAGAACAAAGAATATAGCAGCCACGTTTCCAACATAAAAGCATCAATAATGGCAACGCTGTGCTAAAGTGTGCCTCAGCTACTTTGTGACCAGCCATCTATTTACACATCCACTGAACAGACAACATCCATGACAGCTAAGAGCAGGGAACCTGGTGGTTAACGGTTCACTACACTAGAAACTAACCTCCATGATCCCAGTGTAGTATGAAAATGGTGTTATCCTTAAGCCCTTCACCATAATGTCGGATAAGTGGTAAGGGTACAGCATGAGGTGATCACGACTATATTTCAGCAGCTCCTCATAGTATTTGCGTTCATCTTTCTTGACATGTTTCACTGTAAGAAAAAGAAAATGTCCAATTTTCCCAGGCTTCTTAGTGCTTCACTATAAATATAGTGTGAAATATATACCTTTTAACTTTTGAAACAGTATATAAACTAGGCAAGAGCAAATAAACTGTTGGAACAAAGCAACAATTTCAACACACAAAAAATTTGTCAGTCTTCATACTATGTGTAAGTAAAATGTAGTAAAACATATTAGTCAAGGAAAGAATCATTATCAAATCAAGAGAACAGCATAGAATCCACAGACATAAGCTATGTCTCAGACCCTTAACCACATCCCTGCACAGGACAGCCAGGCCACACACTAGCTTTCAATGAAGTTTATTCTAAAAAGCATTTTCTGTGTTTTGTTTTGTTTTGTTTTGGTATGTGTCCACCACTGAGCTGCAAACAAAGCTAGCTGTGAATTCACTCTATAGGCTAGGCAGCCTTGAACTTACTATTCTCCCAAGTTAGCATCCCAAGTAACTGAAATTACAGGCTGATGCCACCAGGGCCCCCTTATTTGTCTATCCATTCATGTATGTAAAATGTGTGTGTGTGTTTCTGCATATTTGTGTGTGTGTATATTGTGTGTAGGCCAGAGGTCAGCCTCATGCATCATTCCTCAACAGTATTCACCTTGTTCATTTTTAGTTTACATACCTGTATGTATACACATACATAGTCAAAGGCTAACTTGAGGGAGCTAGTGCTCTCTTTCCACCATGTAGGTCCTGGAATTTGAACTCAGGTAGTGAGGCTCACTAACAACTATCTTTACTCCAAGAGCTAATCTATCTTGCAGGCCCTCTACTGAAGGATTTCTCACTAGGACCTAGAGCGCACCACTTAGGCAAGCTGGCCAGGGAGCCACAAGATCTGCCTGTCTCTGCCTCCCCAGGGCAAAACTTGGAAGCATGTCACCACATCTGTTTAATGTAGGCACTGAACACAGAACTCAGGTCCCCACATGGTAAGCACTTGACCAAACTGAACTATCTTCCTTGCCACTATATTGTTTTTCAAATGCAAGAAGCCTTCTGACTTCAACAGAAAATGTCTATATAGAAACCCTCTGGGGTACTAATGCTTAAAATAAAAGTAGCACATACTATTATGAGAGAAAATAACCAAACTAGTTTGATAAAAAAATAGATAAAATAAGTACTTTAAATGGAAGGGGAAGGAAAAAACCCAAAAAACCAAAGCCTCCAAAACTAACTACACTTAAGAGTTTTCATTAAAGTTACAGAACTCAAGAAATTTATGGTGATAAAACAAAACTTAAATCTGAAAATGATCAAGAAGTGGTATCCTTTTCCTTCTCTGGCACATTCTCTCACTTGAGTAAAGAGAACACTGAGCTAAGGTTAAGATTTTATAGGGAAAATAGACTTATATACAACACTCTATAAAAGAGTTCATCACAACCAGAAAGAAAAATCCACAATATGACTTGCTATTAGGTGGAATGAAGCATTTTCAAAGGTTCTTAAAGTCCATCCATAGAGAAAGTCAGATCTATGCAGTTCACAATGAAAACTGAGAGACTCATAAAGATGAAGACAGTGTGGTCATCTCCATCCCAGTATAAAAATGTCTCCACTTACCTAAGTTATTTCTGTAGCGCAATTGATTGCGGATACTGTACAAGACAACCTGTTTCTCATATTCTCTCTGTGAGTTTCCAAGACTCTAAAAGAAATTACACATGGCTATTACACAGTTTCCAGATTTAAAAAAAAAAAAAAGGAACCCTAAGTTTACCCTGGCATGTCTTAATGCCCAGAACTGAACTGGCAGTGTTTTCTTAAGTTTTATAATGTTAACTTTACTACTATGACATTAAAACAACATCCCACATATCCCACATGTTTCTTTGTAATGTGCCTTTCTAAATGATTTAAATTTCTCAAAATATTTACATAAAATAAAAAAGCAGTATGAGAATATAACTTGACTTGTTAACAATACTGTTAACAAAGATTTCCTTTCAGGATATCTCAAATTTAAGTGGGATGGATACATGGACGGATGAGTGGGTAGGTGGCTGGGTGGATAGGTGGGTAGATAGGTGAACAGATAAATGGGCAGACAGGTGGGAGGACAGGTGGGTGGGTGGCTGGATGGGTGGGTGGATGAGTGGGTGGATGGGTGAGTGGATGAGTGGGTGGAGGAGTGGGTAGTTGAGTGGGTAGGTGGGTGGGTGGATGAGAGGGTGGATGGGTGGTTGGTGGCTTCTTACAACCACCCTTATGTAAATTTAAGAATACAACTAAGGAAAGACAGATTGACAACCCAGTCATTTTGGACTGAGCTGTGATTAACAGAGATTCAGATTTCTACAGAATACACATTTCAGATGTGCTAAGGCTGCTTTTGTAAAATGCCATTTGGACAGTTTTGCTGTTCATGTATACCACCATCCACAAGCTCCATGCAGCATTGGGGCCATGGCCCTCAAGACAACAAACCCTTACATAAAACAGCATCACATGTACGTATAATCTGCACACACCCTACATTTCCCTGCATATTTTAAATCATCTTAAGATTACTTCTAACATCTACTAACAAGTTGTAGACTGTATCACCTACAGAATAATGGTAAGAAATAAGTCAGTACACATCAGGATAAACACTTTTTTGCAATATTTTCAGTCAGCGGTAATTGGATCAGAAATGTATACCCTACAGACAGAAATACAGAATTGTACATAATAAACAAAATACTTTCTAGTTGTGCATGCACATAGTGTTCTAACTTCAAAATTGGCACTATGAAAGCAAAGAATAAATACGCTTGATCACAGCCAATATGATATTCATATGTAACCATAAAGTTAATTTAGTATCTAAATGCTCTCTCATTTCTTTTTTTTTTCTTTTTTTTAATTTATTTATTTTTATATCAATCACAGGTCTCTCATTTCTAATTACTAGGTATAATTTTTTTTCTGGCACACTGTAAGACTAAACTAGACATCTTTAATGAGAAGATGATTAGAGGATTCAGTTTGTTTTATTTTTTTACAGGTTTTTAAAAGCCAAAACCATACATCTATGTTTTACAATCAGATAAATACAGCTAACTAAATACCTATCCCAACTAAATACCTATCTCATAATTGGACAGACTGCAGGGACATGACGTGAAAACTAAAGTCTCATTAGATTAGATTTGCCAAAGCTGGAGGAACTCCCACACTCTGCCAGCACGGGTGTACATGAACTATTTCCACCTGTAACATCCCAAGTTCTGGAGGAAAGTGCACTGTGGAGATGCTACCTCAACAACTTTACACAGCAGCAAGGCTAAGGCCAAATACCAAAGATTACTGAGTGCTTCAGAAGGTCAAGCCATCTGTCAAAGTTCCTATAGCTCTGCTGCCAAGACAAAGTCTCTTTTTCAGGAAACACCACACACGTTACACACAAGCATCCCATCCTGCTACAATCACAGCAAGTTCCAAACTTGAGGCTTTGGGCTTCTGGTTCAAAGTAATTCTTTTAAGTTGACATTACTTATCTGTACATGTCCCTGAAGACTGTGCTCTTAACACCACGGGAGTCCTAGGACTAGGTTTGAACATCTTGATTGGCCCCAGCAGTCAGTATACGGTATGCACACCAATCCCTAAAGCTACAGTGAATGTTTTATTCTTCCCTCAAACAATACATCAAGTCAAATATCTGTTCAGCAACTCTTTGAAGCTCTGCCCTTCTCCAAATCTCCCATCATTTAAACCACTGTAACCACTACAGACTCAGGGAACACAACAAGGAAAACAGCCGCTTCACTAAAACAGTGTGGGCTGCACATGGGAAGGCCTGGTGGGTGAAGCTGGGCTTCACGAAAGAGGAACTACAGCAGATTAAGCAGTCATGTGGGAATGAAGGCTAGCTTACAGAGCAGTCCCTGCACAGCAGATAACCATAAAAGCCGGCCTCCTACTACCAAGGCTACCACAAACCTCCATGTAGACATCCTAACAGGCACTCCCCTATAGATCTATAGATAGATAGATAGATAGATAGATAGATAGATAGATAGATAGATAGATAGATAGATAGATAGATAGAAAGAAAGAAAGAAATAGAAGTAACATTTTAAAAATTGATCCATCAGCAGAGCGTAGTGGTACATACCTGTAATCACAGCACTCTGGGAGGCAGAGGCAGGCAAACCTTCTGTGAGTTCAAGGCCAGCTTGGTCTACAAAGTGAGTCCAGAACAGCCAAGGCTATCCTGTCTCAGAAAAACAGAAACAAAACCAAACAACAACAAAAAAAATGATCCATCATAGAATTTCAGTTTAGAATTACACATTGTGTAAAACAATGAATGTCTGAGATTAGTGAACTACAGAAAAATCCTGAAACACTAGCCTGACTTTCTTTTTTTTCCAGTGCTAAGGAGGGAACCCAAGGCTCTGTACATGCTCAGTCCCCATCTACCATGCTTCTAAAGTCTGGTGTAACCCACAGAACAAAACAAGTTTTTCCCTCATCTCATCCACTAACTTGTAAGATTTTTTTTTTAATCCAAGTCTTCCCCCAGATTTTCAGAACTGGGAAGTGAGTCATTTCCAAATTAAGCCCACCAAAACTTACTGGAAATCATCACACCAACATGCTTAGCATTTATAATACCAAAAGAAACATTCTTCCTACACATTGTGTCAAACAATGAATGCCTGAAATTACTAAACTACAGAAACATCCTGAAAACATTCTTTCATACCACACACACACAAAAAAATCACCATTTTTAATACAACTGAGATTTTTATAGCCTTTTAGGAGCCATCTCAAACTGATGCCTCATTACATCTGACAAATAGCTACTAAAAACCAATTACCTATACATAATGCTTAGGGTGCAAAACATAAGAAAGACTAACCAGAAAATGCACCACAGCAAGATGACGGCTGTGATGGGTAAGAAATAACAGTACAGTATCAAAAGGACTCAGGGTAACTACTAGGGGGGCTAGGAAGCCTCCAAGAAATGCCTGACAGTCAAAAAGAAGCTATAATAGAAAGCAACAGACAGCGAGAGGACCAGGCTTGCCTTACATGCCTCAGTCCAGGGTAGCGTGAAGAGAGGATGAGGTCCTATGCTGAGGGTAAGACACCAGACAGAAAGCTGATGTCATCTACAGTGGACTTAACTTCAGGAAACCATGATAAGGTGGAAGATGGTCTGCAGAAACAAATGTGTACAAACACAGGCCACACTTAGCCTACCTGAAAGCAACTGGTACTTTGTGTGTGACTGCACACACAAAAAACGAGTCAGTTTATATTTGGACTTATGTTTTAGCACTGTCCTGTAATTACATTTAATAATCACAATTAAGTTTGAAGAGGCTTTTGCCAGTACTAGTTAGAATCAATTATTTAAGCTGGGTATAATCTATTTTAAAAAGGAAATAAAGGACTATTTGTTCTAGTTGTCTTCAAATGTGTCTCTGAACATATTTGTCTAAAGAACAAAACTGTCTGCCAAAACCCTCATTCAAACTTAAGAGAACCTTATTCCCAAAGGTTTAGTCTTGGTTTTTTAAGTTGCAGAAAATGACTGACCTTCTAGAGACCTTTGTCCCTGATACTCATCTTTCTTTATCTAGGGTCTGGTGTCTTTAAAGCATTTTGTCATGTGATGCTCCCCAGACCCGTAACTCATTCCCTAGAACTAGGGCTCAAAGTAAACCACGATCATAAAACCATTACCACCATCATTCCACACATTCCAAAAATAGACCTGCTGCCCATCACCACGAGAAAACAGAAATCAATGGAACTGGAAGAGAAACAGTGCCCGCGAAACAGCCGCACACACATCCGTAGCACACGGTATCACTACCTTAAGATTTCAAATCACCTCTCGTGTTCTGTACTCATCCATCAGTTCGTTTACTCTGTCTTTGCTAAAACATACACTCTGAAGGCAGGATCTTTATCTTACTGCTGCAAACCATATGCACCCAAAGGCAGGCATAACATCTAGTAGTGTGCTCAATATCTGTTAAACAAATTAGTAAAACTGCCATTCAACGTAAGCATTAGATTAAAAAAGAAGAAAACAACCATCTCAGGTCACGCTCCTGTTGACACATGCCTTGTAAACCCATCCTGCCTGAAAGCCTACCCTACCAGCCTCAGCAGCTACCAACCCTCACACATTCAGAAGCAAACGCTTTCAAATGCATCTAAACGTATCTCTGCCCTTTGCTGATGGTTCCCTACTCTGCAGACTTGCCCTTCCCTCTCCCTGGGGGAGGACGGTCTTCGTTCCTTATCTTACTAACTTTTACTGGTCTTGCAGCGTCAACTATAAATGTTTTCAGTTAACATCCAACTCTAAACGGGCAACCTAACTCCCCTATACACTACAGAGGAGGTACGTTTGAACTGTCGCTCTGTACTGCACTGTATGCACTGTTCTCCTCCTTCTCCCACCACCCTTAAATTCTGGACCTTTTATTTTAGAACCCAGGAGCGCAGGCGCCTGGCTTATAGAGTTTGCGGGCCGAGGTGCGGGCGAGTCCGGGGGACACCATTCCAGCGCACGCCACGCCACGGCCCAGTTTTCCCGAGCCCCGGACTGTCAGGCGACAGGCGGGCGGGGCAGAGCCGTACCTGTCTCACGTTAGCTGGCAACTTGCTCCAAGGGTAGTTGTGCCGGATGTGGAACTCAACGTCGATGTTCATGATGCCGGAGCCCAGGTCGGCGGTGGCCGCGGGTCCCACGCCGCCTCCCGCCCGCTCGCGCCCGGCCCGTCAGCGGAGCCCGCGGGAGGCCGTACGCCTTAGGCCGCGCGAGCCCGGCGCCGCCCCATGGCCAGGCCTCCACAGCTCCGCGCGACGCGGGCCACGGGGCACGGTGGCGGCGGCTACAGCCCGTGCCTCAGCAGCTCCAAGTTTCTTCCTAGTTTCGGCCTGCCGGAAATGGCCCTTCCCCGACGTCACTTCCGCCCGCTGGCGAGCGGTTGAGGGTGGAGCTTCGTCCCCCGCACGTGTTTGAGCCGTGCGAGGAAGGCGGATCCCGGAGACCCCCGGGAGCCCGGCCAGCTGCGCCTGCGCCCTAGAAGAACGGAGTTAGCCTGACCTTCGCTGCTGAGCTTGCGTGACTCCGTTTCCCTAATGGGTGACCCCAGTGGCTCTGGACAGGCGGCTAAAGGCACTGAGGTCGGTTTTCTGAGCAAAGGCTCTGCTAATGGAAGAACCGCTCTCGCCACCCCGCCGAGCAGCACAGGGTCTCTGAGAACACCGAGTGTGACAGTGCCCCCACCCATTGGGCTGGAGTCCCTAGTGTCGTCATCCCTTCCAAACACTGACCGTATCCTGGGGATGGAGAACGTTGGACCCCTTCCAAGATCCAAATTCTTAAAATGTGGGGATTTGAGGAACAGGTGTTTCGATCGCTTGCTCTTTAAAGGCGGGACTCGGTGGTGTCCCTCCAGCTCTCCTGAGGTCTTTGGGAACGATTTCTTCCAGAGTATATTATACTTCCTAAGCAAGCTCATTGATTACTGGCAACAGTAAGACACAAGTTCGGTGTTTCTTTGCCTATTTTTTCATCTTAAAGCAATGTTTTTAAGCCGTGTTTCGTTTATACACTACAGATACGAACTGAAAACATTTAAGACGCTTAATCCATACCTCAACAACTGGCAAGTCGGAGGCATACCCATTATATCTAATTAATTGAAACTGTTGTGGTAGACGCTGCTCTTGCATAGGTGTATTAATCTGGTTATCCTATTGTAGTAGCTTTGTATCCTGTTGAGGCCCTCAACAAAGCTAAGATCAGTTCCTGAACTCCAACAATGGGACAGTCTTCAAAAGTACAACCTGCCTACTATGTATCAACCACATGCCCTGCGATACATTATCATCTTTCACCATTCTGTGAAAGATTGCGGCAGCTACTAGCCCTATTAGAAGAATAAAGTGAAGTTGACAGGGTCCCATGACTAGGTCACAAGATTGCTCAGTGTGACAGATTTTTAAATATTATTTTATGTATATGAGTGTTTTGTCTGCGTGTATGTATGTGCACCACCCGTGTGCCTTGTGCCTTCAAAGGTCAGAAGAGGGCCTCAGGTATTTGGTCCTCCGAATTGGATTTCAGACAGCTGTGAGCCCCCACTTGGGTGCTGGGAACTAAACCAAAGTCCTCTACAAAAGCAGCAAGTGATTTTAGCTGCTGAGCCGTCTATCCAGACCCAGCTTAATATAACCACCTTTTGAATTCCTCAGGGACAACCTTCACAGAAGTATTCTACCCCCTACTCCAGTCTAGGAAAGTTCATTTAGAGTTAGTGACATAAATCCGTCCTTCCCCCATATTTTTCATAATCTGCATGTGGAACAAATAGTATTCCTCAAAATCTTTTTATGTAGTACAATGTAAATAACAAGAAAATTAGAGACATCTTGTTTTTAAATCCCTACAAATCTTTATTTCAGCTGCTGAGAACAATTAAGCTAAAATGACCCTATTAAATTCAACTTTTTGTATTTCAAATAGTAGTAAATCCAACTCAGATTCAGCAGAAGCTAGTAATCGTCAATGGATGCTTGCATGTACAGGCCTTTGAAAAATCTTACCATGGTGACTTATAAAGGCTCAGTCTGTAGCCCCCAAAAGCAGATATTTGAAGGAGAAAATAACGTTAGGTCAAAGCTGTGTGGACAGGAAAAAGAAAACTAGCATTTTCTTTAGAGTGGGAATCAGTAACCGTTCAATTTGTAAAAATACAAGATGCTGCCCCCATTTCCCTTGAGGTGACAAGGAAACAAAGCAATTCTGGTCATTCATAAACTAACCCCCGGGGTTCATTGAGTGCCTGCTGTGTGGAAACTCCAGGAACAAGACTGCTTCCTAGGCATCAGAAAGGAAAAAACAACTGCTAACTGGGTTCCATGAGCAGCTTAGGTGTCCTGGACATTTTTGGAAAACAATAATATACCCATTCTTTTAAATTCTTGACATGGGCCTCTGCCTTTCAAATTCTAGGGTGATAAGAAACTACAGAGCTTTGTTGCAGGACCCATCCCACAAGCCACCATCCAAAGACACCTTCAGGATAAACAGTAGGTTCAGACATGCAAAGGCCATAAGCTTCCTTCACAGCCAGCTACACTAGATCATATTAAGAAAAATTACCTCACTGGCAACCTGAGAATGTTTTTAAAAAGTAATGATGATCTCATTGTAGCTCAGGCTGGCCTTGAACTCACTATGTAGCTAAGGGTGTCACTGAACTTCTGATCCTCCTGCCTTTACCTCCTCTGTACTAGGATTACAGGCATGTGACATTGTACCTGGCCTGGCAATCTATTCTTTAGAAAGACTATCAAACTATTTTATTTCCAAAATTTCAAAAGAGATAATAAGGAGCAACCGCTTTTAACGAGGAGCTGTTGGATCACCCCACTCACAGAGCTCCGCTTTTAACGAGGAGCTGTTGGATCACCCCACTCACAGAGCTCAGATTAGCATGCCCTATGGCAGAAAGAATAATGGCTCTCAATGATGCCCACGCCCAAACCTAGAAGTGCTTCTTCTTGGCAATGTGATTAAGATACACTTGAGACAGGGAAATTATCTTGGGCTATCTAAATGGGCATAGGGTAATGGTGGAGCCCTTAGCTATGGAAGCAGACAGATGGATGATAAAAGTGGAAGTCTGATTTGGGATCACAGCCAAGGCTGTGGAAAGCAAAAGGAGTTGAAAAAGGAAATGGATTCTTCCCTAAACCTAAAAAAAAAAAAAAAAAAAAAAAAAAAGGCTCCTACCAAAACATCTGAATTTCTGATATCCTTTACTATAAGAAAACACATTCTTTCTTAAATTTATTTATTTTTCATTAATTACAGTTTATTCACTCTGTATCCCCTCCCAGTCCCACCCTCCCTCTTCTCCATCCATGCCCCTCCCCAAGTCCACCAATAGGGAGGTCCCTTCCATCTGATCCTAGTCTCATCAGGAGTGGCTACATTGTCTTCCTCTGTGGCCTGGTAAGGCTGCATGCCCACCTCCACCCCCAAGAAAATAAATTCTTAATTTCAAGCTTATAACATGGGGATTTGTCACAAGAGCAATAGGATATTACTCACCCAACAAAATACTCCCATACCCAAACAAGTGATGTATAAAATTATATAATTACAGTTCCCCAGTTCCAAATGCAAATATCTTTTGGAGGAATAATCCTCTTAGCATTAATATGTGAGGAACAAATGAATTACCATATCATTTTCATAGCAAAACTTGAAAGAAGAAATGAGCAAATTAAATGGACTCAGGAAATAGTTTCTAAGACAAAAAGAAGGAAGCCACTGTACATACTTTAAATTCCACACTTATTCTGAGCCTGTCCTTGGCCATGGGTTCATTTCAGATGTGCTTGGCTCTGTTCCAAGGACTAGTTCATCACCTCACACATTTGGATTTTGTTGATATACCTCTAAGCTTTTGTCCTGGCTAATTTCTCTGTCCCCTTTCCCATCTTGGAGCAGGAGGCTTTGTGTCACTTAGAGTGGCCTTCCTCAAGACTCTGCTGGCTTAGTCACCTCTTTAGTTTGTGTTCTTCATTGCAAGGAATCACTGGCTAGCACCAGATGTCTGCCTACCCGTTGTCTATCTTTCTCTAGAAGGAAGGATTTTATTTCATTCCTCAGTCTCTTTTCAGTACCCTGAACTAGGTTTCAAGCATAAGCGCATAGTACCGGATGCACTGAGTGAATGAAGTAGCTATGTGATAGCCAAACTCACAAATATTATGCTGTCAGTCAAGCCTTGCCTGACCATCTTGTCCAGAAGTGTAACACATCTTCAGCTCTCTGCCACCCAACACACTGCATTATTTTTCTCCATAGAAGGAAGCTGGCACATAATGTCATCTAATGTAGTTAGTGATTTCATTATTATAAATCATCTTTTTTTTTTCTTTTCAAGACAGAATTTTTCTATGTAGCCTTGGCTGTCCTGGACTAACTTTGTAGATTAGGCTGGCCTTGAACTCACAGTGATCCACTTGCCTCTGCCTCCTAGAGTGCTGGAATTATAGGTGTGCACCACTATGCCCAGCTTATAAATCATCTTATCTATTACATCAGAAGCTTCCCATTTACTCTACTGCTTGTTTAAGCTTACATTAGCTCATAGTAGGTACTCAAAAACAATAAATGAATGGACACATGGAGCACAATTCTCATGGAGATCCAGATTAGAGGACTTGCTTGAAAATTTGGAAAGTCTCAGCATTTCCCACACCAGCCAGTAGAGCCGGTCAAAGATGGCCGCTCTAAGACTCGAGACTCACGGGCCAGAGCCTCCCTACCACTAGCACCACTTTCTACTACCCTTTGCTGTGGTGGTTGCTCATGGAAGAAATCATCAACACCTTGCTGAAATGGAGAAGTGCTTCTGCGCATCAAAAGAGCAGGAAACATAGGCTAGATAGAGCACCCCAGCCACCCTCTCCTGGTGCCAGCCATCTTTTCTTGGAAATATTACCACAGTGTCAACTCCCTTTACTGGTACCACCATTCACTCCCTTTTGGAGTTTTGGGCATGGAATACCCATCTCTGTGATGCTCATCCCCATTTCTCTACATAGAAAACTGGCACCAAATGGAATTCTAAAGAGACCACATGCAACATTGGAGAGGGCGGGAAGAGCAGAGTAACATAGGACATTTCCCTCTGCGTTATGGAGTGTCTGTGAATAGAGGGAGCATTGTGGTTCAGATCAGTAATCCCTTCACTCAATCTCATTAATCAGTAATTTCTTCACTCAGTAGGAGGATTGCTGAAAATTCTAGGATAGTCTAGCTACATAGTGAGCTCAAGGCTAGCCTGAGCTAACAAGGAAAACTTGTCCCAAAAGGAAAAAGCAAAGGAGTTTCTGAGCTGCTGCTTTTGCAAATGAAGGCAAACAAGTGAAGACATACAATTTCTCTTGGAGAGAAGTGGAAAGGTGCTCTGCCATACAGCCTTTTAAAAAGCCGGCACTCCATAGCTACATATAAACAAGGAATAGTCTGTCTCTATCATCCGGAGTCAGTTCGTATTCCGAACATTCACCATCTGATGTGGAAAGGAAGACTGAACTGTCAAAGCAACGGACCTCCACCCCAAAGCTGAACAATTGCAGTAATGAAGGCGGCCACTAGGGGCTGATCTCATACAACATTTCTACATTTAAAACCTTCAGCTTCGTTCTTATGACCCTGGCAGTTCTATTCTAATTCATTCAGTAGTCAATAGCACCAAATACTGTTGATTGTTCTTTCAAAAACGTGTCACTTTGGTTCATCCAGCTGAAGTCAGTCCCTTCTCAAGGTCCCCTTTCATATCTTTAAGTAGCTCCGGTCCACAGGGCAAGCCAGCCAGCCATAAAGCCCAAGTTATTCTTAGGTGAACATATTTTCACAGTACCTATCATGAGAAATAAACTCACATTGAGAATGAATGAATGTTCTGTGATGCTTTTGCTTGGTTTAATTTTGTTTTGGTTCTGGGATCCAGGGTTGGCTTGGAACCTGCAGCAATCCTTCTGCCTCAGTCTCTCAAGTGCTGAGGTTACAGGTGGGAGCCATCAAACCTGCTTGGAAAAATAGAGACTAAAGAGATAAAATGTTGAAAACCATGACAGTGAAGGAGTCACTGGAAAGTTCCTCTAATCTGTCTCTGTTCCTCCAACAAATTAACTAATTTAAATATGCACACAATATTGAGGGGAATAAAACACAGAATTTTAAATCATTAATACTATTTTTAAATGGAGGTAGTCCTAGTAACACTAGAAGCATTTGAGATGTTTGTTTTGTTTTTAAATACCAGTGTTCAGACCTCACACCAGATCGATCAGACTTCGAGCCAGAAGAAATACATCAGAATCCCTGGGGTTGGCAACCAGGTGCCCTGTTTACAAAGTATCTGCAGTAACTGCGATGTGTAGGAAGGGTTGGCAACCACTTAAAAACATCTTTAAGTCTCAGGTGTTCGATAAGCACTTGGTACATGAGTTTATAAAATGAGGAGATTTGACAAAGATTAATAATATCCAATTCTAATTCTCTAAATCAATGGTTCTGTCGATCAGATATAATAATAATATATAATAATGAAAATAATATGCTTGAGCAAGTGTAATACTTCATTTGCATTGCAAGACAGTCTACCCCATCTGGGCATCCTAGCATAAGAAATGAATAGCATTCAACACCTTTTGAAGACCAAGGAAATATTTTTTTTCCATCTGACAGCAATCAGGAGATTTATAAGTTGAAAAAAAACAAACAAAAAATACTTCTGAGCCAATATGGAAACTACCTGAGTTTATGCTTTGGTCTTGTAGCTTATTTGGATGTTCTATCACAGTGGCTTAGGGCTTGGCTGAAATAATTTTCTGTTTCCTTCTACATTTTGTCTTTCAAAGTTTACTCTTTTGAATTACACAAGTAACTCTCCACTGTTGAACAAGAAATACAAGCTTGTCTACTAGTGTGAGCTGTGATCAGAGATCAAGTCCAAGAAAAGCAGGATGGTTGGTTCTGTGGCCTCTATAAACAAGATGTGAGTGACAGATAGGAAATGCGATTGGCTATGGCTGCAACTGATTCTGGGAAAATGTCAGTGGCTGCGTCTTGGCTATGGAAACATTTGCTCCTTGCTTCTCAGAAATGTGAGATTCTCTTTCCTGTAGGTTTAACTGATGACTATATCGTTTAAGAAACTATACAGCCATAGTACGCATTAATTTTTATACTTTTCTTTTTCGTCATTACTTCAATGTAGAAAACCACCTGGTTTTAAAAATGTGCTCAGGGAAGCAAAAACCAGTTAAAAATTAATTTAAAAGTCCAAACATTCTTATATGGCCTTTGAGAAAATACAAATTGTTATAAAGAAATCCAAGGTTCAGCATGGGAATATGGAATAGGGTTTTTGAGTTTCAGCCAGTTAGTCATGTTGAAAACGGGGCTTGGCTAAGGGGGGGGAGGGGCTTTCAGAATCCACTTAGCTCCTATGCCGGACCTTGAGAGGAAGCAAGGGCGTCCCAAAACTTCCTAGCAGAAGTCATTGCCCCAAAGAGATGACAGCATATTAACAGAGGCAAACCCCAGTCTTCAGGTAGTAGAACTAAATCACACACACACAAACACACACATGCTCATGTCCACACGCCCCTTTTACCTGTTCAGTAAGGGCACGAGGGAAATTGTGTCTGCCCCAGAAAATGCAGCAGCAGATTTTTTTGTGTGTGGAAACAGTCATGTCTGGTCATCATCAAACCCCAAGTGATAGCCTGGTTCAATCTTAACTAAGACCTATTTTCTGCATGGGAGATAAGGGTGAGACTGTACTGAAGCGACAGTCCTTCACTGTGTTCTGAGACATCAGTATAACAGGTCAAGACCTCAGGGACATCAGGACCTGGGAGGGTGCAACAAGGAAAGTTTCCACAGAAACACAGAAGGAGTAATAACTCAGAGGGCCCCATGTGTGACTTCTATGTGAGAGGACTTCAAATTTCTAAATCTGAAGAGTCTGTGTGGCTCCTTCAGGCAGATAATTCTGACCAATCTTATGAAGAGGCTAAGGATCCAGGCCATTTCACCAGCATCATTAGTGAGACCAATTCAAAATACATGATTAATTTCCAAGTGTAAAAGAGCACATTGATTATATTTAGGGATAAAGGAAATTATCACATTTTATTAAATGGGAAACAGTCTAAAAAGCTCCATATGAGACTCTACATTAACCCCAAGCCTCATGGGCCAGCAATAGAAAGAGTATTACAACTGATTCTTCTCTGCTGGCAAATTCTGAGTCCTGAGCCTAGAAACGAAATTCAGCTAAAAAGCATCAACCTAGTGAATAGATGTAGTTTTCCAGCAAATGAGGACCAAGTAGTTTCAATGTGTCAAGGACTATGTTAAGCATTTAAGTGGGGTACAGAGCGAGTAGGATCGAGAATCCAGGTACAGGATTTAATAGGCTGTAAAGTATAATGTTGGAGTGGGTACAAGATGCTAAAGCAAGGAAATAAATCTTCTCATTAAAGACTCATGGAAAAGGTGGCTTTTTTTTCTGAACATTACTGCTGGGATGGATCAGAAGCACATACTAAAGAGCTTTTTGCTGCCAAAGAATTATATGAGAGTTATCACGAATGGCAATAGTACGTGAAAACAAAAAGGTATATATATAAAAACCAAGTGTGGTGGTACATGCCTATAACCGCACAGCTCAAGAGGCTGAGCAGGCAGATTATGGCCTTGAATAAGCTTGGGCTACATAATAAGATGCTGTCTCAAGAAAACAAACAAACAAATAAGCAGAGAGATCAATGCTGCTGCCAGACTCAGTTCAGAGTTCGTAGGAACAGAAGCCCACCTAAGAGATAAATTGTGATTTATTTTTGACAGTCTCACATAGCCCAGGCTAGCCTTGGGCTACCCTTCTGTCTCCATCTCTCAAGTTTAGGAATTATAAGCATAACTGCCAAGATTGGCTAAGTCTTTCCTTTAGCAATTCAACTGTACGTACACACACACACACACACACACACACTGATTCTGCTTTCCTTTAAAGACCTATGGACATACTCAGCTAGACAGAATGGACCAAGTTCACAATCCATCCTACATTTACATGGAACTAACAGCAATGGCAGCAATAAAACTGGCATGTCCAAACTAAGTGAAGAAAGAAACCCACTGCCTTAAATATTTACAGCAACTGATGATACTGTCCAAGTTTTCAGTCGCCAAGCTACAAATGCCAAATATGCTTGCTTCTGGTGTGGCCACTGGGTTCTAGAACAGCAAGAAGCTGGCTGTTCAGTTTATAAGTAAGCCACAAAGTTAAAGATTTACTGCATAAGGTATGAAAACCTGGTAGCTGGTACAAGCTGGTACGGTCTATTTATTACCGATACGAGAAACTAGACACACCTACTATGAGCAAATAATGACACGATACTGTGGGAGCATATCCAAGAAAACATACCTGAGCTGGCTGATCATGTCACTTCATCACAGTGACAGTTATTAATGGGATCCTAAGAGACCATGGCATTCTCCAGAAGAGTTTTCTTCTCAGGGCACATTTTTCAGTGTCTGAAGATATTTTCTGTTGTTGAAACAGAGAAAGTATGCATGTCTTGATAGCACACAGCTACATCCTCAGCACTTGGGAGATAGAGGAAACAGGATCAGGAAATCAAGGTCATCCCTGGCTATACAGTAAATTTAAATTCAGCCTGAACTACGTGAGATACTATCTCAAAAATATATATATATAACCAGAGAAGATGATATTGTTATCTAGTGGATACTGACCTACAACTCATAAGACAGCTCTCCAAACAATGAATTTTCTGGTCCCAAATGTCAATGGTGCCAAGTAAGAACTCAGCTCTATACAATAAAGCCATGGTAACTGGGAAGACATTAGGTCAGTCTTCTCATAGGAAGCAGTGTCTGCCCGATTGTGTGGTGGTCAGAGTTCTGGCTTCACTCCATGCCCTCATTTGACTATTTAACTAAGGGAGGAGGCATTCAATGCTAGGCCTCAGGTTCCTCATATGTAAAATGGGGACAAGGCCAGCATGTACCTCAAAAGCTTGGCGTGACATTTAAACAGATGCATATAAAGTAGTTAGAACGGACTCTAGCTTGGAGCTGGGAACCAAATCCAAGTTTGCTGCAAGAGTGTTAAGTGCCACTAACGGCTGAACCATCTCTGTAACCCTCCACCTTAGCACTGAAGACAGACTGTCTTGCTGGCACTTGGAACTCACCAAGTAGGCTAGGCTGGCTTGTCAGTGAGCCCCATGGACCCTCTTCTGCACTAAGCTTTAAAGCACATACTACCATGCCCAACTCTTCATGCAAACTTTGTAAAGCCAGGGATCAGGAGGATTAAACTTGGGTGACCATGACTACAAGGCAAACATTTCACTGACTGAGCCACCATCCCAGCCCAAACTCCTGTCTTCAACTGTCTCCTCTCTCGCCCCTTCTCACGGGAAAGCTTGTTTGAGAAGATAGAGCAGCCTTGGTCCGCTCCCATGGGACGGTAGTCACAGATTTCAAGACCCCCTCTTCTAGCTTTCCAAGAGGCAGCTGTATTCCCTGCTTCCAGCATAGCTTGCCTAACCTGGAGCTCTCCAATTTGCCTGCACTGGCTGGCCATGAGCTATAGGGATCTACCTGTCTCCACCTCACCCCCAATGCTGGAACTACAGGCACACGTTGACACATCCCGCTTTCATATGGTCTCTAAATATCCAAGCTCATGTCCTCAGGCTTAAAGAATTTTTTTAAAAAAAAATCAAATGAAATGAAACAGATAATAGAACCCTAGTTGTTAAATCCAAGAGATGGAGAGATGAGTGATGTAGGTCAAAGGTACAAAGTTGTAGTTTTGTAGAATGAATAAACCTAGAGATCTAATTGATGTTCAACTTGAGAACCAGAGAAAATGCTATTTTGTTGTCACCTAGCAAACTTGCTAGGAGTCAATTTTAGGAGCTCTAACCATGCCCAAAAGTGTAGTTATATGAGATGATGGATGTGTTCATTTGTTTACTACAGTAATCGTCTCCCTATGCTTATGTACATCAAAACGTACTGGTGTATACCTTAAATATATACCATTAAATACTTCAGATGGCCTGGAAGATGACTCTGTTTGAAGCTGGTTGAAGCTCTAGCCAGACCAATGTGAGGACTGGAGATAGGAACCCCAGAACCCACTTAAATGTCATGTGGGCATTGTGGCTGGTTTATAATTCTAGCTTCAGAAGATGGAGACAGAGCATCCCTAGAGCAAGCTAGCAAGACTGGCCAGATTGGCAAGCACTGGGTCCGACTAAGAGACCTTGCCTCAATGAAGGAGGTAGGAGAGTGATGGAGGATGATTCCTGACATCACACTTGGACCTCTGCACGCGTGCATGCACAGACACATACACACATACACGGAAGAATACACATACACACACTCCCCACCACAGAGACATGCACATGAAAAAATATGGGCAAAATCTCTAGAAATAATTTTTAAAAGCCCCTGTCCATATACTCCTATTTGCTAGATAATGGTCTGTTTTGACCATTATCTTGTACACCCTTGTAATGCATAAGTAATATTTGTTCAAGTGTGTGTTTGTGTGCTCAGCTGTCTGTTAGGCCTTCCCTGGCCGCACAGCAGTGGCCTAAACAACTTACACAGATCCAATCACTAATGACTTTTAAGAGGTTTCATGTTTCTAGCCACTTATCATGCACCCCAAAGTAAAATCCAAGAACCTTCAATTCACTCCTTTCAAGGTGATGACAGACTTAAGAATAGGGTTAAAAGAGGGATTTTACAGCTAAGTTCTTAGAGGTAAAATAGATCAGGTGTCTGATTACTTCCTAGTGACATTGGATCCATTTCTTGTTTCCCGCATTCTGACGCGGAAAATCTCCACAATAAGAAATGATAGGAAGGCTTAGTTATCTGTAAAAAGCAATACATCCCCCTCCTCACTGCACCATTTGGCAATGACATTTCCACCAGTACATTAGTCAGCAAGTGATTTATTGCTTCCTGTCCTATTAATCATTTCTCCATTATTGCTCAGCATGGTTGATATCATAGCTTCCTCCAAGCTCCACTGAGAGAGCATCCGGGAACACTCATACCATCTGCAGCAGGCTCCAGACAGAGTTTGATGGAGCTCTACAGCTTGGGGCTCCCAAGTGGAGCCCACACAGGCTGTGTGTGTCAGAAGGACAGCAGTGGCCTTGCAGGGAACTTTCAGCATGTGCTTTCTTCACATAGTGCTGGGCCAGCAGCACAGAGCCAAAGCATGGGGAAGTTCAAAAGACAAGAAATTCTTATCTCAGGCATCCTAAGCCCAAGGTCTCCTCATAAAGTGAAACATTTTGAACATAGATCAGGATTTTTTTAAAGCAATAAAAATCACAAGAGTCTGCAAATGGGGCTGTTGCCTCTCACTTGTTGGCATTGCTTTGCATAAAATCGTGAAACAAAAGTCAGCACTAAAAGTATCCCTCGGCACAGCACTGCAGGTGAGGAAGCAGTTTCTGAACCAAATACAGTATTGATACAAGAACATCTCAGTTACAAAGGGCTCTGTGTGTGTTCCTAGTTGGGATCATAGGACCCAAGCAACTTGGGATAGAAGTGGGCTTATGTGCCATCCAGTCTGCCCTATTGCTTTAGAGATATAAACATGGAAGCTATAAGTGGAATAGACTTCCTGGTAGTCACTCAGCTAACTTCAGAAACTAATGGAGGTATAATGAGGTGGCCAGAGACCCAGAGATAGCGAGGCATCTCCCCAGGGACCTCTGTCCAGCCACCTGCTCTTCCTCATTCCCACCAAGCCAACATTGCTTCTCATCAAACTTCTTTGCCTAAATCAAATCAAAATGGTTGACTTCAAAAGTGAAATCAATTAAGAATTTATTTATATTAACTTTAAAAGTAAAATTACCCGAAAAGAGTTGGCTTCTGATCAAGTGCTACATATATTAAAAAAACAAAACAAAACAACTAAGGTTAGTTTTTAAAAGTAAAGTAGATTTGGGGTGTTTTGCTCTCTTCATAGGACTTGAGAATATTCAAGCAGCTGTGTCTTCTCTCATGCTCTCATCTTGCTTTCTGGGCTCCACAGTCCTCTGTATTGCCAGGTCACTTGTTTCCTTGGCACTCTCCACTTCTCACAAGCCGTAAGCATCAGCACGCTGAAGCTGCCTCCGGTGCTCTCCCAATGCCGCCCGTCTTCAACTCCTTCCTATCTTCTTCCTCCCACTTTCCAGAGCAAAACCAAGCTGGCTTTTGACATATGCCCAGCACTGACTCCCGGCTTATCTCTAGCCAGGTATCATTCCCACTCAGTGGCCTATTTGACGTCTCTCCTGGAGTCTAGTAAAAGCCTCAGACATGACACAAAAGCCAAACCTTTATCTCTCTGCCCCACAGTCTCTCCCTAGCTGTCTCCTTCACTTTGGTGAATGTCATCACCTCCCAGGAAGTGCCTGAGACAAGATTTGCAGGATCACCCTTGGTTGATTTTCTCTGGGTTCTCTTTGATCATTTTGCTAATATCCAAATGGAAGCATTTTAACATTTTAACATTGCCTCACATCCTCTCCACTTCAGTGGTATCTACCACCCCCATGGCCATCCTTCCCCAAGTCACTTCCCACCCCTGCCACTGCACTAATCTCAACGTAAGATCCACACACCTCCAGGAACTCCTTTTTCTTCATTGCTGTTTCTCCTTTCCCAACTTCTGTAGCAGCACTTGCTTGTAACAGTCACTTGATACTTCAATTCTATCCTATCTTCACATTGCACACTTTAGTTCTTTTATCATGCAAGTGGATCTGGAGGTCCTGGTGGGCAAGTACCATTGTTAGTTTCCTTTCTTCTGCATATTCATTCTGAACACAGTGCTTGCTGCAGCATCCCACACTGGTACCTCTGTGTTGATAGGATTCTGCAGTGTGGTCCAGAAGTATTGGTGTCCTCCTAGTCCCTGAAGTGGAGACCAGTTCAGAGATGAGCCTGAGTTTCAATTCAAACCTGAGTATCAGAGCAGGACACATTCAAACTTAAAGGAAAAGAAAGCTTTCACTTTTCTTCTAATGGTCTTGAAATTGTGAGAATGAGAAAATGAGAATCCATAGGTAGGAAGACATCTGTCCCTGAGTCATGGAATCCTTCTGAAAGGAGATAAGCCACCTCTAAGAACTGCAGAGAGACCACACATCCTAAGACACTGTTAGTTGTTTCCCTAAATCCAGACATGTAACATTAGCAAGCCTTTTGAATTGTAGGAGGCAACAGTCATTTGCTCTCCTAAGTTATTAAGGGTTAAGCTTCTAGTCACTTGCAACCAAGAGAATCATACTGAGTATGGCTTCTTTTGCAGGCCAGGCAGACCTTGAACTTAAAATCCTCCTCCTTTAGCTTCCCACTTAGCTGTTATGGCAGGCATGACCACCAGGCCCAACTCTGCCATGCCTTCCTAAACACAAGTTGTTCCTTGGGCTTTAGGCCTGGCAGCTAAGGCAGAAATGAAGTCTAGCTCTTACATTTTTGTAACAGAAACCCAAAAACCATGGAAGAAATGACTCTGATATGCGTACTAGTTCCAAATTCAGGGCTCTGTTCCCTCATTGTTTCTCTATGATTCTAAATGCAAATCTGAGCATCTCCTGATGTGGATGCACGATTTTCCCTCCTGGAGCATGAGAACGGCAGGAGCAGCCACGTTCATGTCCCTTTGTCACATGTCCTGTAGTTCCCACACACAGACTAACTTCTCTCTCAAACACTTCGGAGTTGAAGAAAGCATTTCATGACGTGAGACTTGGGGCTGGGTGCTTTGAAAGATGCACAGGAGGTTTTCAGGGTGTTTACTGTTGGAAAGCACAGAAGCAGAGACATGCGCTGCTTTCGACAAGTAAAATCCCTTCCTGCCACTGTCAGCATTTTTGTCTTAGTCACGTACCAGTTTTTATCGAGTAACCTCAGTTTGCAAACATGTGGGTAGCGGGTGTGTCAAGCAATAACCCTCCACTCTGGGGACTTTACTAACAAACATGAAGGGGGAAAGTGTAAACAAACATGACAGAAACACTAACAATTTTTAAAATTTATTTATTTTTATCTCAATCATAGGTTAGGTACTTTGAATCCCAGGCGTAGCCCCCTCCCTCAGTCCCTCTAACATTTTTACTTTTGCTTATGTGGAAGAAGATGTTAGTTTGGACTACGTATCAACACTACGTAGAGGAAATATTATTTATTCTCTCTGCACTAAGTAAGACTGAGCAAGTGTTCAGCTTTAGAGAGTTAGTGTCTGTGTACATTCTGCTATTTTAATTAATTCAGCTCTAAAGGAACCTGAGACGTGCAGGGTCTTACTGTGGTAACTTGAGAACTGTCTGTACTGAGAGACAGCTGCTGTCCCAAGTGCTGAGGGTACCACAGTGAGCAAAACCCTCCCTGTCCGCTTGTCCCAGTGAGTCAGAGAAAGATAAGAAAAAAATAAAGAAAAATACTGTATTCCTCACTTTTACCATCGCTGTGAGTAAAATCCCTGACAAGGCACCTTCAAAAGCCAAAGGGTTGATTTGGCCCAGTTTCAGAAGGTTTATCCCATCTCCACAGGGAGGGCATGGAGTAGCTGGCATTTGCTACTTTGTGGGTACCTTCTCTCTTCTACCCTACTCCACCACTTAACTTATTCCCTTTCATCCCTGTAACACTAGATAGGAGAGAGAGAGAGAGAGAGAGAGAGAGAGAGAGAGAGAGAGAGAGAGAGAGAGAGAAAGGATAGGGAGGAAAGGGAGTGTCATTGTCGTTAGACTATTTCCTGATGATTAGGGGAATCGAGTTCCTTGGGGCAAGTTTGATCTTCACCAGCAAGATACCTAATTACTTCTTGTTTCTTTGCACAGGACTACTTGACAAACAGAAACCAACAGCATCCAACCACCAGCCAGCTCCCCCCTACTGGAGCTCTAGCATTTATATACCCTCTGAAAAGTCCCCAGAATTCCAAACATCACACACTCCCAGAAACTATCTGCAGCTGGCAAAACCACACCCCTGCTAGCAGCACATGAGGCAAATCATAGTCAGCTGCTTCGAAGCAGTCTGATATCCCCATACCTGGGATAATATATATATATATATATATATATATATATATATATATATATATATATATATATATAAACCAAAATTACAAATTCTCACTAAAGCGTGGGGGAAGCAGAGTATTCACATTGTGGCTGACATGAAGTAGAGAAGAGCAAAACCAGGAAGAAGCAGAGTAGGGCACAGCCCCTCAAACAGTCCCAGTGACCCACCTCCAACCTTTAACCCCTCTCAGTGATACTGTTATAGCATGGCTTCCTTAGGGGACTAATTCACTGATTAGGTCAAAGTCTCATGTTCTAATCACATGTGGAATCTCCTCACAGACACACCTGACGTGAGCTTCACTAATTTCCTAAGTGTCTCTTTAATCCACTTAGCTTGACAATAAAAATTAACTGTCACAAATACATTGAGGCCACCAGGTTTTCTCTCCTGTGTGTAAAAGGAGTGGAGGTGTAGAGGTGTGGGGATAAATTATGATCTAAAAGGGAGCTACTATGAATGCAAAAGGAGGAAGAAGGGAGTGAATAAAGAATAATAGGGTTGAATATAACCAAAATATTATATGTAGCTGCCTTAATTAACTCCTTTGTTTTAAATACTATTCTAAAAAACAATCCACTGAAGGGCTCATGGGTAGAGCACTTGCCTAGTATGTGAATGGCTCTGGGTTCAATCCCTGGTACCATTTTAATTAAAGCACCGTATACTGATCTGATGATAGTTAAGTGCAAGGAAAAGAAAGAAATTAACAAGGGTGAAGGAGCTTCAAAAGGGGCTATGGCACAGAGGCAGGGAACTGCAGGTTTTAAAAGATGTCTGGTAAAGACTCTTCTGAGGTAATATCTCATCAGAGGGCTAGAGAAACAGAAGCACAAGCCATAGAGACAACAGCAGGAAGAGTCTACCCACTGTAGGGAACAGTGTGTGCAAAGGTGCTGAGGCCTGAACGTGGCTGCTAGGTTTAAGGAACAGAGAGGAGGAAGAGACTGAGAGAGAATGTAAGAGAGGAACTTGGGAGTAAGAGGGACACTGTGCATTATAGGGCAGTGCAAAATATTACATATGTTGGGACCGTAAGCAGGCATCTCTACGGCCAGCCCCGGATATCAGGCATCTGTGAAGCCACCTACGGACCACCTGGAACCACCTGCGCATGCTCTGGGTCACCTTCTAAGAGAACTCTAAGCTTCTTTTGTCTCTTTCTCTCCTGCCCTGCCCAGAGACAGTCTCTGTGACCCCTTCCCCCTTCCCTTCCCCCTTCCCTTCCCCCTTCCCTTCCCCCTTCCCTTTCCCCTTCCCTTCCCCCTTCCCTTTCCCCTTCCCTTCCCCCTTCCCTTCCCTCTTCCCTTAATAAACCTCCCACGTGGAACTAGTCATGTGGTGTAATTTGTGAACCCACCGTGTAACTCAGTTGCACAATCCTGACAACATATGCAGGCGATTATAAAGGCTGCCTTTCCCTGAGAGGAAGGGGAAGCCACTGAAGGGTAACAGCCAAAAGAGCAGTATAACCCACAGGCTCATTTGTTCCCTATAGTGAATGTTAGGGTTTGTGAATGGCCAAAGAAAGACCCCCCAGACTCAAATGGTTTGCAAAAACAAAGCATTTCCATTTACAAAATGGCGAGTATGAGGGGAGCTCGCAGGCTCTTTTTAAAGCCAGAAAGGGAAATTTCTACTGTGGCTACATGACTTTGATGAGCCTGGCTAGTGTCCATGGAGGCTACTTGACTCCGATTAGGACTGGCTGGTGCTCATGGAGGCTATGTGACTCTTACAGGGACTGGCTAGTGCCCATGGAATTAGGTCCTCTCAGTGAATAGAGGTGGAAATAGGGAGACATGTTAGTGTAACAGTACTGGAGAACTGCTGTGGTGTTTGGGACTGTGGATGTGGAAAGGTGGCCAGATCCCCACTCTACCAATCACCCGTGACAACCTGGAGACTCCCACACATCGCCAACAGCACCCTCCACGCAGCGTACAGTATCCCCATATTATGAATCCTCAAAATCCAAAAGATGTATGTCTTTTGAACAAAATAAATGTCCTCTCTGTTGTGCGGCACCTATTAGAATGTTAGAATGTATAATAATTAAATATTTATGGTGACACAGGAAAACCATGCGTCCATTACCGGACGAGTGACATTTACTCCTGCAGGTTATATTCCCTCCTTTTTCTCAAGATAGTTCCCTCTCTACTGGAGGCCAGAAATTGAAGAAATGCCTTCAGGCCGCAGCTGTTGGGTACATCCGGCCCTCTCCATCCATCAGGGGAAGGAGAAAGGAGAAAACACCTAGGAGAGTTTAATTTCAGCCAGACGGAAACCTGACTATGGGTACATCTAGAAAACCAAGATTATCCTTGGCGGTGGGTGATCTGGAAAATTAAAAAGCTGTGTCAGCTTGGCCTCTTAGCTTTCTATCTTCTACCTCCTCAGGGCCATAAATTCATAACTGTGTATTTACACGCTCTCCAACTAGGAACCCTTGAACACGACTTATCTCTTGGTGAGAGGTGTATCCACTTGCTCTGTTGGTTCTCCTGACCTTTGAGTTTCCGAAGTCAAAATCGTAAGAGGGAGGGACCAGAAAGCAAAACGGATTCCCTGGAAGTTTCTAGGAGGGGGAAGCGATGCATAGGGTGTGACTTCAAAGCCAGTGCAGAGGTGGGGCAGAGGTGATTGGGCCCTGAGAAGCCTGGAGCTGTTGGAGGAGACTGCAGAAATTAGGAGCAACATAAAATAATAGCAAAGAACCAATGGGTGGGTCTTTTTGGTCTTTGTTTTCTTCCCACTATGAATTACTGAGGACAGGGACTTCTGTATTTCTCACACATACCCCTTGAACCTAACACTCTGCCTGGAACCAGGTTAGTCTCCAATCTCTGATTTCCTCCTATCTGCAGAGCTCTTGCCTATTTCTAACCTTAGCACAGCTGTTATCATCCAGTCTGAAATACCGTATTTTCAAACGAGAATACCTTGTCCTTTAACTCATAGTTTAACTATCTGGGTAAATCCAGCACCTGCTAGAGGCAGGAGGGTTGCAGCTTGAGGTGTCAACAGAAAAACTCACCTCTCACCTCAGAGGCAGTAAGAGACAATATCATATTCTGGAACCAAATGAAGGTCACTATGGCCTGGGAACACCAATTTAGGGTATTCCAAACCCTGTGTTCTAATATGGTAAGTGTGCAGTTTTTATAGCTACAGTTTTGAAACACCACAATGGGAACATCAAGTAAGCAAGGTATAGCAAAGTGGAGAGTCTCTGCTACGGGTCTCAGATGTCATTTGACGACTTAGTTCCTAGCTTTTGGGTGTCTGGACAAGTCATAAAGATGTTAGGTAAGATGCTGAGATGGGCAATGAACGGCTGTTAAGGAGCCTAAAGATGGCTGGGGCCCAGGAGAATGTGTGGAGCCTCAACCCCAGCCCTTGCTCCCCATTCAATGGAAGCCAACCAGGAAACACCATGAGGTAGCCGGGTTTCAAAAGACTCCTGCTGAGTTTCAATAACCTATCCAAAACACGACATTACAATATTACCTTATGTTACAGAGAAGACAGCAGAGAAGACTTTGATATTTGCATTAACAAGCAAGCATCCTTCCCTCCTCCCCAAATAGAAAGCCTAACTCCCCCTTCTCCGACACGCTACTTGGCACGAACATCAGGCTTCCTCTCCCAGGGTCCAACATTCTCATAGTAGACACTTCATATGTGACTGGACATGTTGGCAGAAGAAGCGGGGGTGAGGGGAAGGGGGTAGCCAGATGCGGCCTGGGAAATCTGGCCTCTACCTGACAGCTGCCTCTGGAGCTCTCCTTGCCCAGCTCTGCCACCCATGGGTGATACTTGTGGCTGTCTGCTTGCTCAGGCCTCTGGGATCAGGCCCTGGGACACTTGCGTGCGTGGGGGCTCCTTGTGTCACTGGGCACAGACTGAATGAGTCAGCAGCCCCATGTTGGCCATAGTAAAGAGCCATTGCTAAAGGGCAGTGGTAGTAGTGTAGGTGTGCTGGGTGGAGCTGGCTGTCAGGGTGGGCTTCCCTGCAGAGTCAGGCTTGGGTGTGGAGCAAAGGCTTCCATCTTTTTTAGGGCCTAAATCTTTGATCTGTTAGGAACTGATTTTGATCAAGATTTAAAAAAGAAAAAGATTGGTTAGCTTTTGGCTAAGCAGTTGAAACTAGATAGACAGGAATTCATTTTTTTTCTCTGTTGGTATAAAAATGTTACCTCTATTTTATGCTAAATTCTCTTATAACTTAAAATTTAAAATCTATATACTTTTATTAAATCTTGAGTCTATTGTGTTCTTTGTTGTTGTTCAAAACAAAAACAAGTCAAAGGCAAAAATCAAAAACAAAAAAACCTGGTGAAAAAACAATTGTTCCACTTGGCAATGATACCAGTTTTACCATAAAGTGTTTTATAGATAGAAATGCAAAGACTAGTAGCTCAAACACAAAACAGGAGCATATGCAAGGAAACAGAAAAATTCACAGAAGAGCTCTAAGGGAACTGAATATATCATCTCAAAGATATTAAATAAAAGCAATGTAAGTTAAATGACCATTCTTTCTCTTTGAAATTGACAGAAGTGAAAAGTTGAGCTGTGTGAATGCAGGCAGCAAATAGGAATGAGCACTGTATGCCATTGTAGGGTGTCAGCCTTGTCTTTTAAACACAAGGCCTACGAAGACGATAACTTGACAACAACTACCAGAATTTTGTGTGTGTGTGTACTCTCTGATAAGCAATCTCATTTCAAGAGTCAACAAATGGACAAGAAAAAAAAAATCTAGGACATACAACATTTACGCAGAAGATCCAAAACAAGCTAAATGGACTGTAGTGATGGATTTCTCATTAAGGCTTAGCTCATCCCTGTAACAGATGAGCCTCTTTTCAGTATAGGAAGCATATAGGTCACGGGGCAGAATGCAACATGAAATCCTTTTGTTGTAGATAACATACTAAGAATGGAAGAAAGAGAAAGAAAGAAAGAAAGAAAGAAAGAAAGAAAGAAAGAAAGAAAGAAAGAAAGAAAGAAAGAAAGAAAGAAAGATGCATGGATGGATGGTCAGATGCATAGCTAGATTATAGATAGATAGATAGATAGATAGATAGATAGATAGATAGATAGATAGACAGATAGACAGAGGCAAGTAGGAAGACAGGCATAGGCACATACATATAGATTTTTTTTTAAAGGATTCATAGAAACAAACCTCTAAAAGAAACTGAGAGATCAGGAGGCTTTCTTTCATTCTTTTTTTCATTCTTTCTTCACTCACTTTACATCCCAATCATAGATCACAGTCCCCTCCCTTCTCTCCTCCAAGTGGCACCCTCCTTCCTTCTTCCCCTATACCTCCTCCTTTATTCCTCAAAAAGGGGAGTCCCCTCCCCTACCAACCCACCACAGCTTATCAAGTCACATCAGGACTGATCACATCCTCTTCCCCTGTGGCCTGGCAAGGCAGCTCCTCCAGAGGGAAGTGATCAAAAGGCAGGTAACAGAGTCCATGTCAGAGACAGCCCCCACATCCCTCACTAGGGAACCCACATGAAGCCTGCTGAGCTTTCCATCAGCTACATCTGTGTAGGGGGTCTAGGTCCAATCTATCCTTGATTGGTGCTTTAGTCTCCGAAAGCCCCTCTGGACCCTCTCTAGTTGGCTCTATTATTGTGGATTCTTGTTCCCTCTAAGTTCTTCTGTCTTTTTCTCCACTTTTCCACAAGATTCCTTATGCTTTGCCCAATGGTTTAGCTGTCAATCTCAGCATCTGTTTTGATCCGCTGTTGGTGGAGCCTCTCAGAACACAGCTATGCTATGCTCCTGTCTGCAACTATAACAGAATATTAGTAATAGTATCAGAGAATGGCTCTCTCCCATAGGGTGCGTCTCAGGTTGGGCCAGGCATTGATTGAACATTCCCTCCATCTCTGCTCTATCTTTATTTCTGCGCATCTTGCTAGCAGGGTAAATTTTGGGTCAAAGTTTTTATGGGTGGGTTAGTGTTCCTCTCCCTCCACTAGGAGGCCTGTCTAGTTAGAGGGTGGCCTCTTCAGTCTCCGTGACCCCTGTGACTAGGAGTGTCAGCTAGAGTCAACCCCACATGCTCCCAGAAGCCTACTCTGTCCTAGGGCTCCAGCTTGTCTTAGAGTTGCCTTTCTTTTCTCTCTACAGGCCCTCTGTCCTCCCACCCCCACTCTTGCCAGATCTGATCTCCGTCCTCATTTCTCTCCATGCTCCCTCTCTGACCCTGTTTCCTCTCTTCAACCACGTCTGCTGTCTATTCTATTTCCCCCTCTGAGTGAGATTTAAGCATCCTCCCTTGGGTCCTCCTTGTTTAGGTCTGTGAATTGTAGTGTTTATCTTGTACTATATGGCAAAAATATGCTTATGAGGAGTATATACCACAAGTGTCTTTCAGGGTCTAGGTTACCTCACTCAGTATGATCTTTTCTAGTTCCATCCATATGTCTGCAAATTTCATGATTTTCTCGTTTTTAAATAGCTGAGTAGTATTCCATTGTATAAATGTGCCACAGTTTCTTTTTACATTCTTCAGTTGAGGGACATTGAATTCATTGGCACAGAAGACAACTTCCTGAACAGAACATCAACAGCTAAGATCAACGATGAATAAGCAAGACTTCTTGAAACTGAACAGCTTCTGGAAGGCAAAGGACACTGTCAATAGAATGAAATGGCAGTTTACAGATTGGGAAAAGATCTTTAATCCTACATCTGGCAGGGCTAATATCCAAAACACATAAAGAACTCAAGAAACAAAACACCAGCAAACAAAACAATCCAGTTTTAAAAAGGAGGTAAAGAGCTAAACAGATAATTCTCAACAGAGGAATCTCAAAAGGCTGAGAAGCACTTAAAGAAATGTTCAACTTCTTAGTCATCAGGGAAATGCAAATCAAAACAGCTTTTTTATACCCATCAGAATGGCTGCTTTCAAAAACTCAAGCGACAGCACATACTGGCGAGGATGTGGAGAAAGGGGAACACTCCTCCATTGCTGAGTGTACAACCACTTTGGAAATCAATCTGGCACTTTCAGAAAATTGGGAAGACCCAGCTATACCACTCCTGGGCATATACCCAAAAGATGCTGCACCATACAACAAAGACATTTGCTTAACTATATTCATAGCTGCTTTATTTGTAATAGCCAGTAGGCTTACTTTTAATGGTTATCTTTTTATTGAAAAAAAAGTTACCTAGATCAGCAGCTATTTTTTAATTGAAAAACTATTCAGATTATAAAAATGATGACACAGTACAAGTCAATGTATCCATCAAAAATTATCTATAA
Source organism: Pachyuromys duprasi (assembly GCA_028658305.1). Taxonomy (NCBI): domain Eukaryota; kingdom Metazoa; phylum Chordata; class Mammalia; order Rodentia; family Muridae; genus Pachyuromys; species Pachyuromys duprasi. The sequence continues at coordinate 39,810,104 of CM053752.1, forward strand.
TAAAATAACAATAGTGATATAAATAAAACAGAGTTTTCAATCTGCTTGGTTAATGCTATGATGATGATGATGGTGAAGATAATGATGATGGTTTTAATACAGGGTCTCATCGTGTTGCATTGGCGCTCCTAGAACTCATTGTGTAAACTAAGCTGGCTTTGAACTCACAGACATCTGAATCCCAAGTGCTGAGATTAAAGGTGTGCACCTCCATACCCAGCAATGCTTTTATTACTTAAAAAAAACAACACAAATACAAGAACAAGTTGGGACTTTTGAGATAGATATGCAGGTAAAGGTGCATGTGGCCAAGCCTGACCACTCAGACACATATCAGAAGGAGATAAATGACTTGCAAGTTGTCTTCTGACTGCATATGCTCTCCATGACATGCACATGCATACAGAGACAGACAGACAGTACATGATTGTTATACCAGCACTCTGGAGCTGAAGCAGGTGAATTTCTTCAAGACTAGTACAGGCCATAAAATGAGAACCCATCTCTGACAATAGGGGGGAAAGAAATGATAATCTTTTCAAATTCATTCACCTACTAGACGTGACGCGAGCTTAACTTTTTAGTTGTGGTGAAGTAATCCAACTTAAAGACTCTAAGCCTCCCTTTCTTTGGGTGTATTTTCTCTCAGGTGGCCTGCCCGCTCAGCATGGGAAGCTAAAGGCCACTCACAGCCATCGCCCCTCCCTACCCATCCCCAACAGCGTATTCAAATCCAATGTCAAAAGTTACTTATTAAACACAAGAGATATTGTGCTCTGAGAAATCCATTATAAACTTTGTCTGTGGGAGGACCAATCTCTTCCTGAAGAAACCCGGAGCAGACATCTCAAAGAAGAGGAAATGGGGAACCGTCACGTAAGTGCTCGCTGCCCTTGGGAATCAGTTTTCTGTTTGGTTAGCCTGTGAAAGAGTTCAGCTGTGAACTCAACGATTGATACCCTTCCTCATGCTTTATTGCTTTGATGTTCCCCTTGCTGCAAGCATTAGAAAGAGTGTGTCATGCTTTTTAAATGTATTTGGAATGCATGTATCTCCCGTCGGGCAAAAATCTTGTAAGAGGGGCTTTAAAGAGGTGTTTAAAATACCACAATAAAGATTGCCTTGTGGAGAGCAAATAGCTAGCCTATATTTGTAGAATGTATAAGCAAAGCTTCTAGTTTGTGGCAAAGTTGTACAAACCCTCATTGTTTTCAGAGGGTTGTTAATTTTAAATCATATATAAATAGCCTTTTCAAGCTAGCCAAGATTATGAATTATTTATTATAAATTATATTATAAATTTTACAAACAGACACAAAAGATTTCAGGAGACTACTGGCCCAATACCTGTACTTTGTCCCTTGAAAAGCCACCCCTGACTAGGGCATTTGCCTTTCGAGATTGGAGCAGAATTTTTATGGGTTTCATTTTTTAATCCAGAGGCCCCTTCTTACTCCTCTCAAAAGGCAATCAATAGCTGTCCACAGGAGACACCATCCACCCTTGGTAGCCATACACCTACTCAGCCATAGCCCATAAGCACTTTATTTTCCTTTCAAATTACCAACTTTCTCTCAGATGTGATATCACCCAGTCTTTTGCTTCAGGCTGAAAAACCTCACCATCAGGCATGATTTGCAAGTAGGAATCTCTCTGTCTCTTCTCTTCTCTCTGTCTCTGTCTCTGTCTCTCTTTCTCAGGCACCACTGCCTCCAAAAAGCTTGTTACAATATTCGCAACTAGTGGGAAAATGTAGCCTTCTAGGACTTCACTGTTCCCAGCAGCATCCCTTTAACCCACCCCAGGACACATTGCCCCAAGCTAACTTACAGCGTAGCAAGGACCTTTAGCAGGCTCAGGAGGAGCTTGTTAAAAGAATGGATGTGAAACCTACTTAAAGAACAAAATATTATGCCAGAAATAGCTCCAGTTAATTGCCCTACCAACTATCTTTAGTATGTACAAACTAGAGCCCAAATGCCAAAACCAATTCACAAATTAAATACTAGTAAAAGCAAATCTGTGATGTTCAAATGAATGTTCATGCAATGGGTGATGATGAATTAAGTGGTCATGTGCAATCTCCAAAAGTCCTGTTTTCTGTCTGACTGTCACTTGAATTCCTGAAAACCTAAAATATGATGTGGTGTGACTAGTGACTTCTCTGTGCTATCGTGCTAACTCCTATCAATCTACTGAGGGAGCTGTAGTTTCCATGCTTCTTGCAATGCCATTGGGCCCTTCTCTTGACTCTGATACTTGATTTCTTCATTCTCTCTCTCTCTCTCTCTCTCTCTCTCTCTCTCTCTCTCTCTCTCTCTCTCTCATTGTGTGACTATAAAATGAAAGTTGACTTATTAAGAATTAGAGACCCACTCCATGGGAGAGAGGCAACCTCTGACACTATTGATGATGTTCTGCTGTGTTTGCAGATAGGAGCCTAGTATGGCAGTCCTCTGAGAGACTCACAGCCAAACATTGGGCGGCGCATAGGGAGCCTTGTAGAAGGGTGGGAGGATGGATAGAACAACCCAGAGGGGACAGGAGAGCCACAAGAAGACCAATAGTCCCAATTAACCTGGGCCTAGAGGAGCTTATGGAGACTGAAGCACTAACCAAGGACCATGCATGGACTACATCTAGACCCTCTACACATATATACCCAATGGGCAGCTTAGCCTCCATGTGGCTCCCCCAGAAAGGAGAGTGGGAGCTGTCTCTGACATGAGCTCTGATGCATGCTTTCCTATCACTTCACTCTGGCGGGGTTGCCTTGCCAGGACACTGTGAAAGAGGAAGTACACAGTCCTGATGAGCCTGGATGTGCTGGGGTGAGGGAGTTCTCCCTTTATCTGAGGGGCAGGGGAGGGAGGATAGGGTGATGAGGGAGGAACAGAGGGGAGGAACTGGGGGGAGAGGAGAAAGGGGGCTACGATTGAGATGTAAAGTGGATAACTACATAAATAAAAAAGTAAATATACACATATATATGTATATAGCTATATAGCCATATAAGTATATGACTATTATTGCAAAATCATGAGAATAATAGCGAGGAAATGCATTTTTAAGTACTGACATCTGGAAGCCTAGCCAGTCCAGAAACTGAAAAATACGGTTGCTTTGTGCTTTTCTGTTTCCTTCCCATTAGTGATTTTATTAATTTTAGTTATTACTTTTGTATATGTGCAATTGTGAGCATGCATACAGTAATGCATGTATAGAGGTCTCAGGATAACTTTGTGGAGTCATTTCTCTCCTTCCTCCTTTACATTCCTTCCAAGGATCGAACTCACGTCTCCAGGCTTTCATTACAAGCACCTTTACCCACAGAGCCATCTCACTGGTCCTGATGTTTATTCTTTTTTTTTTATTATTCTTTTTTATTTTTGTACTAAAGACATCATTCTTTGTGACTAACCTGTTTGAAAAACAGTAACAAAGATACTGTGTTAGTATCTTCACACCATAGTCAAAGAGTTTGCACACCCTTAGCTGGTTCCTATACTGTAGAGCATCTCACATTGAAAAACAAGATACATAGAAAACTATGCTTAGGTTTAGCTAGGCACTTTATCCGTTCTGCTTTGTTGTGTGTATTGTTTTCAAGACAATTGGTATCTAAGGGGGAAAAAAAATCAAGCGACAAACCAATAAAGAAAAAACAAGACTTGGGGGGGGGTGGTCACTGAAAATGTGGAAATGCTCACAAACCCAAATGGATGAGTGGTTTCTGGGAAATGATCTGCAATGTTGATAAGGAGAGTCCAGAAAGACAGAAGCGTTGCTGTTCGTGGGGTCCTTGACCTAGGAGAAACATCAGCATTGCTGGGACACTTATCAGAAATTCAGAGCCTGAGCTGAGAAGATGGCCCTTTAAAGCGCTTGCTGCCCACGCATGAGAATCTGAGTTCAGAGCCCCAGCACCCAAGTAAAAAGTCCAGCATGGCATGGCGGCACAAGCCTCCAACCCAGTGCCGCAGAGGCAGAGGCAGGATCCCTGGAGATTTCTGGCCAGCTAGTTTAGAAGAATCTGTGAGTTCCAGGTTCCTTGAGGGATGCTGCCTCAAAAATAAGGTGCCAGGCTGGATATGATGGCACACCCCTTTAATACCAACACTCAGGAGACAGACGCAGGTGAATCTCTCTGAGTTCAAGGCCAGCCTTACATACTTATCGAATTCCAGGCTGGCCAAGGCTACCTCGTGAGACCCTGTCTCGATAAAAGAAAATAAAGTAGAGAAGTAATTAAGGAAGACATTCACTATTAGCCTCTGACATCCACAGGTGCACACACATGTGAATTTGTACACAGAGAGAAACAGAGAAACAGAGAGACACACAAGAGAGAAACACACAATCTTAGTAGCACCAGAGCCATACTGAACTTCAACCTGTATTTTATGCTCCTCTGGTGAGTCTCATACACATGAACATCTTACAGGCGCTTGTCTTGGGTAAAAGTTCCCAAGACTGGATGAACATTGGGTTCACCTGGAGAGTTCTAACATCCACTGGTGTCCAGGTTCCACCCTAGAAATCTGCAATAAGTTGCTGTAGCTGTTGTCCTAGACATCAGGATTTGTGAGTGTTTCCTCAAGTGATTCTCAATTCCCTAGTATACAGCTAACCCTGGGGAGTGCATGGCACGCTGCTGATGAATGCGGATGTCATGGGGAGTGTCTACGAAAGGAAATCAACTTGTAAATGTTACATCTGTCCAGCGATCTGCTTTGCTGTCTGTGAACGTGCCAAGCAAATGACTTGCTTGTGCTAATATTTAGCCAACATAAACCTTATCTAACGTGGAAAACAGTTTGGGACCAGATGAACACTAAGTCAGCTCAGGTGAAGGTAGACCCCGGATATTTAGGGGTACACAACAGATGGGGAACAGGCCTAGATTTCTGAAAAATCAAGCTCTGGAGGCAGGTGAAACTATTGCAGAGGGTTTCAGGGGGAAAGGCATGGTTTTTAAACAAGTGTGCACATTAACTTGTGACCTGTTACCCAAGTGTACCACAGTCAAACCCAGCAGAAACGCCCTGTAACGATGCCTTCCTTAGCAGGAAAACATTTATGGTGGAAAGCTAGCCCTTTGGAACACCACCCTGAGCACAGAAAGTTAAAAGAAGGACCCAAGGTAGCAAAACACTCCATGAGCAAAGCAAGCCTTCTTCATTTCCACACAGGTTTCCACTCAAGGTCTAGCTGCTTTTCAAGTGAAGGCATGTGTAGTGAGTGGGCTTTTGGGGTTTCTTGTCTATGACAGATAAAGAACAGACACATTTAAGAGGTGCTAAGAAGGCTACCAGGTACAGATAGCGCAGACATTGATATGCTCACACAAGGAAGAAAATGAAACCCACAGATTGACATAAGGACCTGAGAGCTACAGGTTCCCGTAGCCACATAGAGCCTGAATGCATCCACACACGGGCTGGTGGTGCGGCCTGGCGTCAGTGTTCTCAGCTCAGAAGCAAGGATTGAGAGTCCCGGTAACGGTGGAGATAGACAGAGGTTAAATGGGATCTTAGAGGTGTTGACGATAGCCAGTGTCCTCCCAGCACACCCTGGAATGGATGCTGGGTACTGGAATGGGAGTTGCTTAGCTGTGCACGGTGGCCTGTGATGTTTGAGCTTTTCCCTGTGCCTGGTATGGAGTCCTTATGACAATCCTGAGAGATAATGGGACGCTCTCTCTCCCAAACAGAGAGAAAGTGGGGTTATTTGGTTATCCATGGACAGGTATGACACAGAGATCTGGGAAGATGGCTCTGAGGAAGAAATACTTGCCATCAGAGCACGGGATCTGAGTTCCGATTCCAAGAACTCACAGATTAGCTGGGCATGGCCTTGTGCATCTGTAGCCTCCACTATTGGGTGAGAGATACGGAAACAGGAGGTTCCAAGATCTGCCTGACCAACCTACCCAAAACAGTTGCCTAGATTCAATGAGAGACCTTGTGGAAAGTGATAGAGGAGACGCCTAATGCTGACCTAGCACCTCCATATGCACACACACACAAGTGTGAACGCACCCTCACAAACATATATATGCAACATACACATATTCACACATAAGATACAGCATGAATGTGGATTCAGCAAGTTTTCACACTGTGTCCTAGGTTTATTTAAGGCTCTAGATGCTAACCTACATACTGTGATTAGCAGATAAACAGGATCATTACTTCCTCATGTTCTTTTATCCCCTTCTTGAGTCTTCTTCTCCAATCTACATTAAATATTGTATTAGCAGAACATTCTACAACTCTCATGTGCCTATGGATTTAAACCAGCAATTCTCAACCGGTGGGTCTCAACCCCTTTGGGTCGCATGGCAGATATCCTGCATATCAGATATCTATACTACAATTCATAACAGTACTAAAATTACAGCTATGAAGTAACAATAGAACTAACTTTATGGTTGAGGCTTACTACAACATGAGCAACTACATTAAAGGGTCATAGCATTAGGAAGGTTGAGAACCACTGATTTAAATCTCTCTTGGATGCTCCCTCACCCTCAACTGATGGTGTCCTGAGTACAGAATTGTGTCTTATATTGCATCATAGTATAATCACCAGCACATCACCTTCCGCACAGCAAATGCTCCATAAATAGTTAATAAATTTTTTAATTAGCTGTTGTCTTAGTTACTTTCCTGTGGCTGTGATAAAATACCATGACCAAGGCAACTTAGAGAAGGAAGTAGTTACTTAGGATATCAATTCCAAAGGATAGAACCCCATCATGGCGAGGAGGCGTGCCAACAAGGGGCAGGCATGGTGGCAGGAGCTGAGGGCTGAGAGTTCTCTCTTCAAACACGTGCACAAGGCAGATAAAGGGCCCTGGAAGTGCCAGGCTTTAAACCTTCAAAGCCCACCCCCTCATCCCTCAGTGCCACGTCCCTTAAGCGTCTACAGCCAGTGCTAGCAACTAAGAGCCAAGTGTTCGCTATCTGAGCCTATGGGGGCATCCTCCGTCAAGCCGCTACAGCCGCTTCCAAATGCATCTAAGCAGAGCCGGCATTTTACTTCATTCTAGCCCAAATCTCTGTAGCCAGCTCTAGTCTCAGACCGAGTCATGAGTGAGGCACTAGCATCGATGTGTTTAAAGACCCCCTCAAGTGATTCTGTACTATCCATAGATGGCAGGGCCCAGTGGCACGTGTACTTCTGCTGGGGGTGTTTTGAATGTGATCTCTGATCAACATCCCGGGTATAATAACATAGGACCCACTGAATCAGCAACAGTGAAGGGAAAGCCCAGTGACGTACATCTGAACAAGCCCTGTAAGTGATTCAGAAGATTATTCAACTGTCGTAACCCTGGTCAAAGCATCAACCTCCTCCAGGCACAGGGTAGAGCTGGGTCCCAGCTTTCTACATGGACCATTCGAACCACCAAGCAAGCCTCCAGAGATGTCCGGCTAATGCTTAGCTCCAACCCTCCTCCATACGTTAGGCCCTGGGGAACAGCGCCCCTCCACATCAATTTCACATCATGGAGTGACGAGGGTGAGGCTGCCTTTAGACAGGCCATACTAAGAGGATGGGGAGAGAGACTGGGAGATGAACAACCATCATCTTCACCAAGTACAGCATGGGGAAGCAATGGCCCTTGAGACAGTCAAAAGCCTCCACCCTCCCAGCAATCAAAATAGTGACATTAGGTGAGAAGCAGGATAAGAGGGAGGGTCAAATCACTGTGTTTTGCTGATTACATATGAAGAAATGGAAAACAGAACAATTTCTAAGTGTCTGGCTTGTGCACCCAGGTAGATAGCTATCCATCTCAGAGAGGAAGGGCAACGTAGAGGTTTGCAAAAATCAGAGTAAGTTTGACATCAGGGTCTGTTGATCAGGACCTGGATCAACACCTCAAGAAAAGTTGTGACTTGAGGTAATTGGGGAAGAATGACCTCACAGCTGGTTTCTCTCTTTGTCTTTGAGCAGTTAGTAGGTGTCCAATTATAAGCAGGACTAAAACTAGTTTGAATGACAAACACATTTATTGATTTATCTGTTGTATGGCTTTTCTTGAGAAGACATGAACCAATATCTACTCACCCTAGATATGGCACCAAGGACAAACCAAATGAATAATTTTACCCAAGTTTGGCATGAACCACGGGCATTTGTTGAGGTTATTTACAGGAACATGGGAGAGGGGCTATTACCTACAGGATTATGGATTGGTGGATGCAGCATTGAAGACAAGTGCCCCTCTGGTGCTTGTTAACTATCATTATATCGCATGGAGGGGCAAAATCTAGTCTGGGACCTTCTGAACAACCCCATGAGCTGGCTTCTTCATGAGCCATCCCCCATGTCTTCAAGGGAAAGTTAGGGCGCCTGCTTTTATGAGGCTCTCATGAGGGCAATCACAGTTTCTCTCGTTCCAAGATAGAAACAGCAATGTCATGGCCAGAGGACTGAGTTCCACAACACATCCTTGCCAAGAAGTCTGGAAAGAGATGTACAGAATTTCAGTCACATCATTAAGGGCTAAGTTCTAGTCCCTGATCTACCACCTCCACGCACAGATAGCATCCCACTGGTGATACAAAACAGTGGTCACGCATCACAAGCAAGAAGGAAGAGGAGAGAGGAAGATACATCTTTCTCCTTGTGGAGCACTCCCCTGTCTGAGGAAAATCTTGAAAAGTTCTAAGCATCCTATCTCACTTGGCAGACTGAGGGACAGATTAGCCCTAGACTGGTAAAGGGAGGTTGAAGACTTATGAGTTGTTTGTCCCTGGGACCAAGTAAATCATTCATTTATAGAGAGGGAAAAAGGAGAAAGGTTGGGGCAGAACCAGAGTTGGTGCCATGCTGTTGGAAATGATGTGACAGACAAAACAAACTGGCGAAAGCGAGGTCTGGCCACACAGCTCCAACCTAGGCAAACACAGTCTGCTCTCAGAGTGTGTGAATAATGGCTCCAACACACACACACACAGAAACAGAGAGACAGAGATAGAGAGACAGAGATAGGGAGACAGATGGACAAAGACAGAGAGACAGAGACCGAGAGAGAGCAAAATCTACCAACTCTCAAGACCCTTATATAAAACTGCTTAACACTTGCATGTAACCTGTGCACCTCCTCATGTATACTAAGGCATATCTAGATTAGTGCCTATATAGAACTGGATTATTTATTCAATGGAGCTGTTTTACTCCACTGTTTCAAAATAAGTGACAATAAAAATACCTGCACATGTGCTGGACAGACGCAATTATTTTCCAGATAGTTTTTGTCTGTGTTTGGCTGAATCTGCAGAAGCAAAGCCAATAGACACGAGGACTGTACATTTTCTTTCTTCAGCATCTGAGTATAAAATGTCAGTGAAGGGAGGGAGAGATAGCTCCGTGATTAGGAGTGCTTGCTGAACCATCACGAAGACCAGAGTTTGAAACAAGCAAAGTGTCTTCCGTGCATGTTTGAAATCCCAGCTTCCAAGGAAGGCAGAAACACAAGGATCCCTGTGGCTTGTTGTATTCCAGCTTATCCAAGACAACATATACCTCAGTCTCAAGGAGAGACTCTGCCTCAAAAGAACAGAGGGTCACGGGGGAGAACAACCCACACCCTCGTCTGGGCCCTACACACACTCACGTAGACATACATACACGCTAATAAATAAATCACCTTTTTTAAATGTCAGAGGATTCTGATTGGCTTGGGCCATGTCCTGCTTGGTGGAAGATCACTGTGGCTGAGGCTGAGTTTATCTTTGGGAGTGGGACCATTACCTTCCTGCTGCTGATTTCCTCAAACTTTGGCTTTAACTAATATCATGTCTCGTGCCCCAGTACTCACACTAACTTTCAGAAGACTAAGATAATACAGACTTGAAGAATAGACAGGAAGTAAAACGACTCCCTCTTTATATGATGGGGGATTGAGTAGTTATAGCTGGGGAAAAAGGATAAAAACACAAAAAGGAATTTTAAAGAAAAGCATTTCTAGGCTTGGGGCCAGTGCACAGCTAAAGTCTCTCACGGGGGAAGAGTAACAGTCATTGTTTTGATACTGGCTGAGGTAGGAATGTGCTCCAAGTGAATTCAGCTGCTTCCCCCTGCTTCCTGTTTAGCAAATCGGAACTTGTCCACACTCTGCTGTTTAGTCCTCACCTTACACCATATATAACACAACAGCGTGACTCAGTCCCCAATATTTTCTCTCTTCAATTCCATCTGCCTACTTATCTTTGCTCCTTGAGGCTTCTAGAATACACCAGTTATTTTATTTTTATCTTATAGGAAATGAATCCCAAGTGTTTACCCTGGGTAAATTGGCTAAAGACAGCTTTTGGCAATATAAGAAGGAGGTAGATCATTCCTTTCTAATGAAAAAACATGCTTCATTTGTTATAATACCTGAAGACATGGCTCCTGTCACCATTGAGAAATACCCTTCATCTCCCAGTAGCCACCTTGCCTCCAAGCTTCCTTTCTTTGGTTCAGTACAGTGGTAACTGGATAGATAGGTGGAAGCTTAATACTCTACCAAATTCTCTGGCTCCCAAAGCAATCTATGGATGGGCCTTGAGTAGAACTGTCATTTTCTCCATGACTCAAATTTTGCTTCCAGATAATGTGCGGTATCCCCTGCTAATAGGCCAGCAGTTCTCAAACTGTGGGTCACAACACCTTCGGGCATCAAATGACCCTTTCACAGGGGTCACCTAAGACCATCAGAAAACACAGATGTTTTTACATTACAATTCATAACAGTAGCAAAATTACAGTTTTGAAATAGCAACAAAAAATAATTGTATGGGGCTGGAGACATGGCTCAGTGGTTGAGAGCCCAGAGGACCCAGATTCAATTCCAAGCCCCTATATGGCAGCTCACAACTGTCTGTAACTCCTGTTTCAGGGGATCCTACACCCTCACATAGACATACATGCAGTTAAAACACCAATGTATACAACTTAAAGATAAATAAATTATTAAAAATAAATTTTTGGCTGTGGGCCACCACAACATGAAGAGTATTTAAAGGCCACAGTATTAGGAAGGTTGAGAACCACTGTATTAGGCACTCCATGTTCTCGGGCCCAACACAGCACTAAAAGACCCTAAAATGGGCCAACTGAGAGCTGCGACATCCTGCCATGCAGGCTGTGGTAGCCTCGATATCAGGATGCAGACGAGAGAGCAGGCTTCTCACTCAGGGACTGTACTCAGCTCCATTCTTTTTTCTTCCTGGTTACTTTATCCTATTACTCATCTTTCAGATTTATCCTCCGAAAGACTGCATTTAATCTTCCCTTTTATGGAAGCCCAATAATTTGCTCTTAGGGCCTAGAGATCTTTGCCTTATTCAGGACCCGTGTGCCATTTGCCACTGGAAGCTCAGTCTCTCACCACCTTCTAAAGTAATGTGTTGACAGCATTTTAAAAGCACAGGCCGTCTAGACCCTTGGCACGTAGGACCTTGGTACTATTGACATTTGAGCTAAGATAACACTTCGTTGTGAAGGTTTTCTATATATTGCAGGATGTTTAGCAATGCTTGACTTCTGTCCTTAGCTATGAGAGTCCTCGGTTTGGGATATTGTAAATGTTTCCATGCAGTATTGCCCAAAAGGAGAAATCACTCCTGTTTAACTAAAAGCCACTGCATGATACACAACTTTGGGAGAGCAAGACCACATGGCAGAAGCTGTCCCCATAATGTCTTAGCTCTCTGGATCTGTATCACCAGTCATACCTGTTGCCTTCTGCCTTCACATTGACCCTGTCCCTTATCACAGGGGGGAAGCTCCTGAAGACTGACCCTTGTCCTCCTGATGAGGACAGCAGCAGCTCTGAGGCAGGTGTTGTTCTACATTAGTGATTTATGGTGGCCAGGGGAGGAAGGCACTGCACAGCCAGTGTCGAGGCTGACAGATTTATACTTCTGAGTGTCCATAGCCACCTTCAGGAACAATGGTACTTTCCACTTCAAGATACTGGCTATTGAAAAGTATTAGGCCAGGCTTCCTTGCTTCTGGCCAAATCCAGTCACCTTTGATAGATAAATGCCACACCAACACATATAGACTAAGAATACTTGTCTTTACAGAAAATGCTCTAACTATGCTAGTTGCCATTAAAAGGCATCCATTGGAATTAAATGATAGGAGGATCTCTGTGAGTTCAAGGCCTGCTTGGTGTACATAGTGAATTCCAGGACACTCAACTACATAGAGACCACCCATCTCAAAAAAAAAAAACATGACATGTTGAGTTCTGATCTGAATGGATGTGTTTTTCTTCTGTATGTGTCTAGGTGTGGCATGTGTGTGTGTGTGTGCATGTCCACACGTGCATGGGTACATATGAGAGTGCTTGTGTGTGGAGGCTTGAAGCTAACATCAGGAGTCTTCTTCAAATGCGCTCCACCTTGTGCAGCAGAGGTACACCCAAACCCAGTTTCAGCTAATGCACCCACTCAGACTTTTCCAGGGATCCCCTGACTCTACTTTCCAAACCCTGGAATCACAGGACCACCATTACACCCACCAGGCATTTACATGTGTGCTGGGGATCGCAACGCCAGGCCTCACGTTTGTATGCCAGGCACTTTAACCATTGGGCCATCCTTCTAACCCCATCTGCTTCTTTCAACCTTCTTTGTCAAATTATCCAAACAGTTTACTCATGTAGCGTGATGGCCAATCACTTAATAATCACAGTGTCACCTCAGAACTGCCTCTCTGAAAGCGGAATCCATGGCACCACATGGCTCTGCCATACTTCCAAAACCCCTATGGGGGCAGAGCGCAGGCTTCCACATGCGCTTCCCAGCTTTCTGAGTCATCCTAAGATTGGTAAATGTAAAAGATGCCAGTGGAATGGTGTGAGTCTTTGGGACTAGGAAAAGCTCTTCCCTTAGCTGGGAGAATCCTGATGGAAATAAAGCAACAATCACAGAGCAGAATACCAAATATTCCTGTAAGATTTAAACTCTGCTTGAATGTGCCAAACAGAATACAATGGGAAAAAAAAGTTTTCTGTTTGGTAGTCTTAGCATTTGCCATTCAAGCACTTAACTGTATTTTTATTTAAAAAAAAAAAGACTTTTAATCAAATTGACTACCATAGGAAACTATGACCAAGAAACAATCAACTTAGAGAAACCAACATGTCATACTTTTGAAACAAATTGATTGTTTCAACTTGTCTCTTGATCTCTACTATCCGTGCCTGTGGACATGTTGTGAGGATATTTTCTGGTTCTAAATTTATGAACTTCAACTGTGGAATAATTTGTGTTCAGACTAACTGGTTCAAAGTACAAATGAGTAACTATTTGGAGATATGAGATCATTCTCCTAACAGGGACAGGAATCTAGGTGACTTAATAACTAGACTATAGTCTCTTTACCTGTAAAAGGACAGGATTAGATACAGCCCTTCAATGTTTCCCAAAATTCAAGCTTAAATACAACCTGATGTACATGTCTGACCTACTAACCTTTCTACCAATTACCATCTTTAAATCTGCTTGCTTTTTTGCATCAATGAATTTACCCTAAGAGGAAACTCTAGATTAGCACTGCGAATGGTGAGCTAGTGTCAGTGTGTGTGTAAGTGAAAATAAAATGGTATCAAAGGCTAACTAAATTTGGTGTTCCCTGATCACGTCACCTGCTCTCAGACTTCAAAGTGAGGAAAAAATTAGTTTGCAATGGACAGAATAGAAACTGACAAAGTAAATATCTGAAGCTTTGGGGGCCACTGTGAAAGTACTTACATCCCGTTATCGTACAAGATTAGTCATGGACCAGACATAGCTGGGTAGGCTGAGTGTTTCAGCCTTATTTCCGAACACAAATGATGGGTTGGGGTTGGCAATGGCCCTCAGCCTATGACGTTCCATCTGCTAGGCTAGAAGGGTGTGAAACCCTAACGTTACCAGGCAAAGACAACCATAGAATTGAAAAAGAACTTTAAAAAGAGAATGTTTTTCTTTTTCTTATTACATCATTTGCTTATTTATTTATTTTGTGTGGTGTGTGTGTGTGTTCGTGTGTGCATGTGCACACACGCACAATCACATTCTGTGGCATACATATGAAGGTCAGAGGCAAATGTGTGGAGTTCAGAAGCCAGCTCCTGAACTGTGGGAGTCATTTCCCTCCTTTTACCATGTGAGTCCCAGGGATCCAACTCAAGTCATTAGGCTTGATGGCAGTCACATTTGTCCACTGAGTCATCTCCCAGGCCTGGGAATTCCTTTTCTAATGGGAGTTCTAATGACTTCCATGCCTTGGTATTCCATGCCACCTATTTAAAAAGACTCTTAATTGTATTCCGCTATAAGAGTCTATGGTAAAACTCTTCCTTCTTGGTTTAGCATTTTGGATAAGGTCCAGGCTTTCTTGTCTACATAAATCCTCATTTCATTTCCAGTCTTCCTTCGTCCTCATTGGAATATGAACAGGGAATGTTTGTAATTATTGTTAGATCAATGGCTCTCAGCCTTGGCTGACCATTAGAATTATCTGGAGAATTTCAAACTTACATAAGACTGGTCTACACCTGCCTGTCCTGGTTTAGTAGGACCAAAGTAGGGCTCTGTCCTTTGTATTTTGCAAACATCCAAAATGATTGTGATATGCAGCCAGGGCTTAAGAACTACTCAACTTTATCCTGGCCAGACGATCTTCCTTAGAGCCCATTTTCCTTCCATATGCTATTAAGTCTAAGTTCATTTTAGCTTAAACTGTACCTGAGTACCTGTGACTCTCGTGTTCCCCTGTGAGTCCTGTCTTTCTGAGGGAACTCCCTTAGGCATTCTAGTTTCAGTTATCATTTTCTTTCATTTCCCTGCTCCACCACCCTAGGAAGCTTGATGTTGTTTGCAACTCAGGATATCTATCTTGATGTTTTCTCTTCCCTTCCTCTGTCCTCACTATTGTCCTTGGCACTTGACAATGACACAAACTAACACAAGGCAACACTACACACTGTATAATGAAGAGAATTCTTATCTCCTGAAAAGACAGAGAAATGTCTTGTGTCTGCCTAAAAGATTTCCTCCGTTGTTACATGCTTAGAATTGGCAGCATCTGGTCCCATTCTCTTCACTAATACATGTGCATTGATCAAGTGCCTCAGTGGGTGGCCGTTGTGCTGGGTATTGTGGATGTGACAGTGGACATGAGGTGACGCTTATCACCAAGAAGTCTACAGTATAAGGAAAAAGCCAGATTGGTTAATATATACAGTGAATGGAATATGATAGAAGTCTCTAACGTAGAATGTAAACACAAAAGGCAAAGTCAGTGGGTGTGCTGGAAAATGAGACCATAATCAAAAGCCTAATTTGTAGGTTTGCCAACAATATGGCTGATTTCCAGTAACTGGTATGACCTCTCTGAGCCCAGAGTTAGGACAAGATGCTCACAACTGATGCTTGCAAGCTTGCCGAGTTAGCTTCATATCAGATGGTCAGCACTGGTTTACACAGCGCTGTCACACATTTAAAACTGAAAATCCCACAACCCAGAAAGTCCCCAGTCCTAGGCAGACAGCTTAGAGATGGTTTCAGAATAGAGTTGAAGCTTTAGTATATCCCCATGCACAATTGTATTCTACATGACTATCCACAGAATCAATGGCAAACACTTGTTTTTTAAAAAAATGGAGGGTCATGAGGCTCCATTCTGTCAATCAGTTCCAACCAGGACATTACAGTGAAAAATTTAACCTGAAGTATCTTTCCTCTTCTTCCCTTGCCTCACCATCATGATCTCTTGGGAATAACACTAAGCAAAAGTCAATTTATATAGATTCTACCAGACAGACACATGACATTTTACCTATGACAATATTTGACAGTTTGTCAGGCTGGAAATGAGTCACCTCCCATCTACCCTCAATTAAACACATTAGTAGTGACCTACTGGTTATATCTTTCCATTTTCAGAATGCCTTTGCTAAAATTAAACACACACACATGCACGCACACAGAGAGACAGAGAGAGAGCATGCTGTAGTACTTTCTGTTCTGCAAAAGCTTGAAAGTGTAGGGTGGTATGGGGAGAGGAGGAGGAAGTGTCCTTGGAGCTCTGGGTCATAGTGGCAAATGGCCACTATTTAACCTTCTTGAGACTGTTGGGCAGTTGCAGGTGTTAATCTCCGTTTCCAAATGAGAAGCAAAACACATGGTTCTGCTTGGAGTGGAAAGGAACACTGGACAATGGATCGGACCACAGTGACCATCCTGCATGCCCAGCCTGCCTAAAAAGAGACAGATGCCCATATTACCTTGCAAAGAGTGGTACCCAGCCCTCAGTTTTCATTTCACATTCTATTTTTGTTTCATTAAACATCTCTTGATCCCACAGCTATCTATGCAAGAGGCTCTACATCTCCGGCTAGGGGACAAGTGCCAAAATAAAATCTTTCAAAGACTTGGACTACAATTTCCATTCTTAAAATTAATTCTGTAAGGACCCAAAGAATCAGGACTAGGAAGTGAGTAGCATAGTTTCTGGACCCAGAGTGTAGGCATGGATACTTACTCCATCACTTGACCTTGGATGGGTAATTTACCTCTCTGCTCAGTCTTCCAATTTGCACAGTCATAACACCTGTTCCACAGCCGCTGGGATGATTAAAAATGGGTTTTATGTCTGTCATTCAGACTGACAGGTAATAAGTGATCTGTTTTTTGGCTGTTGCTCTCAAGGCTAAGTTTTCCTCCTGTAGATTTCTCTGTGGCTTTTAGTCCTTGCTGCTACTTAAAAGTATAAAACGGTTCTGGATTTAAGATGAAATATACAGATCATAATTGTGAGTTCACTGTGGTGAAGGAAGACTTTCTTTTTATGTTTGTGTGCACACACGAGTGTTTATATGTTGAGGTACAAGTGTGTGCACATTTGTGTGAAGGCCAAAAGACAACCAGAAAGCCTCAAATGTCATTTCTAAGGTGCTATTCATATTGTTTTAAATTTGTTTGTTTCTTTAGGCCAGGCTCTCTCCAAGTAGGCCAGGCTAGGCTGGCTGGCCAGTGAGCACTTACCTGCTTCCCTAGTAACAGAATTTTACATGTGCAGTACCATATCTAGCCTATTTCACATGGGTTCTAGGGATTGAACTCAAATCAATGTGCTCACAAGTCAAGCACTTCACCGAAGAAGCTACCTCAATGGCCCAAGTTTTGAAGTCACCAGGCTAAGCATCATGGGAGAAATTCACTCAGTCCAGTGCAAGCCAGGAGATAAGCGAAACAAGACTGAGTGCTCACCACATGCCAACCACCCCACCAAATGTTGCATGTCCATGTCTTTATAACAGGCCATAAGAGGTGGAATTCTTACTAACTTTCAGAAGGGAAAACAGAAAGGATAAGAGAGGAAATAACTATGCACCTGGATCAAGAGTAAATATGTTTGAGGGCAGAGAGGGAATCTATGCTGTCATTTTCCAAGTTAGACCTCAGCTTTATCAAGTTTATAACATTCTCAAAATCAACATAAGGCTATTTTACAATGGAATATGATTCAGCATTAAAAAAAAAAGAATACAAATGTGCCATTTGCGACAACTTTGATGAGCCTAGAAAGCGCTCTGCTACATAAAATAATCCAATCACTAGAAGATCAACATTGAACCCTTCACTTATGGGAGGCATCCACAATAGTCAAACTCCTAGGAACAGCTCAAGGAACAGTGGTTATCATGTACCACTTGTTTCATGTACCCCTTCCCTTTGGGGCAGAAAGGAGGAAGTGTTGTATAGTCTCTGCCATGCAAAATGATCTCATTTAAGGGCCGTGCTATGCAGCATGCAACCACTACTGAACAATATTCTAACACACATGAAAAACTAGTCAGGCATGCAGATCTACTGAAGAGTGATCTCTCCAGACATTCAAGGGAACACAGTAACTTGGAGAGGTGAGGAGGTGATCATGCTGATAGTTCTGTGACTCTATGTGTCCAACTAGAGGCACCAGTGTATCCAGTGTGCTAGACCAAGTACATTTCAATCAAATTAGTTTTTTTTCAAGAATATTGTTTTTCATAAACAAAACAAAATAAACAACATCACCATCAACAACAAAACAGTGCAAAACAAGTTCAGCCAGAATAAGCAAAGCTCATTCATGGCATTGTGAATGCTGGCGTGGTAGCTGCTGTCTCCGAGAAGAATCCAGGCATTTCCGGGGCTATCCCCAATACACTCTCCCTCCATTCTGCCCCTGCTTCAGGAGCAAACACCTTCTTCAGACAGCACCATCTTCTAACTCTGGCCCTTGTTTTTAATATCCTTGGTCTCTTCCTTTGTTTCACGGTGGCCCCAAGAGCAGCACCTGGTAGATCAGTATACAGCAGCTCTCTGCCCTCTGTACAGCTGAGCCTTCCTGGCTCAGAGCCTGGACACCAGGCAACCATTCTCAAATATTTACTAAGCAGAACGCCCCAAGCCAGGACATCCGGGGACCTGTGGTGGAAATATTAAATCCCCAGTGCCTCTCCCATTACATTTCAGCAATGACCCTTCCGTCCTATGTCACCTGGCAGCCCACCTCCTACGTGCCACCAACCAAGTTACCACTGTAATCCAGCATCAAGCCACTCTGTCCTAGATACGACTGCATTTGAACACCACACTACACACGAACACATCTGCTTTAAAGATTATCTGTGACTCTTAACTAAATAGTTAATAAAACATTGTTTCTAAGGGGAAGAAAGAGTCAATCTAAAGAGCAAGGCTTCCTAGTCAGGCTGAATTTGAATCCCAGTAACTCAGACTTCTCAATCCCCATTCTCTGTTTGGGTAACATCAGGATTGGAAAATAAGTGTATACTGTTATAGAATGGGGAAGTCCCAGGAGTCCAGAAGCTGAAGCAGGAGGATTACTCTGACTTTGAGGACAGTCTATACTATAGAGTAAATTTCAGATGAGCCTGAGCTACAGAGTGAGATCCTGTTTCAAAAATAAAACACCAAACAACAACAACAAAAGACTAAAAAGGAATACAAAATTGTGCAGGAGCCATGTGAATTAATTAAAATGTATCAGAGCAAATTAAACTGTCCTCTGAATAGTGCCTCCCTTTCCCCGTCCTTCCTCACCTTTTTTATTCCTCCTTCCTTTTCCTGCCTCTCTTCTTTATTTTTCTCTTTCTCCCTTCTGCAAACAAGTGTTCTAGACCAAAGGTAGAAGAAGCAGGCATTTAAATGCATATATGTCTGTGTACCACATGAGAGCCTGGCACCTGCGGAGGTCAGAAGAGGGCATCTGATCCTCTGAAGCTGGAGTTATAGACCATTGTAAGCTGCTGTGTGGGTGCTGGGAATCTCTAGCCCAGTTTTTTAAGCAGCCTAGCTAGATCCCAGAAGAGGACATTGCAGCCAGCCCGGAAGAGACATGATAAGCTAAGGTCAGATGGAAGGGGAGAGGTTCTCCCCTAGCAGTGGACTTGGAGGGGGCAGGGAAAAGATGAGGGAGGGATGGGGAGAGTGGGAGGGAATGAGGGAGGGGGATACGGCTGGAATACAAAGTACATAACCTGTGATTAATATAAAAATAAATAAATTACTTAAAAAAACTTTAAGGCAAGATAGCAATTGCTCTTTTGTAAATAAAAAATGTATTTTTATTTCCTTAAATGTTAGATGATATGATAAAGTCAACAAAGAGTCTGATAAACTATTCTGGTAAGACACAAAATCTTTGCTAGCAGGTAGACTACATAGTCAGTAATAGGTAACATTTCACAATCTACTTAGCTTAACTATTAGGTCTTCAGTGGCCAAATGCAATAAATAAAACTGTTTGGACACTGTGATATACAGACATATATGTATACATACATACACACACACATATATATATACACAGATGTATGCTAAATATACATGAATCAAAATATGCTGAATATGAAATCCATGTGTTTTCATATCTGTTCATATAACTTTCCAAATTTGTCAACCAAAATGCATACCTGAGCCAGGCATGACATGATGGTGTACATTGTAATCTCAGCACTTGGAAGCAAAGACAGGAGTCTCAAGAGTCAAGGTCATCCTTGGCTACATAGTGAGTTAAGGAACATCATGGGATATGTGAGACACTCTCTCAAAAAACACATGTGTGGTTGATGTCTACCTAAATAGCACCTCCGGAAATGTTGTAGACATCACTACAAGACAAGAGGGCAAGACATGGCTGAAGAAGTGAGGAAGCACTAACACGAATGCTCTGCAACAGTGGGATATTTATCATTAGTGTGAAGCAATCATGGGGTATAAAGCTGGCATTTGAAATGTGGTCCCATGACAGTGTGGGCCTTGCAAAATAGTCACTGCCTCCATTTTACAGATAAAGGCGCTAACTCACAGGTCAACAGCCAAGTGGCACCCTCACCGTTGAACCAGAATTCCTACGGCTCAGAGCCCAGACCTTCATACTGATCTTTACTGGCATTTAATCTTTTGTCTCATTTTTGTTTCCTGAGTGTCTGTGGATGCCAGGGCTGCTCAAAACAGACACATTGAAACACAAAGGCTGTCACTTTGCCTCCACATTCAAGGCAGTCAGAGTATCTGTGTGCTAATTCAGAGCCCGGGAAATATGGTGAGTCCATGCCAGAGCCCCTTCCCACCACATTGCTCCTCTACATAAAGGTTTGGCATCATAGCTTTGGCTTCAAGAATGAAATCTCCCTGTTGGCAAACAAGACTAGGCCCCAAAGTCAGCTGTCTATTTAACAATGAACAATGACTATGCCATGCCTGCTCCCTGTGCATTCCAGAGGAGAGCCTGTCCCAGCACCTCCAAAAGAGCCTCAGGACATCCCAGGATCAACCAAGGAGCCACTGACAAACATAAATAAGGTCATTGTGAAGACAGACCCAGCTACATAGAAGAAAAATCCAAATAGGCTGAGATCTCTCTCTCTCTCTCTCTCTCCATCCTCTTCCCTTTGCCTCTCTCTTAAATCATGACAGGGCACAAGTCCTTCACTCCAACATTACAGACCCTTATGTTACATAGAACAAGTCTTCATTCTCTTCTCCAGTAGGTTGGAAAGGGTAGCCAGCATGGCTAACAGTGATCCTTCTCCTGTCCGTCTCTGCCCATGATGATGGTTCTGATATGTAGCCTCTCTAATTACATGCCAGGCATGCATATCCATAAAGAAGTCCCAGTGTCTTAGTCACTGACTAGTGCCATGAGGAGACAGCATGACTGTAGAACTCTTTTAAAGGAAGCGTTACAGCTTCAGGGGTTCCGTCCATTGTGATCACAGCAGGAAGCGCAGAGACACGCAGGCAGACACTGCAGCACTTGCTGAGGCCTACATCCTGACCCTTAGGCAGAGGGGGGAGGAGAGACTGGGTCTGGCTTGGGCTTTTGAAACCTCAAAGCCCACCCCCAGTGACACACTTCTCCTAATCCTCCTGCTCCTCCTCCTGCTCCTCTCTCTCTCTCTCTCTCTCTCTCTCTCTCTCTCTCTCTCTCTCTCTCTCTCTCTCTCTCTCTCTCTCTCTCTCTCTCTCTGATTGTTTGGTTTTTCTGAGACAGGGTTTCTCTGCGTAGTCCTGGCTGTCCTGGAACCTACTTTGTAGACTAGGCTGATCTTGATCTCAGAGATCCACCTGCCTCTGCCTCCTGATGCTGGGGTTAAAGGCATATGCCACCACCACCCAGCTCCTGATCTTTTTCCAAATAGTGCCAAACATCCAAATCTATGAGTGTGAGGACCTGGGTTCAAATCAGCAGAATCGACATGCCTCTGGGCGCACTAACACACACAGGTAGCCCTAGGGCTGCAGCGGCAAGATGAAAGCTGGAAAAGGAAGAATCCAGGGAAGCTCCCAGGCTACCCAACCTGGTATGCACTACGTAAACAGCAAGAGACCTTGTCTCAAACAAGGTGAAATGTGAGGACTCACACCGGGGCTGTCTTCTATCCTCCATGCTGGCAACATGGCGAATCCATGCCTATACTCACACACACAAATGACACACAGCTACACACATTATGTGCACAAATACACCTATTTTCCTTTAAAGAAAATTAAGGTGGGCTCCATGAGGGCATGCTCAAAGAGCCCCATGTTTGCCTGAGTACTCTGACATCACCGTGTTGGAATGTTTCATCATTTTTGAGCATCACTTGGTAACGAGTCCTGAAAACAATGTGGCAGATTTTGCCAATGAGCCTCCAAAAGCATCAGATAAGTTCTCTCAGACCCACATGAAATCCTGGTAAGGATAATGGGAGTACCAGGCCTCTGTCTGTGCAGAATGCCTGAGCCGGAAGTAAGGGGTGGGATGGTGCATGACCTGAAGCCAGGTGTCCTTGCCTATAAGGCAGACCACGAGTTCATTCTTCTCTGTGGCTAACAAAGGAAGGTCTATAAATTGACTGGTATGTATGTAACCGGTGTTCTGAAAATGCTAAGAGTTCAGAGAACTCCGCTGTACTGAAGGCTTCTGGCTTCAGAATGTCGATTTAACCTCCTACCTTTACATTTTAAATCACAATCTGTTGTTTACTTTTATGGTTACTGTTATCTATGCAAATGATATTAGTTTTTCAGTTTTTCATCACTTTTCAGCTGATGAAACTATCTTTTTAAAATAACTAAGTAAAAACAAGGCTCACAACCTTATTATTATGATGCAAATAATAAGGAGATTGCCATAAGCAAAAGAACACACAAGTGAATGCACTAATCCAAAGACTGAAACACAAGGTACGGGACTTTTTCTCAACTCTGTCAGTTCACATAGAGTCTCCGACAAACTAAAGGATGTCCGTCCTTTGGGGATGGCACTGATCCAGGCCAGCAAGAGAGCCTATAATAAGATCTTTCAGCTTTGGTCAGCAATTCCATTCCCTCGATATACTTGGACTGTCCATCATGGGGGATGGATACTCCAGAGACACTGGCCCACTGTATCATGCTTTGTTTGAGAGAAAGGGACACACACAGATGGGCTGCTATGAAAATAATTTATCATAGAGTTGGTCAGAGCAATTAATTGTCCTTGAGAACAAAGGAGACCCTTCTGTCATGACCACCAAGGGCAGCTGGCCCCAAGGAGTACCAGCCATCTCTCTGGGGCCGAAGCTTCCCCAGCTGACTTCCACAGACACTCACTTGTATGTGTCTTTGTTTGGATGATGTCTTGGTCTTCTAATCATCCATCAGTTCCAGCAAAACTAATGTAAGGATAATGGTGTTACCCACCTCACCTTTTGAATTATTTCCTCTCCAGGCCAAAGAAAGAAGCCATCATGGTTTCGATGCAGACAGAGATGCCAAAAAGCTGTACAAGGCCTGCAAAGGAATGGGTAGGAAAATCATTTTGTTCACTTATTTATTTCTGAAATTGATTAAGCTTGATATCATGACCAACTTTCCCATGGTGACAGGAAGCTGACCTACCTGCCGTAGGTTTTCTAAGCTAATCCAAGGTGATCTCTTCCAGTGATCTCTTTACTTGAGGTCTTAAAGTTATCATAGGGGCTCATTATTCTTGAGGATATTGGAAGCTAAATCTTGTGGCATTTAATTTGACCTTGAAGTTATGGGGAACTTCGTCAGAAGTGAAGCTTATGCTATCTTAATCTTGTCTATAAGACTTTGGCCTTTTCCATGGGAGGTAATGGGGAATCACATCTGAGGAGAGCTGGATCGGGGGGCCGGGGGAGGGAGAGGGAGATGCACCTGGAAGTAGACATGGCCTGCTTGGCAATGACAACTAGGGAAAATCAGAGAAAAGCCCAAAGGTGGCAGCCTCCTGCACATCTCCTGCGGTGGCTCATCTCTTGTCTCATGTCTGGCAGACAGCTGTCAAGGAAAGGCCCTGTGTGGAAACCTCGGATATTTGTGCCTGAATTTTGCCGAGTGGAAGGGAACTCCAGGGTACTTTCCAGGCAGCTGAGACTTCCCTGATGCTTTGTGGTGAGGTCCAAATGCCTGACCACAGGATGGGGACAGGATGAGCACCAACTGAATGCCAAGATAATAGTTCTCATGCCCCTTTGGCATGTGACCACAGACTGGAGCCAACGTACCTGATATTGTATAGAGTGCCTGTGTGACCATTGCCTAGCTCACTTATCCACCATCAGCCTGTTTAGTCTTCCAGAAGCCTGTAAAGTATATATTACTACAAGGACTATCAGACAACAATGAAAGGCTCTATGAGGAATATTTGTGCCAAATCATAAAAGTTTGAAACAAGGGTGGAGCTGTTAGACACTTGGCCATCTGAGAGATCTCTGATTTGGGTGAAAGTGTAGCATCTTGCCTCCTTTGAGAAGTACACACTGAAGCAAAATTATATCACTGACATAGTTTGCCTTCAAGACTTTGTGCTCTGCCAGGGCAGAATTTAAACATCTAAAGTGAAGCTCTCCAATAGTCACAACTGTAAGCCGCATGATTGCTTAACTGCTTTAAAAATTACTTTGAGATAAGGTCTTGCTGTGTAGCCCAGGCTAGCCTCAACTGATGGCAATTCTCCTTCCTCAGTGCTGGGATTATTAGGTATGTGATGCCACATGAAGATTTGCAAGTTTATTCTACAGCCATACGTGGGCATGAATGTGCAAGCAGGAAACTGGTGTCAGGTGTCTTTCTCCATTATTCTTTACCTTGTCTTTTGAGACAAGGTCTCCACGGAATCTGAAGCTCACTGATTGGCTAGTCTGGCTAGCCAGCAAGCCCAAGGGCCCTCCTGTTTCCAAGCACCGATATTTCGGGTGTATACTGCTTCTTACATGGGTGCTGGGTATCCAAACTCAAGTCCTCACGATTCACAGCAAATAACTTACCAAGCTCTATACATGTTTTGAAGACAGGGCCTCATGTAACCTAGGCTGGCCTTGAACTCATTATGTATCTGAAGCTGGTCTGAATTGATCTTACTGTCTCTACCTCCCAAGTGCTAGGGTTACAGGCAGGTGCCACCACACCCAATTTCACTTTAAATTTTTAAGAAATCAAAGTTTAAAAGAAAAAATGTGCAGTTGTATTTTTTATTATATAGTTTCACTAATCCCAGTTTATATAAAAATATCATTTATCCCAATATGGACATAAAATTATGAATGAGGTATTTCACATTCTGGGTGTTTTGTTTTGTTTTTTGTTTTTGTTTTGGTACAATGTTTCTGAAATCTGGTGTGTACTCTGTACCTATAGAATATTTTTATTTGCACCAGTCACCTGTCAAGTACTAAATAGCCATGAAGAGTCGGTAGCTGATGGGTTGAACAGAGGAGGGCTGGAAGCCCCAAGCAGAGTAAAGATTACATTCATTCCTACCCCTTCATCCAGCAATGCAAGTCAAAATTAGAATGTTCCATAATAAAACAGATTATTTTTCCAAATGATGCAAAACTTAGATTCTAGCTTGGGGCATTTGTACTCCCCTAGTGACTTACAATGCCCTAAGTATGTGGACGATCCTGGGTGATGGGCAACCTGAAAACAGACACCGACTTCTCCCTGACATTGGCACTCTTTCTCAGCCTAGACTACGATGCTGCCCCATCCCAGTTCCAAGGCACTGCACCCTCCATCCACCAGCCTCTGCCTAGACTTAGCCTTTGCAGAGTCACCTCCATCAACTGACCCCACCAAAGAGAATGCTCTAATAAAGAGTATATATGGACTTCTTAGACCTCAAAGGCACTGCAGATCATCTAATACATGGCTTCTCAAATGCACAAATGGGTCCTCAAGTGAGTCATCAAGGGGACTGTCCATTTTGCATTTCCAATAGTTCTCAGTAAGAACACTGCAGAGCCTGGGACCACACCTTAGGGCCAAGCTCAGGTCCACTGAGGTCCACAGAGGATAAACTGCTCAGCCACTTCAGAGCATGCTTCTGGCCTAGAACTCACGCCCTGAGTTTCAGCCCAGCGCTCTTTCCCCATGCTTTCTGCGTCCCGTGAACAGTACTCCACTGGTAAACATTAAACCGCTCCTTAACGGAAATGCTCAGATCCAATTACATCAGCCTGTGCGGTAAGCAGGCACCACCTGTTCTCCGTCACAAAAGGGTGAATGGAGGCCTCTAAAAGGGTTGGGGAGGGGCCCAGAATCTAGGAGAGTGGCCTTGTCCTCATTTGGAAAAGGGGTCTTTGTAGATGTGATTGAGTTAAGGGCACTAAGAAAAGAGCCCCGGGATCCCGGGTAGGTTTGAAATCCAATGAGGAGTGTCTTTGAGAAAGACAGGAGAGATGGCAGCCAGTCTGGGGACACATGAGAACAGGTAGAGACTGCTCTCTTGCAGTCGCTCTTCAAAGAGTGCCAAGTTGCTGGGAGAACCCTGTCGACACAGTGACCTCAGGGGTCCAGTCTCAGAACTGTGGTGGTACAAGTTGTGTTGTTTGAAGCCATTGAATTTGTGGCAACTGACACAATAACCTCTGGAAATGAATGCGTTGAGCAAGTGAAAGGCCGTGGTCCCCTGGGAAAGACGGGATTCAGCCCCTTCATTATTTTCACTTGCCTTCCTGTGCTCTTCTTCCAGAAGAATTTACGGGCAGGGCATAGGAGTGTGAGAATGTGGGGCGTGGCCTCTCGCACCAGATCTAGGAACACAGCTTTCCGGGGCCAGCCAGGTCAGCGTGGACTGCAGTACTTGGTACCAGTTTAGTTAGCCGTGTTTTTCTGGCACATGGGACCTTGTGGACTTTAAACGCTGTGGCTGCATTCTGCCAAAACCCCAGCACCACCCAGTTGCTTTCCAGAAAATTGCTGGGAACGTATACCACAGATGCCCATGGGTACTCCAGGCTGGTGACTGCTCACTCTGACAGCGCTCTGTAATTAGTGCCCTCCAGGGTCTGATGTACAGCCAGCATGGAGGGTCTTTTATTTTTCTTAAGCCTTTCCCAGAACCGCTAGGGACTGGCCCGAGTGCCTCAAACCATTGTAAATGTTTACAGGAAAAGGCTCAGCGGCACAGACTGCTTACAAGACACATGGAGCGTGAAATGTAGAATGAGGTCACCTTCTGCAAACCACGTCTTCCTTGGGTTGTAAAAACAACTCCCAGGATCAACCTGAGACTCAGTCTCAAATAGCTTGAGGGATATCTGTGTGTCATTTTACTGCCTCCCTCTACCTGAAGTTGGTGTTGAAATATCCTACCATTACTGTGCTCTCTTGTGTTTGTAGTTTTGCTATTTGTTGTGCTTTGTTGTTGTTTTTTAACATGGGGTCTTATTGAATAAACCGGGATGGCCTTGAACTCAGCCCAGGTTGATATAGTCCCTCTGCCTCAGCCTTGCTGGTACTGGTATTACAGAGGTATGCCAATATGTCTATCTTAAGATCTCTCTTTCGTAAAAGCCTTCTAGCAAGCGAAATCTAGAGAAGTAGATTTTTTTCTAATAAACTCAGCTTCCTTGATTATCCAGACATAGGTTGCATATAACATCACAGTATAGAATATTTCCTATTGATCCTTGCTATATACAGTCCATCCAAACGTGACACCACTCACGTCAATGTAGTGACAAATAATGGAGCGCAGATTTCTCCCTCCATTCATACACATAGATATGCATTCGCACATTCAGCAAGACATAAATATAAACATAAATATCTAAAGCACTCTGTGTAGATACAGCAGTGAGTGAATACCCCGCTCCCATGCTACATAAGGTATCAGAGCCAGTGAGGATGGGCCAGATGAGGATTGCCTCATCTGTGAAGAAAAGCCTGGTGAGTTTAGTCCTGAATCTTGACAAGTGGCAAGGAAAGTGAAGCTCAGAGATAAAGGTGTGCCATGAGAGCAAATGATCCAAAGACCCAGGAGTGAGAAAAAAAAAAAAAGCAACACTTCTTTTGCTAGCTGCAAACTACTTCTAGTGTGCATGAGAAGGGCTTGAAAGGGAGTGAGTAATAGGGTGTACACTAAAGGGTGCCATGGACTCCTCTAAGACCTTTCCATACTTAAAGGAACCTGTGTTGAAAGGCTGGAGCAGAGGGCTAGTTGGATACAGAGTGAAAGGAGAGAGGGATCCAGGGTGAAGCCCAGGTTTTTACTGGCTCCAAACAGTACATGTACCAAATGGCGGCAAGAAGACATGGGAGGCTCTAGGATCTAAGCCTGGAATACTGAGGCCCTTGATCAGGACAGGAGCAGCCCCAACGGAAAGAGGGTCCACTAAATCGACAGGGTGCATTCTATGATATTTAAAGGAAAATGACATCTTTTCTGAGGTGAGATTTCTGGCACCCGGGCACTTAAACGTTAATCACAGAAGCACCGCTGAACGAGTAAACGGATACAAATCACCGGGGTGAAAGCCTTGGAGGAAAGAAGAGGAACAGCCCGAATAACAGTGCTGGAACCAAACCAGGAAGAGGCAGGCAACTAACGCCTGCAATTTCTTCAAGTGAGCTCATCCTAGCTCTTTCTCTTTCTCTAGCTGGGCCCACATAGCTAAAATCTTCCCAGAATTAGAGGTGGAAGCAATCCCTGAGATGAAGTGAAGGACCAAGGACACAACACTGGTAGCTACCACAGGGCTCTCCATCCTCTGGGCTGGGCCTCTCCTTCTAAGTTCTGGCTGAGTCTTTCCAAAGACAGTTTTTGGAGCTGATGCAAAGCCAGAGTGAAGGGAAAACATCACAAGTGTTTGCTAGGCTCCATTTTCTTCCCTTCCTCATCTCCAGCCCGTTCCTTTTATCTCCTGTCCATGGCCATGATCTGATTTTTTCCCCCTTGCTCTCAGCTCTTTCGTCAGAATCTGCCAGCTCCATTTACTGGTCCTCCAGGATCCCAGTCTCCAGCAGGGTAGTACTCAGCCAGTGAGTTCATTCAAGCAGCTCATTCAGTAGTCAGCCTGCTGGTGCCCTTCTCCTGCATCTGAAGGTAGTCACCAACAACTTCAGGACTCTCCACGTTTGGGGTTGTGGAGGGAGGTCTTGGTTTTTGCCGCAAAGTCTGGAGACACTGCTGAGGAGAGCAACTGTATTCATGTCTTAGATTCTCATGACTCACCAAAAGTTGAGGCTTAAGACAATGGAATGGTGTTGATATTACAGTTCTAGAAGTCAGAAGTCCACTATCAAAGGGTTTGTGGTTCACATTATATTTCTATGGACAGTGGCCATTTCTCAAGAGGCGATAGACTGAGTGGGAGAAGTATTAGCCCAAAGTTACAGGAGCTCAGGTTTGCATCACATCACACAATTGAATAAATCAGCGCAGGGCAATGCAACCCATCCTTATACAGAATATGCTAGAACCACTGTAAACCACTGTGTAAAGAGACTCACCTCGATGTCAGACTCATCCACTTCCCTGAAGAGTCAAAAATCTATAGCAAGGTATCTGGACTTCCAACATTTGACTTTCCCGATATTTTGCCAATACGAATAAAACTGACTTAGTATTTCCTTCTTGTTCAATTTATTTTTAATCCTTGTTCTTTCACAAAACGCAAGTTCACATTAAATAATAATCACTAAGTGTAAAAATGGTTCTATATCAGCCTTTCTAAGTCAGCGTCATACTTCTAGTAATCTGGCTTAGCAAACAACAGATTGGTGGACCTGGCAGAACCCTCAACTCCCCCAAGTTCTCAGTTATGTCTCAAGCAAGATGCGTGTAAATGACAATGTAACAGTGTCTACTACCATTGAGTGACCACTGTCTAGCCACTAGGCTCACAAAATCACATATATGCAATTCTATAATAAGTGGCTATGCAAGAACAGAGTAAACAGGAATTTGACTCGTCAAGGCTTATGAAAGGAATTGATCTATAGACAAATGTCATTAAGAGAAGCTAAGAGGGCCAAGACTCTGTGTTAGTCTTCACAGAGATGGGCCTACAAGAACAGCTTGAGACCAAATTGCAAGAAGTCTTATTTCATTTTGGGATTCTAATCCAATCCTAGGAGTCATAAAGCATTTAGATTATGTGGTGAAATGAGCTAGAGATTGCAGAGATCAGTGTCTTGTATCATGGAGACTAAAACCAATCAGGACTTGGTAGTGGCAGCAGAAGCAAAGGAAAGGCTCAGATGAAAGCGCTATTATCCTCTATGTAAGTGAGACAGACAGGGTTAAGTGACATTAGAAAGCAAAGGCAACAAAGGTGGAACCCTTGGGTGACTAGATTTTCTAAGGTGATGTCATGTATGGAAGAGAATTAATAGAGAGTGAACTTAAGAATTTACCACATGAATCTAGCTGAGTTCCTCTGCAAGTTGAAATGCCTTGGAAAGCCATGAGAATGGGGCCACAGGCAGCTGGAAATAAGATGGGAACTCAGAGGAAAAAGCTAGGCAGGAGGGATGGTTCTGGGGCCATCAGAAAATAAGAGCGAGCAGTGACCATCTGAACAGGAAGCTCACAACCAGAAAGGCCAACCGGAAGCTGAGGTTAGAGCGCAGGGAAAAGGAGAGCCAGCCAGCATATGATGCAGAGAAGGGGAGGGAGGGCTTGTGAAGCTGGCGGGAGGCTAGGGATATAAACTACAGTGTTTGAAGCGCAGAGAGGTGTGTGCAGGAACCAACAACATGTTCTTCCCTCCACTTCCTTATCTATTATTAAGATTTGAACTAGATGGCCTCAGAAACTCCTTGCAGAGTTCACAGTTGTTAAGTGTTGTGGAAGCGCAGCATACTCCATCATCAGTGAGCATCCCTGCAGGTGGCTTGGACACAAGCCCTTCATGGATGTGAGGCAGTGCCAGGTCCTTGGGCATTTTCGGTGCTTGTTGTCTGCGGTATGCAGTTTGTTGCTGTATGCACTATGGTCCCCTCTTTGGACTCTCTCTTTTCATTCTCACATACCCTTGAACCACCTGATCCCAGCTAGTGGATGAGGAACTAGAGGTGTCAAAATAGTACTGTGGCACATACACACACACACACACAAACACACATGAAAGTTTATGAATAGAATCTATATTCTGTTAATTAGGGCTTCAATCTTATCCATTCAGTTATAAGTATCCAGAAGAAAAGGAACAAGCCACACCCTTTATTAGGTCTTTAAAAATAACTTTATTAAGATTTATTTCACATACCATATAACTTACTTACTAAAAATATACAGTTCAGTGTTTGCTACATTCATAGATATATGTAGCCCTGCCATAGTTCATTGATTTCAGATGAGACCGGGCATATTCAATATGGTATTCCACAACCCCTAACCCACTTTCTGCCTCTTATTCCTTATTCTATATTTTATATGAATAAAATAATTCAATATGTGATCTTTTATGATTGACTCCTTTTACTTAGAATAACATTTTCAAGGTTCATTCATATTCTTGTGGCCCACTAGTATATGAATACCCCACATTTTGTTTAGCCATTTGTCACCCTGATGGGTGTTTCTACCTTTGGCTGATTTTAGCCAGTGTTGGAGGTTGGTCTAATGGTTATATTTTGATGCTAATTACTGGCCCTCAAGATCTGGTTACTGCCTGGATTCACCCATCTTTATTGTGTAAACCTACCTGATTTGGCTGATTAAACAGCCTATACCTGGGCAGGGGAGGATGAGGTAGGTGTGGCTAAGGTTCCTGGACTTTTGAGGACAGGAGAATCATGGGAGACGGACAGGTGAAAAGAGAGGAAGAGGGAGGACACCACAATGGATTATCGTGGAGAAGAAACCAGGTGGGCCAAAAGGAAGGACTCTAATAATAGTGTGGAAAGGCTCAAATAAAAAAATACAAGAAAGTAGTTATAAGATTATGGATGGAAGAAAGTCCAGATGAGGATGATTAAGGAGAACGGTATTGGATGGGGGCTGGGAGGTAGATGGTAAGGTTATTGAAATAGTGTAGACGGAATTATCTGTACAGCCCAAGGTGTTTTAAGGCAATTATAAAATCTAACAGGTGTCTGTGTCTTATTGATTGTGATAGCAGGTTAAATAATACCACCATAATAATCATAGGGCAAATAATAACTAACAGCATTTAGCCCAACATTTTTTTTTAAACTACAACACCAGTGCTGCTCTGAACATTCACGCTCAGGTTTTGTGCAGGTTCTTTGTCATTCCCCTAGAAATTAAGTTACGGAAGAGGCCGTAGGCATTTCTCTTTCTATGAGTGCCTCTCACTGTCCCCCACACAAGGTGAGGTCTCCATGGATATTTGTCTGAGTGGCAAGAACACGGTTTTCAGCCCAAGAGAGTAAAGCCACCAGGTCCATCTAGTCCCGTTCTAGCCTCTGACCCCTTTTAAGCCAGAGGAATGGCTCCCTCGTGCCTGAATAACAACTCCATCGCATTTCTTCATTCCTGTGACTTTGTTTCTATCCCCTGCACTTCAGGAACGGATGAGGCAGCCATCATTGAAGTCTTATCCAGCAGAACATCAGAGGAGAGGCAACAGATAAAGCAGAAGTACAAGGCGAATTATGGCAAGGTATGCAGGGCTGTGCCAACCTCAGCCTCCGCTATATACCCTGGAAGGGAGGACACAGTTAACACCAGAATACAGTTTAAGAAAAAGGCATAAGACTAATGTTACTCTGTCAATTTAATACTTGTAAGTCAATAGTCCTTAACTCATTGTTTTTCAGTTGACTTCATTTTGGTATTGAATTTGCTCATTTTTCATTCAGTTTGGACTAATTCCATATAATAACTTATAGGTCGGATAGTGATTTGAAAACCAATTCTCACAAGTGGGGCTTCATACAGAAATTTTTGTGTATTCAGCTGTCTTTGAAGCCCATATTTTTTCATAGATCCTTGGTACAGAAAACTTTAAAAAATTACTTCTTTTTGGGGGGATGAAAATATAATTACATCATTTCCCCTTCCCTTTCTTCCCTCCAAACTCTCCCATATAACTATCACTTCCTTCTTGAAAATTCATGGCCTCTTTTTTCACTGTTGTTACATACACACATGCAGGTGCACATACATACATGTATATGTGTATATATGTTTATAAATATATCCCTAAATACACAGTGCAAGCATTCAGTGTGTATAATGTTACTTGTATGCCTGGTTTCAGGGCTGGCTATGTGGTATTGGAGAACCAACTGGTAGATTCTTCCCTGGGGAAGTCTATTTCTCCCACTCCCGGCTTTTATCAGTTTCCTGTGGAGCTGAGGCTTACTTGACCTTAGTTGAGGCTTAGTGGAACTTAAGAGTTTCACTCATGCTAGTAAACCCTCTCTACCACTGAGCTGTGTCCTCACCCTTTTTTCTACTTTTATTTTGAGAAAGGATCTCCGTGATTTGCCCAGGCTGACCTTGACCTTGAGATTGCCTCAGTTTCCAATCGTGGGGGCTCATAGCCCTGAGCCACTGGAGTTAACTATGCAAGGTGAAAATCATTATGCTACAGTCTCATTTGTACTGAAAAAGGCTTCGTAGTCATTTCTTTAGGCTTTGGCCTCCCCAGAGACAGTAAGGATGGTCACTTCAGTACCCTTCTTGGGTTTCAAACAGGATAATGCCAGCACAAACCAGTAAACAGAAGTTATAGCAGTCATAGCTGCTTCCATTTTATAGACAGGAAAGACAGTGCGTATATGGTTTATATGTAAAAGCAATGTATTTACTGGGCTTTTTAAGAACTGTATATTTTCTTTCACAAGTTAACACATATATCTTGAGTATAGCCAACTTAACTTCAACTTTTCCTATACTGTCCTCACACTTCCTCCTCCATATTTAACTTTTGTTAAAAAAAGAAAAAAAGAAAGAAAGGAAGGAAGGAAGAAAGAGAGAAAGAAAGCCCAAGTCTTTAGTAAGCAAGGCCAACATCTATTCCCAGAATACCAGTGCCAGAATGGAATTGTTTACTTCTATAACAAATGGTCAAACGCTGTGATGTTGCACAGATTTGTGTGTGTGTGTGTTAATAATCAGGCTTGTCAACATCATATTTTATGAAATCGAGTGAGTCTCCAGTTTGCCTGCATTGGGTTGCAGTGCAATTTTCATCCGTTTCCACATGCCTAACTCTTAACTAAGCATCCCCCCAATTTGTATGTATTTCTAGCCCCCAAAACAGAAGTCAGACACAAGCTGTCATAAACTCTTGTCCAAAACACAAGTAAATGTGGGCCTAGGGACTCGTCTAAAAAGTAAAAAGAAAATGTGCTAGCACAAAGTTCGGGAGACTTTCCTGTGCCAAGCATTTGCTGATCTTCTGAGAGCTGAGACCACCAACAAGATGCTTAAAAACCTAGAGGAGGTCAAATGTTCAACTCCAAGTCCTCACATGAGAATAGCCATACCAAGGTACTGTGGCCAGTTTTCAGAGAATCCAGCACAAGGGTCCAGGTTTCCTGAGTGTGCTTCTTGGGCTCAGAAGCATATAAAAATACCAGATTTGCTTTCACGCTCGTGGATCAAAAGATCCAGCAGCTGGGAGCTCTCCGCAGTTCTAAACAACACCAATATGACCTGAAAAAAAATATTAACATGTCTAGGGACTCACACTGGATAGTTCTGAGAAAGGCCTGCCTTTCCAGGATGTGGTGTTAGGTGAAGGGACACTGAGGGACAGAGGCCTGTTATCACAGTCACCTTCTTACACGGCACATTCCTTTATGAAATCTCCTGCCTTTTTCTTCCAAACCCAGCACTCAGAGATCTCTCAGAGAAATAGTTGATTTGTGTTTCCTTAGAAAATTCTTTCCAGGATGGAATAATAACATTCTTGCATACTATATATTACCGTGAATATTATTTGTGCATTGAATGTGGGCACTGTGCTGAGTTTCTCAGGGATTCTCATTCCCCCAACTACCCTACAACATAAGTCTTGCTATTCTCCTGTATAAAAACACTGGCCATCAGTGGAACTTGTTGACTCTTTTCTAGTGGAATGTTTGGGGGGGGCAAATGCTTCATTTTCTGGTTTACTGGGTGAAGATAATCTGCCAGCTTTTCGGGGCTCTGATGAACTTCAGCAGAAAAAAAAGAAAGCTCTCTGAAATCTGAAATGTCTGGATATGTTCTTGCTGTTTTAATTCATCTTTGAGGGAGATGCCTCTTGGCCAGATTTGAGGGTGGGGGAGAGATGAACAGTGGTGACCACTATCCTAAAGATCAAGTGGCTCTTGCCCAGATCACTCCTACACATCACTAGGGTGGTGCCTGGCCCTGACACTCAGGAGTAATGTAGGCAGACACCCACCTTCTCTTCCCGTGACACGTCCAGCCACCATCCATTTTGCTCTGTGCTTCCTGCAGGATTTAGAGGAGGTGCTCAAGAGTGAACTGAGTGGAAATTTCGAGAAGACAGCCTTGGCCCTTCTGGACCGCCCCAATGAGTATGCCGCACGGCAGCTGCAGAAAGCTATGAAGGGCATGGGCACCGATGAGACAGTGCTCATAGAGATCCTGTGCACAAGAAGCAACAAGGTCAGTCTCATTTGAGCCCTTGGTCCCAACCCCTGGAGGACAGGTCATTCATACATCAGAGATGGCTGAGCCCCACTGGAGGAAGCTAATCCCCTACATGGTATCCATGAATGGACAAGCTTCTGAGCAGAAACATATCTGCTAAGCTCATGAAGGAAGAACAGCTCTTTCAGTCCTCCAGGGTTTGATCTTCAGGTTGCTGCCCCTGGCTTCACAGAAGAGCTATGTCAGTCTGGGTTTTGTTTTTCTAATGGACACAATTTTCATACAGGAGGCAGAATTCTATTTTATCAGCTCCAGGTCTGCTGTGGGTTATCAATGAGTAGCAAGTATGTTTGAGTCACTGCCTCCCATGTGGCTGTTATCTAGCATAGAACAGAAAGCTTCAATAGTGGACAATGGTGGTGGTACGAAGAATTCCAGTGAACAGTCCCCATGACCACTAGCATCTTCCTGGACAATTCTGTATTAGCACTTCCTTGTTGATTTTCTTTGGGGCTTGGGCATTTTGATGTTGCTGTTTGGCTTCTTTCTTTCTCTTTCTCTTTCTTTCCTTTCCTTCCTTCCTTTCTTGCTTCTTCCTTCCCTTCCTTCCTTTCTTTCTTTCTGGCAGAAGTTCATGTAACCAAGACTGGCTTCAAATTCATTATGTAGCTAAGGGTGACCTTGAACACCTAATCCTCCTGCCTCTTATCCCTGAGTGTTGGGATTATAGGCACATACCACCAAAACCAGTTTTATGTGGTACTGGAGATCACATTGAGGCTTTCGTGCATGTTAGGCAAACACTCTACCAACTGAGGCACATCCTCAACCCTGATCCTGTGTCCTTCTGTCAGCAGGTCTCCCCTCTTAGCCCTTGAGAATGCACCACCCCTTCAGAAGCTCCGCATTTGTTAAGGTGCAGGCACAACCCAACTTGTCTTTGTTTCCCCAAGCTGGGAGGATCGAGAGTAAGATCCGCGAATCATTCTTAGAGACCCGCCCCCTCCACAACCACTGGTTGGAGTGGAATGGGATGGCATGGCAAAGAAGGTGCTAGAAAAGCCCAACATTCTGAGGCTCCCGGGTGGGGTGAGGAGGACAGAGGCAGTGGGTAGAAAAGATAGCAAGGAAAATCTGAAGTGCTGCCCTGCCACCATACTTCCACAGAACGACAAACCCCCGGTGCTGGCCCTGCTTCCTCTGCGTGACCAAAACTCAGGCTCAGTCATGTCCCCACAGTGCCGCCATGAACCGACCACTGCAGCAATCTCCAGTCCTCTAAATCTCCTCTAAAACCCCTCCATTTCTTTCTTTTTCCTTTTTCAGTGCTGGGAACTGAACCCAGAGCCCACACATACCAGGCAAATGCTCCACTAATGAGCCGAATCACTAGCCTGTAACCCTCCCATCTCAAGGCGATAGGGTAGAACCTCAGAGGAGGAGGAGCACAGACCCGTCTGACGTTACTCCATTTTCTCCATTCATGCCCCCCCTTTCCAGAGATGCCAAGGTCCCTGCAGTGAAGCATCCAATATCAAGAGCAAGCAGTACCTTAGCAGGGTTCCTTTAAGATGCAAGCAACCAGCAAAGCTCTTCTTTCAAGCAAATAAACTTTAAAAAAAAGAAAAAAAGCAACCCCCCTCCCCCCCACACACACACGGTGAGGTAGGGAGAGGTTGGGTTCAGACAGCTCCCAGTGGTTAAGTGGAACAAAAACAAAGGGAAGCTGCATAAACAAAAGTAATGAGCAGCCCCTACCACCTGGCCTGCCTTCCCTCCCCCATCACAGGCCACACCTGCTCACTTGGTGGCCACTGCACACCTGCTCCTCCCTGACTTGCTTATGAGCAGGGACGCCAGGAAAAGCCTGTTCTTAACCACTGCTGGCTCTGCCGAAAGTTGAGACAGCTCTGAGGTGGGCGACCTGACACATAGGTTGTAAAACAGCTCCTGCCGGGACACATTCGAGAGGGCAACTCACACTGCTGAACCACCAAGTTGTTTAGAGTGTTGGCAAACCAAAAAACGACCTGAAGCCACCACCCACCCTTGGAAGGCTAGCTAAATCAACTATGGCTTTAGAACAGGGCGCTTTCCATCCCCTCCAAAAACACATTGATGGTCTATGTTAAAAAATGGCTGCCTCTCCAAGACAACGCGGAGTTAAGAATAAGCCGCAGAGCAATAAGCGCTGTTCCCCACTGTCTAAAGGTACGATGCACACAGAATAGGTCTAGGAGCTCTGTTGCTAAGATTCCTTTCCTAGGGGAGATGTAAACAATGTCTTCCCCTTCGGTCCCAATGACAAACCAAGTACGGATCCACAAAATTCACTCTGGGGAACAGATGAGTTTACTGGGCTTTCTTAGAGGGCAGTCAGCGAGGGTTTATGGACAGGAGTGTGGCTGACCTTAAAGCAGTCACACTGAGTCTACACCAGGCCTGGAATCCACCACCCCCTCTCCGTGCCCATGGCTCTGTAGATGCTGCTCCCTTCCCTAGTCCGGCTCAGTCTACATACCTCTAGCCCCTCCTTGATGTCACCATTACAATTAAGGCAGAATTACATATAGCTGATTGGGAGGAGTGGCTGTAAGGGTCCCCATGACCTTCTACACCCCTTCTCCCATGACGGTCAACAGTCAACAAGCTCAGCTGTTGTTTTTCAAGTGGGTGGTTGAAGTTTGGCTTGGAGGATAAGTCAGCCCATGTGCAAGTATACAGGGCGGTAAAAGACACCTATGAGATACACCCTGGGGATGAGGGAACGGGACTGGGCTAAGAGATAGGGGGAAACATCGGCTATTAGCCCAGCTACAATACTCCTGCCTTTCTGTTTTCTTATTGACATGTCACTTTTGTAGTTATGTCCGGACCCACAGCAGGATGGGGATATTGTGATTTACGGTTCCGGGGTGGGGGTGAGGGGTAAAAGCCCATGATGGCCGGAAGGCATGGCAGCACAAGCAGGAAGCTGAGAGGTCACGTCTTCAACAGCAAACTTGAAGCAGTAGAGTGAGGCTGTAACCCTCGAAACCCTCTGCCAGTGACATAATCCCCCACCCCCACCCTGTAAGGCTGTACCTTCCCACAACTTCCACACACAGAACCAGCAACTGGGGACCAAGTTTTAAAATGCCTGAGTCATGGGGGACATTTCTCATTGGAACGACCACACTATCTTAGTAGCACTGACTCCTCCCCGACCTCTACTCTTTCCAGCCTTTTGTAACCACCATTCAACTTCTCATGACTATGGGATTAACTTTTTTTATACTCCAGAAATGAATGAGTTCATGGGGCTCACGACTTTCTGTCTAGACTATTTCATTCAACCTAATATCCTCCAGGATCAACCGCATTGCTACAGGTGACAGAATTTCTTCCTTTTTATCAGTGAATAGTATTCCAGTGTATAGATGTACTATATTGTCTGCATTTGTCTGGTGATAGATTCCCACACCTGGAGATTGTATGCATACACTACTTATATGTTTGAAATGCTTACACAGAGAGAGCCATTGTACACTTCCCATAAGCAGACTTCCCATAAGCCAGAGCCCTGCTCTGTAGAGACAATCATCTTAAGAGAAAGCTATGAAGGCCTCCTGCATCTGAAGACAGACTTGTGCCCCATCTCCCTATTTCCTATTGACTCCCAACTTAGACACTAATTGTTTCAATCATCTTCCTAGGAAATCGTCGCCATCAAAGAAGCTTACCAAAGGCGTAAGTAGCTTTTGTTCTGGTTTTGGATTGAGTATGTTGCTTTTGAAGTACCATTGGGAACTCAGTCATCCACTTTCTTCCCCTTTCCCTTTCTCTTCCTCAAAAGTATTTGGCAAGAGTCTGGAATCTGATGTCAAAGATGATACAAGTGGAAACCTAAGAAATATTCTGGTGTCCATGCTACAGGTGAGAAAAAGCAGGCTTTGCCTGCTTCATGATCTTAGGAAAGAATGCTTGACAGTGTGCTATGGTCACTAAAAACAGGGCAAAGGAGACAAGTATGCTTAAAACACCAGAGAAGGGGTCAGGGGTGCAGCTCAGTTGGTAGAGTGTTTATCTAGTGTGGAGGAAGCCCTGAGTTCAATCCCCAGCACCATGTAAACTGGGAGTGATGGTTTACATTGGTGATCCCAGTATTTTAGAGGTAGAGACAGGAGGATAGGAGGTTCAAGGCCATCCTTGGCTACATATCAAGTCTGAGGGTCACCTGAGGTATTCAAGCACATGTCTCAAAAATGAAACATGAGAACAGTGTTAGAGAGAGCTCAGCAACCATGGCTCTGCCATCTCAGTAACTGGGAAACTATCACTTCTTCAGCACTCTAACCTACTGCTTCCAGATTACAACCCCTTTAGCTGATTTCTGTCATTGAAACTCAGACCCCAGGGCAGCAGAGCCAGTGCGACACAACCCAGGAGCAAGAACCATCTGACCCCAAGCAGACCCCTTTCCATGCACAACCCAGCTCACTTACAGGATATAGCTAAAGTCTAGACCTGTGGGAACCACAAGATCTCAGACAGGAGAGTGGGTCTTATAAGATCTGACCCTTCTGTGACATAGGTCCTAGGGCTCTGGACAGATGGCATCCAGTTCTCACTGACAGACGTCTGTCCACTCTCCCCAGTTAACTTCTCCCACTTGGGCACACTGACAGCAGAGAACATGACTGTGTAGATTTCAACCAAAAAGGGAAGGGTCTTCTGTTTTACTGCCTCAAACATAACAGCTCAGTGCATCATGGCCCATTATCCATCAGTGTTCATGGGCCAAGGGTCCAGGCATCTGTTAGCTAAATCCTTCATGGAGCCTCTCACCAGGGTGAAACCAACTTGTTAGCATATCAGCCACCCAAGGCTCAAGGAGAATTCATTTCCTTGGGGCCTTCTGCCTGATGTGCTAGCTGTTACCCAGAGACCATTAGGAGTCCCTGGGGCTTTCTCCAGATCCTTACTGCATGCCCCTCCACCCTTGCCACCACCAGGACAGCTTATAGTCAAGCTGCCCGCTGTCTCCAAGGCAAGAGTTCTTCTGGGACTTCCACCTCTGATCATTAAGAACTCTCATCTGAAGAGGCCAGGGGCCACCCAGGATAGTTTCCCTTTGGATTTCATTTGCTTGATTACAGACCTGGATTACATCTGCACAACTCCCCAATGCCATCTGACACAATGTCATTGTGAGGCCACACCCAAGGAAAGGGGATTATATCAGAGGTCCAGTCACAGGGTCATTTCAGCACTCTGCCACCCACCCAGGGCTTTCCTTAGAGTCCCATAGTCTTCCATGACCAACTTTCAAAGTTCTCAGGTATTGGCCACTGAATAGTAGCATTTTGTATTTGAGGAAGAAGAATACTTGCTTCCTAGTGAATTCCAGGTTTCTATTAACTTTCACTGAAGACTGTGGATTTGATGAGTGACAATTGTGGGATGGAAGAGAGAACATGAATCACAGAAATTACATTGTTTTCAGTCTTTCCCAAAAGATGGCAGCAAAGAGCAGGCCTTGCCACTCTGTCAGGCTGAGCTGAGCTTCAGACACACACACACACACACACACACATGCCCTCCACCCCCCCCCCCATACTGACCCTTTTCCCCAGTCATCCCTGTATCACAGAGTTCATTCAGCTTTTCTGTGACCAATCAGGTACTTGAGTTCATGACAATACGGTCAATCTTTGTAGGCCACTCGTGATGCAGAAGATACTGTGGACAAAGACCTGGCTGGTCGGGATGCCAAAGATTTGTATGATGTAAGTGTTTTGTGCACCTGGCTCCACACATTCTTTTGGTTTCTGACTTACTAACTTTGCTTTAACAAGCATTTCTTTGTTTCATGCAACTGAGAGTTACTTTGGAATGAAATACGTCCTTTGATAAATAAATACAAGCTACAGTCTGCATAGATCATATTATAAAGATTTTGTTCCAATTCTTATGCTCTGGGGTTAGCCACCTCAGATCCATGTTGGGTCACAGGATGGTATAAGTAATAATACAGGCAGACATGGCACATGTACTGTGGGCTAGAAGCTCTGAGTTTCCCATATATCCACTTGGCTTCTAATGCATGCATATTTTGTACTTCTCTGTAAGCGAGGCCTACTCGTGGTCTAATGGGTTCTCTCAGCTCTCGCCTTCTTAAAGGAAAAAAATCAGCTGAAAGGCATAGATAGTTTAAACAGACATTTATTAGCAAGGAAAACTCGAAAACACTTCAAAGAGAGATTGGAATGGGATTCCAAATGGGACTCCCCCCCAAAAAAAACACCCCAAGTGGAGTGTGCATTATGAGTTTTAGGGTATTTGTGCATATTTATGAGATGGGTGGCAGAAGCAGAGTAAGGTGATACCTTGTCTCTCATACATCATGGACCAGATCTCTATTTGAGGATATTTTTTCCCATGAACCTCTAGAAAAGCCCACAAGGTAGAGAGTCAAAACCACAATGTAAGTGATATTGTAATAACCTCAGGGGCTTTTGAGGACACAGGCCTTTACTTGGTGTTCACGCACAGCAATAGGGAAGGTTCCCTTGTCACTTTGGTTTCTGATATACTGGGAGCAACCTCACCATAGACTCAAGGACATTTAACCACAAAGGGACATTCGGATGGTCAGAAGACATAGCTACCATGACAGTTGTAGTTTGTACATTACAGTGGATCTAACTTCTTGCCTACCAATGTCAACAGCAGTCATGTTCCGTCGTTTTGGTATGAGTTCTTTTCACAATGTTTGCACTTGGCCCCTAAGGCAGGCGAAGGGCGCTGGGGTACTGATGAGCTTGCCTTCACTGAAGTCCTGACCAAGAGGAGCTACAAGCAGTTGCGTGCCACCTTTGAAGCCTATCAGATTGTAAGTTGCAAAGCCCTGAGGCTCAAGGGTGCCTTCTGAAAGCACCCTGAGCCGTTTCTAACAGAAACCGAGATCTGGGATGTGGAACTAAGTTTTGAGGACGGGATCATTTACATCAGTGGTTCTCAGTGGTAGGAGAAGGGAGGCCGAGGACACACACACACAGAGAACAGCCCAACTATGCAGAATTGACCATCCTCAAATGCCTGACTGAGGCTGGGATACTCCTGGTAACAACGCAGCTAGGGTAGCATAGAAATGTCATGTTTAGGAGCGAAGATGGACACACAGAGGGTCCAGGTGCAAATCCTGGATGTGCTAATAGTGAATGACTACCCTCCTTCTCTTTTTGTGAGACAGACACCAGGGCATCATCATCCCTCAGAGAGTCATCTTAGGCATGAGGTCAGGGGCAGGCTCAGAATGCTATCCGGCATGTGGCAAGCATACACATGTTTACTTTTGCTTTTATGATTACAATTTACTG
Organism: Pachyuromys duprasi; assembly: GCA_028658305.1. Lineage (NCBI taxonomy): Eukaryota > Metazoa > Chordata > Mammalia > Rodentia > Muridae > Pachyuromys > Pachyuromys duprasi. Next base: position 39,852,832 of record CM053752.1, read on the forward strand.
TCTTGCAGGACAGATGTGCTATGCCTCAGAGAAAGGCTCCCAAGGAAAACATGCATAAATTATGTTTCTAGTCTCACGACCATGGTGAGCCAACAAAATGAGCTGGCTATTTCAAGGTACTTCGTGATAAGTCCCTTTCTGAGAGAAAAAAAAATCATTAATCTGCAAAAAGCCTACAGGGAGTTTCTGATTTCTTTTTGTCTTCCGTTTTGTTATTTTGGAGAGTGCTTTTACCTCTTCAAAACATTTCTAGGCCCAGTGCTTGATTTCAGTTTCAAAACAATATCCTAACTATCATGTGGGCTGATCGGCTATTTTATGGTGGCCCACAACTGCAGGACAAGGCCAGTCTGCAGAGCAAGGAGCCACCTGTAACTTATCAGGACCACACAGCAGGACCACAGTAGCAGAAGTGGACGAGAGCGCCAGGACTCACCAGCTGAGTTCCTACCTCAGCTGGGGCTGGCTGCGCCTCACTCAAAATAGCCTCTCCTGTGTGCTGCCAGCAGATGAAAAGACAAAGCCTTGGAACTGTAGCCTTACTGTATTCGAGTCTTGAGGGCCCCGCTTTTAAACCGTGCCCAGTGTCATGATCAAAGGCAGCTGCCTCCATCCTCTCCATTCTCCACGCCTGAAGCCGGTGGCCGCCGACCTGAAGGACTTATCTGTGATCTACGTTCTCTTTCCATGTCCGAGGGCCACCAATGGTGTTTTGAGGATGGCTGACATCAGTGATCACTATAGAAACACACGCACACACACACACACACTTCATGAACTAGTGGCTACCTCAGTAAAGTAGTGAAAGCAAGTGACTAGGATCTAGGCCATTAGGGCAATGTTGGTCTCTGAACAGCAACACCATAGTCACTTGAGAACCCATCAAAATAAACATTCTCAGTCTTCTCCTTGGCCCTGCTGTACCACCCTTCCTCAGGTTTAGGTCTTGAATCTGATGTGTGATAAAGTTTGAGAAGTCAGCTCTAGGCTTAACCTTGGACAGGTTATTGGGGCTCTGTGCCTTGGTTTCCCCAGCTGTAAAAGAGGGTTAATAACATCTACAGAACTAGGTCTTGTTAGGTAGGATGAGCAAGGATTCTATGAAGGAGCAAAAGCAAGCAGTCAGTACCTCACCTGTGGTAGGGGTTCAATAACATCAGCAATTGTTAGTTGTTTCCCTTTGTAAACCAACAGTGGCAATGGACAAGTTAGGGAAACGTGATTTCGGGATCGTTCATAGGAAAGTAGCTCTAAATCAGCTCCCAGAGCGTTGCCGGGCTGCTGCTGCTGTGTACTGTTAGTTTTCTTTAAGAGCTCACCTGCTGTTAGAAGCCAGCTTTCCCCAGCCCCCTACCTCCCACCCCACCCCCGCTCCATCAGGTTTTCACAGTCACAGGCCAACAGCACAAAGACACCAGTGTGGCACCACTGGAGTGTTGTGTGTTACACCATCCTGGAACAGAGGTGAATTTAATTTTTGGAACTACGCCTCAGGGGTTTGCCCTTTCTATGGCCCCTCTAAGTCCAAGTCATAAGTTCTGACTCACCCAAGATCAACTCCAGATCAGGCGACAGAACCTCAGACTGCCACATCACGCAAAGTGATCACGGTCCTGATCTTATTAAACACAAAAGACTGACATGGTTACAGGGCCAAAGTGAGTTCTGCAAGCGGGGATCAGCACATGCACATACCCACGGCGCATGCAGCCACCTCCACGTCATCAGTCCAGCCTCCCTGCCCAGCATCAGGACCAGCATGGCATATATATCTCCCTAAGTCCCTGCAAGAGGCTTGGCCCTTTCACTGCTGGCATGCTGTCAATTTGGGGGAATGCGTCCCCTGTTCCTCCTGTAATCTCCACACAGGCGCTGTAGCACATTTATCTGGTCTCTGAGATTAGTTTGGCCCAAAGATCACCTTGAGAAGCAGGTGTTTCAAGAGCTGAAATGAAAAGTTTGCAAAGGAGGGTCCCGATAGCACGGGCCAGCTCACTGTCTTCAGACTGTTCGTGGGGTCCGCTCGGACCCTAGGCAGCTGGGGTGAGAAAAAAAAACGAGAAGACATTTATGTGAATATCGCCCCCTAGAGGTACATAAGGAAGATTCCCCTAGACAACCGGGCATGGCATCCGTGCTTAGACTTAGGTGTGAAGCCCACCTCCTGCTCCTCAGAAACGCACTTGTCCGTTTTTGTCCACTTTGGAGGCTAAGAGTCACAGGAAACTGAAAGCCACTCTTCTGGTTCAGTCCTAACAATGCAAACAAAAAGTGGTTTAATGGGGAGTGGGGGCTCTGTCTTGTTTTATCTTTTTGGTTGGCTTTTTCTTTTCTTCTTCTTTTTTTAACCCAGACCTGTGTGAAAAAAAAAATCCTCATGAAATTCAATCTCAGTCTACACAACAAAGAGCCCAGGTTCTGGGGAAGTGATACCCATCCCTTCCAAAGCACTGACTCCCACATCAAACCCCAGAAAGGTGGCTGCAGCTCAGGAAGGGAGAGCACAAAAGCTCCTGTTTCCTTGGGATCTGGTGTCCTCCACTTCACAAAAGACTTCAGACATGTGAATGGAGAGAAGGGCCTTTGTTATTTCCCTCACCCCTGGCACACACACACATACACACATATATTGTCCTTACATCACAAAGAATGTTTGTTTGCCTTTGTTTTTCCGACAAAAGCCCCAAACTCTGCTAGTGTGTACTCAAATGTCTCAATTATTTTGAGGATCAATTACGTCCTGTCCTCAAAGCCAATTTCTAAGAAAGACAAAACCCTCAAAGCCAGCACACTCCTTTCTCTTTATTTGCCTTCCCTGAGCTTGGTCCCAGCAGTGTTTGTGTTAAGGTTAGGCATAATTTACTTTAACTTTAGTTTCTGTAAATATTTGGAAAGAAACCTAATGTGTACTTCTGTGCCAAGCGACGTGAGCCGTGGTGAATGTATAAGACCATTAGCACTCACCCAGCATTAAAGGGAAGTGACATTTTGATGTGGTCAGGCCCTGGCTTCCAGCCACTGAACCCCCACTCTTTCATGAAGTGTTAGAACAAGTTTCATCATGAACTGCACAGCCTCTCCTCGATTTACCCAAACTGTAAGTGATTGAGTCTTCAGTCCCAACACAGATGAGAAGAGGGAGACCCAGGCCAGAGTTCCAGCACAGCCTCCCAGGAACTTGCAATGGAGAAGGTAGAAAACATTTTGGAAACTAAGATGCTATATAATATAAAGTATTATTATTGCAGGCTGAGGATACAGCTCAGTAGGTGAGAGTGCTTGATGAGAGAGCATGAGAACCGGCATTTGAGTTTCATACCCATGCAAAAAGCCACCAGGAGTGCCACAAGTGCCTGTCACCTCAGAGTTGTGGCAGGGGGACCAGTCCTCCTCCACTGGCCTCTCTATACACACTATCTGTGAATGGGTGTGCTCTCTCTCTTTCTCTCTCTCTTCTCTCCCTCCTCTCTCTCTTTCACACACACACACACAAATACATACTACATATACAAACAAAAAATATTGTTGTGGTATCTATCCATCATCCCTCCTAATTTTACAAATGAGAAAATGGAAGCTAAAGAAATGGTATTGACTTGGGTCAACTTGGTCAACTCCTCAGCAGCGAGAATTCCCTTTTGAATGGGGGTAGGCGAAAGAACACCACCTTTCCACCTTGCAATGCAAGAGACAGGTTGGGTTGTGCCCTTAGAATCACAGCACTAAATCTAACACCATTTCTGAAGGAAGCTGAAGGCTAACAGCAAACCCTGCAGTAATTCTTGGGCTTTGTCTGTCTCTCTCTCTCCAGCTCATTGGCAAAGATATGGAAGAAGCCATTGAAGAAGAGACATCGGGAGACTTGAAGAAGGCCTATTTAACTTTAGGTAAAGCAAATCAGGAGAGTGCTGCTCCGGGGTGGGATATGAAGGTCTCCTGACTGGAGTCGTTCCAGAAGTACCATATCTAAGCAGCACTGGGCAAGGCAGAAGGTAGATGTGATGCAGCTTTTGTTCTCCAGGGAGCCTGAGGGTGGGAGTGTCCAAAATGAAGCAAGGAGGCAAGTCTCTGCCCTCTGTTAATGACACACCAACCAGTCACTGGGTACGGGCTGTACCCCAGGACTATCTGCAACACTGAGCAGCCAGCTCACTGGGAAGGCGACTTCTGAAAAGGAAAACCCACTGTCAGCAAGGAGTCAGCAAGGAACCCTGCCACTAAAGGGAACATCTAAGTGAGGTCCATCACAGTGTCTCCCGTGATAGCACTAAGGGTATGAAAAGTCCCTGAAAACCTCTGTCCAAAGCCTGGGACCCTTATCTAAGCTCAGGTAGCACTATGCAGTTTATATGACACACACTGAAAAGCACCCACAGTCAGGACCTATGGGCAAGTTTCTGCACGTGCCTGATGGCCAGGGGGTTTCCTTTTCCACTGGATTCCCTTCAGTGTTCCCAAAGAATGAGGTCTGTTTAGAAACAGAGGGGCGGGAGGCTAGATCTTGGCCATGCCAAGCCAACTCCAGGACCTTCTCTTCAGGTGTTGCCCAAAGGCAGGAAATAGCAGAGAGATGGGCACAGGGCCATGCCTGGCATGCTCCCTTTTCCTTTCTGCAAGTCCTGGAATGAAGGCATTGTCCATTGTCCACACTGCTGTGGTGGGGAGTCCTGGGAGCCATTGCAAATAGCACAGGAATGGAGAGACGTGCCCCCCAGAAAAAGAACCAAACAAACGACTTTGGAACCTAAAATATGTGCTCTCATTGCCAAACTTCTCTGTGGAGTTCTGAGGATGTTTTGTATGCATAGTTTTATTCTAAACAACATCAGCAGTTGACCTTTTTCCCTATCTATTCTCATTTTACATTGAAAGTAGCAGAAATCAAATGATGTACAGAACTCTAAACTTTATCCACACTACCCACACCCCACACTGAACACACATGAGACCTGTGTGGACAGCTGTCCTCTGGGCTTCATGAAGGATCTACCTGATGACTTGTTCTGAGGGTCTAGACCTTTCATTTTCCGTTGATATGACAACCAGGAAGACCCCAGAGCACAGCCCAAAGATACCAGCACCACCATTCAGTGACAGTGTCTGCCTGGCACCTGCCTGACCCAGAGTTGTGCTCAGTGTTGGATCAGAGGCCTGGAAGACCCAGTTCTTACTCATAAGGAGCTGAATGTCCACAAAGAACACACACACACATCAATATACTTAGTGACAGTGAAGACAGAAAACGGTAAGGATGGTAATAAGGAAAAAGCCAGGCCCTGGAGCTGGGCTGGGAGCCGTGAGCCACAGGAGCTCATGAACTCAAGGTTCCAAAAGTAAAGAGGCTTAGAGAAAATCATGAGAGTCAACCTCACGAAGGCATGGCTTCACAGGTGTTCTCTAGACACCCCCAACTCTACTCCACTTGTCTTGCAAAGACATCACTTAACCACTCAGATCTACAGGGGCTGAGATCACATGATTGCTACCATGTACATTTTTTCAATGGGGCCCATGAGCCACCTGCCTCAAAAATCTCCTGTTAGTAAGATTTCCTGGACCCACCCCAGGCTCACTACAGAGAAAGAGGTGGGACCAAGCCTGTCATAAGCTCTCAACGATGCTTTTGTGCTCAGTAAAGTTGCAGAGCACCACTTCTTGAAGGCAAGAGGGTCAAGGTATGGTGAGCCATGGCCGGTGTTGCTTCCACTCAACATAAACAGTTTTACTGAAGATATTCCCCAGCTGTCCTGGTCTAACCTTTTGAGGGATTCCTGCTACTTGCTCCTAACAGAGAGGTGGCCTTTGGACATCCGTTGGTGCTGTGTGGCATAGAAAAACTTTGTGGATGCCAGTAGCTCAAAAAGCGTGGAGACACCAGTGGGTCTCAAGCATGCACTCATTAAAGTAACACGGGGTTTCCTACCCACCTTACATCAGGAATTTGGGCATAGAGACACCAGAAACCTGGCCCTCAAGTTTTCCACTAAACTTGGGAATCTACTGTATGGCCTGAGAGAAAAAAGGAGATTGGCTCCTGACCTATGTTCTGCTCCTCTCCCTTGCTCAGAAACATCAACCCCACAGATAGTGAATCCCCTGCTCCCAGCACAGACAAAGGTTCACATTGCACACTTACATTGAATTCATTACTATTGTTAACATTGAAAAACTGCTGTGATTCTAGCACTGTGTCCCCCGTCTGAGGCAAGAGGATTGCTTCAGATGGAGGGTAACCTGGGCTATACAGTGAAACCCTATCTCAAAACAAAGCCCCAATTTAAAAAAAACCAAAACCAAAAAAATACCAGTAAGCTTTCTAGGGATATTTTTCTCGAAAAATATCAACAACCCCAAGAGTAAATGGTTCATTCCTCTTAAGCATTTGTAGTAGCGTAGGCCTAGGAACCTGGGAGGAGGGGCAGGAAATGCAAGCTTTTCCTCTGGGGTGGAGGTGCACCCAATTGCCTGGTTGATGAGCAAACACTAAACCTCATCAGTTTATAAACAGAGCAGAGATGGCAAGGCAGGGTGGGGGTGGGGGCAGAAAGGTGCACACAGCAGCAACGCAGAGAGAGTACCGGTAGCAGGAGGGGCAGACATCTTTATCTCACAGACCAAATGAAGGATGCTCAGGATGGTAAAACAGAAGACACCCAAACATGTGCCGTAAGGAAAACAAAGGGTGTGAGGCTTGCTGAATGCAAGGAAGCAGGATGTGGTGCAGCCGAGCAAACCTTCTGGACATGAGGTTCTCTCACGGAAGGCTGCTGACCAAGCTGTGTTCCCACAGAGCCCCGATCGAGTCCCAGAGGTTCCACTGTGTAGCACCAGCTAGCTATGTCCATGAGTGAGACTCCAGACCTCCACAGTATGAGGAGGAGGAGGGCCCACGTACCTTCCCTGGGGCTTACAGAGAATAGAGGCCATTCTCCTCATTCTGCAGTGGTTCTGACTCAGCTTGGGCTGAAGAGCCTTGCTCTGCTGACCCAGGGAACCTTCTAGATCTCATTTCACAACAGTAGAGAGTCATATCCTTCCAAAACGCTTCCTGTCAGGTCCAGAAGTCCCACGGGAAGAGGGGACACTCTGTGCCTATGCAGGATCTCCGTGTTGTTCACCAAACCACGAGAACATTTCACATCCTTCTTTTCCCTCCCTCCCAGTGAGATGTGCTCGGGACCTCGAGGGCTATTTTGCTGACCTACTGTACAAGTCCATGAAGGGTATGGGGACAGACGAGGAGACGTTAATTCGCATCATTGTGACCAGGGCTGAGGTAAGACACTTGACTCCAAAAACAGGACTTCAAGGTCTTTTTCCCCAACTGATGTCATTGGCTATTATTATTATTATGTTTCTCAAGAATGTAAGACAGAGACAGCCCTTCCCTTCCTACAGTATGCAGAACACGTTGGACTCCGCCGCAGGCTTCTCCTTCTTATTAAAATACAATACTGAGAGTTGCTTCTATTTCTGTCATCGGTGGCTCCAGAGAGCTGGTGGTGCTCTGTAAAGAGGAACTGGTGGAGTTGTTCCAAGGTAGCACAGCTACACCCAGCGCTATTTTAAGGAAGACAAACCAGAGACATGAAAAGGGGTCACCCTGCAACAGGGCAGAGATAATGCACAAATAATTTCCTCACTCCTTTATTTAAGAAAGCACACCTTGCAAGTATGTTTTTTTTTCAGAAAAACAAAACGAAAAACACCAACCCCACCCACCCCTGCACAAAAGTCAACAAAACAATTTCTTGGGATTTTCTTTTCAATCCTGACGCTCTCAACAAGCCATTTTAGACACACTTTTGTCTAATTATCATCGCCCCCCACTCAAAGTTAACAGAACAGATAATACTGAGTATCTGTTTATGCACTACACGAATTGTACTTCACATATGAAAATGTGGAGCTTCTTTTGCTCCTGAGGACCAGTTTGTACTGCATCTCAGAGAAGAATGTTGAGTGTCAGGGAGAGAAGGGAAGGCGTAGCCAAAACCTTGGAAGCATCCACGAAGCTTTACCCAGAAGGCCTTGGGCTGTCAGGCCGCAGCCAGAAGGGGACGTGAAATAAAAGGGATTGAGGCAAGCGTGTCACTGCAGTGGCAGAAGCCTTGGAGAATGAAGGGAGCTAAGCAGCTAAAAACCACAGACATCTTTCCAAAAAAAAAAAGTTCAGTAGAGAGGGAGAGGTATCAACCCAAATTCTGACCCATGCCTTTCGACAAACACTTAACATCTGACGTTGTCTTTAAATATAGCTTCACAGCAAGGCACTTCTTTCGTTTTTATTTCTGTTCCTGGAATTTTTCCTCCCCCTCTTCCTTCTCCTCTATGCCCTCCCCCCTTGAGCAGCCTCTTTGCCCCTGGAGCTGGCACGCTCTCCTCTGTTCTGGGCCTCTCACCCTTCCTTCAGGGGCTTTGCCTTCTTTGTTTCTCCAGCTCTCAGCAACACAACCTCTAGCTCCAAAGAGGTCTCAAGAGGAGCAGGGTTCTGTAGACCCCGAGAGACACTAGATTCCACCAGAAGGCTTGTCAGGATTCTGTGTTCACTCGCATATAGAACACATGATGTTCAATTCCATCTCAGAAGGGACCACATGTGAGTGTGGGCAATTTCCACATGTGGTCAGGTTCTTTGGAGTGTTTCAAGCCCAGGCACATATATGTTCAAGGGATCCTCTAATCTTCCACATGCACCAGAACAAAATGCCAAGGCCCCAATCCTGAACTCCATCATCTGGCCCCTCCCCCAGGACTGGGCATTCAGCAAGGCAGTGGGGTACTCACAGCTCTGTCCTCCAGGAGTCTCTGGCTTGAGATCAGCACCGGCTTCAAACAACTCCTTACTCCCCCACCCTCTCCTACCTTTCCGTCTCTCTTTTTCTGAGCATCGCCTCTCACTGATGAACAAGAAGGGGAACCAGATGCTTGTCTAAGGCTTCTAGGCCTGGTGTGTAAGGCAGAGTTCAAACCAAAACCAAAACACAGCAAGCAAAACATTGTTTCTTTGTAAGACTTGTTTAGTCCTCTCTGAAATTACTACCCCCACCCAGCTCTCCACTTTATAGCTGAAAGAATCTGAAACAGAACAATGTTTTGACTGTTTCCCTCCAGCTCTTCCTTCAGCCCCTGGGTTCTTAAGCTTTCTATGAATTAGCCCCTACATAAGTCCTACAAATAGTGACAAGTTTGAAATGTGTTAACGGGAACTATTATCCTTCCTGATCTGGTACAAGGAAGCAATACATCATTTCTTCTTTTTGATTATTATTTATTTTATGTGTGTGGATGTTTTGCCCGCACGTATGTCCCTGAAACACATGTGTCTGGTGCCCAGTAGGACTAGAGAGAGTATTAGATCCCTCGGAACGGGAATTATAGGTGTTGTGAGCTGCCGTGTGGGTGCTGGGAACCAAACCTGGGTCCTCTGGAAGAGCAGCCATTGCATTTAATGGCTGAGCTATCCCTTCAGGCAGCAATGCTTAATTTAAAAACTCCACCTAGAGAATCATCTTACCCTTTTACCAAATACTGTCAGACTGACTTGGAAAGCAACCTGGCCCACCACCTACCTGCTTGTGTACAGCTCTGCTCCCCAAGAATGACTCATTTTCAAATACCTATAAAACATTCAAAAGAAAAATACTTTGTAAAACATGAAAATATATGCAATTTAATTTTAGCCTCCATAAATAAAATCTTAACAAACTACATGCATGGTGTGTGCATGTGTGAGTGTGTACATACACACATAAAGAAGACACTTCTACTTTTAGGGAGCTAAAGGAGGCTTCTCTTTTCTTGTCCTCAAAGTGGAAACAATGCCAGCCCGGCCGCAAAGGGCTGTTTAAAGACATAATAAATGAATACAATGGCATAGGAAAGTGTCTGCCGCTTACGGCCACACACCTTCCTGTCACCCATGCTGCTGTCATCATTCCCGCAGGTGGACCTTCCACGAATAAAAGCCAAGTTCCAGGAGAAGCATCGGAAGTCTCTCTCTGACATGGTTCGCTCAGACACCTCTGGAGACTTCCAGAAACTGTTGGTAGCGCTCTTGCACTGATCCAAGCCTGAGCAATGGCAGCGTGGGGAGACGCCACCTTATCGGGATTCTTCAACATAATAAATCAAATCTCCAAATGGGAGAAAGCCTTCACCTGCTGGATCAACTGCTCATCAACGTAAAAGGTGCCCCTAGGCCAAGCTGTTGAAGTCAAAAGCAGCATCCTCCAAATGCTCCAACAGTTCACCTTAAATGCTAGCTTAGCAAGAACCTAAACTGCCCCCCAGCCTTCCTTTAGCATTTTAAGTGGATGCTTTCTAAGCACAAATGAAATCAACAGTTGGTGGGGGGGGGAAAAACCTGAACATTCATAATAAAATGTTTAGAAAATTATGTGCCTCCCAGATGTATATACCCAAAGCAGAGATTAAATGGCTAAAGCGGAGTAAAGGCAAGATTAAACCGTTTGTTCATTTCCCTTCTGTGTGTTCAATTTCAAAGCCTTTCTGTTAATTACAGTTACGGTTTGTGCCTCCATCAGCTGCTTTTCCAAATTGGCTGGATGAACTTGGGTTCTTGCCTGAAAAATAGAGAACTTATGAAATCCAAATGTACTGAGGGATTGCAAACATTGATTAGCAATCACCAGGGATGGCAGTCAAAGCCAGCATCAAGGAAAGAGAGGGACCTGCCTATATGAAATGTGACCAGACATAAAACTCACTGACTGTTCCTGGTTCAGTGTGATTTTCTTGCTTCTCTAGACAAGTGGCTCACTTGAGTCTTTCTTCTGATCTTCAAATATAGTTAGGCTAAGCAGAGTACCAATGGGATCATGGTCAATGCTCTGCCCTCCGGTGGATTGATTCTACAATTATAGAATCTCTGCTCCAAGATGCTGGCCTTGTAGCCACATGAAGCCACTCAGAGACTGTCAGGATAACTTTGATACCTTGGGCAAGCCATCCTAGCTAGCTGTCCTGGATGAGATCTGTGCCTGGCACTGCTAAGTACCACAATGTCATACTTAATCCATAACCCTATGAGGTTAGTACAACTTCCACTTATGAGTTGAAGAAACATTAAGTAACCTGTCTAAAACCTTTTAGTAAGCAACAGAATTAGGCTTCATATGCCAAGCTGGATGACTACAGAAATCATGCTACTGACCAAGTTTCTCAGAAAAGCAACCTGAAGGATATGTGTGAGAATGAGTCAGTAGCCATTCAGCACTCATTCCTCTATCTTCCACTCACCATGGTGGGCTCCACTGACAGGAAGGGAAGTGGAGCGTGGGCGATTCTAATCTTTCCAAGCCGTACTGAAGGCAGATGTCTCCGTCAGCGCACAGAGCCCTGTAAGTGCACTCCGAAGAGCAGACAGGTCAAAGTGCAGAGGGCAGGTATCTACAGAGTGCTCAGACACAAAGGGGGCATCGGTATCACCCATCCTCCCATCAAGGCTCAGAGAACATGCCAGACAGGGATAGGGGAAAGATTGTAAGCGCCACTGATGCAAAACAGTGTCTTCCAAATGTGACATAACATTGCACTTGGAGACTCCTAGCAGTTGTGGCTGCTGCGTTAATATCCGCTCATGAACAAGGCAGTCAGTGTTCCAGCAGAGGCGGGGTAGGAGAACATGAGCCTCATCCCTAGCAGAGGATGCATCCCTCGCTGAGGATGCATCCCTCGCTGAGGATGCATCCCTCACTGAGGCATGGCCCTTAGTAGGTTAAAAGGCCAAGAAGCATTAATGGACAGATGTTTGGGCACATGGGTGGTATGAAAAGAAGGACAGGCTGGCGAGGCTACCACAAGCTTGCTGAGTTTGCACTTTGACCCCGGGAGCAATGGATGTTCTCCCAAGGTAGGGCTCTCTCGCTTGAACACTGGCAGCCACAGATGTCTACATAAACAAAGATCATGATCAGATCTGAACCTTTAGGAGTCATTTGGGTAGTGTTATAGCAAACAGTCCAAGCATTCAATGTAAAGATAGATGTCATACTATGGAATGTCCTTTTAGTAGTTGGAAAATGGTGATCCACAAGTTAAGAAGTTCTTTGAACATTGGTATCTACCCAACAGTCATTGTCAAAGTTGAACTTTCACACATAAAAAGTTATTTTTCAGGACCTAGTCTAGTAACACAACATATGAAATCTACTTGTCACCGAACAGAGGCAAAGCAATCAATGCTTGGGGCCTGAATTCTGCAAGAACAGAGAAACAAAAGAGTGGATTGGGAAGAGAGCAGGTCAGGATGATTCACAGAAGAGAGAGGTGTGAATAAGACAGAAAAGCAAGGCCATTTGCTCCAAGTCACACAAGGGCAAAGTTAGGACTGGAATTCCACCCCATTCTTCTGACCCCAATGCCTGTGTGCCAGGTCATGGCTTACAATTGCTTTTGTCCATGGCTTGGTTGAATGGAGCATCCAAATGTGCATCCCTGTGACCACTGAATATCCACTCACCACCTATAAGCAGGATGGGTCTCTGCGTGTCTGACTAAGTAAAAACTTGTATCTGCTCTGTCCTGGGACTGCCACCCACCTCCTAGCCCCTGGCACCCTAGCCACCTAAGAAGTTTTCTCTTTCTTCTTCACACTCCTACTCTACCTATACTCTGCCTCATTCTTGCTGTGTCCTCAATTTTGGAGGAGAGGAGCTTCCAGGGCACATGGAGAGAGAGGGAGAAAGTAAAAGGAAGAAGAGAACAGCTGTGTCTTAGCCTCCACTGAACAATCCTTTCACCACCCTGCCATTCGTCCCGGGCCGGCGGAGGAATACCATCTCCTGCCACCCAGATAGTCAAGACACCACAGTCCACTTCCAAGGGTACAAGAAGATAGCATACCATGCTGTGATAGCCCAGCATGCATTTCCCCAGGAACCTCTGCTTCAGATTCTGATGACACTCTATGCTGCTACTTATCCCAGTGAGATTCTTGGGGCATTGTGGGTAAGCAATTTGGAGCAAACCAAGTAAAGATTCACCCCAAAGTACTAAAGAGTCTCACCAGCAGCTCTGGGACATTAGCCCTATTTACTCTTCAAATTCCTCTCAGTAGCTTTGAGGGTCCCAGGTAGTCCCTCAATGAATGCCTACCCCTCTTTCACCCACTATGCTTGAGAGGCGGAAATCCTATATGCTAATGCCCCGACTTGTATTCCATGATGTCACATCAGCATCTTGAAACGGGTTGTGATGTGTATAGCATGGGGACTGGTAGAGTCTGCAGACCAGGACTCACTGCTGGGTGTTTACAGTTATAACCCCACACATTTCAGTCTGTACAGACGCGTATACGTGATATACACATAGGCACAAACAGATCAAAATCCATTTAGGTTTCTATTAAATGAGTTTGTATGATGTCTTCATCTACTATCAATGCTACATGGCTCTTGCTGGGATGCAAACGCTGGCATCTAGAAAACAACACGCTGGGGCAAGAGGTAAACTTCTAGAGTCAGTAATAAGACTCAAGGAAATCCACAGTGTCCTGCAGTTGCCAGTGACTGTATTTCCACTTCATGTGGCAGGATTTCTTTTTACTTTGCTTACAATCTAGAAAGTTCAAGACTATGATCAATACCTGGTAAGTGCCGTGGGGGCTGTATCGCAACATGGTGGAGACACAGAAAGGAAACCTGCCACACAAAGGAGGCGCACACATGCATGAGCCAAGAAGTGAGAGAGATGCCAAGCTAGCTGACAGCAGTCTGGTCACCTGGACGTCTCATGAGAATGAGAAGCCTTCTTCCTTACAAGACAGTTCCCTTTGACCCAATCACCTCTCATTAGGCTCCACCTTTATAAAATCCTAATAGGTACAAAATTAATGTCGATATGTAATTAATGAAAAAATAGGATGTTAAAAGATAACTGTAAGAATACCCAGGTATATGCTGTATTCTCACTTATATAGATCTGATCAATAAAACAATAACACATTCACTTAGACACTTATTTAATTCATGGATCAAGGCCATAATTTCAAAGGGTGCCAGGACACTGCAAAAGCTAGAGCTGAGAAATGGTATATGCTTACTAAACAAGAACTATATTTATCTAGTGAACACCTAGAGTACTAAAATTTTACTTCATGACAGCAATCAGGCTCACAAATACCCAGAAATAGAATTAAGGGTTTTAAATGTACTTAAAAATGTCATACAAAGTCTGATTAGACTCAGGTACATTTACTCAAAATGCTGAGATTCATTAAGTGGTGAAAACAAAATGATTAATCCCTCAAGCCAATGCCCATTCTCAGTGTACATGTAATCGGGGATGTGAGGTGTACATTAATTGGTGAAGCCCACCAAGCTGTGAATCAATATCCTGACATACCAAAGTTTGAAGACAAGAGAAATGTTCTAATATAGTTTTAGATTATGTATCATTTTAGCTAAAGTAGAGCATAAGGTTGCTTTACCATATTAAAAATTTACTGCAATAATTTTTCCACATAAACATTCAGACTTGAACTCCAGGACTAAATATGGCATGATTATTTTGCTTTAAATCTGTCAAATATCTAAAAATTGACAATTTAAAAACTAACGAAAAAGTTGGAGCAGTGAGACTCTTACATCATTGACCCACTTTTTATTTATTTATTTATTTTTATATCAATCACAGGTTAGGTACTTTGCATCCCAGGTGTAGCCCCCTCCCTCCCTCATCTCCCTCCACCCTGCCCCCTCCAAGTCCACCAACAGGGGAGGACTTCCTCCCCTTCCGTCCAACCCCCCCCCCATCCTGTCTCCTCAGGGCTGGCTGCAATGTCCTCCCCTGGGATCTAGCCAGTCTGTCACTCCCCGGCTTGTATGGGGGAGGGTCAAAGAGTCAGCCATCAAGTTCATGACTGAAACAGTCCCTGTTTCCCTCACTAGGGTCTTCAGTCCTACACTGAGCTATCATGGGCCCCATCTGAGCAGGGGTTCCAGGCCACATCCACACATGGATTGACCCACTTCTAATGGTTAACTCTTAGTACATAACAAATTCAAAGAGTTAATGAATCCTTGTATTCATTCCATGGCGTCTCTGTAACCAAAATACAGATACTAATATCTTCTGTTTTTGAAGTAACCAACTCCATGAGTTCAAATCATGTTCAGCAATACTGATGCCACACAGAAGGGCACAGGGCAATCAGAGAAATTGGTACATACTGGGGAAATCAGGGAAGCTCAAATTAGGGCCAAACCCTGGAAAGTTTACAAAGCATCTGGATTGGATGGGGCCTCTTCCCAGCAAAACAGACCCACAGCTGGGAAGAACCAACTGCTTTGTGAGCACCTGGATGAGAAGGGTTATTGATTTACGTGGAGCACCTGTACAATAAGGTGCCAATCACTGTCAGCCTCTGTAGCCTCAGGGTCACTTGCCTGTTGGTAATTTTTGGTCTCCAATGAGTAGCACATTAGGATTGCTTAGACTATAGACACCTCAAGACAAAAGAGACATGAGGCACTTTAGACTCTAAACTAGAGGACACGCGCTGACTTTGAATTGCTCCTCACAGGGAGGAGTGATGTGGGACCAGGATGCTATGACTCACCAACCAAAGTGGACAGCACTAATTATCTGAACTCCAAACCCAGCCCAAGTATTAATTTTGTTTTACTGCCCTGAAAACAATATCAATGTTGTTGTTTTTTCAAATCCTACTGAACCAATTCAAATTAGAACCAGTCTTTCAAAAAAGGTTGAGCCAGGAAAAAGAATAAAAAGAACCATAAAAGCAAAATCATTTCAACACAAGGATTGTGTTCACTTCACATGTTTCTAAAACACCAGTATGAGCTGAATACACGTATTTCTGTCTAGAGTTCTTCTCATTCAATCCCATTAGCCCATTTGTCAGAACAGCTATTGACCTAGTCTCTCTGCAAAAGCTGTTGGCAGTTTGTGGTTGCTGTATGGGCTGGCAGATTGTAGAATGTGAGTAGGAGGTCCCCAATCTTCTGGAGGATTATGAACTTTGCAATAGCATTTTGTTTCTGTGTCCCGGCCTATTTATATCTGTTGTATTTGCCACTGTTGTTAAATAATGTCGGTAATTCCTAAATAAGCTGATCAGATATGAAGAGAGAGGCCTGTTCAGTTCCTGCGAAAGCCAAATTGAATATGCTGAAGAAGAGGAGAATGGAGGAGATAGAGATAATTAACCTGACTGTCACTTTGACTAGATTGAAAATCACCTAGGAAACACACCTCTAGACATGTCTGTGTGGGGATTTTCAGAGATGTTTTAACTAGCGAGGGAAGATCTACCCTGAATACAGACCGTGGCATTTCACAGGCTGGGGGTCCTGTGAAGAAAAGCAGGCTGAGTACCAGAATTCATCTCTCCCTGTCTTGTGACCTTGTATACAATGTGACCGGCCACTTCATGCTCCTTCCTCCACGCCATCACTGTGATGGAATGCACCCCAAGACTGGGAGGCAAACTACAAGCAGCCTTCCTTGAGCTGCATTTTTCCAGTGTTTTGTCACCATAAGAAAAAGTAGAAACCTCAACACTGCATGCCCATCTGTGGCTTACTCTTCAGTTAAAAGTCTCAGTAAATTCATGTACATTTTCATATCAAACATAAAACTGTTGTAAGATGTTCTACCCTAAGTCACTCTATAGGCTAAAATATAGAAGATGTACTATACATATGAGCTGTGCCAGATGAGAGGGCTTCTACTGTATGCACACCTTTTCGTCCTTCTGAAACATTATCCTACCTGGGATTACATTCCAGCTTCTTTTCCGGTCAAAGGTCCCATGACTGTCACTAGCTCGTCCTCTCCCATCCTATCCCCCACTGAAGTGAGTGAGAACAGAGGAGGAATGAGAAGACCCAGAGAGGGAGCTGCCTGCCTGCACACTGCCCTACTGAGACTCAACTTTCTCATCTGTATCATGGAGATGCATACTCCTGATCACCTAGTTAAGTGTCTAAGGGGAAAGAACCTTCACAGACAAGAACAAACTACCCTGGGAGAAAACAGGAAAACTCTCTTGGCTAACAATGGATATCTTTAAAAAAGAAATATTCTGTGTCCTTTTGTATGTATATGTGTATATGTGCACATCCATGTATGTGCAGGCACACATGAATGTGGAGGCCAGAGGACAACACAGCTATTCTTCTTCAGGTACCATCTACTTTGACTTTTATAACAGCATTTCTCTTTGGCCTAGAGTTAACTAAATAGACTAGGCTGGCCCCAGAACCCACCTTCCCCCTGCCCCAAGCTGTAGAATTACAGGCATGCATTTATATATATATGTGTGTGTGTGTGTGTGTGTGTATAATATGTAAATATATGTTATATATGTGTAAACATATGTGTTGTAGCTGGCAATTAATATTTACTATTGATATATCTTCTGGTAAAGCTGCTGTTAATCCTAAACAGCTGTATACCCAAATCACCACACAGACACTGGGATTTATTTAACCTAGAACACAATGCTGGGCAATAGTTGTTCTATCCTAAACCTCCAAGCCTATGTAGTTTCAACCATTCAGATTTCCCACATTATACTTGCTTTTTGTGATAAATTAGGTCCAGTCCATCTCTCCACGTCATTCCAAGACCTTTCCTCCCGTCTTGTTCTCTCCTCTGCTCTTCTCCCCTCCTCTGCCTCCCACCTTCCTCTCCTCTGGCTCCTCCCTCTCTTCCTGCTTCCTTTCCATTGCTCAACATTGTGTCTAGTTGCTTTATTTTGGCATGTTCACACAAAGTTGAGACAGGTGATGCATAAGAACATTATACCAACACAAATGTGTGTGTGCGTCATATATATATATATATGTATCATATATATATGTATCATATATATGTATCATATATATGTATCATATATATATGTATCATATATATATGTATCATATATATATATATATATATATGACTCTAGCAATTGCATCCATGTCCTCAAGTTACAAGGCAAGTCCATTACCAACTGAGCTCTTCCTCTAGTCCGCTTAGTATCTTTTTGAATTTACCAAAACAACAGCAAGAACAACCACACTGATGCTAAGTACATGAGTTGTAACTACCTCTAGAATCTTTGTGTGGACTAAATGGCAGAACACAGTGGAAGCACTTTGCAGAGGTTGACAAAGCCCATGAACTTGCATATATCTTTGTTCTTCACCAACTCAGTCCTAGTTGAAGAAGAGCAGCCTGTAAGACAAAGAAGAGAGGCACTCAGACCTTAGATTGGACAGTATCATTTATTGGAGGACTTACTAATGGATGTGTGACATCAAACAGTTGGATCAGAAAGAAAGCCATATTTAAGGCTAAGACAAAAATTACTTCATCCTAGCTAGAATGCACCTGGTTTATATTAATACAAAAAAAATCACATGAATCCCTGGAGCCAGGGTTGGACTGTAAAGTCTCACATACCACTCTATCAGATTTATTTATAGTTTTCTGGGAAACTAGGCAGCAAGAAACAACTAGCGCCACTCAAGGGTGATTCTGATTCAAGATGGCTGCAGTAATGCCATGTAGCATCAGATACACTGTTATCTACCCAAGTCATCTCATCCTCTGTATTGAATGGCCAACCATGAAATAGGAGTCATGAATCAGTCCACTACAGAAGGAGGCACACAAAGAAGCAAGTGCTGGATTCTTGTCCTTTCCCTCCTCCACTCACACAACAGACTAGCTTGGTCTTCCACAGTTGGTTACCTCCTGCCTCCATGCTGTTTCCCTCCTCAGAGCCAGGTGCCTTCCTAACTGTATCTCCCCCATGCTGTCCCCAGGCACCTAGCCCCACAGGAGGATTTGCCACTCTCAGATCTCAAGATTTCATGGGGAAAAAAAGAGTTGTTTCCTTTCTTCCAGAGTGTCCAATAAGCATCCCATATTAAACATGTCCAGTGCAAAACCTGGTCTCCTAAAACGGTTTCTTTCACTCTTTCTCCCATCTCAGGCACCACTTTCATCTACAGAGTTCCTCAAATAATTGTTCAGGAACCAGCTCTGATTCTTCAGACACGCCATTTACTCCACCCCTCCAAACATCTTCGAGTTCCCGTGTTTCAGACCTCCACAGTAATCACTACATGGAGAGACCGCTTCATCCCTTCTAGCCTGGACTTCACAACGGCCTCGTGACCAGGCTCTCTGTTTCCCCAGGTCATCTCTGGAGTCTTCTGGAATGCCAATCTGTCATTCCCCTACCAGACACAAGCCACCCTAGGCATTTTCCTCTTGCTCGAACTTAATATGCTTCTTCCTGCCTCGGTTATTCAAAGCTTGAAAGTCCTTCTACCCAGCTTCCTCTTTCTCCTAGGTACTCCCACAATCCCATCACGGCATACATGTTACCTCTTCCGAGCCCAGTCCCATCCCATGACTACCCTCAGAGCACATTCCAAACTTCCCTTAATTGTTATCCTATTTTGCCTTGGAAGCTGTCACCATTCAGTTATCCCACCCCTTTACGTATTCAGTGTCTACCTCGTCCACTCTTAGAACATAAGCATTAGAAGGCCTTAACTCCCGCACCTAGAACAATGCAGACATGAACAGAGTAGATGCTCAGTGAACTGTGGTTGGCCAAACAAACCCTAACAGGACTGTGCATCTTCTCTTCCTCCAGCCAACTTCATCCCTCGCCTTCCATGTTTACTTCCTGATACGGTACAAGCACCAGAATACCAGAATACCCTCCCCTCCCGACTCCCAGGAGTTCAGTCAGTCCCTCTGTATAGGCGTACTTTTTAACTCCGTTTTATTTATATTTCTTAATCCTC
Source organism: Pachyuromys duprasi (assembly GCA_028658305.1). Taxonomy (NCBI): domain Eukaryota; kingdom Metazoa; phylum Chordata; class Mammalia; order Rodentia; family Muridae; genus Pachyuromys; species Pachyuromys duprasi. Next base: position 39,872,631 of record CM053752.1, read on the forward strand.
TTTCTCCCCTCTTCAGCCCAATCCCTTCCAACATCCCAACACCAGGTAGGAGAGACGGAACATTAGTGGGGACATGGAGTGTAGTCATTCTTAGCTACTTCCTGATGGTTAGGACCGTCGGGTTCTTTGGGGCCAGTCCAATCTTCATTTCAGGAGATCTCCAACTTCTTTGTCTCACTGCATCAACAGCAACCAGGAGCAGCAGGAGTGGACACCAGCAGCTTTCTCTCTCTCTCTCAGTGCCCCAGCACTCTCTCTGGGCTCTGGCCTTTATTCTCCAGAGTCCTCAGAATTAAACTGTCTTTAGCTGGGAAAGAGCCCCCCTCAGAGCCTGCATGTGGCAAATAGTTTGCTGCTGTGGACAGTCTGAATCAGTCCCATATCCTAGACCTGGGATCAAAACAAAGACATGTTCACATCCACAACACCCTTCTGTGTTCTTCCTTCTAGCTAGTTCCATCACAGCCCTTATTGCATTATTCTCCATAATTATTTTTAGCCATATGCCCAAGTAAACTAGGGGCTCTGTAAGGGCTACATGTTACTCAACCTCTCTGCCTCTAGTGCACATATCAATTCTCTCCATACATTTCTCACCTCCTTACCTTCTATAACTACAATATAATTATGATGGTTTGACTGAGAAATGCTCCCCATAGGCTCCTGTGTTTAAACACTTGATCCCTAGAGATGATACTGCTTGGGTAGGTTATGGAACCTTTATGGGGTGAAGCCTTGCTGAAGGAAGTGAATTACTGAAGATGGGATTTGAGGGTTTATAGCCTTGTTCTCTCTCTCTCTCTCTCTGTGTGTGTGTGTGTGTGTGTGTGTGTGTGCGTGTTTCTTTGTCTCTGTCTCTCCCTGTCTCTGTGTCTGTCTCTGTCTGTTTCTGTCTCTGTCTCTCTGTGTCTGTCTCTGCCTCTGTTTCTCTGATTCCTGCATATGGATGAAACGTAACCAGCCAGCTTCCTGCTACCTGCTGCCTGCTGCCATACCTTCCCTGCCATTATAGACTCTATCTCTCTAGAACCATAACCTAAAATAAACTCCTTCTCTTAACTTGCTCTTGGTCACAATTTGGTTATAATTGCAGCAAGAGAAGAGTAACTAATACAAAGATTAAACAACCTGCCCTTCCAGCCCTTTCTCCATCCCAGGCTGACTTTATAGTGCTTACCTTCATCACAATATTCTCAATGATCCATTGAAGTCATCTACTTTCCCCCGCTTCTACTGCTATCTCCCTGGTGCTTAGAACAGCGGCTGAAACACAGTAGGTGTTCACAGCACACTGGTATAAAATGAGTCACCTAACATCTTTGTTAAATAAAGGAATAATTAATTGATTAACCACCACCATGCACTCCAAAAGCAGAGAAGCTTGAGGCTATGTTTACAGTCATTACTCATGTTTTTCAAAACAATGCCCAGGAACATGAGTCATGAAGATCACATTCTGAAACAGATATTAGGGAAATAGCAAGAAGAGATTCAGCTAACAAGAAAAAAAATGTGTGTTTGGGGGGAGGGGCTCTAGGGCACCCACCCCCTAAATTACGGACTGCTTGCTTCTTTTGTTTGGCAGTAAGAGCCTGAGCAGGGCACCCAGTCTCCCTACTGCTCTCTTAATCCCAGTCCAATGAGACCATTCAGCAGTTGGCCTAAAGCTAGTCACCTAAATGTTCAGTTTCAACAGAGGTTACACTGCAGTTGACCCAAAAAGGTTCACAGAAATGCTGGCAAGCAGAGGAAGTAGGGATGACATCCAGAAAACAGGTTTCCAATACAGATTACAAAAAGAATAAAGACGTTTTAACTGTCTCTTCCCAGGAGGGAGCCCTCACATCTGCCTTCATCCAGGCCAGTGGGTTAGTGAGGGTGTGAGATCTGTTATTGACATCATGTTAGCACCTTTCATATGGCATAGAAATCTGTAACCACACAAGTCACATGGATCCACAATATTTCTGAAGGGAAAATCAATACAAGTTGACCATGTGGAGGCCCCAAAGGGCAGTGAAATTGGAGACTGGACCTGAGCCAAATCATAGGGCTCTCAGAACACAGGCTAGCTTAAGGCTGCCAATAGTTATCCCCCAAATTAATGTTTTATCAAGATGCCACATGGCCTGTCATAGGTCCATATGAGGAGAGGGAATTTTGTAGAGGCTGTTAACTCTGTTTAATTAGCAAACTTTTTTGACAAGAAAACATGACACCTATGTTATGTAAGATGGCTCTCTCCTTGCCTCCAAAGACCTTTTCTCTTCCCTTGAGCTGCTTTGTCTTGGCCAGAGGCAGCTTTTACTGCAGAGCCTATAGATAGAGCAATGGCCCTTCCCATAAAGCCACAGCACTTGGGAGAAACTGAAGGCACACAAGGAAAGAAGTGGGGAAGTTGAATCTGGTAGTGAAGTCATTGAAGTCCATAAAAATCCCTCATGAGAAATGACAGTGGACGATATAAATGTGTACTGCTTTTGCAAGTGAAATGTAACTTGGCTGAGGAAAAGGAGAAAATGAGATAGGGGGAGAAGAGGGGAGGGGTGGGAAACAGGGCCTAGGGAGAGAAAGCATGAAGAAATTTTGCAGGCAAGTGTCAGGCAGGAAAGGTCTGTTCTGCCTAAATTAGAGGATCTGGGCACCTCCTGTGGTGAGCTGTAAGGAGGCAGGGTTCTCAACGGCTAGGCACTTCTGTGATGGCAAGCTTTGGTGTTGTTTGGCTTACCTGTCCAAAGAGTTCCCTTCCACACCCCAACCAGCAAAGTACAGGCCTGCAATGTTCTTTCTAGGGATAGTTCACATTCTAATAATACCTTCTGGAACAATCGTTTTTCTTTATCCCTGGAACTTTTTCTCCACTGTTGTGGAAGCCATCATCTTATCTAACTTGGGGAAGGGATGATTTATTTCCAAGTCAAAGAGAGATGACTGACTCTCTCTCTTATGGCCTGCCAAAAATAGGAGCTTTGTTTCTCCAAGCCTACTCCATGGTCAGTGAATATAGTGTGCGTGTAGTCAATGTTCCATGACATCACAATGGGCAGAAGGACCCTGTTAGGATCAGAGGTATTGACGATCCAGTTTTCTGAAACAGTCATCCAGTGACTGCTAGAGGGTTCTCTGACAACTGGAAAGCTCACATACCTGTTCCATCATGCCCTGCATCAGCAGCCACAAGCAGATAACATTTCCCTACTGTCACTTGGGTTGGGTTGAAGAAAATTCTGTACACGACTGTAGGAATACTGTACAAATCTCCCAGGTGGGATAGCAGATTCCTGGTTTATAAATCCTGATAATGATTGCAGTCATTACCATCGGTGTTGTGAAATGTCTCTGAACAAGTGACAAAGCCCTGGGTGTGACGGAGAGTTTGAACAGGAGACTCCGACCTCCAGCTCATGTCTGAAAGTCCCTGCTTGTACTGGCCTGTCCGCCGGAGTGAAAACACAAAAAGGTGCTTCCTGCTTCCTCATCCAAAGCCCTGGGGACTTTGGCAAGTTTTCCTCGGAGTGGATGTTACCAAATCAACTATGTTTGGCTTTGCCCACTCTTCCTACCTTTTGATTATTCAGGTGTAGGAGAAAGTGATGACAAGAGAACCCTTTATCTATCCCAGGGGAGCCTGAATACATGGTAGGTTCGGGAGACACAACCTCAAGAGCAGTATGGAAAGCTAGTGTTCTAGTACAGAACATATATATATCATAATAGTTTCCATTGTCCATAAAAAAAAAACACTATTTACAAGAAATGGTGAGTATTCGCCACACCCCAAAGCCTGTATCTATAAGCCATTGAATAATGACAAAGAAACTGTAGCCTGGGTGACCCAATTAGGCTATACCACACATAAAAGAGGAGTCTTGAGCCTCTGAAAGTTCATTCTTCTATGTGCATACCCATTGACTCAGAGACAAAAGAACCACAACAGTGGTTAAAAGTGGAGGAGGCCCTTCCCTGTCAGTGGGCTAGGGGGGGGGGGCATAGGGTGAGGAGAGGGAGGGAAGAGATGAGGGAGGAGTCACAGCCAGGATGCAAAGTTAATAAATTGTAATAAATAATAAATAAAAAAATTTTAAAGTGGCCAGTTATTCTCCACTATATGAATGGCGTCTCTGAAGGAAGTCAGATTATACTCTCTCTCTCTCTTTCTCTCTCTCTCACACACACATACACACATACACACTCATACTGAACAAAACTCTCTATTTAGAGACTGTAACCTCAAGCAGACAATAGGATGTGACATGGAAAACAATAAGATGTTTTCATGCCAGGTGAAGCCCTGGAGCGCACTGGGTAGGCAGCACAGTGGAACTGACAAGCTCCACATTCAGTGAGAGACTTTGCTCCCCAGAATAAGGTGAAGGACAGAAAGTGCTTGATGTGAAAGCAAAAGAACATGAGTTCAGATCCCCAGTATCGACGTAAAATCCACATATGATCATACAAGCCTGAACGCTAGCTGGGAGGCAGAGACACACAGACCACAGCTCAGTGGGGCTAGCCAGCCTTGCTGAAAAAGTTTCCGGCCCAAGGGAGAGACTATAGGAAAAAAAAGATAAGGTAGAGTGATAGAGGAAGACACTGGACATCCTTCTCTGGCATCCATGTGCATACTCACAGGTATGCATACCTGTACACACATAAATAAATATTAAACACCACCCACATGTATACATACACCAAAAAATGAGTAGGTATTGTGTTTTAATTTAAAAACAAAGATTGCACAGGTTAAAATTATTTTGGGCTCTACACAAAAATGGGCCCATCAACAATCAGGCACTGAGGAAGAAAGAGCTTAGGGGTTCCATCCCTCCCTACTGAGCTATTTGCTAGCGACAGATTTGAAAAGTGTGTTGGGGGAAAGCTATGTGCCACTAGTGAAGCCACTAGGCTCCAATGGGTAGTTACAATCCAGGGCTCTCACAGATGACCCTGGTTAAACTAAATGAGCCACCAAACAAAACCAAAACTCATGAACCTGGCCAAGGGACTGGTAGGGAAGAGGGAGGGATTGATAGAGATCAAAGGGATGAAGGTGTGAAGGGGCAAGAAACCTTAATATACTACATACACTTCTGTGTGAAATTCACAAAACGAAATTCATCAATAAAAAGTGATTTTTGGAAAATTTTAGAGGCATAGTAAAAATATTAACAATCTACAGGGAGCAAAGTAAGCAGTCTCCTACATGCTAACAATATATACATGGCATACATATATGTGGAGAGAGAGAGAGAAACTTGGTTAAAACAGGTTTCTGTGAGAGCTTTCCAAGGATATGTGTGTGAGTTTTCCTATGGGGAGCCTAAACTCATGAGGGTGAGGAAGGATGGTGATGTGGGGAGGAGTGTTGAGGAAGGCTTCCTTTCAGAACACTTTGGGCTCTTTAATTATTTCTCTACCATCCCTACCAGATGCTATGAGGACAGAGGCCATCTCTGTCTCCCTGGAGTCTTCTTAGATGGATAAATGGATAGATGGATAGACAGACAGACAGAGATGTACAACTCTTGGTTAGTCAGATTCTTGGTCAACTCCCATTTCCTCCAAGGAACCTAATCCTATTTCTAAGATCAGAAAGTTCACCTCCCAGGCCAGACCTCCTATGCAGACCTTTTGCCTTGAGTCTCATGAGAGTAAAGAGGGAAGTGTCAGGAAGGGGGTATGCCTGCCTCAGAGTTGGCCTTACCACTGGGAGCAGCTGATGGACAGCAGAGAGGCCAACCAGTGTTTCACTTTCTGGTCACAGCTATACCAGGAAGAGGCATCCGTATTTATGTTTATTCTTCTTTGCCACCTTAATGGAAGCCAGGAGAGCTGTCCTGCAGCATAAGAGATATGTGAGGTCAGGCTTTGGTTCACAGGAAGAATGGGTTCAGACATCCGGGTTACGACAGTGGCTACTAACAGTGCTGACGTCATCTAAGTCTTTTCTCCCCTTGCTCTCCACAGGGAGGAAAATATGAAGATGTTTCTGGCAGTGAGAGAGGGGCATGGAGGAAGAGTTGGGGGTAGTGACAGTAATACCAGGTTTTTGATTAGAGGACAGTAGTCAAAGAAACCTCTGGATAAAGGGGCAGATTTGTTGTATCTACAAAGTCTTTGTTCAACTTACCACAAGCAGGGAAGGGGAAAATCACAGTAAGAGGGACACAGGACTCAGCCAGACTCTACACAGAGTCATCCCTCTGGACCTGCTGAGGATCAACGTTCGCCAAGGCTCAAGTCCCTCAGACAAAGTTGTGTAGTATCTCCATGAAGCTTTTGAGGATCCACACACACACTTTGAATGCAGCTGCAATCGTTCCTCAGTGTTTTAACTTCGGCTGGTTGACCCACACAGCGGAACCCTGTGGCTCTGGAGGGCTGCTATCACACAGCAAGGCAGATTCCACCCCAAGCTTTTGTCCAAGCAGTTGTCCAAAACCTCCTGTGTCTGCTCACCACATCTCTTCTCCATATGTCCTCAGTGGGGCCAGGAAGCGCGTTAATCCAGCACCCTTCCAGTGAGAGTAGCTGCTGTGGATGTTTTCCTGTGCAGTATGTCTGTCCTTGAGGCACAGCTCTTTGAAGTCACTACCACCAGGGTTCTCTAAAGGCACGCAGGGTACACACCCAGAGGGCATATATGCATGTACATGTGTGCATGTATGCAGATGTATGCATGCTCCTGTGGTCATGTGTGTACATGCGTGTGCTTGCTTAGTGGTCCTGGAAGTCACACCTACTGCTGATACACTGACCTCCCCTTTCAACAAGAATCTAGCCCATGCACACACAGATGAGAAAGAAAGGCCTCCAGAGTCAGGACAGAATTCTACCAGGAAATAAAAGCTTCCTGGATATTCGCTTAAAAGGGAAAAATAAGAAAAGGTGCTGACTGACATTCTCTGTACTTGGCTTCAGGCCAGAGATGAGCCAGAACTCTGATGAGGCCTCAGCACTGAGGCTTGGCCTTTGACAGTTCCTTTCTGTACCTCACCTTGCAGAAGATACCTGGAGCACAAACCATGAGGGGAAGGGGCTCAGGGTTCATGCCTTCAAGGCCAGATGGGGAAGTGTATGCAGAGACTTGTGACTTGCCCAAGGATATGCAGCCACTTTCTCTGAGTAGACTCCAGGACCCCCAAAGGCTGAGTCTCTAGAGGATTTGGAAGGTATCAGTCTATCACTCAGGACTGAGACAGCTAAAGTGAACAGGAAACCAAGTCAGACCCTGCAAACCTGATGCCAGGATCTATCAGTCTCTGGGGAGATCATCTTCAGAGCAATAAGATAGCACTAACTAGACCAGGTACACCGCCGACACTTTACACATGTTACTGGGGTGGGACAGGGATGCCGAGCCCCATTTATTTAACACACGGAAAGCAAAGGTTGAAAGAACATAAATAATTTGCCCGGGATCGCAGAGAATCCAAGAAAGGAATACCAAGATTGTCCCCAGCCTTCCTGTTCCAAAAATCTAGGCCTTGATTCATTGTGAGACTGGCTTTGCCCAAAAGGAAGGACATATAGCTGGGTGTCCTCATTTATACTGGGTCACCATATGCTCAAACCCTAAACTAAGATATCTTCTTAAGGAAGTTTAAGACAAAAAGGAAAAAAAAACTGTCCGAGAGAAATTGATGTATGAACAAGTTGGCTGTGATTACTTGTGGGTGGGAAAGACATTTGGGGTTGGGTTCCTGTCTCTGGAGTGTATGTATATGTGTGTGTGTGTGTGTGTGTGTGTGTGTGTGTGTGTGTGTGTGTGTGCTGTGTTTGCTATGTATTAAATAGCTCATCTCTGTGTCTTTTTCTGAATTCTATTTGGCCAGCCCAAAAGAATGGAGCCCCCTTTTTTCTAAGTGTTAGAAACTAAAAAATTTATTGAAGTCAGTATCCATATATGCCCAGGCTCACCCAAACATTTGACAGGCCTGGTTCTCAAGGGCCTACCTAATTAGAAGATGGAGGGGAAATCCAAGGAGCCTTTCAGGGGCAGTGGTAAGTGAATTCCCTCTGCCCTCTGCCCTGAGCACACCCTCAGCTTCCTCACCAGCTGAAAGAACCATGATACAGGCATTCAACACCCCGAAAAAGTTGTGTTTCCTTTGTCCCTAGTTCCCAAAGACTGAGTTCTTACCTCAGCCCACACTCAGCTCTCACTCTATTATACAAAGTGATTACTGGACTTTTCAGTTCATCATGTCATCGGCATTATTGGATTTGATTCTTGGAAGGGACATTGGGTCACATTGCTGCCCGTGGTAACCCTGGCATCCTACGAAGCAGATGGTACTGCCATGAGCCACCCATCTCCCCAGTCTCCCTTCCGGCTCTGTTCAGTCCTACTCAGTTCAGGAACTCAGCCACTATATGCCACATCCCACAGGGGACTCTGAGGAGATGGGGAGAGAGAGGGAGCTCAAGCTTTCTTCAGGCAGACACTCAGTGCTGATGGGATAGGCACAGTGGGCCAGCAGATGTCCATGGAGTCTGAGGCACACCCTGTTCCCAGGTGCAGAAGGTGTGAGGACAGGACAGACAGGTGAGGAAGAGCAGGAAGGGCTTTCAGAAGCAGGTGGCACACAGACATCATTTTGAAGGATGAATGGGGGCAGTGGAAACAGAAGACAGGCCAAGCGAAGAAGGCACACAAAGGCAGAGTACAGAACAGAAGGTCATCAGGACCCTTTCAGAGATGTAACTGCTCACACATGTCCTCAGCATGGCCCAGGAATGGCCACCATCCCTGACCACTGCCCTCAGCTCAAATATTTGCTGATTGCTGTGTCTCCTGGATCTCTGACTCCTTTGTTACATGCTTTCTGCTACCACCTACGCCTGCCTGTAGACCCGTGGTCCCAATGTCATGCTTTAGATGTATATTTTGTCCCTGACACCTGAATTTGGGGAGGGTATGACCTATAACTATGAGTAAGAACACGCCTTCCACCCTGCCCTGAGTATCCTAAAAGCCAGGCCAGTCATAACTCCCCAGCAGAGACTCTAACAGATACATGAATCTGTAAGTTGTCTGCTGAAGCAAGTATAAAGACACCTAAGCGGGAGATGTGCTTCTGACTCCTGCTAAGAAGCACTTCTTTTTTCTTTTATTAATTATACTTTATTCACTTTGTATCCCCCCACAAATCCCTCCCTCCTCCCCTCCCAGCCTCACCCCACCTTTTTTCCCCCTTCTCCACGCATGCCCCTCCCCAAGTCCACTGATAGGGGAGGTCTTCTTTTCCTTCCTTCTGATTCCAGTCTATAAGGTCTCATCAGGAGTGGCTGCATTGTCTTCCTCTGGGGCCTGGCAAGGCTGCTCCCCCCTCAGAGGGAGGTGATCAAAGAGCAGGCCAATCAGTTCATATCAGAGACAGTCCCTGTTCCCATTACTATGGAACCTACTTGGACACTGCACTCTCATGGGCCACATCTGTGCAGGGGTTCTAGGTTATCTCCATCAATGGTCCTTGGTTGGAGTATCAGTATCAGGAAAGACCCCTGTGCTCAGACTTTTTGGTTCTGTTGCTCTCCTTGTGGAGCTCCTGTCCTCTCCAGATCTTATTATTTCCCACTTCTTTCATAAGATTCCCTGCACTCTGCCCAAAGGTTGGCCATAAATCTCAGCATCTGCTTTGATGCCCCGCAGGGTAAAGCCTGTCAGAAGTCCTCTGTGGCAGGCTCCTGTCCTGCTCCCTGTTTTCTCCTTCTGATGTCCATCCTCTCTGCCTTTCTGAATGGGGATTGACCATTTTAGCCGGCTTCTTCCTTCTTGATTAGTTTCTTTAGGTGTACAGATTTTATTAGGTTTACCCTATATTATATGTCTAATATCCACTTATAAGTGAGTATATACCCTATGTGTCTTTCTGCTTCTGGGATACCTCATTCAGGATGATCTTTTCCAGTTCCCACCATTTACCTGCAAATTTCATGATTTCCTTATTTGTTATTGCTGAGTAATATTCCATTGTGTAGATGTACCACAATTTCTGTATCCATTCCTCTGTTGAGGGACATCTGGGTTGTTTCCAGGTTCTGGCTGTTACAAATAAAGCTGCTACAAACATGGTTGAGCAAATGTCCTTATTGTGTACTTGAGCATCTTTTGGATATATGCTTAGGAGTGGTATAGCTGGATCTTGAGGAAGCGCTATTCCTAACTATCTGAGAAAGTGCCAGATTGATTTCCAGAGTGGTTGTACAAGTTTACATTCCCACCAGCAGTGCGGGAGTGTTCCCTTTTCTCCACAACCTCTCCAGCATGTTGTCACTTGAGCTTTTGATCGTAGCCATTCTGATGGGTGTAAGGTGAAATCTCAGGGTCGTTTTGATTTGCATTTCCCTGATGACTAAGGACGTTGAGCATTTCTTTAAGTGTTTTTCAGCCATTCGATATTCCTCTATTGAGAATTCTCTGTTTAGCTCTGTAACCCATTTTTTAATTGGATTACTTGATTTGTTGCTGATAAACTTCTTGAGTTCTTTATATATACTGGATATTAGTCCTCTGTCAGATTTAGGGTTGGTGAAGATCCTTTCCCAATCTGTAGGCCTGTAGGCAGTCGTTTTGCTCTGACAACAGTGTCCTTTGCTTTACAGAAGCTTTTCAGTTTCATGAAGTCCCATTTATTGATTGTTGATCTGAGAGCCTGTGCTGTTGTTGGTCTGCTCAGGAAGTTGTCTCCTGTGCCAATGAGTTCAAGGCTCTTCCCCACTTTCTTCTAAGAGGTTTAGTGTGTCTGGTTTTATATTGAGGTCTTTGATCCACTTGGACTTTAGTTTTGTGCAGGGTGATATGTATGGATCTATTTGCATTTTTCTACATGTAGACATACAGTTAGACCAGCACCATTTGTTGAAGATGCTCTCTCTTTTTCCACTGAATGGTTTTGGCATCTTTGTAAAAAATCAGGTGTGTGGATTTATTTCAGAGTCTTCTATTCAATTCCATTGGTCCACCAGCTGGTTTCTATGCCAGTACCATGCAGTTTTTAGTATTGTTGTTCTATCATACAGCTTGAGATCAGGGATGGAGATACCTGCAGAAGATCTTTTATTGTAGAGGATTGTTTTAGCAATTATGGGTTTCTTGTTATTCCATATGAAGTTGAGAGTTTTTCTTTCAAAGTCTGTAAAGAATTGTGTTGTTAATTTGATGGGAATCGCATTGAATCTGTAAATTGCTTTTGGTAAGATAGCCATTTATACTATATTAATCCTGCCAAGCCGTGAGCATGGGGGATCTTTCCATCTTCTGATATTTTCTCTAATTCTTTCTTCAGAGACTGGAAATTTTTTTTCATACAAGTCTTTGACTTGCTTGGTTAGGTTCACACCAAGGTACTTTATGTCTTCCGTGGCTATTGTGAAGGGTATTGTTTCCCTAATTTCTTTCTCAGCCCTTTTGTCTTTTGTATACAGGAGGGCTACTGATTTTTTGAGTTAATTTTGTATCCAGCCACTTTGCTGAAGGTGTTAATAAGCTGTAGGAGTTCCCTGGTAGAATTTTTGGGGTCACTCAGGTATACTATCATATCATCTGCAAATAGTGATACTTAGACTTCTTCCTTTCCTATTTGTATCCCCTTGATCTCCTTTAATTGTCTTATTGCTCTAGCAAGGACTTCAAGAACTATGTTGAAGAGATATCAAGACAGTGGACAGCCTTGCCTTGTCCCTGAATTCAGTGGGATTTAAGTTTCTCTCTGTTGACTTTGATATTGGCTATAGGCTTGCTATATATTGCCTTAATTATGTTTAGGTATGTGCCTTGTATCCCTGATCTCTCCAAAACTTTAAACATGAATGGATATTGGATTTTTTTAAAATGCCTTTTCAGCATCTAAGGAGATGATCATGTGGTTTTTCTCCTTCAGTTTGTTTATACGGTGGATCATTGATGGATTTCTGTATGTTGAACCACCCCTGAATGCCTGGGATGAAGCCTACTTGGTCATGGTGGATGATATCTTTGATGTGCTCTTGTATTCGGTTTGCAAGTATTTTGTTGAATATTTTTGCATTAGTGTTCATAAGGGAGATTGGCCTGAAATTCTCTTTCTTTGTTGGGTCTTTGTGTGGTTTAAGTACCAAATGACTGTGGCTTTATAGAATGAGTTTGGTAGTGTTCCTTCTGTTTCTATTTTGTGGAATAGTTTAAAGAGTATTGGTGTTAGCTCTTCTTTGAAGATCTGCTAGACTTCTGTGCTGAAACCATCTGGCTCTGTTTTTCATTTTTGTTTTTTGTTTTTTTTGCATGGGAGACTTTTGATAACAGCTTCTATTTCCTTATGAGATATAGGACTATTTAATTGATTTACCTGGTCTTGATTCAACTTTGGCAAGTGGAATCGGTCAAGAAAATTGTCCATTTCATTTAGATTTTCAAATTTTGTGGCATATAGGCTTTTGTAGTAAGACCTAATGATTGTTTGGATTTCTTCAGTGTCTGTGGTTATGTCCCCCTTTTCATTTCTGATTTTATTGCTTTGGACAGTTTCTCTCTGCCTTTTAGTTAGTTTGGCTAGGGGCTTATCTATCTCATTGATTTTCTCAAAGAACCAGCTCTTGGTTTCATTGATTCTTTGAATTGTTTTATTTGTTTCTAATTTATTGATTTTAGCCCTGAGTTTGATTAGTTCCAGCCGTCTAGCCCTCTTTGGCGTGTCTGCTTAAGAAGCACTCTTGACATGGGAGCCAGCAGAGGTGCGACGTGGAGCCTGGCAAGTCCTGCCTTGTCTTCCGAGGGGTTACTCTGTGGCAACAAGGTGGAGGTGGCAACAGTGAAGGGAGCAGAAACAAGGACTGCGACCAGGATGAGAGGTGCAAAAGTCTGAGCAATGTGGGAAGAGGAAGTTAGGCCGCTATGGCACCCCCACCTAAATCAATAATGGAGAGCTTCGAAGGAAGGAGGACACACACCTGCCCCCTCCAACTCTTCCAGTGATCAGAAGTTCATCACTGTGGGCCTGGCTGCCCCGCCCCATTGCCTTTGCCATAACCACAAGCATTCTTCTTTTCCTCCTCCTCCCTTTCTTCCTACCCTCTTTCTCTCCATATTACCTTTTCCTCCTCCTCCTTGTCCTCTTTGTTCTTTCTTCCTCCCTCTCCTCTTTTCTCCCTCTGCTCCCTCCTCCTCTTCCTTCTAGCCCTCTCTGTGTCCCTCCAACTTATCTTTCTTCCTCCTTCCCTCTCCCTCCCTCCTCATCACTCTTCCTCTGTCTCCCCTTCCCCCTTCTGTCACCTTTGTTCTTGTCCCTTCCTTTCCTTCACTACCTCTTGTTTTCTCTATCCCTCCCTTCTTCTTTCCTCTTTACTCGCCTCTATACCTTCTCCTTTTCCTTCTTCTTTCTCCTTATCCGATCGTTCATTGTTCTCCTTCTCCCTGGATCCATGTACCTTGCCTCTTGAATCCAACTCACTTCTGTCTGGTAAGAAGAGACAGAAAAGGAAGCCTGAGGTCTAAGAGAGCCCAGCCGAAGAGCAGTTAGCGGATGCCCAGAAGGGGCAGAAAGACACAGTCATTACAAGTCAGAGTGCACACACACACACACACACACAGAGAGAGAGAGAGAGAGACAGAGACAGAGAGAGAGAGAGAGAGAGACAGAGAGAGAGAGAGAGGGAGGGAGGGAGGGGGAAGGAGGGGGAAGGAGAGGGAGGGAAGGAGAGGGAGAGGGAGAAGGAGAGGGAGGGAGGGAGAGAGAGAGAACAATAGGAATAGAAGGCCCAATTAAAGCCAGAACTTTCACAGGCCTAGAAACTCCAGGATGCTTAACAAATATTTTGAAAACAAACAAAAATAGCCTTTCCTCTGGCTTCCTTTGCCTTGAGAGCCTAGAAGGAAAGCCACAGCCCTCACAGTAATCCTGCCAGGCTGGGAGGGTGGGGGTTACTGGATGGACACCTACTGAATAGCACCCAGGGTTCTATCTATTCTCTGCCTCGCCTATAACCACCTGTCACCTCTACTGTGACCCAGAGCTGTCTCCAGTGATTCTGCACAAGTCACAGCAACCTGTTTACAGACATCTAGAGTTCCCAGGCAGTCTTAGGACAAGGGACTCGGGCTGCATCCAACTGGACAGCAAAGCCTTGGTCAGAGAATTCATTCCTCCCTTTCTATTTATGCCGATGTAAACACTCGCCAAGGAAACAAGGCATGTGGGCATGCGCAGCTCTGCAGGCCCTCCGGTGGCTGCGAAAGGCAACTGGAAAGTCACATGTCATAACATTGGAAAGTACATATGCAGCTATTCTTAGCCTTGGAATGTATACACGCTCCGCCTGCCTAGCAGCCCTTGCACAGAGCTCTAGAAGCTGTGAAAGTGCCTGCAGCATAAACAAATCCAGAAGACTCCTAGGACAGAGAACTTGCCAAAGGAAAGGCCTGGGGTTTGTGGTGTTATCCCGAACCTCAGGTAGAAATCTTCTGAGAGGACAAGACAGACAGCGTCTGTGGATGTCACTGCAGCAAAACAAGGTAAGTGACCCCAACACGTCACTCCTCAGCAGGCAGATTGCCTGTGTCACCAACAAACCACAGGAGTGTTCTGTCTTTGCTCTCTGCTGCTTACATCTTTAAAGTAAAAACCAAAGACCATGCAGTCTTTCCTCTCTACATCTTGCGACGGCCCATCTTGATCCCTCCCTTCTGTCTAGTGACCAGAAGACCACACCCCCAGAATCCAGCCTTGGAGAATAACTAACCCCCAGAAAGATTCGCAGATAAATGAACTGACAAATCTGTTGAGGATTTGGACAAAAGCATTTCTTGTCAGATGCATGGACTGTTCTCTTGGGCCAGGCTAATATATGAGTCCCCGACTAGGCACTTTGGTTAGAAGATGCCTAAGTGTAGCTGGAGATGCTATGTGTCTTTTATCTCTGAGGATAATCGCAGCCCAAAGTTGATCACTCTGAGGTCTAGGTGAGGGTGCTTTCCTCTTTGATCTTTAATGTGCTTTACTTTTTGTGGTTCCACCAATTCAATAAATAGATAGTAGTGAATGAGGCTTGGGGCTCGCAACGCTAACCCCTCCAGGAGACTCTGTGAGAAAGCCTTGACCTTGCTTCCCTATGGGACTTCCCTCCTTCTTTGTAGGATGGATGAGGAGTTACCAGATGGGGTTGTCTTCAAAGACCACAACTTCTCCTCTGACTTGTTGACACAGCTCAACAGCTTAAGGCAAAGCAAGATCCTGACAGATGTGAGCATCTGCTCTGGGGCCTGGGAAGTCCCTTGCCACCGCAATGTGTTGGCTTCCAGCAGCCCCTACTTCAAGGCCATGTTCTGCAGCCATTTCCGGGAGAGCAGAGAGGCCAAAGTGCAGCTGAAAGGGATCAGTTCCGTAACCCTAGAGCAGGTCATCACGTATGTGTACACAGGAGAGGTGCACATCTCAGCGGCCAACGTTCTCCCGCTGATGGAGGCAGCTGCCATGCTGCAGTACCCCAGGATGTTTGAGGCCTGCTCCTCATACCTGCAGAGCCAGCTGGCCCCCAGCAACTGCCTGGGCCTGGTCAGACTTGCGGAAATCCTAAGCTGTGAGAGCCTTAAGAAGAAAGCCAGAGAGGTGGCCCTGACTTACTTCCCTGAGGTGGCAGCATCAGCTGACATGAAGGAGCTCTGTGCCCTGGAGTTGAGAGACTACCTGGGAGATGACAGGCTCTGCGGAGAGGAGGAAAAGGTGTTTGAGGCCCTGATGGCTTGGGTCAAGCACGACCTCAAGGCCCGGTGGAGGTATATGCAGGAACTGCTGCAGCAGGTCCGCCTGCAGTACATCCACCCAGCCTTCTTCCACCACTTCATCGCCAATGACGCCCTCCTCCAGTCCTCACCCGCATGCCAGGCCATCCTGGAGATGGCCAGGAAGCAGATATTCTCTTTGTATGGTCCCAGTGCCCAGGACTGCAAATTCCTATGGCACACACCCCCCAGGAGCTCCTATCAAGACTTCCTTCTCCTCCTGGGGGGACGGAAAGACAATCAGCAGACCACCAGGGATGTCTTGCTCTACAGTGTGCAGACTGGCCAGTGGCAGAGCCTGGCCAAACTCCCCACGCGGCTGTACAAGGCCTCAGCCGTCACCTTGCACCGCAACATCTATGTGCTGGGGGGCATGGCTGTCAGCGAGGGGAAGAGTCTCATCAGCTGCAGTGTATATATCTTCTCTCTGAAACTCAACCAGTGGAGGCTGGGGGAGCCCATGCTGGCAGCCCGCTACTCGCACAGAAGCGCTGCCCACAAGAACTTCATCTTCTCCATCGGGGGCACTGGAGAAGGGCAGGAGCTGCTGGGCTCCATGGAGAGGTTTGACAGCAGCTGTGAGGTCTGGGAGCGCATGGCTAGCATGCCAGTAGCGGTGCTCCACCCCGCTGTGGCCGCGAAGGACCAAAGGCTCTATCTTTTCGGGGGTGAGGACATCATGCAGAACCCCGTTCGACTTATCCAGGTAATCAGCTGGTCCTTCTCATCATGTTAGTAGCAAGTGTGTTTGCACATACGTATACATGCATACACACACAAATATAAATAAATGAACATGCCTAATATGGCATATACATATATACATATACCTGTATGTGTCTTTAGTCACATGAACATGCATTCACATGCACATATATAACAGTATAAACATGCTCACATATACATATATGTATGTAAATATTTATGCATTTGTGTTTATATCCATATACTCATATTTATCATGAGGACACATGTGCATGTTAATAAATACTTATGTACATATCTATACACCTGTGTACATATGTATACATGCAGACATATAATGGAATATACACATGTGCACATATGTATGCATGAACTCATGTGTATATGTATGCTATATAAAATGGTATATGCACATGCTCACATCTGCAGATATGTGCATGTATTCATATGCACATGTTTGCACATAAACACATACACATATGTACAAAGTGTACACATATTAGAACAAATACATGTATGTTTGTGTGTGCATATATACAGATGCCCCCACAGGCACACACACATACAGCACATAAGCACGCAGACATGCACAAATTTGTCTTTTGCAGAGAATGAAAAGAAAAAACCTTTCCGTGTTTTTTTTTTTTAAACTTAGGAATTTTACTGTGAGACTAATGCAAAGTTATGTTAAATACATTCCCATCCACATAGAGCTTATTTTCACGTGAAGCCTAGGAGTTCAGGCTGAAACATTAAAGATGAGACAGCAAGCCCTGCTGGACACTAGCAGTGAGTGCCCTTAACCCGTATCAGTAAGTCTTCAAAGAAAACTCCAAGCCTACTCCACCCTCGGCAACAAATGCCATGGAACCTGACCTTGGGTCTGCCCAATCAAAGTCTCTTAGCACGGGACTGAGGCATCTGTGCCTTCCAAAAGGCTGTAAAGCACACCTTGGTCTGGGCACAGACCTAAATCACGGCAGAAATTCATTGCACTCACTCAGTCTCTGAGCAGTGTTTGTCAGAGGCCGCTCTCAGAACAAGAGTTGCCCAGCTTCATGCTTCTAACGATCACTCCAAAACCGGTACGCTTCTATATCTAGCCACATCTATACATGTATGTAAGTATGTATGTATTTACTATGTAGAAGACCCCAAGGGGTGGACTCTGTTCATCCATATGTTTTATAGTGAGCATTGACACTGTAAAGATTCCAAAGACCTGGGAGGAAACAGAAAGTTACATTTAACCTGCAGGGAGTTTACAGGATTCAGTTGCAATTCAGAAGCCGAAGACACACATGCTCTGAGAGCTCAGGAGTGTCCTGAATGAGACCAGAGGGAATCACCTGGATCCTGAAGGTCCAGAGGACTTTGGAGAGAACTGTGTTTTGGACTTAAGCTGATCTGAGCACAGGAGCAGAGGAAGGGAGCTGACAGATAAGAGAGAAGGTGGAAAGAGGAGGGAGAAGTCCGTGTGGATGCTGAGGTGCTGAAAAGAGCGTGTAAGCGAGGGCCTCACCGGGAGTGAACAGCCGACAAAGTCAGAGCCATCTGCAGAGGGAGAGGGTGATCCTGGGTAAAGGTCCTTTGTACAAAGGCCTGGAAGGAAAATGAAGGCTCAGCCCACTGCCTGGAGAAATGAGAGCATGACACATGGTTGCCAGGCAGAGCAAGGAGGAGGAGGGCTGTAGGACGGAAGGTAGTTGGGGAGAATCTTCACCATCCCCTTCCCACGCTACACCAGCAACAGCCTCCGCGCAGATGCTGCCTCCAGGCCCCGCCCATCAAACCTCCGGAACATTCCGGAAGGGCTGGTGGAGATGAAGCTGTCAGGGCTGGACTCCGTAAATCTTGTCAAGAAACCAGGATGGTAGCCTGCGAACATGGGTGGGGCAGAGAGAGCATCAGAGTGTTTCATGTATTGGGGGGAAGCAATCAGATATGCAGTTTCGCTCTCTCTGCGCTTTTTGAGAAGGGACTTGAGGAGATCCAGAGAAGAGAGCTGGGAGATTCTCCCAGAAGAGCAGGCAAAGGGTGACCATGGCTTGGACACTCTCAGTGTCGCTGGGGCTTACTTTCTCACCTTCTTTCTTGAAGCCCCGACCATCTAGGAGGTCTTCCTCTCCCAGATGTACCATTCTCAGTTCCACACACTGACCTGAGCTGGGAGAGACTCCGCTGGGATCCTCAAAAAAAGATCCAGCAGAGCGCTTTGGCAGAAAGCTGGGACTCCTCCCACCTCTCCGCCTGTTTTTCGGAATAGAATCAACAAATATGCTGGTGACTTCACACTACAGAACTGTCACCAGCTTCCCGAGAATAAAATGCAAAACGAAACCAAATAAATACAAACCTGTGAGTGATCCTTTTGTGGTACAGCTAAGGAAAGCCAGGAATGGGTGAACGTATTAACTTGCATGCTTTTCTTTCCTGCCTAGCATTAGCTTTGAAGTGAACAGTCTACTCACTTAAATAGAGGTTTAAATGAATGCCGACTGTCCCTTGATGAAGCAGGTTGGGTTTTCAGGCAGAAGCAATTTTCTCCACCTAATGCATTGTTCTTTCCAGCACTGTCTTTCAACGGGCTCAGTAGACAAGGTGGCTGTGTATGGTCCCTTTCGGCCTGGCCTTTGTTCTGCCTCCGCTGCTGGATGAGAACACAGTCTCATTCTAAGAAGCAGTATCACTTTCTCCCTTGGTCAAATGCATCCCCTGCTACCTTGCCATAGTCTCTCTGGGGTACTGTGAGGATTGAGAGGAGATGATAAATCTGTCCTTAAACCCAAACAAAAAGCTGAGAGAACAGAAGGCCAAGAGGAAACTACTCCTTCGAGGAAAATGCAACCAGCATTTGCTTTTCTTCCAAGGATCCCACTTCTCAAAGAGCGTGTCACCAGTGTATTTTCAGATGAAGCAATGGGGCTTCCTGGCCATTGTGACTATATTCAGCCTCCTCCAGGCTTCAACAGGAAGAAGAAATGATGTCAATCCCAAGGCGATCTTGGTCTCATAAAAATTCATCAGGGGACTGTGAGATTCATCAGGGGACTGTGAGATGGATGCTTCAACAGGTAAAGGAACTTGCCATGAAAGCCTCATGAACCCACGTAAAAGTGTGAGGAGAGACTATAGGCTCCACAAAGTTGATGATCTCTCCGCACATGCGATGGCATGAGTGTACACATGTGTACACGTGCATAACACAATAACAATATGTTTAAACTGTCAGGACAGGCAGTACTCCCTCAGCAAATCCACAACACTGGTGATCAAGAACATGGTCTCTGGACTGAACAAGAAACTATCATTTCCTCTCAGTCTAGCTGTGTAGCCTTGGGCAAGTCACTGAGCTCCTCTGGGCTGCAATGGTCTAGAAAACCAAGGAAGAAACAGTAGCTACCTGATAAAAAGTTTGTAAATGTCAAATTCTTCATGCTATCTATTTAGTTATTTTAAAACATGTATTTATTTTTATAAGGATGGACATTTTGCATATATATGGACATCTGCATATTTATCAGTGCATGCAGTGGCCCCAAGGGCCAGAAGAGGACATCTGATTCTCTGGGACTGGAGTTGAAGACACTTGTGAGGCACCAAGTGTGTTGCTTGGAATTGAACTCAGATCCTCTGGAAGACAGCCTGTTCTCTTAACCACTGAGATACCTCCTCAGCTCCTATTATTTATTATTATAAAACAGTCTCATGCAGCCCAGACTGACCTTGAACTCTTTGTGTAGCCCAGGATGACCTTGAACTTCTAATCTTTCTACCTCTACCTCTTGATCACTAGGATTAGAGGTGGCACCAACCACAACCTCTTTATGTGCTACTGGGGATCTATGCAGTGGTTCTGGGGATCTATGCAGGCCATTATTCATGCCACGCTACCGACCGCCTTATATTCTCAGCCCCAATTTTTTTTTACCTAATGGTAAGAATAATGTATTCAAAAAAAGCTAGAAATTATATTTTACATGGAAAGAAGTTTCAGCGACAACTGCTTTGTCATTTTTCTGTGTAAACAAATATTTTTGTTCCTTTTTTCTTATGCGGAGTCCATCCTCTATCTCTTGTGCTGAAGTTTGCCTATTACTAATTAGCTTACATTTCATATTTGAATTTTGAACTTCAACAGAAAAGGGAATCCTGTTTTGATCCACAGTTCAGTTTGGCTAATGAGCCTGCCTTTTCCTCTTTGGTTTGTCATCTTCTCTTGCTTCTCTTCTTTCCCCAAAACTTTAATTCTTCTCAGGCATAAACTGTTCCAAAGCCTTCCTTACAGAGCCTCAAGCTTATTCTTGGTTCTCTGACCCCCTCAGCTACACAGAAACATTTAGAAATATAAACATGGGCTAGAAATAAAAAATATTTAAAAAGTCGGTTTCCTAAATATCCAAGTTTTTCCATGTCTCATTAAAAGAATAAGGTATCTCCAGAAGGTAAGTGAAATTGCCCAACGCAGTGCAGAACTCTTGGTCTATTCAATGGAGAAATACAGCCTTTGGTCTCATGAGGTCACATGACTAACTTCTAATGTGTTCTTTCTGCCAGCCATAGTTCATTTACTGACAGTAATGCCCCCACTTTAAAACTTGAAATAGAAAGAAAAGATTCATTTCTGATTCACCCTCTAAATGACTACGTGGGCCAGTGAGATGGCTCAGCAGGTAAAGGCTCTTGTCACCACGACTGATGACCCAAGTGCTATAAGAAGAGAGAACACAAACCCAAAAGTTGTGCGGTTGTGCTCTGACCTCCACATTTGTGCTGAGGCATCGGGGTGCACTCTGTCTTTCTCTCTCTCCCCCTCCCTCTCCCTCTCTCATAAAAATGTAATAAACATCTGCCCCTTTTCTCCTCTAAAGAAGTTAACTTTAAATTTGCTACTATGATTCTGTTTCCATCTCAGGTTTACCACATTTCCAGAAATACATGGTACAAGATGGAGACAAGAATCATCAAGAATGTGTGTGCCCCCGCAGTGGTGCTGGGGGAGAGGATTGTCATTGTGGGAGGTGAGTTAACAGAAGACAGCTGGCCGGGACCAAACTTGGCAGCTCCTGCGGGAAAATGCTTGCTGACAGGCAAGTGTTCTTCTACAGGCAGGTCTTTTCAAAAGCACACCCATCCTCCGAGGACAGTGTGGAAATCCAGACAAAGCTATTCACTGGAAGCTTCTCCCTGGTTCTCTATATAAACAAGAGATGAAATGGTACCCATTCTGCAGAGTTGTTGCCATGATAAAATGTATAATGTGGCTGAAACCCTCAGCATCATTCCAGACACACAGTGAAGAAGAGATGTTTGCTGCTGTTAAAACTGGCAGAGACTCACACCTGTAATTTGAGCACTTGAGGGGCTGAGACAGGTGTGAAGCCAACCTGGGCTGCCTGAGTTCCGGATCACACTAGACAACAGTATGTGACCCTGCCTCAAAATAATTTTAACAACAACAGCAATAATAATGTAATCATAATGATAATGATGATAATAATACTAATAAGAACACCACCAGTGGCTACCAATGCATCATTTCTCTGTGAATGCATAATGTATTATGGTTAAGAGGGTTGATGTAGGGATCAAAGAGGTTCGAATCCCAACTCTACTTCTAAATGGTTACAAACATCTTTCTATGTCTTGGTTTGCCTGTCAGCAAAATAGGGACCCTCAAAGTAACTCCCCAATAGCCTGCCATCGGTATCCATTTCTGAGTTCCCAAAGAAGGTCTCCTTCCTTGACTGGCTACGGCTCTTGGGTCAAGTAGTAGAGATGAAGATGCCAACAAAGCCGAGGGAGCTACTGGAAGACACAACCTGCCCTTTCTCTACAAATGACTCCATGCTGCCTAAATCTGGGGCAGAGCCAGAAAGATCCAAATGCCAGACCCGGCTCTAGCACACCACAGCAGGGTACCTGAATAGCCATGCTTTAGCTCAGAGACTTGTGGATGGGGTGAGGGGGAGGGGGGCAGGGGGGGTGGGGAGGAGGCAGAAACATCCCTCAACCACTAACCCACAGCCCCAGGTGAGCAACTCACAGTTGTTCATGTGATTGGATTTTCAGGTTACACAAGAAGGATTCTCGCTTATGATCCTCAGTCCAACAAGTTTGTCAAATGTGCAGACATGAAAGACCGAAGGATGCACCATGGGGCCACAGTGATGGGCAACAAGCTGTATGTCACAGGTGGACGGCGGCTGACCACAGACTGCAACATCGAGGACTCGGCCTCCTTTGACTGCTACGACCCTGAGACGGACGCCTGGACATCCCAGGGGGAGCTACCTCACAAACTCTTTGACCATGCCTGCCTGACTCTCCAGTGCATACCCCATGTGGCCAGCCTCTCATGAGAGCCACAGGAAACCATCTCAGTCAAAATGCTGTGCGGTGTGAGAGACTGTAACCCAGCCCCAAAGTCCCAGAGCTGAGGGACTCTCTACACAGTAGTCTTTTTTAATTTTCAATGCCAGTGGATGCTTTTTAAAATTCCATCCCTACCTCTTGAACTGATGCCAGAAACTACACTATTATAAGTGCATAGGTCTAGCTCACATCCCTCCAGATGGAAGAAATGGGGTAAACTATTTGATTCAGCCCAAACTTCCTCTGGGAAACCTCTTCTGGACATACACACACACACCTTCCAAGGTCACCCTTAACATCCAGAATGAGAGGGCTAAGGGACTCAAGAGGAACTTTGGGATCACTCAAGCCAGAGCACAGGTGGCAGCATGTGAAACTGGCTCTGACCGTGCCCTGCATTTTATGAATATAGCACATTGAACTTAGCCCTCGTTCAGTGTCTACCTAGGGGTTAAAAAGTTATCCTGCAATGAAACACATAAGAACAGAACAAAGTTTGCTTCTGGTGACAAATGATCTTTTCTTCCAGGCTCCAGGGAACTATAAAGCTGCAGAATTAAACCAGGGTTTCATTTCACTAATTTTTAGGAGAATGGCTTTTCCGGGAAAAACCAACAGATTCCCTCATCAACAACAGCAGCCATTGCCCTCCGGATGTCAGGGCTGACCCTCCCTGTGTCCCCTTCACTTCCAAGTGCCCCTCACCCATTGGCAAGATCATGAAAAAAAGAGCCCGTCACAGGTTCTCGGTGCTGCCCAAGTGATGATCACATGGAGGTTGTTTGGAAACAGTGCTGTGTACTCCCATTAAAGATGGATGACGGAGGTCCTTCGAGATGAGGTCCACTATTCTATTTTTCTGAAAGGCATCCTGGGTGAGCCTATCATTCCACCATGGTGGAGTTCTGCAGCCCTGTCCTGCTATGAGCACTGAAGACCACCATGGCTACTTTCCTTCCCATCCTGGCCAAGGCCAGGCAACCTCAGTATTATAAGTAATGTTGTTCCCACCCCACACCGTCCCCATGGAAGCATCTGGAATAAATTTTGCTCTTTTGTGTCTAGTTCTAAAGTGCGCACATGATGGAGCCTCTCTCCCTTCCCAGCATTTCAAAGGCTCCTCCTTTCTTCTCGCTTTCCATCCTTAGCACCTCAGGCTCTCTTCACGAGGTAATATGCTTAACTGTGCTCCAGGGATTCGGCCTGCACCATTGGCCCTGCCCCTCAGCTTACATGCTGACCCCTTCTCTAACCCTCTCCCCTTCTCTGAGACAGAGTTTCGTGTAGCCCAGGTTGACCTCAAAAACACTATGTAGCCTTGACCTTCTAACCCTGCCCCCACCATCTACGTTCTCCCACCTGAGTTCTAAGATTACAAGCATGTACTACCAGTCCTGGTTTGTGCTTCACTGGGGATCAAACCCAAGGCATTGTACCTGTTAGACCAGCATCCTACCGATGAAACTACACCCCTAGCTCTAATCCATTGAAGTCTCTCTAGTCAGGCTCTTGCTCCCATCTCTCCTTGAATATAAACTTGGAAAGGTACACAGTGATGCGAACACTGCCCAAACAGTCCAGTTTCATTTCTTGCCCACACGGACTGACCACACAGCACATCCCTGCCTGTCTTTCACCTTGAACTACTTTCCTTTCCCACCTCCATACCTCTTGCTCTGACTTTTCTTCACACTTCTCTTCACTATGACTCAGATTTGTCTCCTCATTGCATGACTACTACATGGGGACATGCCTGAAGTTTCGGTTCTTGGGCCATTTTAGCATCTTTTCTCTCCTTGGATGGGTAAATTCATAAAATACATGCACTTGTATATTACTCTTCTTCAAACATCTACAGGCCCCAGACACACATGTAGTACTCATGCATGCAGACAAAATGTACATACACATAAAATGTGTGTGTGTGCACATGGTAAAAATAGTTCTGTCTCCTTGTTCTCCCAACCCCTCTCAGCTCATTCAGGTGCACCTCAAAGACTGGTATCCTTCCTCAAACCTCACTGCAGGGTCTCTACTCTTGTTTCAGGACCTCATCTCCCACTTTGCCTCTATCTTTCATTCAGCAGTAACCGTCCTGCCATGCAGGGCTCTATAAACGTCCCAGGCATAGCACGCAGTCCCACTTCCCCATGTTCACACTTGCTGTCCCTTCTTCTAGGGAAGACCTTCAAGGCTCACTTCCACCTCTCTAGATCTCTGTTCAGAGTGTCTTCCTTCCCTGATCACTCTTCACCTATCAACTCAGCCTCCCAGTGACATCTCTAAAACAGATAAATAATACCCCAGATAGATAAATAATGCCTTCCTATGACTTCTCCAAGGGAAACCCATCTCCTCTCCTGGCCAGTCTCCTAAAGGGACAGGAGTCTTCCATCCAGCACCACCCCATCCTTCCTCGAACACTATACACGGCTCTGTTTTCCTGGTCACGTTACTGTCGGCTCAACATGCTTCAGAATTTCCCAAACTTTTATCTATTCTCCAGAGCCTTCCCTAATCCCACAGCACCTGCCTCTGCCATTGCCGTGCCCACTGATGCAATTGCGTCTGTTTTCCCCGCCTCCCTCCTTCTTTCCTTCCCTCCCTTGCTACCCGTCCCCTAGGTCTTTGTGTGTGCAATCGCCTCTACTGATAACCAGGACTCCTCACTTCACCTGTTGCAATTGCAATTCCTACTTTACACTGCAAACTAAAAAGCAGTGCATGGAGGAGGCCCTCTGCATATTGTTCCCCTCTGAGGCTTCTCTAAATGATCCCACCGTCCTCTACACTTCCCCTTAAGACCCTGTGATAGTTAATCTGATTGTAAACTTGACAGGATCTAGAATCACCAGGTAGGCACACCTACCTGGTGAGAGAGTTTCTAGATTTGGATTAATTGAAATGGAAAGACCCATCCTGAGACACCAGTGATGCAGGGGCTGGGGAAAATGCCAACTGAGAACCAGTGTTCATCCCTCTGCGCTGCCTGATTGCAGGTACAATGTGACCAGTACCCCGTGTTCCTGCTACCATCACTCCCACACCAAAACAGGCTGTACCTTCAGACTGTGAGCCAAAATAAGCCCTCCTCCCTTGAGTTGCTTTTGCCAGATGTGCTTTCATTGAAACAAGGAAAGTAACTAATAAACACCCTCATCTCCTTTGTAATGAATTGATAAACCTCTTCCCCCTCTAATATCTGTCCTGCTGTCTCCTGTATTCCCAGGGGCTCTCTCCAGTGGTTACAACAGGGAGAGAGATTCCAGAGGCAATGTGGATTTAACTTCTTTCCTACCAAAATTTTAGTTTATTTGTTGTATGCTTATGGAATCTCTCTCCCTCTCCTCTCTGTCTTCCCCTTCTTCTCCCTCTCCCAACCCCCTCCCTTTCCCTCTAAGAGGGAAGTCCTTGTACATGCTGGATAAAAAGCCCAAGCTCCTCAGCTAGGCAACATTCTGTCCTTCCCTCTGGCCCCTTTCTCACCGAGCTGGATTTAGGAGGTCCAGCTGGGCGTGGTATGACATGCTAGGAGCCCAGAGACTAGGGTGCTTGTCAGAAGTCTGTTGCCTGGAAGGGAAGAGTCCTGCTGTCTGTAAACTCCTGTAGGAGACTTGACTTTCTTTCCCTCTCTGCACAGTCTAATCGTTAATAATCTGCCCTGGGTTGTGGTTATTCAAAGTTCATCCAAGTCAACTTAGGGGACAGAAGAACTTATGTGATCCACTTCCAAGGGTTCATAAAGAAAAGTGGTGACCCACAGGCCAACTCTGTGGGTCTAGGGTGCTTTCTTGGAAGAGGCATCTACACATCTAACCCCCAATGACCAAACCCCAAATCTAAACTGCATAGCAAAGCAACCCTCAGTGTACGAGGTACCCATTCCAGTCTGCAGAGCATCATCATGTCCAAAGTGAAAGAGATGATTCACCCGAGCCTTCCTTGGTCTCACTGGCTGAGTACAGCCTCACAGGCCACTGCTGAGGTCAAAGTATATTCATCCAGCAGCAGTTAAACTAAAAAGTTTTAAGTTAAAAAAAAAAAAAAAGTCAAGCAGCCTGACTAATCATCTCCACAGGCAGCAAGAGGAGGAGTGGGAAATGAAACTGATCAAGGGCTAAGAAAGAAAACACCAAAGAAAATATCAAACGTCCCATCCTAAGATAAAAGAGTGAGCAGGAGAGCGCAGGGAAGGAGCTGATAGAGGAGAGGCAGCAGCGGAGGAAGATACTGAGTCAGCGAGGGGGGGGGGCAGCAATGGGAGCAGGGGAAGGGGAGGTCAGTCTTCAGGGGCTGGGCAATGTCTACGCGCCCAACTCCTAGTAGGTGTCTGGAAAGGAGGTCTGGCTACCCTGGGGTCACCATCACACAGGCAGAAATGGCCGCCCAGATGCTGAGTCAGGCACCCATAGACACTGTCGTGAGCACATCCCACACAGGCCCTTCCTGATTCTCAGTCCAGAGGCAGCAGCGGCTGCAAAGCAGCACTCAGCCCCCAAGCCTAGAGCCACCACTCATCCTCCAGAAAGCTGACTCCTCTGCAGCTACTCTCTCTGATAAAGAATAGAAAGTCTTGAGTATCTAGACCCTAAAACAGGGGTTCTCAACCTGTGGATCTGGACCCCTTTGGGGGCAGTGACCTTTTCATGGAGTTGCATATCAGATACCCCGCATATCAGGTCATTACATTATGATTTATAACAATAGCAAAATTATAGTTATGAACGTAGTAATGAAATAATTTTATGGTTGGGGGGTCACCACAGCAAGAGGAACTGACTGTACTGAGGAAGGCTGAGAACCGCTACTGCAAGAGGAGCCGACATCGCCATCTCCAGAGGATAACCTGGGACTGGATTCACCCACATCCTGCACCCTTCTGTTCTGTGCTGGCTCGTCCTGTGTCAACTTCGACACACAAACTAAAATCATCTGAAAGGAGGAGACCTCAGTTGAGAGGATACCTCCACGAGATCCAACTGTAAGACATTATCTTAATTGGTGATTGATGGGGGAGGGCCCAGCCCACTGTGGGTGGTGCCATTGCCCAGGCTGTCCATCCTGGGCTCTATAAGACAGCAGGCTGAACAAGCCAGGAGAAGGAAGTCAGTAAGCTGCACCCCCCAACAGCCTGTGCCTCCGGGATCCTGCCCTGTGCGAGTTCCCGTCCTGACTGCCTTTGGTGGGGAACAGCAATGTGGAAGTGTAAAGCCAAATAGATTCTTTCCTCCCCAACTTGCTTATCAGTCATAGTGTTTCATCATCGTAGCACTATAAACCCTGACTAAGACGCCTTCCCAGTTCTAAGATTTCCCGAAGCCCCCCCCCATGCCCCACTCATCATGCCCCTCCAATCACTTTCCTTGGGGGCGACTCCTCAACCTTCATGTCCTCTGTTCTCTGAAGCGTTTTCAGCCTTTCTACCCAGCCAATGCTCCTTGGAGCTGTCACAGGAACTTGTTATTTCTTTTATTTGTTTGTGCACACAAGCACCAAGCAGGCAGGCATGCAAATGTAACAAGTCAGACAGTGTGTGTGTGTGTGTGTGTGTGTGTGTGTGTGTGTGTGTGTGTGTGTGTGAAGTCTGAGGACAATCTTAAATGTCGTTCTTCCCCCAAACCTCCAAATAACCTTATTTTCCAAGATAGTCACTCACTGGCCAGGAGCTTGGCCATTAGACAAGGCTGGTCAGCCAACAAGCTACAGGGATCCTTCTGTCTCCACACACAACCATTTTATCCCCGGGGCAACAATTACACCCATATGCCACTATGTCCAGCCTTGTACATGGGCACTGAGGGTTGAATTCAATATAAGGATACTTGTATAGCAAGCATTTTACCAACTGAGTTACCTTCCCAACCTCTGATCGCAGCTGAGTTGTGAATAGAAGCTCTTCATGGGGCAAGGCAGAGTTATAGTCCTTTGGGACCCCAGGGTTCTGCTTACTAAGTTCTTGGCAAACAGATGGTGAAACAGTGCACTGGCCTCCAGGGCACAGGATCATCAGTGCAACTCTGGAACAACAAGGACTTAATTACCAGGCTAGCTTAAATGAGGTAGGAACTCAGATGATGTCCGACCTTTAAATGTGATCAAAGATGGGGCTGGAGAAAGAGCTCAGGAGTTTTAGGGATTGTTTTGTTAGTTTTTTGAGACAGGGTTTCTCTGTGTAGCTCTGGCTGTCCTGCAACTCACTCCATAGATCAGGCTGGCCTCAAACTCAGAGATCCACCTGTCTCTGCCTCCTGAGTGTGGGGTTTAAAGGTGTGTACCACCACTGCCCAGCAAAGCTCAGTAGGAATACTTGCTGGTGCCCAGACATACATGCAGGCAAAATACCCATACACAAAAAAATAAAACCGAGGTTTTAAGGTTTTGAAGATCTGAGGATAATGAACATCATTCTGCAATGGAGTGGAATCTGGTAGGGAAGAAAATGACAGTTTTAGCCAGAGTCCTACCCGAGATCCGCTGAAGACACAGACCTACTGGCCCTGAATTACTGGTCCCTTGAACCCCAGAGTTTTCCCAGCTCACTATCTCTTGGCTCACTTTTCCAGAGAATTCCTCCTCTAATTATCTAGAAGGCATTAAGGTCTATGTTAGCCTCAGGGACCTCAACTACTGCCCTTCCCAATAACACTGATGACATAAGCAACACAGAGTACTTGGAAGACACAAACTTGGGAGCAGATTCCAGTTAGCATGTTCCTTGCCAGCATGACAGTAGTTTCCCAGATGCCTTCTCTCTCAGCCTCAAAGTCCATATCAGAAAACAGAATGTTTAAGCCCCTCAGGGGTTACCACGGACAATAAACCTTCCTGGACCACCAAGTGTCTGCCCTAGAAGGGCAATGGGCACAGCTCGGGTTCTTCTCCTTGATAATTCATCTTTTTTCCTGCCCTTGTTCCTGGTTAGTCTATGCAATCTTGATGAAGAACCTCCCTAAATACTGCTTTTATCAAGGGTCAGCAATTAGCCGAGCAGATGGACGTTTCCACAGATGTCCATGCCCCAGTTCCTCTCACTGGCTGGTCTGGCTCTGATGACATTACCCCTCTGCTCATGCATTCACTCAAAACGCTCATTTAGGAGTTCAGCAACGAGTGCCTCAAATCCCCTACCTGCCGTGCGTCACGCGCAGTCTGGGGACCACAAGGTGATCTAGGAAGAGTAGCCTGTCCTGCCTCTGATCCAGCCGCAGGGCCCACAGAGCAGTGGGTTTATCCATCAGGGTTTGCTCGGATGGAAAAGGGACAAGGAAGCAGGAACTGAAGCTCCGGTGGCTCTTCTTCAGGGCTGTCGTGGCCTTGGGTATTACACTCATCACTTAGGGCTACATTTACAATGTACACATTTGAGTGTGTTAGAAGAATTGAATGCATTCTTCGTGGTTCTGGAAGAAAAAGTCCCAAACCAAAGCATGGCAGAGCCACACTCCCTCAAAGGTCTTTCCTGCTTCTTCCCTTTCTATGACTCGAGGAATACTCAATGTTCAGGGGCTGCAGGTGCCTCGCTCCTCTGGCCTCTGCCCCACACCTTACATACATGGCTTCTCCATTTGATCCATCTTTAGGAAGATGTTCTCATCAGATTCAGGGGCTGTCCTAAATCATCCTGGCATCCTTTCTCTCCTCCTTTATGCCTGCAAAGTCTCCACTTCCAAGCATGACCCAAGTCTGGGCTTCTATGTGGCATGAATTCAGGAGAGGGCACAACTTGATCCATTTGCAGATATCCTAACCTCCAAGAATCCTTAGTGGTCTTCATCCCACTCTACCCCTGTAAGGCTAGCAGAACACCAAGTCATCCTCACATCTCCATGATCATCAGGGGCATCTTTTCTGAATCCCCCACTCCTAGCATGGAGCCTGACACCAAGAAGACATTCAGAAAGCAGGCACTGAATAGTTTACAGACTCAAAGGACCAAAGCAAAATGACCTAAGACATAGCTTTTAAGTAACCTCCTACAACTCTGATACTTGCCAAAAGTTCATCAAGAAGGAAGCAGAGGGTCAGTGAGATGCCTCAGCAGGTAAAGGCACTTGCTGCCAAGCCCAGTAATCTAAATTTGATCACCAGAATCCACATAACACACCTATAGTCACGTGTGTACATATTCATACATATACCACACACAGATAGATAGATAGATAGATAGATAGATAGATAGATAGATAGATAGATAGATAGATAGATAGATAGATAGATAGATGGATGGATGGATGGATGGATGGATGGATGGATGGATGGATGGATGGATGGATGGATGGATGGATGGATAGATGGATGGATAATACATACATACATACATACATACATACATACATACATAAAATAAAAACAATCTATAAGAAGGAATTGAGGTCTGGAGAAGGGTCAGACACATGGAATTACCTGAGAGGACTCTTCTGTTTGCACAGTGTCACCCACCACATCCTCCTTTCATCTTGCCACTGTGTCCCTCTGGGGTGACTGCCTATTGGAGCAGAATTTAGTGCAGGGGCTGCTGGGGTGGGATCCATTTCTGAAACGCCAGCTCTCCTACATGTCCATGGACACTTCAGACTCATTCAAATGCCATCCCATTCTCTTCATGTGGGGAATTTGATTTACGTTTTCCCTAAAGAGCTCCATGAATGGTCTTTTCATTTTTCTTCAATTTATTTTATTGAATTAAAATACCAAAGTCTACAATCCCAAATTCCCCAGTCAACTTGCCATGATAAGTCAGTGGTCCGGAAAATGGAGCTTTCGGGATACGGCAGGGGATTCAAGAATCCACAGTGACGGTAACTTAGGAAGACATAGGCCTGGAGGTCTGCCTTTTTCAAAATCAGAGGCTGTCTTTGCAGTTCATCCAAAAGATCCATCATCCCTCCCCACATGCAGAGACTAGAAAGTCACCTCCAGCAATGAAAAAAGTCAAACCCTGTGGAAAGGGCTGGTTGGGGAGCTTGGGAGGAGTCCCTTCCGTGCTGAAGGTAGGACAAAGAAGCATCCTTAATGGGGCCTCAGAGTCCTTTTTCACAGTACTGGCAAAGAAAACAGAATGAGAGCCAGCCACGGTGGTACATGCCTGTAATCCCAGCACTCAGGGAGGCAGAGGCAGGCAGATCTCTGTGAGTTCCAGGCCAGCCTGGTCTACAAACAAGTCCAGGACAACCAAGGCTACACAGAGAAACCCTATCTCAAGAAAAAGAAAAAAAGACACAGAATGAACCTCCACATTGGTGTGTATTTATCTGGCTTGCTTATCTGAAGGGGGAAAGAACGCTATTGGGTCTGAGGGGCTCATGACTGTAAACCTAGAACCAAGACCACTGGTGGCTCAACACAGCAGGGACAACTGTGGCAGTCTGCCCTGAGGAAATGGCGCTGAAAGGATAAGTCAGAGAGTGATAATGGAAAACATTTACTGCTCATTTTTAGCCTCCACCAGGCACGGTCAGTCACAAGACAGCCTGCCACCACCACTCCAAACACCTGTCCCTGGTTGCCCTGTCGAAAGCACCGGCCCCAGCCAGCCTCTGCGTTATTCACCCTCAAACCCCCTTTCTTCCCTTCATACCTTTTATCATAATTATTTACGGGTGTGTGTTCTTTTCTGAGTTTAGGTAACTGACATTTGACCCAAATGGTCACCTCGAGGAGTGCAAGAACAGATGTGCTGTGTTCACAGGTCCGTTTCTGAGGCCCCAGAAACAGGGCTGGCCGTGAGGAAAACAAGTACTAAACGCTTGCAAACAGCTGTGCATGTGGTATGGGTTGAATTTGAAGCATTCCTACACAGGCCCGTGGTCTGAGTTCTTAGTCTCCAACTTGTTCTTCTATTTTGAAGGCTGTGGAGACGGGGCGCAACTGCAGAAAGTGAGTGGCTGGGGTCAGGCCCTTGAAGGTTCTTGCCATAGTCTTTCCTTCCCATCTACCACAGGGACCGAAATCTCTAGGAAACCATGCTCCAGGATTAACCTGCCCTCCCTTGGTTTGATTCTATCAGGTATTTTGGTCACAGAGACTAGAAGGTAAATAATACACTGAACATCCGAATGCACACAGTTGAGAAAGGAGGCTGAAAACAGCAGAGAGAAGGACAGGAAATCTGTTGAGTCTTCACTTTAATCTCTAGCAGCTAAATAAAAAGCCAGAGCTGTTGTGTATGCCTGTAATCCCAACACGGGCAAAGCCAGGAAGCTCTTTGGGTGTACCGTATATGTATTCCTTTACAGGGTTTATCAGAGTGGCTTACAGCGTATGTGCCTGACTGCTCCAGCAATAGCTATCTCTCCATGTAAAGTACAAGAATTCAGTAAGTATTCAGTCCATGAGGGTGGATGTCTCAGCTGGTCTTCATAGACTCTGAACAACCCCCCCAAAAAAGCAGGCTCTAATAGCAGTAAAGAAATTAACTTGCCAGTGAGATCAAAGGCAAGTAGCAAAAAGTTTCTTCCTTGCTCTGTAAATAGGCCGCTGGGAGAAGGTGTGGCCCACATTTAGTGTGGGTCCTCTATCGTTAAGTGATGTGGATTTAAGGTGGGTTTTGCTACCTCAAAGGATTTAGTTTCGGGAACTCCCTCAAAGCTACACCCAGCAGCTTCCCGTTTACTTTATTCCAGATGTAGTCAAGTTGACAAGCAGGCACAGCCGGCACACTTGGGGTTTGATAAGCAGCCAGTCTAGCCAATCAACAAAGTCTAGTTCAGTGAGAGATGCCTATTTCATAAACTCAGGTGGAAAGGGGTTGAGGAAGACACCCGACGCTGACGTCTGGCCTCCGCACACACATGCACCAATGTACGTCAGACTAAAACAAAACACACAAAGGATGTCAGGAAGAGAGCATCTGGGTCTCTCCAGAGGGCGATCAATTCCAGTGAAAACTATTCTGGTAAGAGAGGGTCAGGCGATAAGAGACACAGGAAGAGTGACAGCTGAAGCAGAGACATGTGGGAACGCTGGAGCCACGGGAAGGTAGCAGTAAGAGAACACTGCGTTTTCAGGTCTTTGAACATCTCCGTTTATCACAGAACACAGTGGATACCTGATCTTGCCGTCAGTTCCTCACTGGAGGTGCTAATGCCATACACGACACGGGACAGGCCCTCCTGAGACCTTCCAGTATGAAAGAGGCCTCTGGGCAAGTCATTCAACCTCACAAAGACATAGTGGCCAATGTCATAGTTTAGAAATTATGAGACCCCAACCCTACCCCCTACTCAGGGGCTGATGAGGGGGAAAAGAAATCATATGAATGTTTAAAACCAAAACGGTAACTAGAGGGTTAGGCCTATGGTAGTGCGTGTCCATAGCCTCAGAACTCTGAAGGCTGCAACAAGAGGACTGTTGTGGGTTCAAGTCCAGCTTGGGCTAAATAGAGAGTACCAAGCCAGTCTGAACTAAATAATGAGATCCTGTCTCAGCAAGCACAAAGGCCTATAAATGGTGCAGATGGTAGCAGATGCAGATGTGAAATGCAGAAAGTATGGGAGAGGGGAGAAAGTAATGGCTCGTAACAGCATTGCATAGGTGCAATTATCTCTCACCCACACCATGTTGTAGCCTCCTAACTCTTCCCTCCTGAGTCCTGCTATGGTTTGAAATATCCCTCGGAGGCTTATTGTAGTGGTCTGAATGAGAACGGCCTCCATAAGCTCACGTATATAGTTGAATACTCAGCCCCTAGTTTGTGGAACTGCTTGGGATGAATTAGAAGGTCTGGCTGTGTTGGAGGAGGTATGCCACTTAGGTTCCAAAAGCCCATGCCATTTTCAATTAGCTCTTTCTGCCTCACGCTCATGGGTTAAGAGGTGAGCGCTCAGCTACTGCTCTAGTACTGTGCCTGCCTGCCTACTGCCCTGCTCCTTGCCGTGATAGTCTCGGACCCCAACCCTCTGGAAGCATGAGCTCCAAATTAAGTTTTCTCGGCCTTTGTCAAAGCAATCGAAAAGTAACTAAGACACTGGCATTTTGAACGCTTGGTGCTGGTGGTACTATTCTGAACGTTCTGGGGCCTTTGGAAGGTCAGAGTGTGTGTGGCAGAAGTGGGCCTTTAAGGGGTATCCCATTCTGTGTTTCCAGGCAGCTTGCTCCTTTCTCTCATCTGCAGCCACAGAAACTATTCTACCGCAGGATGGGCAGAACTGCCCCTACAGCCATGCTTCCCACTGTGGTGGACCACAGCCCCACATGCCTTCTTATTTATCTACCAACAAACAATGCTTAGCTATTAACTACAGCTACAGATAAACAGAAACAGAGACTAAATAGATCTCTGCTGCCCTACATCCAATGGGGACAATGCCACCTTCACATTCACGCCTGAGGCGCAGCACACTTATCCCATAAAGGCTTGGTCCCTGTGGATGCGGCTAAGGCTTCTGTTTCTCAGTAAGTCTTCAAGGAAATGCTTTTGCCCTCAAAATTGCCCCCTTCTCCTGGTCTGGAATGACGATTTATTTCATTATTCAGTGACTGGAAATTCATGAAATCTTGTGGCTAGAGCAAAAATGTGTCACACACAATTCCATATGTCCATGTAATGAAACTGAGTCAACCTGACAATGAAAACCACTACTTCTCCCTGGGAGCGTAATGGGCCTCTGACCTGATTTTGTCTTAGCTTACAACATTTTTACCCTCTTAATCAAAAACATTGTTTGGCTTTTTTTAAAGGTAATTAGAGATAAGACTGTATAAGTAAAGACATCGGTCAGAACCCTGTGGCATCCTAGATTAGTTTCAAGACCGAAATGCTCAAAGGCAAGTGCAGCTCTTCTGAGCTACGGAGCTGATGGGAGCTGGAGAGACCAATTGTTCCAGTCCAGAGAGGCATCATGGAGAAACAGGAATAGCAGTGAGCCTTGGAGGAGATGGAAGGACTTGAGTTTGAGCTCCATCGCTCTCTGGGATCGGAACGGGACCCTGAGAAGACCCCTAAGCTATAATCTCCTTATGGACGGGCTTGAGAAAATCATAATCATAAATGCAAAAGCAGGTGATGGCTAACATCATGGTGGGCTATGTGGCCCCAAATAAATACTCTCCCATATTCACCACTCTGTATCCCGTAGACCAAGGCCCAATTGGTTCAGGCAGGCCAAGAACAAGGGGCTATTCAGAGATGTTTATACATTTTTGTGACCAGCACCCAGATGAAGAAATAAAGCAATATTGTTAGGTTTCAAACCTGAGACAAATGGCCAAGGTGCCTATTTAACATATCAAAGTGAGCCTGGCTGCCAGGTTCTTCCTGCATCCCTCAGCCCCTGCCTCTTATAGGATACAGCTGGCATACACCAACCCCTACCCTGAACTACCCAGCCCAAGAAGCTGGGCTGCTCCTCCCTATATAATTCAACCATTTTGATTAAAGCTCTCTTTGTACCTTTGGGCCTCCTGGCTGC
This sequence comes from Pachyuromys duprasi, assembly GCA_028658305.1. Taxonomy (NCBI): domain Eukaryota; kingdom Metazoa; phylum Chordata; class Mammalia; order Rodentia; family Muridae; genus Pachyuromys; species Pachyuromys duprasi. The sequence goes on from CM053752.1 coordinate 39,908,877, forward strand.
TGTACCTCGTTTCCCTGTTCTTCCCCTTTCACTTCCTCCCACCCCAACATGGCCTTGCTTAGTCTGTTCACATCCACCCTGGACTCTTTGAGGTATCCCTGACTCTGGCTACGCTTGCCAGTATATCTATAATAAACTTTTTCCTCCCCCATACCTAGGACCAGTCACATCCTTCCTTTTCTTTTTTTATTTATTATTATTATTCAAATATAGGATCCCAGGTCCCTTTTCTCCCCTTTCTGGACAGCAGGTTCTCCAAAGGTCCTCGCCTGATTTCTTGATTGTTAGAGCAGCTGAATTCTGTAAAGATGGAGTTAGTTTGAATTTGTCATTCTGGCATATTTTGCTCAACATTAAGTTGTAAAATTCACCTATGTTGTTGTATGTGCTTAAAGCATACTCATTCTTACTGCTTATAGTGTTGGACTTCCCAACTCAGCAGCATAGATGCACGTGTTAATGTATGCATTCGTGTAGGGTTCTTAGTTGGAGTTCTTACAGCACTCTTGTGCAGAGAGTTAATGGCTGTGTGCAGAGCCTTTCAGTGTATGATGGGGAATGAAAGTGCTGAGTCATGAGGCATGCAGGGATTCAGCAGTGCTCTCAGCTACAGTTGCCAACACCTTCAACATCTGTGTTATCTGCCCATTCTGGTGGTGGGAAGTGTATCACACTGCAAAAGTTTTGCTTTTAAATATAAATCAGATTAGGTAACTCTGTCGTTGCACTCAGTGCACAGCCAGCTCCTAAACCTCACTCCCTGAGGCAGATTATGCCTGACTTTCTCTCCAAGTGCTCTGTGCTTTGGGCTTCAGCATATGGTCCCCTCCCTAGGGTTCAAAGTGCAAATTCTTCCCCACCTCAGGATTTTTGTATTTGCTGTTTCCTATCTAAAATGTTATTTCCCTTGTTGTTACTATACTATGGCATACTCCTTCCTGTTCATCCATTGTCTAGGCTAGGGTTTCTATTGCTGCAATGCAGTGCCATGACCAAAAAGCAAGTTGGGGGAAAATAGAGTTTATTTGGCTTACACTTCCACATTGCTGTTTATCACCAAAGGAGGTTAGAGCAGAAAATCAAACAGGGCAGGATCTTGGAGACAGAAGCTGATGTAGAGATCATGGAGGGTTGCTGCTTCTGGCTTGGTTCACATGGCTTTCTTATAGAACCCAGGACCACCAGCCCAGGGATGGCTACACGCACAAAGGGCTGGGCCAGTCCCCATTGATCACTAATTGAGAAAATGCCTTACAGCTGGATCTCATGGACATAGTTCTTCAACAGAGGCTCCTTCCTCTCTGATGACTCTAGCTTGTGTTAAGTTGACAAAAAACCAGCTAATGAATCCATATAGCCAAGAAATATTATGACTGACCAGGCTTCCTCTCAGATATTTCCTCTCTTTCAAGATCTTTTCTTGGCCATCACAGAGTATAATCCTGGCAGTCCCTTATAGTACTCATATTCCATCCCATTTCCTCTCTTAGGATGTGTTTTTGGGGAGAGGATGAAGAACTAATTCAGCAGTTAAGAGTGTATACTGCTCTTCCAGAGGAAGCCAGTTCAGATCCCAGAACACATATAAAGCAATTCACAACCATTTACAATTCTAGCTCCAGAGGATTTGACAGTCACTTCTAGCCTCCAGGGATATCAACACACATGTGGCATACATTCAGGCATATATATAAATGATGTGTTTTCTGTCTCCTTATACTGAAATAAAAGCCAATAGCAGAATTCATACATATGTTTAATGCCTAAAATGCTGGACACAAAAATAATATTCAAAAATTCTTCATTAGAAAATGTTGAATAGTAGGGAAAACATTGGTAGATAACATTTACAAAGAAAATTATAAAATAGTAAAGCTAATGGAGCTCCTTCTGTCTTAGTTACTGTTCTATTGAAATGAAGAGACACCATGGGTTAGTCCACAATCATCATGGCAGGAAGCATGGTGGCAAGTAGGCAGGCAGACAGGCATGGATGGGGCTGAAAGCCTACATCCTGATCCACAGGCCACAGGCAGAAAGAAAGAAACTGGGCCATCGTGTGCTTTTGAAACCCCAAAGCGCATGCCCAATGACACACTTCCTCTAACAAGGCCACACCTCCTAATCCTTCCCAAACAGTTCCACTAACTGGGAACCAAGCATTCAAACATACAAGCCTATAGGGGCCATGCTCATTCAAAACACCACACTCTGCTGATAAAAATTATCCTCTCACTCTGCTGATAAAAATTAAGCTCAAAAAGCTATAATAACTTGGTCATATTCATGACACATTCTTTACAGAGTTGTGATTTGAAACCAAGTTCATGATTTTTATTCTACTATCCTACATTGTTTACAAGAACAGGAAACAAAATCTTACTCTGTATAAATGTGTCCACAGTTATTGAATGTAGGGCACTGGTAGCTGATTTCGCCTGGAATCATATTTCCTATACCATAAAGGCCAACAACATAGCAAGAAACTATGAGATGGAATCAATGATGGTTCTTTCCCTCAAATCATCCTGGACCTTGGTTCAGAGGAAGAGGATATTTAAGAGGATGAATATAGGTCCAGTGTCCCTCCTCTGAAGAAAGAAAAAGAACCATGTTGACTGGAATAATTTCGCTGGGCTACAAAAACCTGAGATCTTTCAGGAGACCATGCTCTACCAGGTGAGAGCCCTGCCTCACAGGCTTATTTTGGGTCAGACTCACACCATACCACAGAGTGGGGCTAGGGCCCAGCTGCATAATTGGAGGAGTAATCAGTACCTTAGAGAATGTCAGCCAAAAGCACTCCTGACACCACTTTCAGTCTTACTGAATCATCTCCAGACCCCATGACTGGATGATTCACTGATCTTTGGGGTCATGACTATCAGGTGCTGACCTAGAAATGAGAGCTAAATTCTTAAGGGGAAAGAGATCCTGTAATCGGAACTCTGGCTTTTCCAGTGCTTTGACCTATCACTCTGGGTTTCTGGAGACTAAGGGAAGACACATTAGTCTCTTCCATATCAATATAAACAATCCATATCAATGTAAACAATCGAGAGAGGCTAAGCAGAAACCAGTGAGACAGGTGGAGGTGTGACTGAGAAGAAATCAATCTGGAGCCTCCACACTCTGCTGAGCAGGGGGTCTCACCTCCTTGGGTATTTCCACAGAACTGCTGCAGTGGAACCATCCAGCTGTGTGACTGGAGTCTCCCAGATGCAGGAATCCTAGAGAGAAAGAAGTGGATGCCACGGTGCTTTACACAACTGCACTCAAGGGTCAAATTCCATCATCTTTGTCATCATCACAGTATCCTGCTAGCAATACAGGGCTCCTCCTCTAAGGTGGGAGGAAACCACACTAAGACTCACCAAAGTATGGAGGTGTTATGTCCTCAGAGGGTTTTTGTGCTAGATTCCTGGTGCTCACTGAGGTGGTTTTTAAGAGGTAAGACCTGGAGTGAGATAACTAAGTTATCGAAGGAGCCACCCTTGTGAAGAATTCATGCTGCTCTCTTAGGGTAGGTTACTTCTCTCAAGAGTAGATCAGAAAGTGAGACTAGCCCCAGACTTCAGCCTCTTCTACACATGGTGGGTCCTGTTTTTGTCTTTGCAGGACTGTAATGTGACTGAGGCAAGACAAATGAGACGCCTCTCTTCATTGACATTTAGTCTCCAAAAAGGTAACTACACGTTTTTTTTTTAAGTGTCCGGCTTCAGGTGCTTGGTTTTCACAGCAGAAAGTGGACTAGAAGACATGAGCCTTAGGAAGCAAGAATCAAGGAGAACAACCTCAGAAGAATGGAAACCACATCTGGGTAAAAAGTCTCAGAAACTAGCCAGAGGTTATGTGACTTACCAACTGCCAACAAGGACTTGTAGCCAGGCCGGCAAACCCCAGAGCCCACGCTCTTGCTATATATAACTTGATACCACCTCCTTAATCTCTTGTTATTGCCCTAGGCGAACACGTGGGGAGACACAGTTGCTAGGTCAAACTGTGTGGACCTTTTTAGTGCTATTGATACATGTTGCAAAAAGAAAATAATAATAATCTCCAGGAAGAAAACACTAATTAACAACTTCAGTTAACATTCATGAGGACATCTACCTGGCTCACACAGTGAATACCATCACTGGGAAAATCTCTACAGACTTTGCAGATTGCAAATACTTGTTTTGATTCTCATTTTGAATATTTCTTCATTTGCTTATTTTACATAGCTGTATCATTTTGAAGCATTGGTTACAAGTAAAAGAAGACAACTTTCCTCCCCCTTTATTGAGACATATTACTTGTACATATTTATGGAAGACAGAATGACAGTTCTATATGTGTACAGTGTGTGATGATCAAATCAGGGTAATAAGACCTTCCATTTCTGTCTCTCGCTCCTATCAAGTCAGGGTAGGAAGCATTTATTTTTCATGTTCGGAACTTTCAAACTCCTTTCTAGTTCTTTCTAAATCTATTGTAAATTGTCATACGTAATAGTTATTTTACCATGCTATAAACACCATTATTAATTTCTACTCAATAACTTGGTGCCCCTTATCTAACCTAGAAGCCTCCCTTCACTATCATTCCCAGTCTCAAGTGACCACAACTCAATTCTGCGCCTCTGTAGATTTGATATTTTAATCCCCACAAATGAATGAAAACGTGTGATATTTGGGTCTGATTCATTTCACTTACCATGACAACCTCCAAATCCATCCATGTTAATGTAAATAAAGTATAGTGTTTCCTTCTTTTTGTAGCTAAATGATGCTCCATTATTCATTTATCCACCAGTGGACACCTTGATTGATTATATATTGACTATTGTTACTGCTGCTTTAACAAATATAAGCTTGAAAATATTTTTTGAGATAGTAAATTTTACTTTCTTTGGATATAACCCACTCTGTAGCTGGTTTGCTGGGTCATATGCTAACCCTGTTTTTTGTTTTTAAGGAATTCCCATACTGTTTTCTATACTAATTTATATTCCCACAAATACTATATGGGTTCCCATTTCTCTGCATCTTGCCAGTACTTATTTTGTTTAGGTTTATTTTGATTGTTTGTATTTTTTTCTTTGATGCTAGCCATTCCAATGGGGCTGAGGTGATATCATACTATAGATTTTTATTTGCGTTTCCCTGATGATCAATGACACCGAACAGGTTTTCTATATTTTTTGGTCATTTATCTTTTTTTAGGAAATATCTATTCAAATCTTTAGACTATTTTTAATTGTATTATTTCCTTCTTCTGACTGTTTTTGCTAAGATTTTTTTTTTGCTTCATATATGCTGGTTATTAATCCCTTGTCAGACAGATAGCTTGCAAGAGTTTCTGCCACAGAGAAGATTCTTCATTAGAGAAAATCCAATTAACTACTTTTAGTTGTAAATTAAAGAATTGAAAGCATACCAGATAGCTCACGGAATTTAAAGGAAATGTTAGAAGATGAGTCTGAAAATGAGCTGCAATCAGAGCATCCCCAGGGCTCGAGGCAACAGAAAAGGACAAGTGCTGTGGCCTTATAGGCTACTGTCACCGGATGAATCCATTTAATATCCACCCCCTAGTCACATGTCGAATTTCCTGTAAGGTGGTACAGGAAGAAGTTCCATGATTCAACCAAGACAGCACTTAGTGGAGGTGGGAAGGGGAGAAATAAATTGCTGTTACAAGAAGGTAGAATATATCCTAGACAGCTAAAAAACAACAAATGTCTGCTTGGGACTTAAATTTAGTGGGTCCCAAACTGTAATCTCTTTATTAAATTAAAAGTTCTTGCTTCTTTATCCTGGATCATCATCTGTTCTTATCAGTTGGTCAAATAAAACAAAGGGTGCTAACCTTTGCAGCATTAGAAGTTCAGCATGAGTCTCCACCATGAAGAAGCTCAGGAAGAATCTCTTCAACTGAGATAAATACCTAAAAACATAGGAATGTGGAGATAAGATCCCTTCAATTTGCCCACTGAAATAACCAAGAAGAAAAAGTTAAGGATAAATGGATCAACCCCTTGACAACAGGCTGACAAGAGGGTTTTTTTGTTTTTGTTTTGTTGGTTGTTGTTGGTTGTTGTTGGTTGTTTTGGTTTTGGTTTTTTGTTTTGTTTGCAAAGAGCTGGGTAGCAAATATCCTCTGCTTTTCAAGATTACATAGTCTCTGTGACAAATACTCACCACTATGGCTGTGGGACATTAATAATAAGGAAATAAATAAACATAGCTGTGTTCTAAATAAAACTTCATAAAAATCAAGTGGCAGGCAAGATTTTTACCTGCAGCCACAGTGCTGACCGCTGTTTTAATCAAACAACACAAACTATTAGTGATGGGATACTAGCACTACCCTGTGAGGACATCCAAGCTCCATGGAGACATCAGCGGGAGAGAAACTGAAGTCCCCTCACCAACAGTCCGTTGGAGTGCCCACCTGGCCACCTGTAGGAGCCGCTGGTCATATGGAGGCATCGTCTTGGAAATGGATCCTTTGACGCCAGGTCAACAGCCCCGGTGCTTCTACATGGTGCAGAAATGTATGACCTGGATAGGCCCTGTCCAAGTGCATGACCCACAAATTCATAAAACAAAATGAAATTGTTATTTTAAACCACTGTTCCGGGACACTTTGTCATTCATTGGTAGATAGCAGAAACATGAATCCAATCAATCTTTTTCTTCAGTTTGACTGGAGATAATTAGCATTATAAATTTTATGAGTTGCATGTCATTAAAAGCAGCCATTGATGCATATTAGGACTGAATGGACAATCTGCAAGAAGGGAAGTTCTAGACCTCCCACCCAAATCTCTCTTCTAGTAGGATTAGCGTGATCCTGGCTGCATTGTAAGCAAGTGTGTCATACAAACCAGATTTCATGAACTGAAACTCTTAATTGCATGTGGAACAGGGAAAACAAACACACAAGTACATTCACATTCCTCTCACCCTATGTCTCCAAATTACCTTTGACTTGAGCCCTAAGAATTCAGTGTGGGACATTTGCAGCATCCAATCTGGTTAGGTTTCAAGGTTAATAAAAATCCTGTATCAATAAGTCCACGGCAGAAGAGATGGTAAAGCCTGGATCCTCATGAAACTGTAGTTTCATCGAAATTGAACCTGACGACTTAACTGTCCTCCAATTTTAAAATCTTAAAATATCTCCAAGTTCAAGATTAAAGCTCTCTGTCTCAATCAGAGTATGAAAACCTTTATAATACTCATTGTAATTCTTCCTCCAAAAGGCAAATCCCATCAGACACCTTCGGGATTTTTCTGGATTCTGTCATGGACAACACGCCCTCTCTGCAAGGCAGGCTGCTGGGACTCTGCCATTATCTGCAGACGTGATGTCAAAGGGCTAGCCAGTGTGGGTGAGCACAGGCTGAGCCTGATGTCTTGGGAGATTTGCTCTGAGGGAAACTGACTTACAGGCACAGGAAGGTCCCAGTTCTGTTTCAGTTACACACAAATAGGGCTGCTGTCTGTGTGTTCTTTCCTGCTTAAGCACTTATTGAGAACAAGAAAAAAAAAAAAAAACCCAATAGTTAACCGGTGATCTATTCACCGCTACTCACAGATAGTCCAAAAGCAAATTCTATTTAAGTGGTATTTGATGCTCCTCTAGTGACAAGCTTGGAGTTTTTATTTTATTTTAATGTTAATGAATTAAGCGTAAAAATGACATTTTCATACATGTATGCAATGTTACATAATTTTGTCCTCTTCACCCTAAAATATTTATGATCCAAGACTGAAATTTTGTGTTTACAACTGATTTGCTATGAGCTCAGCGAGTTTTGTGAAAGAGTGGGAGGAAGAATTGAGGGAGCCAGAGGGGTCAGGAACACCACAAGAATACCTACAGAGTAAAGGTCCATGGGAGCTCACAGAGACTGAACCACCAACCAAAGAGCATTCGTGGGCTGAACCTAGACCCCCTACACATATGTAGCTAATGTGCAGCTTGGTCATCGTGTGGGTCGCCTAACAGTGGGAGGAGCAGCTGTCTCTGACTCTGTTGCTGCCTTTGGATCCCTTTCCTCTAGCTCAGCTACCTTGTCAGGCCTCAGTGGGAGAGGATGTGCTTAGTCCTGTTGTGACTTGAGGTGCCAGGGTGGGTTGGTACCTCTTGGGGCCTCCCTTTCTCTTAGAAGAAGGAAAGGCAGAAATGGGAGGAGGAGGCTTGAGAGTGGGACTGGGAGGAGAGGCGGGATCAGGCTGGGATCAGGCTGTGGGAGTGATGAAAGAGAGAGAGAGCTAAGATTGATTGGCTGTTCCTCATTACCTGTTGACTCAAATGGGCCTCCCAGTTTAGCTGGACCATCTCCTCACAAAAGACTAGCAACTTAAATAGAGCTGTGAGGAGGAAACGACCTAGGAGACAGACAGAAGAGGAATCCAGTGAGGGACCACGATGGGCCATGGAAGGCATAAGTCTCTGGGCTCCCAGGTTAGATATGCCAAACAGCAAAAGAAATGGGTTGTAACCAGGTGTGGTAGTGCATGCCTGTAATCCCAGAATGACAAAGGCAGGAGGATCTCAGGTTCAAGGACTGCCTCAACAACGTCAAATAAAGAGCGTGGAAGGAGTGGGGAGGGGAAGAAGGGACAGTGAAGAAAGGAGAGAAGAGGAGGGAGAAAGGGGGAAAAGAGAAAGGAAGAGAAAGAAAGGAATGGGAAAGGGAAGGGAGGAGTGAAAACAGGAGAAAGGAAGGTGGGGAGGGAAGGACCAGAACGCTAACGTTTCCTACTTCTTGGACCAAGCCGTGAAAACTTTCAAGGAGTCTCCGTAGACCTTTATGGATATTCAATAAATGGCAAACAGATACAGTTACAATGATGATTAAAAAAATTTAATCCTTGACACCAGTTACCATAGATGCTCTCTTTCTGTTCAAAGACTGGTACTAACCATGTGGGAACAGGAAGGGTGGAGAGGGAGAAGAGGGAGCAAAGGACTAGCAGATGCCTTTGCTTGGCACCCACCAAGCACCGGGCACACTGAATGGATGGGTGCTCCTGCCAACTTCTCGGACCAACAACAAAAACATTAACCACTCCCGCTCTACAGATTAGGGATGTCGAGACTCGGAACACTTGCTCAATATCAACCAGACGGTGATGGGTTTAAATCCACATCTGGTTGAAACGAAAATCCATCCGCCTCCCATCATGGCCACCAAAACCCCAAAATAAGTTTTAGCTTGTCACTTCAGTGATAAGCAAAGTGATGATTTCGTTAGCATTCGATGACGCTTTATCACTTATCAACATTGAGCTAAATTTGTCGCTTATTGTGGCATCCGGTCCTTACTCCAATCCTGTAAACAGCCTATACTGTCCTGAATTCGCTACGAGGAAGCTGAAGTTAAGCCTTTTGCTCAGGGACACACAGTGAGATCGCAGAGGTTTAAGCCAGACAAACTGACACCAAACACCAACGTCTTAAGTGCCGAACATTGCAAACTTATTTTAGTTCAATCAGCCATAAATAAAAACCTGTTATTGCTCAGTGCACTAAGGAGGACAGAGGCAGAGGAGACTTTTTAGCTACAATCCAAAATTGTTTCTTCAGCACCTGGAGGTTAATGAGAGGTAAACTCTACAGTGAAAGAGACCAGCCTGCAGTTCCTTGCCCTCACCCCCATTTCCTTCTCTGACCCCAAATGAAATCAGTAATCACAAATTGCATTTGGTCAAGCACCTCCGATGTTCTTTAAAAACACAACGCTATTTCAATCCTCCCACCACTATAGCTGCCACGGCCACTTTCCTGCGGGAGGCAACATCCTGGCTGTCTTCGATCCGGGCCTGGAAAACGTTCCTGGCATCTTTGCAGAGATGAGAAAAAGGAGCTGAGAGATGGGGGCCCTTGTGTGCAAATGCTTACATACAGGCAGTGCAGCGGAAAGCTAAGCTCATGAGAGAACATAATTCCAAAACTGAGCCAAACATACTTCAGAAGCTCTCTTGGCCTTGGGATGGCTCAGCTTTTAAGAGACATGACTGTAGGTGCCACTGTCTGTTTCGCACACTTGCCCTCTGCCCTCCTTGTCAATGTGACTTTCTGTATCCAAGATGAAAGCTGATGGTCTTGGTACCAGGGCTGCAGAAACACAAACCATCCCAAGTCTCTAGGGCAAGACTGTAGAGGAATGCCCACTGGAGCACCGGCTGGGGGTGCATTTCCACTTCTACGTAAATGTATATCACATGCACGCTAGGGTTTGCTGGGCATAAAGCACTGTGCACTGCAAATGGCTAATGTAGGGGTGAGGGAGATGGCCCAGTCAGGAAGGTACTTGCTGAGCAAGCCTGAGGACCTGAGTCTGAATTTTCATTACTCATGGAAAAGAAAGCCAAAACAGTCAAATACAACAAACAGGCACAATAGTGATTGCCTGTAATACTTATGCTGTTTGCTGGCTGGCCAGACTAAGCAGTCAGCAAGGCTTAGATTCAGGGAGAGACCCTGTCTCAAAACAACAACAACAAAACAATCAAATGGAAAGCAATTGAAGGAGATACCTGATGTAGACCTCTGGCCTCCACACATGTCTACACACACAAGCACTAGCATACAAATGCTCATTCACACACACACACTGGAATATAAACACAGGAACACACACAGATGAGTTAATGATATAAATAATAAATAAAGCCAGAGGGGGTGTGCCAAACTGAAGGACCTCAAAGATATGGCCACCATGTGCAATGCATGGTGGTCCTCATTGCAGTTGGGCTGGAGAGGAGGAAGTGAGAATTCCTGTGAAAGACATGATAGAGCAATTGCAAAACTAAATACGGAGTATAAGTTAAGAGTGTTAAGCACAAGTTATATTTCAGCTTGACCATTGTGCTAAAAGGCTGTCCAAAATTACAATGGCCAAACCATATACGAAAACAGAAATGTAACCCTAATCTGCAACAGTCTACCCAGGAAAGCAACCTCATGTCTATAATAATCAGCCCAGGATGTCATATAATTATTCGATGTGGCCTTTGTCAGGAGCTACATGGCCACTCCTCTTGACAGGCCGAGAGCTAAATCAATGAGTAGCTTCTATACTGAGCCCATTGGCTAGGTCTCCATGAATAATTGACAGCTTCCTTAAATTTAATCCCTATTTCCAATTTAGGATCAAGCAGACAGAGCCACCTGCAGCTTCCCCAGGCTCACCTCATCTGCCCTTTTCCTGCACAACGTAGTCTCTGCCAGAATGACAGTGCTTCATTTCCTTGCCACAGGATAAGCAGCCTTTGCTCTGCTCATATGTTTGGTCCCTGTTTGTGGCCTCAGCTCCGTGTCATGTGAATCGCCTTGTTTATTAGAAAGATGTGTTTGATTGTAAAGAGTCCATCCCAAGTCCTCAAGTGATTCAGAAAAAACATGTCTATACAGAAATAAATAAGCAGATATGACAGTAAATTGACAACTCTGGTATCCGGACTAATGGCATGAAATGTCTTTGCATGAACCCGGCAACTTTTTTAAAGCATGACCTTAATCCTGAATAAGAAGGGTTTTACGGTATCTCCACCTGATTGCTCACATCTTGAGCTGTTGGGAAGCCCACCCCTGTTCACTTGGGATTATGCACAAAGGCTGGAACCTTGTGTTCCTTCGTCTATCTGCTTCATCTGGTTGCTTTGCAGAACCACCATGCAGAACATAGGGCCCAAGGAAGTGATCTTTTTTGTTGCTGTTGTATTTTTTTTAATTTTTTAAATATTAGTTACCATTTATTAACTTTGTATCCCTGCTGTATCCAGCTCCCTCATTCCCTCCCAATCCCACCCTGCCTCTCTCATCTCCTCCCTGCCCCTTTCCAAGTCCACTGATAGGGGAGGACCTCCTCCCCTTTCATCTGATCCTGGTTTATCAAGTGTCTTCAGGACTGGCTGCAATGTCCTCCTCTGTGGCCTAGCAAGGCTGTTCCTCCCTCGGGGGTAAGGGAGAGGTCAAAGAGCCCACCATTGAGTTCATGTCAGAAATAGTCCCTATTCCCCTTAATAGGATACACATTTGGATACTGAGCTACCATGGGCTACATCCGAACAGAGGTTCTAGGTTATATCCTTGGTTGGAGAAACAGTCTCATAAAAGACCCCTGTGCCCAGATACATTTGGTCCTTGTGGAGTTCCTGTCCTCTCCAGATCATATTAACTCCCCCTTCTTTCTTATGATTCCCTGCACTCCGCTGAAGGTTTGGTTATGAGTCTTAGTATCTGCTTTGATACACTGCTAGGTAGAGTCCTTCAGAGGCCCTCTGTGGTAGGCTCCTGTCCTGTTACTTGTTTTCTCCTACATCCAATTCTTAACAAAATTTGAAAGAACAAATCTTTTTTATTTTTTATTAAATTCTTTATTAATTATACTTTATTCACCTTATATACCCCTGTAGTTTCCTCCCTCCTCCCGTCCCAATCTCTCCCTTCCTCCCCCTTCTCCACACATGCCCCTCCCCAAGTCCACTGATAGGGGAGGTCTTCTTTTCCTTCCTTCTGATCCTAGTCTATCAGGTCTCATCAGGAGTGGCTGCATTTTCTTCCTCTGTGGCCTGGTAAGGCTGCTCCCTGATCAGGGTGAGGTGATCAAAGAGCAGGCCAATCAGTTCATGTCAGAGACAGTCCCTGTTCCCATTACTATGGAACCCACTTGGACACTGAACTGCTATGGGCTGCATCTATGCAGGGGTTCTAGGTTATCTCCATGCATGGTACTTGGTTGGAGTATCAGTCTCAGGAAAGACCCCTGTGCTCAGATTTTTTTGGTTCTGTTGCTCTCCTTGTGGAGTTCCTGTCCTCTCCATATCTTACTATTTCCCACTTCTTTCATAAGATTCCCTGCACTCTGCCCATGGGTTGGCCATAAGTCTCAGCACCTGCTTTGACAGTCTGCAGGGCAAGGAAGTGATCGTATGACCCCGTCCCCACAGCACGCCCAGATATCTTCGGTGGGTATGTGTGTGTTAGTGACCACATAGAGCGGTGGTTCTCAACCTGTGGGTCACGACCCCAACAGGATCACCTATAAGGTATTTGCATTACGATTCTTTACAGTAGCAAGACTATGGCTTTAAAGTGGCAATGAAATAGTTTTAGGGCTGGGGGGTCACCACAACATGAGGAACTGTAATCAAGAAAGGTGAGAACCTCTGACGTAGAGAATCTCAAAGCTGTCTCTGTTTTTCTCCGTGGGCCAACAGTACAGAAACATTGTGGTACGGAATCACCAGGGTGGTGCTCTCATTATCAGCCCTCATGTGCACCCTGGGCTATGTGACGCAAGATCTCACAAACTGGGGATTTTAAGGCTATCTGGAGGCTGGCCATCCGTTTCTTAATGTTAAGCTGAGTTCTCGGAACAGGCTGGTGTAAGTGTCAGTCAGCCTGCACAGTTGTTACCTATCTATTCCCTAACCTTACCTTCAGACCTTTCCCCCTACCTTGCAACATTATGTTGTCCTATTACTTGTGTTCCCCTCTTATTTACTAATGCAGCAGTTCTTTACCTCGGCTGCACACTGAGATGGCTGACAAGCTTGAAAGAATATCATGCCCCAGATACTCAGTTGTTCCCAGGTACAGCCTGACCTTCTTGTCTGTTTGGTTTTTGCTTTTTGGCCCCAGCCCTATCCCCAATCCCTGGAGAATTCTTAGACATATGCAGTTGAGATTGAGAACCACTTCTTCTATACATTGCTTATCGGAAATATACTCTGGAGTGCTTAGGGATAGAAGGATGTCTGCCCTTAACCCAGAAATGACTATGAAACATATGTTCACATCTACAGAGAGAGAGAGGGAGGAGGCAGTTAAACAAGTATCCACGAAGCTCTTTCTTCCAGATTCTCCGTTACTATGGGAACATGTCTGATCACTCACCTGGTTTGATCTCACTAAGGACCCCACGTAGAAGCACCTGTCTGAGATAGAGAGGATTTCCTTGGCCTTTACAACAGTATTTTAAAGTCTTTCCCAGGAATAAATTAAGGAGAGATGAGCAGGTCAGCAACAATTAAAGCTAATCATTGTGATTTCCTGTCGATTAACTCCCAGCTTGTATTCCCAGACCCCCAGCCCAGGATCCATCCCCTTGTGACTGTACAAGTTGCTACAGGACAGAGAACAACAGATTGTTCCTCCAGATGTAGTTATAAGATACTGAAAGTACATGGAGCAAAGATGTGATGAAATCGCCTCAGATTTACAGCAACAGGTGGCAGCCTCCGAGAAGGCGGAGACGTGCTCATCTGCCTCTGGTACACACGGCAGAGAGGACAAGGAGACCCAGCACCAAGAAGTCTGTTGTAAGCGCTGTGGCTAGCATTCAAAACTGGCATGGGGAGGGGCACAGGGATGTGGGGAAAGCATGCATGTGCCCACTGGGCTCTCAGTGCAAATACTCATAAGTATCACAGAAGGGGGTTCCAAGCATTCCTCCTATATCTTCAACCATCAGCCCAGTAAAGTCAGTGGCTGTAGACAGGGCCTCAGCATTTTTTTTTACAGGCTTCCCACACAAACGCACTGTGCGCTTGACTTTGAAATTGACCTCCACAGAGAATTCTCTTATCTCCTGAGCCAGACAGGACAAAGTTCCCCATCCCTTCAGCCTTCCAAGCCAGGCTCTGCAGCCTCTGAGATCTTACTTTCTTTCTTTTCACTATATAGCTAAAGCTGGCCTTGAACTCCTGGTCCTCACTACATACATATACACACCCTCATATCCGCTCACACTCAAACACACAGGCCTGCAGAGCAAGTGTCTCAGCAACTCCATCTAACTCACTGTAGTTTCTTAAATTCAAGCCATTTTTTTCTATCCACCCCCCCCATTGACTTATACTAGGGAAGTCCCTAACACATCTAGCAGCAGCCTGTACAATATAAGCACCACTGCATAAAAAGTGAGTTGATTTACTCAGTCAGAACAACAAGAAGGCAGATCCAAGACTTGATGTGTTCCTGTGGTTACTTCCTAATATTAAGTATCACACCTAGAATTTGTGTAGACAAAGCTAACGCTGAACACATGATCCTTCTGCTTCCACCTCCCAAGCGCTGGGATTATAGGCATATATGGAGACATATAAACTATGTGACTTTAAATCAATCACTTAAAACCCTTTTATAGCTTAAGGCCTTTATTTGAGTCTCAGTTTCTGAACCAACAAAATGAGAACAATATCAATATCCAATTCATAAGGCTGTTAGATAATAAAAGCAAAGCTTCCTGACAGACAGTAAACTTAAGTCACTAGTCAGTGTTATAGACCAAAGTTTTCTCAAACATTTCTAAAGTCCCCCCAAAACTCACATTTCATCCTTTCCAAACAGTGACTGTGACTAGTTAGAATGGTCCCCAGTTGGGACAAGTTACATGACTCTGTGGTTTGCTGCTGAGAATCGAGGGTCCTGTAGAGCAACCATGCATCTCCAGCTCTGAGTATACCCACATTAGAAGAATCAGTGGGCAGGAGAGATAGCTCAGTGGTTTAACAGTATACTGTTCTTTCAGAAGACCAGAGTCTGGTTCTTAGCACTCCCATAAGGTGGCTTACAACAGATTGTAACTTCAGAGGATCCAAAGCTCTCTTCTAGAGTCCAAGGACACTGCATCCATGTGCACAAAGCTACATATAGATACACACATACACACATAATTTTAAAAAAAATAATAATCAGCCCTGATTAGTCAGTCAGCCTGGGCTCACTGGATCACTGGTTTCCATCTCTCATTACAATGGGATCCAGATCAGGTGGCAAAAAATGTCAAGGTCGGGGTTAGAAATCAATACCTCCAATATCTGGAGAGTTTGGAGTGGACAGCTGGATGCCCACTGTCTGCCCCAGAAGGTGTCAGGCATAAATGACATCAGAATCACCTGTAGAATTTGTCACAGAGGATATCTAGGGTGGCTCTGCTCTCCAAAACTGACCCCACAGGTCTAGACCCAGCCCATGGCCAGCCCAGTCCTTCTTAACAAGGAACCAGGTGGCTGTGGAGCCGCACCTAGAGGAACGCTGACCTTACAGGAAGACGAAGAGTCCTAAGAAGCCACACATGTTATGGACAGCATGCAGCCTCTGACACCAGATACAGCGTAGGTTTGAACCTGTAACTTCCTCTCAGCTAGCGTTAATTGCATCATCTGTAAAATATTGGCTTCATCTCTTACAGAACAAGAATCACAAGATGCATTTCATGGAATTATTAAAAATTGTACACGTAATAATACCTGAAAACCCTCAGTATATCCAGGTCAGTGTCTGTACCCAGGACACTGACCCTCAGTATAAGTTTATTCATTGTGGATCAAAGGGAAAGAGCAATGTCCTCAACTCAGGTGTCTTGACGATTAGAGTGAATAAGCTGAGAGTACCAAATGAGTTGCTACAGACCAACATGAGCTTCCTTTGCCAAGGAGAACCCCCAGTGTCAGCGCTTCATATAAGCTGGTGTTGCTCACCTAAGCCAGGAACTTTGTGTCTCTAGTTCTGGGGATGTCTTTCAAAGGCTGGGAACAGCTTAGTGTTCTAACACTTGGCTACCCTCCCTGCCAAATAAGCAACAGATAACAAGAGTAATCTTCCAAATATATGCAGAAAATGCCACAAAGCTCTTGGGCATTCTTGAGCATTCCAGCTTTTCTCTGTAAGAGTCCACAGAATCTTCTTAAAGCTTTTCAACTCCTTATGCAAGGAACACGGTAAAGAAACTGAAATGGCCGCTCCATGGGTGGAAAAGAAAAAGTTTATTCCAAACTCCCGAGACTGTCTCTCAGGAAAGCAGAGAGAAGTGAGATGGAAAAAAGAAGAGTAGCCGCCTGTGAGCTGGGGGCAGTTTATGGTAGAGGAGGCAGTGAGAAGAGCTAGGATGCTACCGAGGACTTTGAAATGTGTAACCGGTACCTGTGATACTGGTGTGATCACGTAGGCCCGTGTGGGCTTTCATATGCTGACAGGCTGATATGCTGATGGGCGTCACAGGTAGCCATATGTCCCCTTTGCCAGAAATAAAGGAAATTATTCCTTTCGGTGGGGGGGCGGGGAACCACTTTTACAAGCCCTCAAGGAATGCTGGCTTTTCTCTAACTAACAGAAATCCTCCTATGGTCTAGGTTGAGCTCATTTCTGGATATTTAGACAACCTTTTAGAGTTTGGGGAATCAGAGGTTCCTTTGGACATGAAAAAAAATGTACTTTCATTCCTAGGGGTGGCTCTCATCAAATTTCTCATCTCCTGAACTTCTCTAGAGAGGGCATAGGGATTCTCCCTCTTCATTAAGACCCCATTCTTAGCCAGGAAGCCCTAGGGTCAGAGGCGTCTGTTAATGCCCTTTCAGGTGCCCACCCACCCACCTGTGTCTTTAAGGAGCCATGACAGCACTTGTGTCCTTGCGCCATGGCCTCACTAGAGCAGTGCTGGAATAAGACCATAGCCTTTTTAGGTGTCCAGAGCCCAGCATGCCATCTGTATATGCCCAGCCATCCCTACCTTAACAACAGGGTCCCAACGACAGGTGACACAGAACGGGAGAAAGTTGTGATTCCTCACAGTGCGGCCTCCCCCTAGCTCTCTCCTCATCCCTTCCTAGGAGATGACCACATGTGGGGAGCGTCATCATTTGGGCTGTTGCATGGATTCCATCTCCTGCTGCAGGCGACAACACCAGGGCTGCAGCCGCTTCCAGAAACAGACAGGTCTGGCTCTGTGCTCAGGCCACAGTGTCCCTGGGCAGCTTCATCTCAGGTGTGTGATGCCGAATTCTCAGTGCATGCTCCAGAGTACCACGGCCAGACACAGAGTCATCGTCTATCCTCAAAATGGAGCCAAAAGCTACTTATAAAAGGGGTCACTGCCTAACCCAAACAGCATAGGCCACAGGTGTACAACTAAGATGAAGTGAAGGGTTTAGGCCTCTAAACCTGGACCATCCACCACCCATAGTTCTCTGAGGCATACCAGGTAAATATAAGCAGAGCTCCAGCTCCAGGGTTTTTCAATTTTTGAGATCCAGCCACTTCCCCCAGGTAAGAAAACCACAAGCCATGGTGAAAAAAAAAAAAGGCAAGAAAATATTTAAATCAATACAGCTAAGCTATATATACCATGAAGACAGAAAGTGTGCACTTCAACCCATGTCTGCAGTGCTGGCATAGCCCTAGGTTTAAACCAAGGGATATTGGGATGAGCAGTGTGACTAAGCAGAATGCAGTCTAGTTGGTAGTTACCTTAGCTCTGATTCTACAAGGCTATCTGAAGTTCTGCTGCTTAAGGGGCTGAGCAAGTTATGGTGAGATGAGGGCTTTGCTTGTGGGAGCGATCTGAGCATAGGGAGACAAGATCTGCAAAGATCTGCTTTTCCTGCAGTGACCTCCCTGCAGATTTAGGACAATGACTGAAGCCTCTGGGGCCTGTTGGGGGAGGAACAGGACGTTGGAAGAGCTGACAGGAAGATGCCTGTTGCTTTTATCTTCAGGCTGTCACCATGGGAAGGGGAGAGAAAGGGTAGACAGCACCAGTTCTTAGACACTTCTAGAGTGATTAGCATGCTGGCATGTGGAGCTAAACAGGAGTCTATCCCGACATGCCAGATTCAGAATGTCGGGAATTAAGGTGTCACTGTAGCCTCTAGTGAGGAAGTCGGTGTTTTGCAGCAAAAGCAGTTTTTGAGTACCTGTTCAAGGGGTGCTGGGTCAAAAGACTAGTATTGGGGAGGAGTCCCGATTCCTCAAGCCTAAAGTAGAACTAAGACAACGGAAGATCTAACACTGGAGAAAACCAACTGGATATGGCAGTGTCCCGAGTGTTCCATACCAGAAACAGATGAACACACATGTTTTTCCTCAAGGTCAAAATGTACTGAATAACAAGAAATTCACAAGGTCCAGCCGTTTCCATGATAGAGATTTGACATATAATCTTGCCGAGGCAAATGCAAGTTCTTTTATTTAGTCGTAGTTACTAATATTAGCTCTCATAGTACACAGTGAGCATAGTAAATCTCTCTCCCCCCCTCTGTATGTGTGTATGTGTGGAAGTGTGTGTTTATGGATTATAGAATAAATACAACTTAAATAGGTTACAGCAGAGTTTGAAGGGTCTCAGAAGGGGCTAATGTATTGAGAAGGAGTCTGAATTGACAACAGAATAAACTAAACCAGCACAGGGTGGAAGCAGTTGCTAGAGGTGCAGGAGTCAGGTTTGGGAGGTGAAGTCACAGAGTTCTGTGAGATGAAAATACAAACAGGGTTTGGAATGAGGAGCAGGTCTGGAACAGGAAATGACAGGTCAGGTCCCAGTCTAGAGAGACAAAAAGGAGGATAGGCACGCAGTCAAGTGGGTCACATCTCACCGCAGCGGACCAAGCCAAGCCAAAGCTCTAGAAATAGGCAGAGCCTACATCAGCATTAGCAATAAATATGTGGTCCCAACCATGCTAGAGGGGCTGGGAATGCCAGGAAGAATAAGGCAGACACATAAGACCAGGACATGCAGCCAACAATTCTCACCAAGGACCAAGCAGGAAGTGAAGAAGCACAGAAAGGAAGGGTGCCTCTGTCCAGAGAGGGCGGGATTCAGGAAGTTCCAGTGAGGTAAAGAAAACAGGAGGTGAATCACAGTTCCTCGGTTAGTCTACAGGTCACCTCTATGGGGGAAAATGCAAAAGATTCCTACTTTAGGGACCACACACTAGAAAACATTCCCTGTAACCAAGCCTATAATAATAGCAACTGTGGGGGCTGAGGCAGAAGGATCACTAATCGGGGGCCTCCCTGGGTTAGAGACTAAGTTCAAGGCCTACTTGGGTGGCTTAGTGAAACTCTATCTATCTAAAACAAACAAACAAACAAATAAAACAAAACACAAGTTTTGAAGGTAAAAACTGGTGTGGGGTTATAGCTCAGTGGTACAGTGCTTGCTTAGCATGTTCAAAACTCTTAAATTAGAAGGAAAGGATAAAGGGAGGGGGAAGGAGAAAAAGGGAGGGAGGGATAAAAAAAAAAGATGAAGAAGAAAAACTTCCACCTGGCCTCAGCAGAGTCAAGGCTTAGTGAAGTGCACACAGGTTAAGGTCAGGTCCCATTGGCCCTTCATGGCAGCTATCTTAGAAGAGTGTGCAATAAACATTTAAGGTGACCTTTGCCATGAAGAATGAGGGTCACATATATAATTGTAAAACAATTTACATCAGTTAAAAATAAAAGGAAAAAGAAACTTCCCTACCAGAGACAGCAGTTCTAACAGAGAGAGATCAAAGGCAGAGCGCTCCGCTAGCAACAGAGTCTTCACGGACCTTTAAAATGTGGAGAGCACCTGGGGCCCACCCACTCTTTACAGAAACAGAATCTTCCTCCTCTGAAGCAGGACTCAAGACCGAATCTCCTAAAATAATTGCTCTTAGCTCTTCATTTCCCCTTGTGAGTTTGGAATGGAACAAACACATCTTCCTTGGTTGGACCTGATTTTGTCTCTTGTAGACAGACCCTGCCCCCCACCCAGGATGGGTCACTGGGAAGAACACTTTAATCAGACCACCGCCATCCCAACAATCCGAGGAGATAAAACACATGTGAGCGTGTTCTTTTAAAGCCAGTTCTTCGCAAGACAGGATAGTCACATAGCTTCCTCTCAGTCTCCTAGAATTCGGCAAAAGAAAGGATAAAAGAGGTCCCACCAAACCACAATAGGATGATGGAGGGAGACAAAGTGGGTTCAGAGGGTTTCTGTCCATCGTGGAAGGGAAGGGATAGTGGCTTGACTTAATTAAAAAGCTATACCAGTATGTGGCAGAGGCTCTTCCCATTATTACAAATCATAAAGCAAAGAGTGAGGCAGAAAGTGGGGTGGAGGCTTCAAAGCCTGGTGCCCAGGGACCAACTTCCCTTAGCTAGGCCCCACCCCTAAAGCTTCCACAACCTCCCACCAAAAAAACAACCCCACCACCTGGAGAACAAGCATTACAATGAAGAGCCTGTGGGAGGAATTTGACATTCAAACCATAAAATATGTACTACTTCTAAGTGTACTTTGTGTGGCTTAAAAGTATATTCATTCATTCAACAAGTATCAATTAAGAGTTTATTATGTGTTAAATGTGCTGGGCCTTAGGGATATAATACTAAACAAATCAAAGACCCCCAACTGCATACATAAGAGACAAACAATAAGCAAATATATAAACCCGTAACTATACTCTTTCTCTTCACTTCAGGTTAAGCTATGACACAAGAGAAAGACAAGACAGAAGGGAACCAGGAGGGGAGGAAAGACTCGCCTGGGAGGCGACGCTTGATCAGACAGAGGAGAATGGACAAAGAGAATAATCCATGCAAACAAACCAAGCAAGGAAAGAGCCCGTTCAAATGCTCAGGGGTCAGAGTGCACACGGCAAGTCCAGCACAGCAAGGAGGGCTCAGTGGATCAGCAGATAGTCCCATCACACAGGGAGACAGGTTCAGGAGACGGATCCAAGAGGGCAGGTGCTCAGTGGAT
>CM053752.1:39930896-40010584 GCA_028658305.1 Pachyuromys duprasi
AATGAGGGAGGGGGCTACGCCTGGGATTCAAAGTACCTAACCTGTGATTGAGATAAAAATAAATAAATTAAATAAAAAAATAAAATTTAAAATAACTTAATTAATTAATTAATTTAAAAAATGTTGGCTGGCTCTGGTTGCTAGTGGTTATGGTGTTGCTCTGATGGTACTGAACTCTTAATAAGGTGATGGATGCTTGATTATCTTGGTGATGATGAAATTCAAGCTTGCTGGCATTCTTTCCTGTAGGTGGACAGTACTCACTTGACTCCAGACAGAAAGCACCTTGTTGTTCTTAGTATCTTATATACATCAATTCACTTAATCTTCACAAGAGAAGTCAAAGCCACATCTTTGCTGTGAAACCTTTATTTATTCTTTAAAACTTTATAGATGTATAGAAGAGATCATTATATTCACCCTTCAGTCCCTCTCCAACTCCGCGATGCCCGTTATTTCTCCCTCCCATCTTCATGTCTTTATGTATATTTTTAAACTGTTGAGTCCAGCTGGTACTATCCATATGCTCCTAAGTGTGGGATTCTCCACTGGGGTGTGGGAAACATGTTGGGACAAATTAAATAATAATGATGAGGCACACAACAGATTTTACATGAAAGAGGTTTATTAGATGGAGATGAAGAGAGAGAGGAGAGAGGGAGACATGATGGGGGGGAAAGAAGGGAGAGGCGTCCCGACAGAGAGGGGGGAGAGGGCAAGAAGGCAAGAGAGGCCAAGAGAGAGAAAGAGGGGCCAAGAGAGAGACAAAGTAGTGGGTTGATCCTTTTAAGGAGCAAAGTACCCACGCCTGCCAGGTGTGGCCACCTGACCGGCGACACATAATGACATCATAGGTTGCTAGGCAATCCAGAAGCAGGTAGCTAAATACTAACAAAACCTACCAGTGGACATACTTCTCAAGAAAAGTCACTCTCTTTTCCAGCAGTTATCAATTGCCAATATCCTCTCCGCTAGTGGATAGGATCATTTATCCACAGCTATTTCCAAAGCCCTTATGTTTTTTCAGAGAAACAAGTACCCACTGATTCTGTAATCCCACCATACAACCCTCACACCTGACCTCTGCCCCCCAGTAGCTATGCCAGCATTCCATCAGACAGCAAGCTTGTGATGAATTCCCAGGGTGCGTGGGCACTAGGGGGATTGTAAGGAAAGCACATGGAATGGCTCTTAAGGATACAGGGGAATCCATAAGAACATCTCAACAACAGTGTGATTTCAGGCAAATCCATCTTCACCCTGGCTTCCTGGTTTGAAATGGAGGTAATAATGACACAGCGTCAGCATGAGGACTGTCTTAAGTGTTGAAAAAGACAGTGCCCAGGGGGCTGCAGAGACCTATGCTCCAACCAAGGACCATTCATGGAGATAACCTAGACCCCCTGCTCAGATGTACCCCATGGCTGCTCAGTCTCCATGTGGGTTTCCCAGTAAGGGGAGAAGGGACTGCCTCTGACATGAACTCAGTGGCTGACTCTTTGATCACCTCCCCCTGGCGGAGGCAGCCTTGCCAGGCCACGTAGGAAGAGGATGCAACCAGTCCTGATGAGACCTGGCAGGGGTAGGGTCAGATAGTAGGTGAGGAGGACCTCCCCTTCCCCTATCAGTGGACTAGGAGAGGAGCATAGAGGGAGAAGAGGGAGGGAGGGTGAGACCAGGAGGAGATGAGGGAGGGGGTTATAGCTGGGATACAAAGTGAATAAATTGTAATGGATAATAAATAATAAAAAAGAAAAAAGTGTCAGTTATTACTATAGGAGACACTTACCCAGAGCCAACCTTCTTTTAGAAGTCAACCTTGTTATTAGAACTCAAACTTCATTCAGAAAAGCACTGTATCTATCTCACAGACTGAGTTAAAACTGACCCAATTTGAGATGGCAAGCCCATTTTCCTGTGCCCAGGAGTGTTCATCTGACCTTGTTCTGGTTAATGAAAAATAAAGCACAGTCACCTGAGAGGCTTCCCTATAAAGAGGACAGCTGTAACATGATACTCATTAAATACTCCCACCTCATCTCCCACCCTACTCTTAAATCCAAATGCTTTTTGTTCTTCCTTGAAATCCGATACAGTGCCTGGAGATATGTTACCCATCTTGTGCCCATAAATTGCCAAGAAGAAAGATAATAAGGAGCTAAGAGGAGAAATACAGAAATGAGTGTTTCTGGATACTTAATAAGACACTAGAACTCATGGACCTCCCTCAGAACACCTGCTTCAAGTTCCTACAAAAAGTAATTGATGATTGGACATTTAAGTCCCTGTTGGTCAAGCTTTCTGACGAATGGACTCAATGGTATCATCTAGTGCTACTATTAACTCCAAGTTCCCACCTAGCTACCAAGACAAATTCCAAGTGGCATTGCTGGGATCTCATTCGTACACAGTAAAATTAAGCCCCTCTGTTATTTTCTACAAAGTTATTTTGTACAAAGGATCCCTGTAGAATCTTTGAACCGTTCATAAAATGCTTCACGTAGCCTTCCACACTTGTGGAAGATCACCACACGTGTGGCTTTCTTGACCAACTTCATAGCCTACATATCTCAAATATTGTGTGAACAGCTTTCTTGGCATTGAGCTCTACTTTAATGGACAAACTTCTCTAATAAACTCGTCTCACTCTTGTCCTTGAGGACAGAGGAGGAAGGATTTGAATGCCTGAGCAAAAGCATAGGAAACACCATGCACAGTGGTTGTAGCCTGTAAGTTTCTTAGTAGACGGCAGTTCTGACCACAACCATGATTTATACAACGCGAAGCTACCCTCTGATCTCCATGTGTATCTATATGTGAACCATTTTCTGGTTCTGCCAGGGTCCTTTGTACAAAATATCTTATCAGAAAATAACAGAGGAGCTTGACTTTGCTGTGTACAGCACATGCACACATGATGGTGGTGGTGACATGTACATCGTGTGTTGAACACACATAGAACACATCACGCATGTGGAGGTCTGAGGAAAACTCTGTGGAGTTGCTTTTCCCCTACTTTTACGTGAATTCCAGAGATCAAACTCAGGTCATCAGTATTGCACAGGAGCTACCACTACATCTTCAGCCATCTCTTCGGTCCTTAGTTGAAAGTGGTTTGTTTTATTTTTTATATTAATCACAGGTTATTTACTTTGTATCCCAGCCATAGCCCCCTCCCTCATTCCCTCCCAATCCCACCCCAGTTGAAAGTCTTAAGAGAGCAAAGGCTGGCCTCTCTAAGCAAGGAAGGAATTCTTTAGCAGATGGCCTTTGGAACGACTTAAGCTTCACCTTTCCTTTGAGCCTCTGACCTGCTATCTCACTCTGCAGGTGATAGACACTTTGAGCCATAACAAGGACATGGGCCAATTTATTACTGTGTGTGTGTGTGTGTGTGTGTGTGTGTGTGTGTGTGTGTGTGTCATAGAGACAGGAAGATGAAACCTATCCCTTAGTCTACAGTTCCTCCAGGCAGAAATGTTAAAGAAATCAGTACAATGTCCTCTTTCAGAAGGACTTGTGCAATAAGCCTCCTCAACCCAGCAATAAATACCAGTAGTTCCTGAGCTGGTACACCAAGTGCTGTGCGGGTATGAAGAGAGATAAACCAGCACTACGGCAGCCAAGAGGAAATCGAAAATAAAATGCAGGGAAGACAGTTTGGCATTCCACCCTGTGGGCCCTGGTCTGTTGGGTTGGTTCCTGATCCTTGTACATGGCAATGTTATTGTCCTAACAGCAGGGAATCAGGATTTGGCTGGTGCTGATGCTGCTACAGGGAAGAAGGTGCTACAGTGAAGAAGGGACAACAACTGACCCTGGGCGGGATGGGCAATGAGGTAGCACACGGAACACCCCAGAGCTCACATCCAGTGGAAGACCACAGCACTCAGAAGAGCCTGCTCCACCCAGCTGCTCCCGACATGCTCAGGGCGCCTCTTTTTGAACACACTCTAAGCAGCTCTCACTACAGCTTCCATAGGCAGAGAGGCTCAGACCTGGGGAAAGGTTGCCCATCCTTCCTCCTCCCCCAACCCACCACTATAGCTGGGTTTTCTTCTTCCTTAAATCCCATGCCGGGGAGCCCCAGCCCAGCCCTCTCCTCTTCCCTTCCCTTTTTAACACTCTTCCAGGAAATCACACCCGCATGAAGTTTTCAGCGAGCATCTCATGTGGATGAGCCCCAGTCTTGAGCCTGTCTCTGACTGCTCTCCCATGTGCCTGGCCTGGGCTTCCCTAGATGGACACTTCCTGAGGGCGGGGGTGGTTCCCTCCTGTGCAGGGTATATTAGGTGGGGACTAAATCTCACTACAGTCAGTGACTAGAACTGCATCCTCAGCCTGCAGACACCTTGCTGAGTTGAGGTTGCCTGGGCCTCTGCTTTTGTAAGACCGAGCTCTCCATCTCCTCCCCAAACAGTGCCTCCCCCCAGTTTGTTCGGTTTTTTTTTTCCCTACCCATTTCCTTCTCTATGGGTATGATTCTCTATTGCCTCCTATTTTCAAGATGTCCCCGGATCCTTCCTCCTCATCCCTCTCATCTGTTCTATGTCCTTTTTCCCACATGGAACACAAACTGTAGGCATTCATTCTTCCCTTGCTATTGTCATCTGTTTACTTCTCTGTTTCTTCAAGCAGTGAGTCATGGAACAACAGGGTCCTGAGGTACTGACATTAGGCCATATGGAAAAGAAGTGAACCCCACAAGTCTGAATTTTATCCTTCTCTTTTGAGGGAAACTACCCCAGTAGTGGGAGATGGTAAAGAGCGTGGGAATCCATGGGAACCAGAAATGCCACCCTAAACAGTCATGAGCAAGTGATCTGGGACTACCCAGTTACAACTTCCATCTCAAACTTGAAAGCTGAAGGAGAACACCAAGAGGCAGGTTCACTTAGAGCTCATCCAGGCTTCCGCTGTGGCTGGTAGCTAAGCTAGGAACACTGTCAGTGAGTCTGAACCAGCACACCATTCCTGGGGATGATGTCTAGGGCTATGTTCCCCGCAGCCTGGCCTGCTGGTCACCCTCTCTGGATTCTCCAGCTTACCATTAACTATGGGGAATGGCCGTCATTCTTTTATGAATAAGTTGAGCTAGAGTCAGCTTCTGGGGTTTAGAACCAATAAACCCAACTGGCAGTACCAGGTCTCCGCTGTCTCGTAACCCCAGCATTTTGAAGAACACCAGGTATCCAACAGCTAATCAGGGTGTGGCTGGAGAGACAAACACAAACAGTACAGAAGAAAGAGGGAAGAGGAGGCAGGGCGGGCGGGGGGTAGTTCTTCGTCCCATTGGAAGTGGGGACAGTGAGAGGAGAGGTACAGACACAAAGCCCTTCCTGCCTGTGCACGAGCCTCAGGCCTCTTCAGCCTTCAGACCTTCCCTCTCACCTGCTGAATTTTAAGACTTTTGGAGAATGCCATCTCCAGCCCTGAGAAATCAGTAGTACTCAACATCCCATGGGCAATGAGCTATAATGAGCATTTCTTAATAAACTGACATGACTCCAGCTTGACTCCCATTGGGAACACAGGAGAAGAAAGGAGCAGATTCTAAGTAGTGGGGGAAGGTCAGATGAAGCAGAGGGCTGAGAATTCAGAAAGGCACATAAATAGTGCCTGTTCAGTTCCCAGGCTTTATAGAAACCAGCTGAGAACAGAAATGGGCATCATTTTCTAAAAATCACACTGGTATTCCCTTTGACCCAGTAATTCCACTTCCAGGCAATCAGAAACACAGATGATTTGTGTATAAAAATAACCATGCTGACGTAACTGATAAGTGGGGCGGGGCGGGGTGGGGGTGGAAGCAACTTAAATATCTAAAAATAAGATATGTCTGGGTAAGATGTCTCAGTAATACAACAGAATATTAGGCAGCTGTTAAAAATATTGCTCACAAAATAGCTGAGAGGACACATAGCTCTACGACATAATGTGACAGAAAAGACGAGCCTCATGGAAAAGCGTGCACATAATGTTAAGCTTGATCTCAAATAAAGAATATGTGTGCATTAGGAGGAAGGCTATAAAAAAAAAATCAGTCTTCAGGAGGGCTGTCTGATCCTGACAAGATGATCAGGGTTTTCTACAACACATCAAAACCATCTTCCAGATAATGGAAAAAGACGTAGGAAAGTAAAATGAAAGAGCAAAAATTAAAATCGGGGAAAGTGATTTAATTGTATTAGAATCTCAATATTAAAAGAAATATTTTTAAATTAAAATCAGTAAACCAATATGAACATGCACTGAAGCACCACATTTTGGCTTTGACTTCTCAGAAGTCTTGGCTGACCCTGGGGCTAGAGGAGCCTCCCTTTCTGCCTCAACAATTTCGTCTTTCATCTGCCTCCTTCTTCCTCAAGTGAGACCAGGACTGAAGGTTCCACCACCTCCTGGCTCAGACCTTCCACACCTACCCTTTTCTCCAAGGCTCCTGCCCCCCTCTCTCTCACACACCAGCCTTGCCACCATTCCGCACAGACTCTCAGCCAGAATCCATTGTATCCGAGCCACAGATGATTCTTCTACTGAACTCTCAGAATGAGAGATGTCACACTCTCATTCATAGTACTTTAAATTTCAGCACACACACGTGTGTGTGTCCATGTCCACATAGTGATGATAGTAGAGGCCAGCACGGGCCATCAAATCCCCAGGAGTTGGGTTACAGGCAGTAGTGAGCCACCTACGTGGATGATGGGACTGAAGCACTCTCTCCAGCCCTCCATTCACAGTATTTGGCAGTAGGATATCTTGGGTGTGTTTGGCCCATCCATCACCTAAAGAGTTTGAGATAACAACCCTCTGTCCACCAAGACTCACTCTATCCATCTGGAATCCGAGTGGATGCTGAGTACATGTCACAGGTGTGACTGTTCGCAGCTCCAACACCCTGGCATGTGGCTCTATGAGAGAAGCAGGAATCTGTGTATCCTGTACTGAATTCATGTGTTTCCTAACCAAATATAGAGTTGTTCTTCCCCCAGTAAACAATGCAACCTTTTGACTAGCCCCACTTTCTTCTTGCAACGGCATAATAAATGTTAGAACAAACCTCATGCGATTTAACTGCCCCTGTCATTGAGCAGTTGTCCAGCCAAGTTCACCGAACCCTCAGTTCTGCTCCAGCTGGTTCTGAGTCCTACCGTGGGTGTTACTTGACTCAATAAGGAGATTTACGGAAATAACGACTCCTTACGTGCCAAGCGCTGCATTAAACTCATTGTTTCCTTTAATATTCACAAGATCTTATGCAGAGTCTGAAATATGAGAAGCTAAACACTCTGGCCCATAGCTCTACTGTTCTCCCATAGCTCCGGCCAGGAGACGACGATGATGTGGTTCGTCTTCACTACTTTGTGTCTGCTTATTTATTCTGTGCATGCCACGGCCCACACCCACAGGAGTCGGATCTCTCCTTCCACCACGTGGATCCTGGTGATGGAACCCGTGTGGTCAGGCTTGGTAGAAGGTGCCTTTACTGACAAACACATTTTTGCTAGGCTAAGCCACGATTCTATCTCCCAATAAGTACCACCCTGGAACTTCAGCTCTCTCTAGCTTGATATTCTACTGTGACTTTTAAAGGGATTTGCTCTAAAACCTTGAAGGCTCTCATACCTGACAGGCACGTTTCTTTTGTAACTGGTCCACCTGTCTCACTGGCCGATGTGACCCTTGAGCATTATTTTCAGAAACTTTTCAAAGTGCCAGATCATCCTTCCCTTAAAATATAATGGGTGTGTGTACAGTGCATGTGTTTGCATGTGTGTTCACGCCTGTAAAGCCTGAGGTCAGCATCCTTCTCTTTCACTGTCCACCCTGTTAATCTTCACTCATTCACCTACTCGTTTGTAGTATGTGTGTGCTTGAGTGAATGATTGTACACCACACATGTGCAGGAGCCCACAGAGGTCAAAAGATAGAATCTGGTCTCCTAGAACTGCAGTTACAGGCAGTTTCAAGCTGTGTGTATGCTGGAAAATGTAGGTGTGGGTACGGTGTGGGCGCTGAGAACCAAACCTGGGTCGTCTGCAAGAACACTAAGTGCAATTCCTGAGACTTCTCAACCCATGCACCCTGCTTCACCAGGGGAGGACAGCCAGTAAGAGCTTACTGTTCTACCTGTCTATCCCCACCCAGTGCTGGCGTTCAGTAACATGCCACCATGCCCTGGTTTTACACATATATGTGTTTGGGATCCAAACTCAGGTCCTCATACTTGTTCAGCAAGCCACCTCACTAACTGTGTCATAGGCCTAGCCTCAAAATATTCTGGTTTATGAAAGTCTTCCTAAAGTAGCATCATTTCTAGAGACTAGTGATACAGTGGATACCGTCGGTGCTGGTTGAAATACAAAAGGGTTTGTTCTCTTGAAGTGTCAACTGGATGCATCTAAGAAAAGTTCAAATGACAATCCTTCCACCCACAACTTCACTTTGCAGGGACAGGGGGCAGGGCTGGCGTGTGTATAAGGACATGTGGGAAAATATGCTCCCGTTGGTATATGCAACCTCAGAAAACTACAGAGCCCAAATGGCATCCATGAAGGAACGGATCCCTGCCAGGGAAGTCGTGTGCACCAGTATCATCATAATGGGCATCGTGCTCTTATGTGTTGAAGTCTACGTGTGTTAGCATAAATGTATGAGAGTCCAGATCCTTATTCTTTGTTATCTAAAACCGTCAGCTTATTAACTCTGTGCTTCCTGAATTTTTTCAAGTAAAAAAAAAAAAAAAAGGAAAACATTTAAAAATACAGCAATAAAAAGTCAAAAAAAAAAAAATAAGTTCAAGTTAAAGGAGGTTAGCTGGCTTTCTGGAGCCCAGATTCGCTGCATTCAGTACAGTACGGCAGTCGGGGAAACAGTTTGAGTATTGGATAGTGGTGAGCCATGATGAACTAAGGTATCCTGTCACTCCATAAACGCCCTGTCCCTGAGCAGTCCCTCGTGGGACAGCCCCTGCCTTCTTTCTGACCACACTCACTCATTGGTCCCCTCCTGATGAACGCTTTCATTGTCAGTCACCCTGGTGTGTCGCTGGTTCCCTGACATGCTGATGAGGGCAGAATCCTGGTGTCCTGCCACAAACGATTTCTTTGAATTTGTGTTTCATGGTAAAAGCCCACGTGGTTTGGTTTTCTGTTCTACATTGTATTGTTTGTCTTAGCAAAAGTAAGTGAATTTTCTAAATCCTAAACAGTGTGAGGGACTGGAAGTTAGACAGACACTCCAGGAGGAAGAGAGCTAGGGAGAAAAGCCACGGCTAGTTAACAAAGGTGGCAAATTTCCAATATGGCCACTTCTTCAACCTCCCGCCTTGAGACAAAAGCCTAGCAGCTTTTGTCTCCCACCAGCTGACAGACTGGCTCAACAAGTTCAAGACTGGATCAGGACGTGTCACAGCACAGCTCTGAGCCAGTCAACCATCTTAACTTTCTTCAAACTGACCAACCCTAAATTAGTCCAGCTTCTTTGGCTTTCCTGGTCCTCTCTGTGCAGAGGGTCTTTTTCTCTGTATATCTAGTGTGTATGTGTGTGTGTGTGTGTCTGTCTGTCTGTGTCTCTGTGTGTGTTTCCTCACCTGAAATGAATACCTTCTTTTAACTGTTGATTCTGTCCACAGTGCTTGATATTCTCTGCTGCTTCCTGTTGTACTTTAGTTTTTTTTTTTTTTTTGGTTTTTTTTGTTTTGTTTTTTTGTGCCTTTGAATTCTTTAACTGGCGGAAAAAACAGACCTGATCTAGAACCCTAAATTGTATCAAGCGAGCTTTGGAAAGGCACCCAGATTTATTACATGGCTTCCTGCACTTCCAGACACATTCCCAGACACAAAGTAGAGACAACTCTCTGCTCTTCTCTTATCTCACCGAACGACAGGTTTTCCAGGAGACTGGCAGGGATCATCTGACTCTAGGGTCCACTGTTTGTGAACTCAGCCTTTTGTGCACACACACCCAAGACTAAGCAAATGCCTTCTCTAGCCACTGCATAGAGCAGCTTATCACTTCCTCATCAAATTCCAGGCTGTGGCTCCCAGCAGAATTCTAGCTAAGAGAACCAAGCTATTGTTATCCAACTTGGGAGTGACAACCTGTGCCCCAAGTCAGGATGGCCACCTGTCCTCAATAAGCCAATTAAAGGAGCCAAATTAGAAGTGGAGAGTAGAAAATGGAGCTTTATTTAACAAGGCCATCTTGGGAAGAGGGTCAAAGGGATCCAGTAAACCCCTCAAGTTCATCTTCCAAGACCTGAAGTGAGCTCAGAGTTTAAATGGAAGCCAAGAATAAGCAGCCCAGTCAACTTGTACTTTGGATAACCATTGGCCCATTATTATCTGGGCTTCAGTCTCAACCTGTAATGTATTTCCACAATTTGTTAGAGCTGTGTGGAATCTCTTTTCTGGAGACAAGTTTCCCATCTGGCTGGTGTCTTGTCCTTCTCCCAGCATGAAATTTGTATGGAAATTCCCATTTCTTTGGGGTCCATTGTTTTAATAGTTTGATAATCAGCTTGAGAGAACCAAATGTCTCTTTAGAATATCTTCTTGTCTGCCAGGCCTGCAACGCTGCCTGCTCTATTTTCTGGCCAGATAGGCATGAGGTCTCACAGGCAGTCCAAATACCCAGAAATGAGCTTAAACTGGACTACAGGCTTTCTGGCATTTAGATAAAAGCCAGAACTTCTCAGGAACTTGTGAAAGCGGCTCCCATCTGCCGAAAGAAGTTATGTTCCTCACCTCCGACAGAAGGGACACACAGCTACCTTTGGTACCTATCAACTTATCAAAGCCCATGCTGGCCTCCAGAGTCCCTCATTGCCACAGGAATCTGTCACACCATCCAAAGTCCACGTTAGCATCCTAGCCCTCCTCACCCGCTCCTTTACCCTAAACCACCTCCCGCCCACAGCTACTCATCCTTCTTATAACCCAGCTATTCTCACATTCTCTCTCTTCCGCTGACTTACTCTCACTGTCTCTTACCACCCTCTCACTATGTTATCCCTTACTATAGCCTCTCCTCTCCCCAGCTTCCCTAACCCTGGCCATGTCCACTCTGCTGGCCATGTTCTGTCCACTTCTTTCTCTCTCTCTCTGTGTTCTGGACTCTTCCAGGCACCTCTGATTGTTTTCTCTCTCATAGCAACAATAAAAGCCTTAACCATATCATGAAGTGGTCACATCGGTTTCTTTACTGTACCCCTCCAAACGATAAACGTCTGAGATTATACTTTAGAGAATTTTCTCTTAGCAGGAAAGAAATAACAATAAAAGTGTAGGAGCCTCTATTTCAGAATCAGACTTCCTTGGGATTTTAAATTTGCTCTTATTAAAGGATTTCATGTTTCAAATGTGAGAGACAGTTTTAAATATAGAAATGTATTTCAAAAATGACTCATTTAACTCATCCAGGCTGACTTTTGCAAATGGCAGAGAAGATCATTTAAGACACGGGACAAACTGAGACAGTTGGAGATACTAGAAATGCTGAGCTTTGCTTTGCAACATTTTTAGGGTATGGTGATGAGGACTGGCAAGATGGCTCAGTAGATTAAGACATCTGCTACCAAGCCTGAGAACCTCAGTTCGATCCCCAAAAGGCACACGGTGGAAGGAGAGAAGCAATTCCTAAAAGCTATCTCTGACCTTCACACAGGCATAGTGGTGTGGGCATGTATTCTCTCTCTCTCCCTCTCTCTCTCACACACACAAATTAATGCAATAAAGTCACAGCGTTGAATCCTGCAGTACTGGGATGAGCCTAGAATTTTCTGAGACATGAAGAACATTCTGATGGGTTTTATGCATCATATCTTGGACTTGCTTTTGGAGACTAAGATTCTTTACTTGTTCCCAGCTCCCATTTTTCAGTTCCTTCTTTATTTATACACCATAAATATACCATCTGAAAAAGGACAAAACTAGATGCATATATCACTCTTCTTCACATTCTTCCCAGAATTGTGGCATAACTTAAATGTTTTGCCCAATTCTATACCTGATTCTGTTGAAAATTCATTTTTAGAGAGCTTTTGAGTAGAATGAGATTTCTATTTTTATATTTCCCTTTAAAAATGACCAAGAGAAAAAAATGACCAAGAAAAATAGACCACAAAATCCTCTCAGCGTTTTTCCTCCTGGGGTCAAACCTCCATGCTCTTTTTTGCCATTGGTGCCATAATGTCTAAGGAGGATGGGCCAATGTGATAAGACACTTGAAGTACTCCTCCAACAGTTTTAGAGACAGAACTGTAATGTCGGCTCTGTAGCTTCTCTGCCTAGCTCCATGCAGGGAGCTATTTACACAGAAGGGGGAGGGGACTTCATGTTCCATGTCAAAAACAAAAATCAAGGCCACATACCAGTTAGGTGACATACCATCGAAGAAGATGGCCCTGCCCTCATCAGCCTGGTGAGGCTAACCAGGTGGAAGGTCACGACACCATGAAAAAGAAACATGACGTCAAGGGCATCTTCTCTGAGACATGTGGTGGGTTTGAACCCTTCACTATTAATGTGAACTCTAAGTTACTTAGCTCTTGTTTGTTTTTCTCATAGCTGACATCATGATTCCTTGAACACATGTTTGTGAACATGTTAGTAGTCACAAGGCCTGTGCACTGGGCAAAGTCTGTGCTTTGGGGAAGTCTACATTCAAAAAAAGGTAGAACCAAATATTAAAAACAAATGGGATTGCTCTTATCAAGAATGCTATAAAGAAATAATGCAGGGCAGTGTGATAGAAAGGGATGAGTAGATCTCACAGAGAAACAGGAGAAACAACGGGAGCTGGCAAGAGAAGGGAGGGAACATTCCCGCCATGCAAATATGTATACATGGACTCCCTGGGAAGGATAAGTACTGCTTGAGATAAAGTGTGGAAAATCTTAGTACAGGGCCAGACACAACAAATGGAAGTTACTCAACATATGTGGGCAGCCATCATGATTCAGTGTGGAAAAGTCCCTGAGTCAGGTCATAGGAAGCCAAGAGAGGAAATGTGTAAGCATTTGAGAGTGGACTGCAGAGCCTTGACCACAGAAACTGGACTGAACAAAAGACTTGGGGAGGGACCATATGGGCTGGAGATAAAAGGGAAGCCACACACAGTGATCACGGGAATAAAAATCAGCGTGGCTGCTGTAGAAACCCGTATGGAGCTTTTGGAGAAGAAAAGAAAAAAATCTAGACACAGACCTGTCATATGACTCAGGTGGACTACATTGGGTTGCAGCACTAGTTCACATAGCTAAGGTATGGAACAAGCCTAAGGGTCCAAGAAGTAGAACGGTGACACATTTAGCCATTAAAAAAAAAGTTACGTCATTTGTGGGGAAAACAAGTATCTCTAGTTAGAGATAGTCATGTTAGACAAAATAAGAAATATAAATGGGATATATGGTTTCTTTCATTTGTGGTTCCTAGATTTTATGTGATCACATAAAATCGTGTGTGTGTGTATTAAATGAAAGTACAAGTGAAGTTGTCTAGGGGAACAAAGGGGCAAACAAGAGTGGAAGGGGTATGAAGAGGGAGGACAGGAAAAATGGGGTCCAGGAGAAGGTCCTCAATATATAATATATATCTATAAGTGTTTGAAATGATTTTTTTAATGACTAAGGAAGGGCACTGCAGAAGGAGCCTGGAGAACCCTATAGCTTGTGCTCCCTCTAGGAGTGGCTGAAATGCACCCACACCCTCAATTAGCCAGGCCGCTATAAACTGAATATGCCATGTTTGCCTGCCAGGGCATTCCTCTGGGTTCACTCAACCCATGCACCACCTGCTCTCTGCCCAGGTGTCTTCGTCTCCCAGGCAGCATGTGAGCAACCAAGACAAGAAACAGTTGCCTAACCTTACATCACAAAAAAGAAAACAAGTCCAGACAGGCTCTGAGGTCTACCAGCAGCTCACAGAGCACTGGAAGACTATACCTCCTCTATCCAAAGTCACTTTCCACTCTGGTCCCCTCTACACATGCCCCACAGGTGAAAAGGTGTCATACATAGAGTAGTATGAGAGAAAAGAGATACCTTTCCTAGTCACTCACTCTGGAAATATATGGGGTCACAGATACCACAGTGGGAACATCCCACAACCAGAGAAAATAGGCTTCAGAACATAGAACATAGGTTCTATGAACACAGGTTCAGGAAACATAGGTTCTCTGTCAATTGAAGTAATTTGGGAGTGAAAGAAATTGTGAGGATGATGAGAAAGAGAAAATAGCCATGGTATTGTTATTTTGGGAGTGCTGGCGAAGCAGGCCATGAATGCCACAGTGCAAAATGGTTTTGTGTACAGATGCTGATTTATGTGCCTGAGATCTGGTTGCAGTCCAGACATGCACATTGTCATTTCTATGAGGAATCTCCTTTCTCAATATTGTGTAAAAATTGCTCTCCATCATCTCTGATTGATTACTAAAGAGCTAAACAGCCAATAGCTGGGCAGAAGAGTTAGGGTTGGACTTTTGATCCCAGGGAGGGGAGTCCCAGATTTAAGGGAGAAGGTTGAGGAGGAGAAAGAGTAGGCAGGGAGCCATGAGGGAGTCATCCTGAGGATAAAGATGGAGGAGGAATGGCCAGGGCAAGACTAGATGGCAGGTAACAAGGTACCTGGCTGGGAAATAGTACAGACCAGTGTAGTTGACTTAAAACAGATGAGTATCTGCTCAGCGATAGTGCTTTAAAGCTATTATTAATAAATTTAATAAGCCTCTGTGTCATTATTTGGGAGTTAGAACAGGTGTAGAAAAAAAAGCATTATTTTATATTTGGTACCCAACATGGAGCCTAAACCTATAACCCGGAGATTTAGAGTCTTATGCTCTACCAACTGAGCTAGCTGGGCATAGAAAGGAAAAAAACAAAAACAAAAAACCAGCATATTATTTTACACTAACCCTTTCAAAGCAATTCTAGTCACATCAGCAGGCCAGTAACCAGATGCATCAGTGGCCCAGCCTCAACCTCAGAACACTAGCGGAACCCAAAGGACATAGTGCTATCGTGGCCACTCAGAAACTCTTTCCAGTCCTCCACTGTAGTCCTCAGAGAAGATGATGACAGTTCAAAGGACCCAGGGGGCCCTGTCCTTATACAAGCCAAAGCCTGGAAGATTTAGAGATGTCATCCATTAGTGGAGAACACAAAACATTATCCATGACGCAATAAAAGGTTCCCACAAAGTGCCCAAACACATCACGGGGATTCCAAAGCTTTCGATGGTATGTATTTCTGGGCAGCACTGAGTTCTTTTTCCTCTGAAACCTTCTGTAAACACTGTATGGCCATGCTCCATGCTTTTCCCATCATGGCCCTTAGTCACCTGACTAGACTCTCTTCATCTGGGCCTCATTTAAATAGGCTGGCAAAGTGGCTATGGGTAGAGGCCCCTGAGGCTCAGCCTTATTATGACCCAAGTTCTTGGGTCCCACAATGTAGAGGGGGAGAACTGACTTCCACAAACTGTATCTCCACCCTAGTGTGCAGGCACATGCACTCCTCCATTCATGCACAAAATAAGTAAATAAATAAAATCTTTTTTTTAAATAAGCATCTACATAAAGAGTTCTCAGATACGAGTTTGTACCCCATCATTGTGCCCCATGACCCCCAATGCTTCAACAATCACATCTTTTATAATTGCTTGTGTTCTGTATCCCATCTGTGTTCCTTAAAAGAAGAGACTGTGTCTACTCGTATTATAACCAATGGCCTCTATAACACCAATAAATTGTTGATTATCTATCCAGGGCAGAAACAGACCTCAGCATCTCTGAGCTCTCATGGTAAGCAACTCACTTTCTAGGATATTCCTTCTTCAGCAGACTCTGCCTCTGAGCTCCCAGTTTCTTATTGCTTGATCTCTCCCTCCCTTTCTCTTGCTCATTCTCCTCTCTCTCTCTTGCACTACCTCCCTCTCTCCTCTCTCTCTTGCTCATTTTCCTCTCTGTCTCTCTGTCTCTCTCTTTCGCCTGCCCTCTCCCAGTGTCAACAGCTTCATATGACTCAAGAGGTCTGGATAATGCCAGCCCATTCCAGAGCCAGCCAGCAACTCTCTACAGACTGGGCACCACTCCATTTCATTTTCTCCTCCACTGGCATGACAGGCCCAAAGGCAGCCAGGAAAAGTCCTGGGACTGTCTGTCCTTTCTAGGCTCTTGGGACTAAAAGCCTAAAATTCTGATGAAGGGAGACAAGCTAGGAGTCCACTCCTTGATTGGCTAAGTTTCTTGCATTCACTAGCTCCCTGGGCCCATCTGACTTTGCTCTTATTCGCCCAGTTCCCCATCACCCCTCAAACCTTAATTTCTACTTTTGAAAGTGATTTTTAAAAACAGATTATGATTATATCTTTGTAAGTATCTGCCAAGTCTATTACAGCCTCTTGGGTGCACTACCTGTCTAAAAGGGCTCTGAGAACACATTGTTATCTTGTGTCCTGTCCCCTCAAGCAGTATTATTTGAGCCAGTGTGAAACACCTGAAACCATTTGAACCAATCACCTAGGAGCTGGGACCAAGAGATTCTTTCTCTAAGTTGGTCCTTTAAGTGAGCTGTGTAACTACACAGCTGGGTGGTGGCTTCCATCACTTGCTAAGTACCCTGGGAAGTATGAAAGGCTGGCTAACAGAGAGAGAAAGGAACTAAAGACACATATGCGCAATGTGGGTGTGGTTTTCCATTCCCCTTTCTGCGGCCCACTCACACTCCTCCAACCTTTAGCAATTACCTCCTGACACCTCCCCTAGGTCAAACATGAGTTTTTAAACATCTGGTCCTATGGTGTTACAAAAAGAGACATGATCCATGTCTTCTTCAAGCCTACAATATAATTAATAGGGTAATTACAAAAGTAAATCTATATATACAGACTATTTTAACTATTGTAAAAGAAAAAGGTGAAATTGTTTTTAGTATTTTTATTTGTTCTTTGAGGTTGTCATATATTTATAAAATGTGTTTTGATCACTACCTCCCTTGACTCCCCCAGCACCACCCATGTCCTCCCAACTTCACATCTCCACTTTTTGTTGTTTTTATTAATAATCCCCAGGTCCGATTAGTGCTGCCTTTATGGGCATGTATGTGGCAAGAATGATTTTTTTAACTTTATTTATGTCTGTCTGTATGCCACATGTGTTCAGTGGTCTCAACCTTCCTAATATCGTGACCCTTTACTACATTCCCTCATGTTATGGTAACCCACAGCCCTAAAATTATTTTGTTGCTACGTCATAACTGTAATTTTGCTACTGTCATGAATTGTAAGTTAAATATCTGATGTGCAGGCTATCTGATATGTAGCTCCAAAGGGCTCTCACAACCCCCAAGCTGAGAACCGCTGCTCTACAGCTAGCATTCTAGGCAGTTGTGAGTCACCTGACAGGGGTGCTAGGAACTACACTTGAGTCCTCTGGAAAAAGGGCAAGTACTCCTAACCACTAAGCTGCCTCTCTAACCTCGAAGGTGATGTTTTTTTTTTTTTTAAGAAAATGCAACTGATTGAAATAAATGGCAAGACGAAGTTATATATAAATAAATGCAAGTTTATTGAGAGTAGCTGGGGAGGAGAGCGGGAGAGAAGAGGAGAGTGAGGAGAAATCGAGAAGGGGGAGACAGGAAGGGGAAGAGAAACCAAAATGTCTGGATTATACAGTGAAGGGCCTCTGGGCGAGGGGAAGCCCCGCCCCTGGGCTGGAGAATTCACAGTAGGCTGCAGGATACGCCAGCCATGCCTTGCAGCAGGTAGGGACCAAACAGCAACAAACAAACCCAGCCTGGTCTGGAGACTAGGAGCTTCCTGAGGAGGAGCATATGAATAGCTTCATGAGGCTAGAAGCTTCCTTGATGGAATACTGATTCTTACATCAGACCAAAGCAGCAGATACAAGATTTCAGGAGAAGAGGTAATCCCAAAACGTAAGCAGGGAGGGGCCTGAGCCTTCCACTAATGGAGGAATAAGAATTCAAGTCAACCTTGAGGCATGGTGGGGCTTGGTTTCTTCTGATTCTCTGTTAGAGTGCAGCTCAAGCGAGAGGGTTTTAGCATGTAGCCACTGTGGAGAAACACTAACATGCAGAGAAAAAAAAAACAAACAAGCAAAACACGACCCCTGAGCTAGCTTCAAGTTTGATCTAGAATTAATTGGAAAAGACAGTAAGACAGGCTCAGATTCTAGGGATATAGGCACTGGTTAGGCCAAGAAAGAGAAGAGGGAAAAGACACTAAGCTGGGGTAGGCCTGAGGAACAGGAAACAGCTCTTCCAGTCACCTCGTCTTGGCATCTGCTGTAGAATACTGTAGACGTAGGGACAGAAAGCCACGAAGGTGTACCTCTAAGATCTTGCACACGGGCCAAAGAAAGTCATCTGTCAATGTCTGCTGCACTTGTACACAGGTAAATGCTTACAAGACTAAGCTAGGGAGGCCTGGCATGTGGAGACTCCTGATTACAGTGGTGAAAATATTTCAGGGACAACAGAGTTCAAGCTCCTAGCAGAATCCCTGAGAGCAAGGCTGCGAAGAGCTACACTCAGTGAGCTGGTTCAAACTGTCTCCAGCATACCACTGGTACCCTGAGTGAGGTTTTGTACACTGAGATCACCCAGGAATTCTAAGCATCAGTTACGTTTAATTTCTGACCTATGAGTAGCAATTCCTGTTAATTAACATTCTACATGTGAGGAGGGACAGGGTATTGAAACTAATTAACTCCCCCTACTTTCTAAGGACGAGGAGCCCAAAAAGGATTTATCTCTGTCACTGGAAAAACTTCCCCCTTTGAGTGTGTGGGTGTGCACATGCATGTTCTGGGGCAGACATATGTATTTGCACATGTGCAGAGGCCAAAGGGTCCACATCAGATGTTTTCCTCTCTCTCTCTCCCTCACTTCTTCCCTCCCTCCTTCCCTTATTTGTTGACACAGGTCTCTCACTGACTCTAAAGCTCTTCGATTTGGCAAGACTAGCTAGCCAGCAAGCTCCAGGGACCCTCCTGAATCTGCTTCCCTGGGGCTAGGACTAGAATACAGTGCTTGCTGCTCTGCCTGGCTTTTTAGGGGTACTAGGAATCTGAATTCAATTTACTGGATGAGCCATCTGCCCAGACCCTGATTTCCTTTAAAAATGGAGTTTGGAAAGTTTCTGTTGAGATGTACAGAGCATTGTCCTCCAGGCTTTTCCTGTGCTTTCAGAGTTTACCTGGCTTTAAAGAGGATACAGCAAAGCTCTAAGCACAATCTCTAGAGGAATTTAGGGTAATAAGAAGATTGCAACAATGGGTTGCACATGGGTTTGAATCAGAATCCAGTCAGGCTGGTTGCAGAGGCCAAACTTGATCGATGACATACTTTTTGGCCTCCCTGTGCACTGTATGGAACCTGGAACATGATGTATCTTTTCAGATAAGAAACATACATTTCCCACTCTACCACCTTTGTGGTTAGGATATTTGATCTAAAATCCAGATATTCCCTGGGAGAATCAGGTACCTCACAGCCCTATGGCAAACCTCCCACAAACAGGTGTCTGCCAGAGGCCTGGGACTCTGAATCACCACAGAATTCATTGTGTGCCGGCTCTGCGCTATGCCATTCAACAATCAGTATGCATCCTTTGAGGGGTGCAATGGTAACAAAGCCAGAAGGATGGAACCAGGGCAAAATGAAAGCACAAACAGCACCTGAGCCCTGTGCCAGGGAATACAAACAAGCAAACAAAACAAGTCAATAAATAAGAACGCGAGATACCCCCTGGGTTAAGAAAGGCATCTCAGCCTGCAGAATTAATTGCACTCTAGAAAGGAAATATCCCAGCACTCAGGCAGCAGGGACTTGGAAGAGAATAGACTTGGGAGGGGGTATAGACCTGAGAAATCTGGAGCAAGCCTCCATATTGTCTCATGGATAAAATTATAACGTTATTATTAAAAGAAGTTTGACCAATCAATAGGGCTATTTTTATTTTGACAAAATTAAAGGTACTTTGAAGTTTAAATAAAAGTAATGTATACCTCAGGCCTGGGGAGATAGCGCAGTAGGTAGGAATGCTTGCTGTGAATGCAGGAGGACCTGATTTTTTGAATTCGCAAACCCAGCACTCTCAGGAAAGAGCCAGGAATACCCTGTATGTCTGTCACACCAGCACTGGGAAAGCACAAGACAAGTGTATTCTGAAGCTCTCTGGCCAGCCTCTCTAGCCAAATCAGTGAGCTTGAGCCCAGTGAGAGGCATTGCTTCGAGGCAATACGGCAGAGAATAGAGGAAGCTCTTAAAAGTCCACCCTCTGCGTGGTCTCTGGTGGGCGCCTGCGTATGCACATACATCCATGCATCAAACGCAAACCATATTTCCATAATTGCTAATTAACAGTAATCAGCCTGCTAACCGGGCTGTGTGTTTCTCTGCACAGACCTATGATGCAATCAGGTTTTTTTAATACAGCCCTCCACCCCTCGCTCCCACTTCCCAGTCTCAATGTTTCCATCCTCCCTCGGACCCTGGGTCAGTTCTTGGGGTCTTTTCCATATGCCCTCACACACTGTTCCATCCCAGGACAGCCTCTGAAGGGATTTCTTTTTTTTTTTTAATTTATTTATTTTTATCTCAATCACAGGTTAGGTACTTTGAATCCCAGGCGTAGCCCCCTCCCTCATTCCCTCCTACCCTCCCACTCCCTCCCTCATCTCCCTCCTCCCCGCCCCCTCCAAGTCCACCAACAGGGGAGGACCTCTGAAGGGATTTCTTAGCAGTGTGTTTCCTACCCCAAATGGCCTCTTCTGTGTTCCTGACAATCCACTCTGTGATAAAGAACACTGGAACTCAGAGGTTAATGGCGGTTAACTATGTTTCCTCTGGCACACAGAAGCATCAAACCAAAAGTTCAGGCAGGATAAGAGAGCCTGAGAGAGGGTCTTTAATATCCCTCAAACTAAACCCAGTCAGAGAGCTCCATCCTGCCTGCAGAGCTAACACTGAGTAGAGAAACTTTCGGGGAACCACAGGCCAATTTCAGAGTGTGACGCAGAATTAGTTTGAAGCACAGGGAGCATGCTTTGCACATCTCTGCGCCCTCCTGTACCCTGTCCTTGCTTTTCCTCCCTCCCCTGAACAGTGAATGCAGATGTGGCTTTAGATGGTGAGTCTAGATAACTCGGGCCATCAGGCTCCATTTGGTTTGGCACCTTATTCAGGCTGGGGGCAGACAAAGGAAGGCAATGACAACAGGAACTCATGGAGGCAAAGAATCTGGAAATCTATCCCCAGCAGGTTCAACTTCTGGGCTCAGAGTCCATCTGAAGGCCAAAGACACCGCTGACTGGGCTATGGGAATCCCCAGCCTTTCCTGGTTGTCTTGGCAAGAGTCCACCATGACACTTATCTCTAGACATTCCATTGTTTACAGGACTCTTCCTGGCCAGGCTGCCTCACCACTTCCCTGGGACAGACATGGCTGCTGCTGATATTCCCATTACACAGATGAGTAAGCTAAGGACAAGAAGTCTGGCGATTTTCCCAAGGTTGCACAATGGATGAGAAGAGAACAGGGACTTCACTCTAAGTCAGCATTCAAGCCCCACTGTCCTTCCTTCCTCTCTAACCCATGATCACGTAACTGCCCAGAGTTCTCTGATTCTACTTAGTTGATGTCCACTCCGGTTGACTGCTGGCAAAATCCTGATGTTGGTTAATGTCAAGAGAAATAAAGAGATACAGGGAAATACCTTGTCCTGAAGTTACAAGCAGAAGAGATTCCAGAACTGAGGCATACCGTCTCTGGCCTCTGTGATTTCAATCGCAGCCACGAACTTCACATCCTCCTCCTCCATTCAACAAGCGTGTACCACACACCTGCCTGTACCAAACCCCGTCCTGTGTACTGAGGTTTCCGTGGCAACAACCTAGTTAAAAACCTTTGCCTTTACAAAGATGATGTTTTAAAGCAAGAAGATGGGTGGGAAAGAGCAAAATAAACAGGTATGTGCTGAAACTAAGGCCAATGCAGACAGAGCTGACCTAGGGTACCAGATTCCAGTCATATAAATGCCAAGATGGCCTCCACAAGTCAGCCCACACCTTTCAAATCAGTGGCAGGAGCTGTTTCTTTCCTCATCAGATCATCTGAAAACAAGTGCATTATTATAAAAACGTGGGAGACGTCACACGAGAACCCAGGCAAAGGAAGGCTTGATGCAAGGCCTGAGGACAATTACTGCTAATAAGCCAGTGCCCCATCTCCAAGAGTAAAAGCAATACAGAACCTGAGAAAG
This sequence comes from Pachyuromys duprasi, assembly GCA_028658305.1. NCBI lineage: Eukaryota > Metazoa > Chordata > Mammalia > Rodentia > Muridae > Pachyuromys > Pachyuromys duprasi. The sequence continues at coordinate 39,953,184 of CM053752.1, forward strand.
GGCAGGCTCCATTCATGCTGGAATGGTGTGGGAAGATGACATTATCGTCATGACTTCAGGGTCGAACTAGAGACTCTTGTAAATCAAAATTAAATTACACTTGGTATCATAAGCAAGAATTTCAGCTTCCAGGACATCAAAATGTTTGCTCACATGTGGCTTTTATATTTTAAGAGATGATACAGTCTGAAGCCTGCCCAGCCCGCCCCACACAGAGTGTTCTCCCTTTGAACCTGATGCTTTTGACATCTTCAGTCAGTGCCTGTTGGGCAGTTCGCCGTGCACTGCCTGTGAACCTGAGTTGTTTTCTTGCATTGTTTCTTATCTCTTCCAGTGTCGAACTTCTCATGCAGGGATGATTCATCCAGCAGCTGCTTTACAGGGATCTCATCTTACCTTTGTACCATTTTAACCTTGGACAATACTGTAGCACTCAGTTAGTACACAAATTTGTTGGGCATCTGTTATATTCTGGGTGCTCCACAGACAGTGAGGAGGTGGCAGTCTTAGAAAGCGTACTCTTAAGAAATGAGGAGATGTTGCCATCACCAAGATGAATCTATTTTGGCAGATTAAGATAAGAGTAAAAGAAGGGGGTAACTCAATCCTCTAAGAACCTATCACTAGAAACCCCAGATTAGATTGGAAAGAACCAAAGACTTCCTTAAGAACACAGTGTCATAGCCCAGATGGGAAGCTACAGCAGGCAGAATGTGCAAATGGGCAGGAGCAAACATGGGTCGCTATTTGTGTTGTGCACTGAGTACACTCTACTTTGACTCACAACAGTTGCCAGAGCAGAGAGAGCAAGGTGGACAGTGGGTCCTTGCAGAACTCTCCTTAGAGGCAACCGAAGCCAATGGGAGAGCTTGTTGTATCACTCTTCATTGCTATGACCAAAATACCTGGTAGAAATAACTACAGGGGAAAAAGGATCATTTTGCTCAGTTTTGGAGCAGTGGGCCATTGTGGCAGGGATGCCATGGTAGAGCAGAGCAGTTCAAGTTATGACAGTCCGGAAGCAGAGAGGATGCCAGCCCCCTCGGCTAGCTTTCTCCTTCCTTATCTTTTATTGCATGCAGTCACAGCTCCAGCCCATAAGATGATGCTACCCATGTTCAGAGTGGTGTTCCCCCAATCCACAGGTCTAATTAAGTCAATCTTCAGAAAAGCTGCTCAGCGACACAAAAGGTTCTCTGGTCTCCTAGGTGGTTCTAAATCCAACCAGCAAAACAGCTCAACCATCACACTCAAGTGCATTAGACAGTGTGCAAGTATAGAGAAAACCTTAAAGAGATAAAGTAACAATAAAACTCAAAGTTTCCAAAGTCTGTCTTGACAGAATGCTGATAATGGCTGAAGCTAAGTGACAGGTTAAGTGATTTGTGATTATACAATAATTTCTTATTTTGCATATATTTGAAAATACCACCAACAGAGAGCTCTTCTTTAACACTTAAAAGTTATCATAACCATTGAGTCATTAGCTAAGAACTTAAAGCATGAAAACTTAGGAACACACTCAACCCTGGAACCAACAATGAAGAAGGAAGGAAGGAAGGAAGGAAGGAAGGAAGGAAGGAAGGAAGGAAGGAAGGAAGGAAGGAAGGAAGGAAGGAAGGAAGGAAGGAAGGAAAAAAGAAAGACAGACAGTAGGTGCTTGAGTTTTTCTCTTGCACAAATAGCCATACCTCATACAAAGAAAGATATACAGTCCAGTGTTGAACTAAGAAATAGTGACCTAAGGCGGAAACCTCAAACTGAGGCAGGCAGGAATTCCCCCACCCCCAAGTTAAGGCATTAAATGAACAGACCAAGAATATACCCCTGTCTGAGCATGCTCATGGATGTGCCCACCCCTAAGGTGCTTTTCTATATGAATATCTAAGGGCCTCAGTATTGATTCCCCATGCTTCCTTTGTTGGGAGACAGCATTGTTTTAGAAATAAGCCTGGGTTTGCCTTACATCTTGCAGGTGTTAAATCTTTCTCCACACCCTTTGTGTGTTTGCCATGCTTACTTTGGCTTTGCACTCATCAAGATGCAGACTCCTTGTGTTGGGTTACAGTCTTCACTCAGCTAATCTCACTGTGGGAACTTCCAGTTTGGAGCCCTAAGCTCAAACGGAATCTAGAAGACAATGGTGTTCAACCAGCCTGTCCAGTACCCACAGTGCTGCCCACATCCCAGGTGCTTTGGCCCCTGCCCCTTCTCTCCACCAATAGCCCACTCACTCACTCACTCACTCACTCACTCACTCACTCACTCACTCACTGAGGTGGAGATCCTCCACGTGAGGGTGGACCACACAGTGGGGTGGGGAGAGCCTGGGAAGAGGATTCCTGGCTGGCGGCCAAACACACAATCATTTCGTGAACTTGACTGCAAGTCTCCAAGAAGATGCTCACCAAGACACAAGCTCTCTCCTACCTACCAGTCATTGTTCCCCACCTGCCCCTGGAAAGAGAAACATTGTTCTCACCTCACCGTAGCAGTTTTGAAGGGAGTAAACTATCACTATTACCTTGGCCTGAAGTGATTTAGTGGATTAACTTTTCTCAGAGTCAGGAAAGACCTAGAGTCCGACAGAACACTATATTGAGTAAACATCGGTTAGCATGTGCGGAAACTCCCAGCACAAACATCACACACACACACACACACACACACACACACACACGGTGCTTTTTCCTCCCCTTAAGCCCAACTAGGTAGGATATGCTTCTAGAATGTAAAGAGATCCTGAACAATTGTTAGGATTTTTTTTTTTAACTGTAGGCCTAGGGCTGTAACTTACTGGTCAAAGACTTGCCTAACATGCACAGGGACCCGATTCAACCCCACCCCCACCCCAATCACAAACACAAATTAAAACTCTAATTTACTAGACAATTAATTATGTGTGCCTGACATTTAGAAAAGCACTTTCCAGGCCAAAAGAAAAAACAAAAAACAACTCTCATTTGTTCCTTAATATAACACCATGAGGTCAGTAGCTAAGAACGTCTGTACCTTGAGAACATCTGAGCCAAGAACAGAGACGTTAAATACCAGACTAAAAGCCACACAGTGAGCGACTGGGGCCAAGACCGTATCTGAGGCCACAGCCTTGTAAATGAAAGGAAATTAAACGAAAAGTCAAGAGCCCCGGGTTCCAAGCCTGCCGAGCAGCGGATAGTTCCGCAACCTCTGGGGGCCATAGAGCTCCTATGACCTCTTTTATAGACAGGATAAAGGCCCAGATTGTTCCAGGGGTCCTTCTAGCTCCATCATCTACAGAGACGAAACCTCCCCTCCAACCAGACACGGTGTCGTGAACAGAGAGCCACCAGCAGCATTCCACACCGGCTCAAAGAAACAGACGCTCTTCAGGAGATCGGCAGGCTTACAACAGTGGTCGCCTTCCAAATTCTTAAATAACATTTATTTTTCTTGCAGTCCCAGTAACCGTGCCTGGCATTGCAAGGGCTGAGAAGAAAAGCAGTACCAACACGCGAGGTGGATGAGACACTCCGAAGGCAGTGTTATGGCTCTATGCTGTCACAACCAAGGTCAGGGGATTTCAGCACCTTGGCCGCCTGTTGGTGGGGCACCACTTAGGGCTCTTTTTCCCGGAGAATCATCAAGCCCAATGCAGTGACTCAGTTCGTAATCCCAGGCTTAGGAGGCTGAGGCAAGAGGACTGCTGCGAGTTTGTAGCCAGAGTGGCTTATATGGTGAGCCTCTCATCAGAAAGAAAGGGGACGGGGAGAAGGGGGGAGGAAAGAAAGAAGCGAAAACATACGCCAGGTGGCCTAGGGGCTCTATATATCACCCAGGACAGCCATAGACCCAAGCCCCAGTGCACGTGACTTTAGAAAAGAACAACTGCCTTCCTTTCCAACCTAGGGGACTTCCAGGCAGAGCTCCTGACATGTCTCTGTGACCTTGTTACTGGCTTACCCAGGCTCTGAGTGACCACACATGATTGCACTGCCCAACTCCAGAATCTAATTAATACGGATGACAGTGGGAATGGTTCTTTCCTGCACACGTGTGCTGTGCACAGTCCTTCCAACCACACAGGGCAGGCCTGGGCCATCATCACAACGGTCTCGACATTTTGTTAAGTGCCACTCGGAAGGCAAACGTAGCTGAGCCTGAGAAAAGCGGGTAAAAGCACAGCGTGAGCCTCAGGACCACACTGCCTGGTTCACGTGCTCTCATACTTAGTGGCCTTAGATCCACCAACATTTCTGCTTATACCGCTGTCATGACTGAGGGAAGTGATACCAGCACATTGTAGCAATGAGATGAAGCTAAAGATTAAGCATGGAGCTTGCTGTCCTAGGTTACATTCTCAGTATCCATAACTATGATGTCATCTGGAACCATACTGAATGACAGGGTCTGCCCTGCTACTAATGACCTTTAATCTCAGCACTCAGGAGGTAAAGGCAGGAGGATAGAGGGCTCAAGCCAGCCTGAGATACATATCAAGACCCTCCCTCAAAAAAAAAAAAAAAGAAGGAAAGGAAAGGAAAGAGTTCTTATTGCCCTTTCTCCGGGTAAGACGTGTGGGGGAGCCAGTCATTGTCCAGGATAGGGAGTTTCATATGGCCAGAACTAGGTCAAGACTAACTCTCCCAGGCTATGCAGAGTTCAGAGAGCCACAGGGTCAAGCCAATTCAGAATGGCTATAAAGCTGTTGCCTAAAAACAGACACCAGTGACAAGGGCAAGAGACAGGACAGAGGTGAGGGTTGTTACATGAAGACCATGTCATCCAATGGAAAAGCTACTGTGGGCAGAAGAGGAGACAATGGGCTTCTGGACATCACTGCACATCCTAGAGATCTCTCCAGTGTGGAAGGGATCCAGTTGAGACTCTTTAAACTTCGGTGACTTTCTATGTCTTCACTTTCTATAACCACCAGGATTACTCCAGATAGGAGTTGTGCATGTAGCCAAATGACAGTGGCATGAATAAGATAGAAGTTTAATTTCTTACTCAAAATGTGGAGATAGAAACTGCAAGGCTCGTCTTGAAACTCCACTCCTCCTAGTTCACACCTCTACTTTTGGTAGCATGTGCCTTCAACCCAGTGGCCCACGAGACATCCAGGTCCAGCAGCAGAATAGACAAGATTCCTAGGAGCTCCCACATGCTGTTCTATTGCACCCAAGATCACAGCCACACCTGAGTGCAAAGAACCTTGAGCAGTGACATTTTAAGGTCAGTCTCCTGTTGCTGTTGAACAAATGCCTACCACTTAGTAGCTTTAAACAATATAAGTCTACTGCCTTATAGGTCCAGAGATCTACAGTTTGGGCTGCATCTCACTGGGCTAAAATCCAGGTGCAGCTCCAGAAGAGATGCCTGGCTTGCCTTTTCTAGCCTCTTAACTACACTGAACCACCTACATAATCTAGAATCGCCTCTTCATTTTCTGGCTACCTGACCAGCATCATTCATTTACTCTACAACCTTCACTCCCCCTTGTCATGGAGCTCAACACATCCATAGATTCTAGGGGATAGCTGAAAGTGTTTGGGGGATGGGGGCACAGGCAACCATGGGAGAAATTCCACCACTCTAGAAGAAGGGTGGAGGGCACAAGGTCACCCCAGAGATGGCGCCAATCAGGATTCTCCTGGACAGAGCTGTTGTTTCAGGAAACAGGCATGTGACTCAAGTCAGACCAATCCTGTCATTTGAGCTGCTTGGGTTAGAATTTTATACCCTCATGTTGTGGTTTGAAGGTGAACTGTTCCCCCACCCACCCATTGGTCCACTTTATGTGAACACTTGGCCCCTAGCTGGTGGCGCTGTATTGGGAGGTTGTGGAATCTTTTGGAGAAGGAGTCTTATGAGAGGAAGTGACTGATTGAGGACAAGCTTCAAAGTTTTGTAGCCTGACTCTACTTCCTATACACTTTCTGCCTCCTGAACATAGACAAAATGTCACTATGTCTTCTGCACAATGGCTGACTGTGTCCCTTCCGACTATCAGCAGAATAAAGTCTTCCTTCCCCAAGTTGCTTCTTGTCAGATATTCAGTCACTGAAATCCTTTTTCGTTTTTGTTTGTTTTTTCTAGAATCACCATCTCTGAGGACAGTGACAACTGGGAAATGCAAGCGGCTATCTTTGCCCCCAGGGAAGTCTCCAGGGATTAAAGCCAGACCACGTGAGCAAGGATACGGAATGCAAAGAGAATGACACAGGAGCTAACTGTGCCTGCAATCCAGGTCCACCCAGTCTTCACAAAGACATGAACCAATAAACTCCCTCTGCTCCTTTGTGGCTTCTAAGACTGACTTAGATGAGCAGCCATGTCCCTCCACCAGTAACCTGAAGATGTACCTATAGGGGAAAGTCACACAGCTTCCCAGAGCCCTGGGGTATCTGTGAAATCCCCTATCTAAAAGGCTGTGATTCTAAATCAGTGGTCTGGACCCTTGAGCCCTTCAATGTTTATATTCCCTGACAGATACTCCACTGCCATTGCCTTTGCCTCTTTTGACCAGGTTTGGTCCAAAGGCGTCTACAATGTCTCTGGGTCTATTACTTTGTATGGGAAATGCCCCAGTAACCAGAGAACACTCCTGGCAACTGTCCTTCTCTTGTCCTTTTGCATCTGCTTGGGACACATGAACTCAGTGGCTGACTCTTTGATCACTTCCGCCTGAGGAGGGAGCAGCTTGTCCAGGCCAAGAGGAAGACTATGAAAAACAGTCCTGATGAGACCTGATAAACTAGGGTCACATGGAAGGGGAGGTGGTCCTCCCCTATCAATGGACTGGGGAAAAGGCATGGGAGGAGATGAGGGAGGGAGGAAGGAAGGGATTGAGAGAGGACGAGGATGAGGCTACAACTGGGATACAAAGTGAATAAACTGTAATAAAAAATTATATTAAAAAATCACATAATAAAATAAAAGGCAGGTAAGACTGACCTGGATCCTGGTAGCTTCAAAGAAACCAATACTTGCTTAGATCTCTCTTGAAATAAGAAAGTAATCCCCATAATCTTGGCATAGTGACTGGAGGCAAATATAAAAGCATGAATCACTGCCACTCCCATAGGACCTTCCAAGGGCTTGCCATAATTTCTCTTTAACCCTAACTAAGTTCCATTTAACCCAAGAAAGTTCCATTTCCCATACCTTTCAAAAGCAGAGGAGAGCAGTTAGTTGCCCCAAGTTTTATTTACAAGAAGGCATGTGCTCAAAACAACCTGATCCCAATAAACCCGTTAAGAAATAAAATTCACCTAGAAGTTCCTGGCAGTAGATAATGCATTGCAAGCATGTGGTTTGTGCCCAGCCAAGAACATCACCTTTGTCTATCTTTTATATGACTTTATTCTGAAAAAGTCTCTTGCCACACAGAGTTTTCAGAGTGTGGAGCTGAGTCTATTTCTTGCAGACAGAGACTATTGGGGTTTAAGTTCTGGAGATGGGCTAAGGAGATGGCTCAGTTAGCACAATCCTTGTCTTGCATGAGACAAGCATGAGAACCAAAGTTAAATCCCCAAAACACACATTAATGAATTAATGAAATAAAGGAAGTTAGGAAGGGAGCAGAAGGGGGAAGGGAAGAGGAGGAGAGGGGATAGAATGGGAAGGGAGAAGTGGTAAATAAAAGGCAGGCAAAATATTGCAATTGTAATCCCATCGTTACGAAGGCAAAGACAAGGAGATCCTGGGGGCTTGCTGACCAGCCAGCCTCGCCTATATGGTGAGTTCCAGGCCAGTAAGAAAGACATCAAGGTTGTCATCTGGATTCTATGCATACAAACCCTTCCATCCATACCTACACAAATTCTCTCTCTTTCTCTCTTTCTTTCTCCCTGGATCCCCATTTAACTACCTGTGCAACTCTAGACAAGTCAAATGCTGTGTTTAAGTAGTTGTGTCCCCTTAAAATTCACCTTGAAAAGCAAAAGTCAAGTATCAAGAGGTGGGGTCTTTAGGAGAAGATTGGGGGGCTCCTCTCTCATGGATGGAATTAGTACCTTTAGAGCACTTAAGGGAGTAGGTAATTCAGTTTCTCCTTCCCCTTCTGTGATGTGGGGCCACAGCCACAAGCCACCATCTTGGCAGCAGAAGACATGCTCTCCAGTCAGTCACTGAAGCTGCCAGCCCTTGATCTTTGGATTTCCCAGACTCTAGAACTGTGAGAAGTTAATTACCTTTCTTCATAAATCACTCATGCTAAGACATTTTGTTAGAGCAGTACAAACAGACTGAGAATGTCAAGTAACCAAACAGGGACTTCATCTTCTCTTATGGATAATAGGAAAGACTATTGCCAGGAGGCATGGTGGCTCACTCCTTTAATCCCACCACTCAAGGCAACAGAGGCAGGTATTCTCTGAGTTCAAAGCTAGCCTGGTATATATAGTGAGTTCCAGGCCAAACAAGGCTACACAGTGAGACACTGTCTTTAAAAAAAATGTGGAAGTACTTGTCACATGATAGTATTAATACTAAGACAATATTATTAGCTGCCAAATTAATGGACTCAATGAATAAGAGAATAGCTAGGGCAGACAACTCAGTGAAAGAAAGCCAGCAATGATGAAGGTCACCAGATGGCAAGATTTGAGTTTGGGAGGAACAGAGGCTATGTATGGAGACCCAAGAGCTATGGAAGGCAAATGGTGCCATTCCCAATGTCCCAAGGACTCTATAGTCTAGAACCCTAACCTGGTATAGAACCCCTCCAAGGCCCCTTTTCAGAAAGACAAACACCAAGACCCCTGATGTAAAGCCTGAGAGAGGGGACTGGCACTGTCCCTCAGGTTCACTTGTTCACTTCCTCTGCAGGCATCAGGTAAACAGCACCCTGTGTGTTGCCACCCCTTCATCCCATTCCTCTCTAGGAAACCAAACAGAACATTATCTAGAGCTGCCTTCCTGCTGCCAAGCTGGGAGAAGTAGGCCTTTAAAAGCTCTTACTCAGCCTTATAAACATGTCATAACCCATGGCCAAGTTCTTCATGCTCTTTGGGTCTTTATATGATATACCTAAGGCCACTCCACCTGTGACTTTGACCAGGTTCACCAGGTTTGGGTTATCAAGAAGTGTGTGCTCATAGAAGATTTTATTACTATTTATTTTGTGTGGATGGTGTAACTGCTTCTTTTTGTTTACCTCCAAGAAAAACATATTCCCCAGTGCAAGCAGATAAATTAGGATATTGGACATGTTTTGTTTTTGTTTTTCTGAAGAAGTTGCTTCTGTTTCTGGTGGGTATTGTCTGTCCTGGACCTCCCAGAGCTCAGCTTATGTTATGGTCAGAGAATGATGACTAACTTCTGGGAAAACACTTAGAGCAAGACTGCTAGACAAGTGTCAGCTGATGTCCTGAAGGCTCCTTACAAAGTCCGTCCTTCGAATTACATGGATGACAAAGCAGGAGGAAAGATGATTCTTGATTCACCAATCATTCAACCTAACAGAATTTACAGCTACTCAAAACCTTCAAAAGAAAAGATACCATGGAAGAAAGAAGATGACATTCTGAGTAGGGTCACGTTAGCTGCAATAACTTTCTGGTAGTTTTCACAATATCCAGTTTTTACCAGGAGCTCAAGGAACAAAAGAACTTTCCAATGGTTGTTATAGTAGCCAGTTCCTCCCAGGAGCTCAAGAGGTGACCAACAGTGCTAAGAAGTTTAAGTTCATTTTCTGACTGAATCTTTATATCAACCAACTCTATACACGAAAAAAAAAAAAAACTAAAGCTCAGATTAATCAGACAATTCACCCAAGATCACATAAATTTGCCCTTGAACTCAGGATCAGGCTTCACTTTTGCTCCTCAACTTATAATGGGGTAACATTCTGATAAGCATGTGATAAGGCGAAAAAATATTCCAGTGAAAGATGCATTCTGTACACCTAACTTACCTAGCTTCATCTGGTCTGCCTTAAATGAGTTCAGAAGCCTGATCTAGAATAGAAAACTGAAATCTCATGGCATATGTTCAATACATGACATTGAAAGTAAAAAGTAGGATACATATATATCATCTCACACGATCAGAAAGTCAAAAGTTACAAGTGAAGGGATCCTAGGTTACGAACCACTTCTATACTGTTCTGTAAGCTCAATAAGAAAAGGTTGTCTGATGACTTCAACTTTCACAGAGACATCTAGATCAGACCTAAGGCATCCACTCAGCCTCTTTCTACAGTTGAGCAAGTACATGCCAAAAGACAGGAAGAGGTCTACCTGGAGACTCTTCGCCAGCAATCCCCAGAGCTAGGACCTCAAACAAGATACCACATGATGGCATCTCAGGCCACATGTTCACATAGATGATATAGCCAGACTCCCGTCTCCCACAAAGACCTAAGCCACCATTTCCAGAGAACAGGAAAATAAAGTTGGATGAGGGAAGATATGGGAAGAGTTGGGAGAAGAAAAGGAACATGATCAAAATCTATTGTATGGAATTCTCGAAGAATAAATAAAAACCTGAACAGTGGGGGGCTGGGGAGCTGGCTCATCTGTTAAGAGCACTGGCTGCTTTTTTAGAGTTAGGTTCCCAACACCCACGTGGTGGTTCACAACCATCTTAACTCTAGTTCCGGAAAACCTGACACCTGCTGGTCTCCGCAGGTCTTGGGCACACACATAGTTGGACTTACATGCAGGCAGGCAAACACCCATTCACATAAAATTAAAACAATTTTTTTTTAAAAAATAAGACAGTGAGAAGACTTTTGGAAGAATGTTCAATAAGACCATTTGAAGTAGAAAAAGTTGATCACTTAATTGGCTTTTATTAGTCAAATAGCAGGACCTACCTGAAGCTCCTTTGAGTTTTAGATTCAACCTATCAGGTAATACGCATCAGACACACCTTGCTCAGAGTTCTAGCCCAGACTATTGATGGATTTTAGCTTAACCTTCACTCAACCTGATTAAAAGAATGGATATAATTATCCCTGTTGATCAGCTGAAGAAATTGGGGGATAAAAAGACAAAGCATTTGCTCAATTTCTGTTAAATATGCCTAATATTTTTAATAGCCCTTCCATGTATATTTTCTTGTTTGATGTCATAACAAGCTGATAAGGAGTGTTCTCTTATTTTTAAGAAACTTCTCTTTTGAAATTAAGAAGCAAAATTTTGCTTTGAGGCTACAACTATTGTGCTGTAAGACTCCAAGCAAAGGCGCGTGGAAGACGGATCAGTGGTTACAGTGCCTGTGATGTGAGGGTGAGGGCTGAGTTGTGCGGAGGCAGTAGCATCCCTGTAGTTCTAGCCTCAGAAGATAAGAAGGATACACCTAGAACAAGCTGGCTTCTAAGACTGGCCATCAGTGAGTTCTGGGCTTGATTGAGAAATCCTGACTCAACAAATAAGGTGTAAGAATAACGAATAAGGTGACATTGATTCCTGACATCAACCTTGGACCTCCACGTGTACACACACATATGGGCCACACAAATGCACGCATGCATACCACATATGCATACCACACATGCAATAAAATGGAGGAAACCAAAGACTCCAAGTTCCTTGCCCCTCCAGGTCCCAGTTTCTTCCTCTGTAAAGTGGGAGGTAAGAAACAAATTTTCTTCGACTGCTTCCAACCCAAACACCCAGATTAATAATGAGAGATAGCCTTGTTCTCTGAAATTCCTTTCCTTATGGTCTGGTAAACATGATGGATCTTGTCTTAAATACAGGTAGCCTGGCATCTTGTTAATGGTTTGGATAATTATGCTGCTTAATTATCCATGTGCTCCGGGGCCCAAGAGAGCCCAAGAGAGGGCCCAAAGAATACTTAATTCAGGAAGCTACCTGTCAGGTGGTCCATCTCCTTTGCCATGAGCATGCCAGATGCATGGAAAGAGTGGAATCCCCTTGATGCCAAAATGAGAAAGTGATGGAAGACTCTAATCCTGGGAAGTCCTGGGCACTGGCCAACACAAAATCATTGGCTTTTCAACATGTTCCTCTTCGGGACAGAAGGCGGAACACGGAAAGGCTGTGTCTTCGTTTACTTTCCTGTTGCTGTAATAAAATACTCTGGACAAGAGCAACTTAGAGGAGAAACCATTCATTTTAGCTCACAGTCCAGGTTGTAGGTATTCAAGCCAGGGAAGTCAAGGCATCAGGAGCTTGAAGCAGATGGTCATGTTACCTGTGAGGAATGCATGCTGTTCTGCCTTCTCTCTCCACTTACACAGTGCTTAAAAAATGATCCTAGCTTCCAGAATCAGGTAATGTAATAAAGACAATATATCACAGGCATGCTCAAAGGCCCAACTCCCAGATTATTCTAGATTTTTTTCAAGTTGAGAATTAACACTGGCCTTCATAAGCCATAAGGCCACACCTCTGGATGTCTGAAGTATCAGGGAAACAAACTCCCCCACTACCTCCTCTCCTCTCTTCCTCTCATGACAGATCTCATAAGCACCCACCCACTGGTGGCTACAGTCTTACTGTTTTCTCTAGAAATGTCTGCTTTTGTTTGGCTTCTGTTTTTTGTTTTCTTTCTTTCTTTTTTTTTTTAAGCAATCAAGTCTCGCATTTAAAAGGGTACTGTGTTCTGGCAAACTTCTTTAAGATAAGAAATTAATAAGTCTCTTGAGGGCATAATAACATTTCATAGCTTTGACACCTGACTTTTGGAGAATGGGAAAAACAACAACATTATCATTTGATCAGAATGTTCAGAGGACTGGACATTTGGTCAAACATTATCAAACAATTGTGATGTGTTCAATGTGGAGAGACCCTATGTTCTCTCTACCACTAGAGAGAACAACTTTTCCTACCCAATCTCACTGCTCTCGAGAATACCTCCACTGTGAATCTGGGGTTCGATGCACCCATTTCAAATATAAAAACCAACAAGGGCAAATACTTATTCTTCCTGCTTCCCTTGCAGCTAAATCACAGCTAATCATATAGGCCCACAGTTTTAATCAGAAGCTAAAGATTCAAAGGCTCAGAGACCATTGGAAAGACAGGCATATTGGTGAGGACAGATATAGCAGAAGCAGTAAAAACAGCTTACATCCAAAGACAGTCGTGGCCATGCAGTATGCTGTTCAGGGGATGCCAGCAGTGTCATCGCTAGGCTGTTTTTCAGCATGATTTTGGTCTTTTCTAATCTGCCATCCTCCATTCTGTTCTAGTTTATTTTCTGTTTCTAGGATAAACACCATGACCAAAACCAACTTTATGGTTTATAGAAGGAAAAACTTAACCGTTTATAGTTCATCATCCAAGGAATCCAAAGCAGGAACTCAAAGTAGGAACCTGGAGGTGGGGACTGAAGCAGAGACCATAGAGTCTTACTTCCTTATCCCCTGCTCTTGCTCAGCTAGCTTCTTCACACAAGCCAGAGCAGGCTTTCAAGGAGTGGCACTGCCCTTAGTTAGCTGGGCCCTCCTTTATCACCAAAGAACCAGGAAAATGGCTCCAAACACATGCCACAGACCAATGTGATGAAGTCAATTCCTCAACTGAGGTTTTTTTTCTTCCCAGGTGTGTCAAGTTGACAACCAAAGATGGCCATCACACCTCCTCTTCAAGGCCATTTTCTAAGCCTGCATCTTTCTGACATTTCAAGATGGCCAAAGTTGATTTCCATTATTCACATTTAGGAGTATGGCAGATGGACGAGTTACAGGAACAAGTTAATTGACTCCAACTCCATCTGTCTGTACTGTGGTATCACACCATCTTTAATGTATTTGTTCAGAAAATATATAATCTTTTAACATGTACTAAGTACTAGCACTGCCTGCTCTCTTCTGCGCTCAGATACATAGTGAGAGAGGGAAGTTCAACAAACAAATCTTTCCAGAAATAATTTATGATGACTGTATAGTTTTTCTATGAAAATTATCAGGCACGCTAGAAACAAAAAGATAAATATTCACCCACTGGTGTGCGCCTTATTCTTTCTTATAAGAAAATATTTAGTCATAAAAAGGAATGAAGTGACAGTGTGTGACCTTGAAAACATCACACTAAGTGGGGAAAGGCACAAATGCATGATTCCATTTATATTAAATGCTCAGGATAGGTAAATCCAGAGAGATAGAGAGATGATTAGTCCTTGGGACCTGAGAAATGACGGAATGGGGAGTGGCAGAAAGGTTTGGTGTACTGAAAATATCCTAAAAATAACAGTGGTGATGTTTGTACAAACTTACAAGTGCACCTAAAACATTTTTTTAAATAACCAAACCATACACTTTAAAGGGAAGAATTTTATCATGTGATGGTATGTTTGAAAGGAGCTCTCATTCTCATTTTACCCCTCACCACCACTTACCTTCCTGGCAGGCCATCTTTTTCTCCTAATGCTGACAGCATTCCTCTGTCACTAGGTGCCCACTCTCCAGCTCAGCAGCCTTTTCAATAGACCTTCCAATTGTCCTTGTCTCACTAGATCAATCCCAAAGAAGCCTGACAGACCCTGCTTAGGTCACATGTCTGCCTACGAACCCATCACTGCGCTGAGAAAGACTTGCTGGCCTGGCTACCTGGCAAACCCCATGGAGTGGGAAATGGGTACTATGGGGAACAGTCCCACCAGCCCCATAGAAAGGGAGAAAATTTTCCTCAAGGAGAAAGAGGGCTTGTTATGAAAAGGGAAGATGATGTGGGGCTCATCTTGATCTACCACAGTCTCTTTCAAGGGAGTCACAATGGTCTCCCTAAGGATGGTTAAGATTCAGGGATAGGGAGATGGATCAACAGTTAAAAGGGAGGAATGGAATTCAGATACCCAGAACCCAGGGAAATGTCAGGTGAGCATGGTGTCCCATCTACAATTTCAAACTTGGAAGGCAGGGGCAGGGTGTCCCCAGAGCAAGCTGGTTAGTGAGACTACCCTATATGGCTAGTCTCAATACATAAGGTAGAAAGCAATGGAGAAAACTTATCAACATCAACCTCAGGCCTAAGGTTCATACATACATGATTATGCACACAGGTACACACACACGTAAACATATACATACAACACACCGAGACACATTTTATGAAGATATTTAATATAAAACACACACACACACACAAATAAGTAGATGCCGGGCTGTAGTGGTGAACGCCTTTAATCCCAGCACTTGGGAGGCAGAGGCAGGCAGATCTCTGTGAGTTTGAGGCCAGCCTGGTCTACACAGAGAGTTCTAGGATAGCCAGGGCTGCACAGAAAAACCCTGTCTCAAAAAGCCAAAAACAAACAAAGCAAAACAATTTTTTTAAAAAGTAGGAACAAGCAATACTGAGAAAGACCGCCATGGTCAGTGCAGGCCAAGGGCACCACCCCAAGAATACATACCATCAATGCTGAACCAGTGAGCTATGTTGCCGTTCCTCGAGGACCCAGAACTCCCAGGGTACCTCCCTTTCTAGTCTGGAGACCTGGGATACAGAAAACGTCCTGTCCCAGGTTTTTCCCTGCAGAGGTTCAGCCCCGAGAGTAGGTCCTGTCCTGGGAGCAGCTGCCTGATTCTTGAAGGCCCCCGGCTGTTGAGCGTTACAAGTGCGATAAATGGCATTTCATGCCTTGTGTTTCATCCTTGGTCTCATATAAAAAAATTCCAAGCAGATATTTTAATGGCCCTTGCTTTCATCTAGGTAAAGCTGAGCCACAAGCTGATAAGATCGGCTCGGACTCACTGCTTGCATCTTGGAACACTCTGCACAGATTTGTTCTTTTCTTCTTTGTTTTGGGTGGATTGTTTTGTTTTGTTTTGTTTTGTTTTGTTTTAATGGCCAATAGGAAGAAAGGGAGGTTGCAAGGCTAGCCTGATACAAAGACATAGCTTTTATGGGACTGGAAGAGAATGTTAAAAATATTCAGCTACTCATCTCAAAGATCAAAAAAACCCAAGAACTGGCTTGGAGGGCACGCAGATGTTTCTGTCAGCAGAGCAGCTAGTTCCTGAGGACCTATTTGAAACCAGTGAAAGTTCACAGACAGGGCTGGATCTGGGAACTCCAATAATGTTGTCAGGACACACTCTCACTTTTCAGTCTGGTGACCAGCTGTCCTGGTCTGAGGACTGAGGGATTCCTAGGCTGTGAGACTCAAGTTGCAAAATCAGTAGGATCCGGGTAAAGCGTGCCGAGTTGACAAGCCCCATCTATATCTCCAAATACACTGGTCTCTAGGCTAGTTTCAGCACTCCTAGCCAGCCCTTCTTACCAAAGCTGTAGGCTTGTGACCCACCCTCCCTGCAATCCAGGTACAAGGGCATTCCTAGTCTTACCAGCAGGGTGACCAATTGGCTCTGATTGGCTGGACTTGGGCCACATACCATGAATATTTCCCTACACCAAGACAATCAGTGGTGAGGTTGTACTCAACACCTTCACTACAGTAGCTCTTCTGGGATGTGCTTCATAGGCTCATGTTTTAAGTACTTAGTCCCCAGGTTGCAGCACTATTTTAAGATGCTATGAATCCTTGAGGAGGTGGGGTTTGGCTAACAGAATCATGTCAGTAGGTACAAACCTTTGATGTGTACAACCTGGCCCCTGGTTTCCAGCCTTCTCACTCTGCTTCCCGGTCTGTGGAAATGTGAACTGCCTCTGCCTCCCACTCCCACTAACTGAGCCACTCCTCACTGCCTCATGATGGACTGAAATCCCTCTGAAACGGTGAGTCAAATTTTTTTCTCCCTTGGACTGTTTCTGCCAGGTAGGTACATTGAACATGGTAACATAACAGTTATATCAAAACCCACATACTGAGCGTCATAACCATTTCATCACTGTCATTTGATCCATGTGTGACTCTGGGATAATATTATAATAACTTTAACATATGTGTAGCCATGTATCAAAATGACACCACCTGCCCAGTAAGAAATTGTTCTAGAATACAGACAATCAGATCCAAATGACACAGCTTGACAAACAGACTATAGGAAGTACCCAGAAGGGACGGTTTAACCAAAGGGGTCAGAGTAGCTAGAAACAAGTGCCTGCTTCATCTTTCCACGTAGTCCTGCGCTACTGACCGGTGCATGTCATCCTGCAGGGAAACTGTGCAGGATGCATGGGAACTGTAAGGAGCAGATGCCTTCAGTGAGGCAGCATAGGAAAGGTAGGCGACATGAACGAGAGCCAAGGAGTCAAATTGCCTCTTCATTCCTGTGTAGCTGTGCTAAATACCTACATTTGCCTTTTCAGACCCAGTGCCAACCTTCTCGGCCTCCAGTGTGCCCCCAGTAGGCTGAGCAATGGCGTCCATGAGTGGGCTTTATTGGACCTCCGGCCCCTGGGTAGGTTTTTACCAATGGAAGCACCAGCAGGAAGTTAAAAGGAGGAGAATGGTGGTGAGGTTGCTTGACTCCTTTCTTCTAAATCACTGGGACATGGCTGTATCCTTTTAGCATAGACCACTGCTGCTATCTAGAGACCCTTCCCAGGAGGATCCCTCTCAAAGAATTCCTGAGCCGCTGCCTTCACTCACCCGTCAGCCCAGATCCGGATGTTTCCCAGCCTCCCTTCCGTCTTCCTTACCATCATTTTACCAGCAAGCTGCCGCTACAGCATCAACTGTCCATCCGAAGACGCCATCTGTTCCAGGCATATCAATCCTCACTAATATCACAGCTAGGAAAAGGTCAGACTCAAAACAAACAACCAAAACTCTGCTGCAAGAGCCTGGAAGGGAAGGAGCTAATTACACTTCTCAAGGCAGAGTTGTGCCCTTTACCCATGGAGTGAGAACACTTCATTCCTCAGTGGCTCTGCATCACCCACCATGAGCATTGCATGTGCTCAATAAATATGACTTCACGAATCATCAGTCTCTCACTGGCCTTTCTTCTTTTCTATATAATTAAATGAGAAAAGTAAAACCGGAGTTGAGCTCCTGATATACACTAACCCCAGAAGCTAACAGAGTTCTTTCCCTTAGGGCTCCCAGCACAACTCAACCTTTAACGCAGTGTAAGCCTAAGATAAAGAGTCCCATCCACACAGATGGGTATACACTGGTCGCAAGATATCTCCAATGTTCTGAAGCCAAGTCCTGTAGAACAGGTCTTGATCTTTAAGGGCATCCTGCCCCTGTCCTCAGCAAAGACGTTAAATGACAGTAGAAAGTTTTTGCAATGTGCCCTAACTTGACCATGTGTGTACGTCATTACAGCCTCTGCCTCAGGCAAACTGAATTCAATGCCTTTTCCAAGACACCAGAGGATAGGGCTCTTCTTTCCACTGAGACCCTCCATGATTTCTGTGATGGCTATTCTTATGAACTTGACTACATCTGGAATTAACTAAAACCCAAATGGCTGGGCACACCTGTGAGGCATCTTCTCTTAAGTCATTTGAAGTGGGAAGATCTACTTTTAATTTGGATCTTTAAGGTGGGAAGATTCACCTTTAATCCAGATCTTTTGAGGTGAGAAAACACACCTTTAATCTGGCTTCTGCTGGCAGCCTACATAAAGGATATGGAAGAAGGAGGCATGCTGTCTCTTTGCCTGCTGGCTCCAGCTAGCAAGTCCATTCCTTCACTGGCATTAGAACCTACTTCTTTGTGATTCTGGCATATACTGAAGACTGGCTGAGACATCCGGCCTTGTGGACTGAATAATTACTAGATTCGTGGGCCTTCCATTGGTAGACAGCTATTGCTGGACTATCTGGACCACAGCCTATATGACATTCTAATAAGCCTCCTTGATATAAAGATATGGAGGGGGGTAGATGGAGGGAGAGAAGGAACGAGAGAGGAGGATGGCACACCCCAACTACAGGCTAATGTCATCGTGTTAAGCTGGTTTAAGTGGAGTAAACTGAGCTATGACATTAGGAAGACTAGGTAGTTTACATGTAATTTGAATTAATGAATATTTTCAACTTGTGATTTCACCAGAACATATCCTCAGAGAAACATCTGCAAAGTAACCCAGACAAGGTAAGACTCCTCAGAAGCTGGCTATGGACCAAGATCAACAATTATAGCTTCTTTCATCCCCATTCACTCCACCTCCTCCAAATCCTCAGCACATCAGAAGGTTGGTGTTTGGTCCTGGTAGAATAAGCCCTGTTCTAAACCCAGTGATCTGTTAATTTACTGAGTTGTCATGGTCTTCCCTAGAGCACTAAAACCATGGATAGGAGTGATAAGGAGTGGGTCCTCCGTATCTGGGATAGGTTTTCCCATCATTACTGAGGAGCAGTAACCTAATTCTCGAAGTTGATGATGAAGGTCAGTCACCACAGTCAACACAGTAACCTCTTGGTGCAGTGGAATGAGGCACTTAAAATGACCAGGGGATGGTTTCAGCTGCAGGCTTAATAGAATGATTCCTGTGTTTCCTTGTAGAAAGTAGGACCTAAAATTTGTAATGATGGGAGTCCAAGGTGCTCAAAGTAGGATGTTGGGTAGAATGGTTTGACAGTGAGGTGCTGTTACACCAATCTCTAAGTCCATGATCTGTGTACAAAGAAAACACTATATTTAATGATATTCTATGCAACCCAACATTTAAGGTATTTCCCAGATGCCCTTATAAAGTTCATGATCTAGAAAGTTCTTAGATGATGAGTTTCATGGAAAACTCAGTTTTCTTGGTTCTTTTAGAGGTGATACTGTGGGGAAAACCAAGACAATCAAAGTTCCTCAACAGCAGGTAGATCAGCAGTTGCAATTCTCATTTATATAAAAGAAATGTATTTCTAGGGATCTAACTCTCTGCCCTTTTCTGTCTTTCTCAAGACAATTCTTGTTGTCTTTTATTCATTCACTCATTCATTCATTTACTTAATTATTCACTTACTTACTGAGCATCAGGAATCCATCTACAACTGCTATGTCTACAATACAACCCTTAGGCCCAAGGTGTTCCCAAGCCTCAGGGAACACCATGGAAGAGGGAGTGGAAAGACTGTAAGAACCAGAGAAGTAGGATGTCTGCTGTAAGATTGTGTCTTCTTTACCTGAAAGTAAAGCTGCAGCCATGAAATCTCAAAAATATAGCTGCCTAAACAAGATATAAACAATGACAATAATAGTTGGCATGCCAACATGGATGGGAAAATCCTACCCAGTCCCACCCTAGACGAAGAGCTACAGACAGTTAATGATTGCTGTGAGATGAGAATTAGACTTCCCCAGGAATGAGCCCCCTCATATGCAAATAAACAATAATCTGATTCTAAATGGACTCTGCAGGCTTTATTTATATTACTTATATATTATATATGCATAATATAATTTATATTATATCCTTATAATATAAGGATTATATTATAATTTATATTATAATTTATATTATAATATACATATAAATTATATTATAATATAAATGTAATATATCTATATTATAGCATAATATAAACTATAACATAAATATACTGAATTAATTCACATATTATGTATAACATTAATAATTAAAGTAAAAGAGGCTATGAATTTGAGCAGGAGGGGGAGACATAGTAATTGGAAGGAGGGAGTGATAATGTAAATACTGTATACATATATGAATTTTAAGGGTTTTTTTTTTGAGGTAGGATCTTTCTACATAACCCTAGCTGTCTTGGAACTCTTTATGTAGACCAGATTTGCCTCAAACTCACTGAGATCCACCTGCCTCTGTCTCCTGAGTGCTGGAATTAAAACTGTACACCACCATGCCCAGCTATATAAACAAATTAAAAGAAAGGAAAGGAGGAAGGACGGGAGGGAAGGAAAGGAGAAGAGGGGGGGGGAAGAAGGATGGAGGGAAGAGAGAGGAGGGGGAAGACCCTTCTGAATGATAGCCCATGTAGAGCCCCTAGCCCTTCCGAGCAGGTCTGGGCAGATCTGTTCAGAGGATATTCTCTAACAACACATGGAAGCTTCCCTAACTACAAGAAAAAACTTTGTTGTTATTAGTCCTACAGCCTTTAGGTGTGAGCCTCCCTCAGAACAGTAAAATTCTAGTCCTCTGCACTACACTCAACATACATTTTTTTTCCTTTCACCTAAATAAACCAGAGTCTAGAAGTCTCTTTATATTAGTTACTTTTCAAAATGTATGACTATCCTAGCTAATTTCTGTTGCTGTGGTAAAATATTAACTTGGGAAGGAAAGGGTTTATTTGCTTTCTCTGTCTTAATCACAGCCCATCATGGAGGGAAATCAGGCAGAAGCAGGAGTAGGGGCTGAAGCAGAGACCACAGAGATGCTGCTCTCTGGCTTGCTCCCCACGGCTTGCTCAGCTTGCTTTCTTATACAATCCATGACCACCTGCTTGGGGATGGCAGTAGCTATAGCGACCTGGGCCCCCTACATCAATCATCAGTCGAGAAAATACCCCCATAAACATGCCCATAAGGGCAGTCTGACTGAGGCAATTCCTCAGCCGAGGTTCCCTCTTCTCAAGTGACTCTAGTTTGTGACATGTTGACAAAGCAGAGCAGCACATTTGCACAAGCATCAATTTGAGGGTATATTGTATCATGGTGGGGACAGTGGGGTGGTGGGACTGGTCTAGATGTGGCAACAGGAACCCGAGACAGTTGGTCACAGCCAGGAAGCAAAAAAAGAGATGAATGTTGGTGATCAACTCACCTTCTTTCTATTCCATCCAGGACCTCGGGCCCATGGACTGGTGTCACCCACATTTGGAATGAGTCTCCACTAGTTCATTTAGTCTCAGGAAACACCTTATAGGTACACCAGATATGTGTCTCCTAGGTGATTTTAGATTTCACACGATGCTGTCACGCCCTCCTTGATGCTTCCCGTTTCCTCATCCTTTCCATCCCATCAACCCCTGCATCGCTCCATCCTTGCCTCCCAACTAGCCTCAGTGGCCACTTGTGCTGTTCTGGTGCTCGTCACCTCTTGCCTTCCTCCAAACTTGTCTCTTGCCTCCTACCACCCGCTGCTTCCACTCACCCCTCCATCCTCCAAGAGTGATCTTCCAATCGCCTAGCCATCGGTGACTCCTCCCGACTGCTGTTCTGGGCCTCACTGCTTCACATTAAACCCTCCTTTCTGCCATGGCCCACGGAGCCCTCTGGACCATCCCACCCACTGTATCTCCATTACCAACTATGCTTATTCCCTGCTTCACATTCTCTCCTTGACCAGGCCCATGCTTTGCTGTCCTCAATGTGTTGTGGAAGGATATTAGACTCTAGAGGGCTTTTCTACCCCATCTAGTTCCCAAATAATCAAGACAGAGACTTTTTAGAATTATAAAAGCTTTAAAGCACAGTAACTGGGCAGATATCAACCCTCTAAGCTATTTTGCTATTTCCCTTTTTCCCAGCTATATACCCAGTTACTTGCCATAATTGTTCCCACCTGGCTGCTTCTGTTCCATCAGGCCAACCCTCATGGCTACACGTTCATTATCCATACTGCACCATGGCAATTTCTTTCTCTCCAGCTTCCTCTCCTCCTTCTCCCCAACCTCATTGTCACCCTCACACCCCAAGCCTGGGAACCTAAGCTCTGTCTACTTCTCTTCTACCCAGTTACAGGCTGTCAGCAACTCTGTTTAATCAGTCAGAGAAAATTGCCAAGCAAAGCTTACACAGCATCATTTGGTGTGCATGAGATTGTGCTCATCTGGGGCCAGGAACACAGCATTTGAAAACATAGCACCAAACCAGTCCTCAACATCAATGCCTCTACCTAAAATGGCCATCCCCTTCCCAGTCTCACCTCCAATTGCTTGGCAGTTCCAACCCTGTCCTGCAGACCTAACTCAGGAGCAAATACTGCAAGCTCCCTCTGACTGTTCCAGGCTGGGACATTTCATTTGTCCCTGTAATAGTTACTTTCATAACACTGTGACAGAAACAACTCAAAGGAGACACGTTGTGTTTGAGATCACGGTTTTGAAAGGATTTCAGTCCATTATGGTGGAGATGTTCATGGTGGTGAGAGCATGTGGCAGGATCTCCTCCTATGCTAGTAGACCAAGAAGCAGAGAGTACAGGTCAGAAATCAGGGGTGGGTATAATCCTCAGAGGTCCACTCCTAATGCCCTACCTCCACCAGCCATTTTGGATCTCCTAAAGCCCCCACAGTCTTCAAACAACACCAGGTGAGGACCAAGTGCACAGAACATGAGTCTATGGAGGGCATGAAAAGAATCAGATCACAGCGAGTCCTCCTGCGTGTCTGGTAACACCTGTTCCTACCACCCTCAGTGCTCATGTCATACTACCTTAGGTACACATGCTTGCATAGTGCTCTCCCCTTGTAGCCTCAAAACTCCTGTGTTTTTGTGTTTTCCGAGAAGCTTGAGAACATTGCCAGGAACACAGCAAGGCATGGGACTCTATAGTAGATTTTACCTATAAAATGGTTGAAACAAGTATTCAAGATAATCACTCTTTCTGCTTGGCTGACAGGGCCTGAGAAGGACCGGGTAGAGGATATAAATTATGTCCCATCAAATCAATAAATGTAGAGTCAGAAGACAAAAAGCAAAGGGCTTTTATAGAATGCCACTGTTAGCAAAGCAGATGTTTAAGAGACTAAATTATTTCTCAAATTTCTATGGGCAACAAAGGCTGGTTAAAAATAATACATCCCTTAAGGGGTCTAATTTCTCAGGCTGTGGTCGAGGAGATGAATGTTCTGTACGCCTTTGTAAATTATTTTCTTCTTTCTTAAGCAAATGTACTGTCGTTTAGAAGAAGCCTGGGACTTGTTTTGTTCTTATGTTTACTGAATCGGCTGAGGGAGACAGTGAAATGGTTTGCGGTTTGCAACTGCTGAGCTCAACTTGAAGATGCAATTCTAAAAATACTCCAAGATGGTATAGGTGCAGGCTTCTAGTGTACGAGAAGCACAATGCACCTGCAGACTGAAAAATTACACACCCAACAGGCAGCAGACATGCACAGCATATCCAGGGAAACTGGAAATAATGACTTGTTTCTTGGTGAAAAATTATAGTTGTTAACAGTCAACCTTCTGACGGTGTTGTCAAAGAGCCATACAATCATCCTGTAACACATACATACATACATACAAACATGAACTCAGAACCACAGTGACTTCTCTGAGATTCCGTAGATTTGACTCACACAAGGAAACCTGGCTCACTAAAGGCTCACTAAGGTCAACCTGTAGCAACTGGTGATGACGACAAGAATTTGTCAAAAATAGCAAGCAGGGCAGGGGATGTACCTTAACTACTAGAGTACCTGGCTTTCTTGAGCCCTGGGCTCAATTTCTGACACCCAACTCCCAGAGCTGCTGTGAAATCACAGTGTGCCATGGTGAGTCTGTGTTCTGTGGACCTTAGCACTTCTTGGGAGCAAAAGCTTATTTCTAGGCGCTATCCTGATTTTTTTTTTTTTTAAGGAAACTGTAAGTCACAATCACACCTATGGCTCAGTATTGTCATCTGTAAGGTGGGGTTAAAGACAGCTAAGTAGCAAAACTGTGTAAACACTGTTGCAATAAAATAAGCCACCAGCCACATGTCTGCAGTGTCAGCACACGCTGGCTGTATTTGTACCTGTGAGATCTCAGTACTACAACTTCCTGTCCAAGCATTCCAAACACCACTCAGAGGATTATCAAGTCTCAATTTAATCAGTACCATGAACTAATTTTGTATTAAAAGCCATGCATCCACAGCAAACTTAAGATCCAAAACAAACTGTATTTAAATACAGAGTTTTAAGTGGGAAATGTTGGTGTGCACATGTAACCCAACACTTGAGAAGTAGTGGCTAGAGGATCCGGAGTTTTCAAAGCCACTTGGCCACACAGAGAGGTTTTTTTCAAAGCTAGTCTGGACTATGTGAAATCCTGTCTCAAAAACAAACAAACAAACAAACAAACAAATAAAGAGGTTTTAAAAGCTTATCTGATTTTTGGGTGAGTGTCTGTGTGTGGGTATGTACACATAAGGGCAAGGGTACACAGAGGTATCAGATCCTTCTGCAGCTGGAGTGACAGCAGTTATGCGACACTCAGGATGTGGGATGGTGACCAAACCTGTGTCCACCAAAAGAGCAGTGTCTTAGTGTGTAATTGCTGTGATGAAACAAGGTAAATTTTATAAAGTAAAACATTTCATTGGGGCTGGCTTATAGGTTCAGAAGTTTAGTCCATTTTCATTATGGAGGGAAGCATGATGGCATGCAGGCAGACATGGTGCTGGAGAAGAAGCTGAGAGTTCTACATCTGGATCAACAGGCATTAGGGTGGGAGAGAGGGGAAGAGAGGGAGAGAGGAAAACAGAGGGAGGCAGATGGAGGGAGGGAGAGAGGGAAGGAGAGAGAGACACACTCACTGGCTTGAGTTTCTGAAGCCTCAAAGCCCACCCCTTGTGACACAGTTCCTCCAACAAGCCCACACCTCCTAATCATTCTAATCCTTTTAAATAACACCACTCCAAATGAGCCAATGGGGTCATTTTCTTTTCTTTTCTTTCTTTCTTTTTTTTCAAAACAAGATTTCTCTGTGTAGCCTTGGCTATCCTGGACTATTTTTGTAGACCAGGCTGGCCTCGAACTCACAGTGATCTGCCTGGCTCTACCACCCTGAGTGTTGGGATTAAAAACCGTGGGCTACCCCCCCCCCCATGAGAGCCACTTTCATTCAAGCCAACAAGCAGTATGCACTCTTAGCCACTGCATCATTTCTCCAGCCCCACAAGACCTAGCTTTACAGGAAGGAGAACGGCAAATTACTGAGAGAAGTTTATCCTTCCATGCGTGTGCTTCAGTTTTCTCTCCTTCTTTAGAGTACAGAGAAGTTAGCCTCATCTTCGGTGTTATAGCTGTCTTTTAGTCCTTCTTACTCCAGTGAGTAATCCTTCAACCATATTCCTGTGAGTAACTCCAATAAAATCCATTGGTTTGAAAAAAAAAAAAAAAAAGAGTTAGGCTTGTCTCTAAATCTTTCTGGTTACCTGTGAAAGAATCAAAATAAGGCCAGCAAAATGGCTCAGCCTGGTGCCTTGAGTTTGATTCCCCAGGATCTAAATTACAGAGGAGAGAACAAACTCTCACAAGTTCTCCTCTTGACCTCCATACTTGGGCCCTGACGTGCTAAAATAAAGAAATAAATGAATGAATAAGTATAACTGAAAAAAAAAGTTTAAATAGTAAAAAGGATTTTCAACAACAACAAAAACAAAAGAAAACAAAAATAAATGCAATTGTCCCGTGAAAGAAAAGTTATAACAAAGACACTCTTGACTCTTTCTCATAAACAGGGCCAGGCCCACACTTGAGAAATGCCAAGTGATCCTCATTAAAGTAATGAGGATATTTTCAGTGACATATGTCTGACTGACTTGAGTTTAGCTGGCAGGGCTTACAGCCGCCAAAGCCTCCAAAATAACTCATGGCTGGCCAGCCCTGCCGAAAACACACTCCGAAGAAGTGTTTCACGATACTTTAAGGATGCCCCACCCTAGACTGATGGGCTGTAAGGCCATATGCAAATTGTTGTGACATTAAGCATACATTCCTGCGTCACTGCCAGCAGGTCTGGCTTAATGCCCTGAGCTCACGCAGCTCATCTCTGTAAAAGTCACTAACTTGAACAGAGCTGGTGGTTTCTTGTCTCTGCCCCACCCAACCAGCAAGTTATTTTTAACTTACAACATTGTCTGATAAGTATTTTTCATATTAAAAAAAAATAAGTGCCCTTTCAGAAACAGAGACTACGAAAACAAAATACCATTGCGATTCAGTGAGAAGTTACTCCACTGACCCTTCGACAAAACAGCAGTCTGGACCTGTTAATCCGACATCATAGATTTGCAAGGACTGGGTTGGCAAAGTATTCAGCATTGTCCTCTGAAAAGCCAGCACAGGCCATCAGCAGGATAGCAGCAGGATAGCACATTCTCATGGGTTTTCCTAAGAAGCCACCTTTAACCCTTTCTCTCTTTGCACCAATCCATAAGACACCTCTGTCAGAAATGGTAGCTATGGGGTCAAGGATAGGATGCTATTACTGTGTCCCTAATGAAAGGCCCACAGATGAAAGCCATGGAAGGAGGAGCAGGTCAGGCCAACATCTGTTGACCTGTACATTGGCTGCTGGCCATGCATCTGCACCATGGCAGTTACTGTGGTAAGGGACACCAAACCCTGGGAGGACTGTGGGTAGTGAGAGTCTCCAGCCTAACACTGTAGCATCCATAGCTCAGTGACTCTTAACTGTGCTAGAAGATGGCTGCCAGCCACAGTCTCCGCACAAATGTGAAGGCAGCTGAGCTGCAATCTGACACAAGCCAAAAAGCTCTCCATCACAGGCCCAGCACGGCAGGCCTTCCCAGGCAAAACCTGTCTTCGATGAAGTAGCCAGTTAGACTTCTGATAGTATAGGAAATCTAAACCAATCAATTAGACTTACAGAGTAGTCTGAGGTCAAGTATGATAATCACATTTTTTTTTAAAGGTGTAAGCTTGAGGCTAGAGAGACAGTACTGAGGTTAAAGCACAACCTGCTCTTCTAGAAGACCTGCGCTACATTCTCAGCATGCACATCACAACTGCCTGTAACTCGAGCTCCAAGGGATCTGACACCCTCTTCTGCCTTCTTCCAGAACATGCACATACATGGCATACAATCACATGGACATGCATGCACACACACACACATGCACACGAGAAAGCTAAAGGACTCAAGACAAACACTGAGGCTTCTGGAAACTTGTTCTTAGCCAGAAAGGAATGACAGGAAAAGGGACAGAGTTGCAGAAGAAGAGAGGGAGGAAGAGGAGGAGGAAGGGAGGGAGGGAGGAAAAGACAGGAGAAAAGCTGTGATTATTTTACTTTTGCTACTTTTGTTTGATTTTTAGAGATTTGGAAAACAAACAAACAAACAAACACTTGCATCAGTTTCAGCTACTCACTAACGTTAAGCCAGCTATTGAGATGATAATGTTGTGAAACAAACAAAGCTCAGCAGCATTCTACAAGAACCATTCATTTCTTGCTAACATATGTACAGTAACAGCGGTACCTGTTTCATGTGTTGCAGCTCAGGACATCTAGTGCCACTCAGGCAGTTCAAAAAGTAGTGACTAGCCAGGGTATGAAAGGGTAGAAACAGGAAAGCTCAAGCCCATAGGCAAGCAACATCTGCCCTCATTGCACACCCTAGTATTCCGCTGCTCCAAGCAAGTCACGTGACCAATAACTCAAACGGTACATATTCCTCACCCAGATATTGCCATGTCCTGTGTGCCTTTCATGCCTGGAAACCTGACTGGGATGATAAGAGAATGAAGAAAGTCTACACAGGCACAGGCATGGAAAATCTGGGATTGGGTAGGCCAGGCCATGCACTCTGATGGAGATGTATCAACAACAGAAGACATTAGCAGCCCAGAAACTCAGCCTTCATTTTATACACCTGTGTAGATTGTATACACAGTAGCCGTAGGTTTAATTAGTCTCAGTGGAAGTTCTCTGTAGGGAAGCAGTCTCAAGCTGTAGTCATCATAGCTGTGGCTGACAGTTTTTATACACACTGGTCAATCATTCACAAACAATCATACTTGGGCCACAGTGTTATGTAACAAAACTTTTCCCGGGGAGATACTACACATGTTCCTATTCACTGTAGACACGGAGCCCATGACAGACCAAAAAATATAGATACCACGAAAGTCCAGTTTGGTAAACTGTCATGCCCAACTTTCTTGGACCCCAAAGACCACCAAGGAGGCGAGTCCAATGCAAAAGTAGTAGGGTCTTTATTACAAGCACAAGCTCAGGCCCACACTGTCACCAATGCAGTGGTTCTCAAGTGTAGAGCCCCAAGCTCAGGGAGAGAAGAGTTTTTATTTAGGGTTACAGCAAGTTTTGGGAAATTCCAGCTTAGCAGTTCTATGACTGATTGACATATAGCAAATATTGGGTGTCTGGAGGAAATTGTCTGCCTGGAGGGCCAAACCATAATTGTTTGTCCAGAGGGCCAAACAGTAATTGTTTTATTCATCCTATTGTAAAGAACACCTGGGTAAACTTCAGGTATTCACTGATTAACCATTGCTAGGGGTGATGGTTAAATATTACCAAAGGTGAGTGGTTGAAGCATATTTTTATGGGTTTTTTTCATTTTTGAAACTGGAATTTATATCCAGGTCATTTACCCATAAGATGGAGTTTCTTTTTCAGAAATGGGGTTACACAAGCCTCACAAAACCTATGACTGTTACCAGGGTTACTTACAGGAATATGGGTGAGGGGTTACAGAAGCAGAAATGACTCAGAGACAGCTGCATCACCAAGGTCCACCCTAGCAAGGGTGACAGCCCACAAAGATGGGAACCTAGCACATACTACACAGCCTACAGGCAGCTCAACAGGTTGGAAAGAGTCCTTTGCAAGCAACTCTGGCCATAACCTCTTCCAGGCCAATTGGAGGTCTGTGCTTTTTCCTGGCAGCTGGTCTGGTCTTTTTTACAGCTTGGACTTTTGGATCTTTGCAGCTTGGCTTTTCTAAGGAAGACTCTCAGCAGTCTTTATTGCTTACTCTGGCAGGGAAGGGCCTAATGAGTCTGGTCAGTTTCAGGGACTTCCTAAAGCTATTTTGAGTTGCTTACCTCCCTGCTTAGAAAGCTTCCCTGCAGGATGCAACGTTTCAATCTGTAGGAAACTGTTATACAACACATAAACACTTAGACTTTTCCAATTCCTTGAGCTGAACCTCGAAAATGCCTTGCCCCTCCCATGCGTCTAAAGCAAACACTTGGCCCTTGACCTATGGGTAAGCAGGTCAACAATACATACTCACAAAGGATTTCATTTTAAAACATTTACCCATGGTTTCCACCACCGGTAAATGACCATGCAAGTTGCCAGGTCAAGAGTGTGGATACATATCACAGTTACAAAAAGGAAAGAAATGGTACTAATAACCTCAGTTACTACACTTTCTAAACAATCTGAAAGGCAGGGAGCCCCTGCACCATTGTCTTGAGTACCAGGAATTTCTTACTGTTCACCCAACAAAGTGCAAGCTGCTTTAGCAGAATTAGATTTGAATCCTCTGCATTCTGGACCTCTGTGGTTTCTCCTGGAAATAGTCCTCCCCACCCCCAACACACACATCCCTTAACTGTTTCCTTGCAGGTATCAGCTCTCCCCTGACAAAACCCAGACCCAATATTGCCTGGTTTGGTGTTTCACATTTGTTTGGGATACCCTGCAGGGATTTTACAAGCCATTTTTACTATTGCTGCACTAATAAATTATTTATGGTGGGGAACCAAAATCAGAAAATCCTGGCTACTTGAAGACAACTTTATTAAAAACATCTCCTTCCCCCTTGCAACACAGAGCCTACAAGGCACACTCAGTTCCTCTGCTTACCCAGCCTCTGTGCACAGTGGAAGGGACACTGCCCATGGCTACAGAGCCAGGGTCGTGGAAGAAAGAGCTGGAAGTGAATTCTCTAGCACAGGGTTTTACTTCTGTGTACTGCCCAGTGCCATGTAGGCACCAGGTGAATGTGAATTCCCAGGTCTAACTAGTGATGGTGGGAGGCCAGAGGCCACCCCAATGCAGTGGTCACATATTCACAAAGAATTGGCTATGGAGAGGCTGCTAAGATGATTTGGTAGGGAGATGTTTTAAGATCCAAAACCTACAAGCCCACCTCCCCAAAGACAAGGACTGGGTAATTTTTTGGAATGCTGGGAGTTGTAGTCCTTAGAAATTAAAAAAAGCCACATGGAAAAATACAGTGGCCCTATGGGTTTGTCCTTGCAGAGGTAATATGTCTGCGGCTACTCAGCTGGGAATACCAAAGAGTATTCCTGACCAACTTCCATCCTGGTCAGTATTTAATTAAAGTGTGCTTCAGATTTGGCTCAAAATGGTGGGACTGGTTTTTCATGATACTTGATGAGCAGTCATGAGGACATGAGATCAGACCTCCGGCACCCATGTAAAAACAAACAAACAAACAAACAAACAGCACATCTATGCCTTTATCCTAACAATCCAGAGACTCTTTAGCCTGCTAGTCTAGCCAACAGATGAGCTCTAGGTCAGTGAGTCTGCTCAAAGATAAATTAAATATGGTCAAAAGTGATAGAGAAAAGACACCTGACAATGACCTCCACTTTCCACATGCACACAAATGCACACACAGTTGGAGGAGGGAGACAGACAGGATGGTTATGGGCGGCCAGTTCTGGGCCTGGTGGCAAGGCCCTGGGCTAAGAGGGAGTTTATATTCTGCAGAAAAGGGAAGACTGCTCTGAGTTGAGAAAAAAGTAGTCATAAGGCCCTGGGTAGCCACAGACTTAACCCTCTCTGAGAACCATGAGCCTTTCACTTGAAAACGATGATAGCACCCAGATGGGCCACCACCATCCGTTAGGAGAGTTAAGTTCATGATAGGCGCTCTTCCCTTTCTGAAGTGGACATGAAACCCAGGAGGACTTCATAGCTAGAAGCCAGAGGACACCGGGAACCTAATTTCAGAAAGGGAAGGAGAGGGCTCCTGTGATTCCACAGGATAAAAGCCCAGCCCGCACTAGGGCAGGTACGGCAAGCACAGCCAGAGACTCCAAAGTCCACTGCCCGGGAGGCCGTGCTCTGGGCCAGGACCCCTGACTCCAGCGCTGCTTGCCCGGGGTCCCAGAAGTGGAACGCAGGGCTGCCTCAGCTCTTCACTTCCACACGTTGGGATCCAGACATCGCAGGGCCTCCCCCCTCTTTTCCCTTCCTTTGCCACCAGGAGAGTCTAGCTTGACAGCACAGGCTCAATGACTGCTGAAGGCGGAAGGGGCCGTCTCTTCTCCACCCCTGCCACACTGGGTCCCTCCTCCACTTAGCACACCCTGGCGCCTGGAGTCGGTACTGCCAGCGAGAGACGTCCAGAGACTGCGCCCCTACACTGTCGCGACTCTCTTCCTCAAGGCTGATCTGCTTGCAGAGATCTGTCCTGAGCGTTCCCAACCCTCTGAGCCGGCTTCCAAGCTGCACCTAGCGCGTCTAGAAGCCGAGAGGAGGACGCAGGGCCGAGTACAAGGCCGGGATCTTGGTGGCGCCCGGGAGGGAAGAGGGTGGAGGTGGAGGGAGGGGGTGCAGAGGTGCCAGGGTACCGAGGGTCAGCGGGACACGCGGCTTCAAGTTTCCACGGGCTCAAGGTTGTGCAACTGCGAGCCGAGCAAGAGCCGCGGGCGCCTCGGAAAACAGGCGAGCCCATAAACAAAGCCACGTGGCCTCCGGGCCCGGGGGGCCGGGCTAAGAGCAGGCGGCTCTTCCGGCAACAAAGAGACGGGGCAGCGGCCCGGGATAAATACTGCGCCCCGACAGCCGCGCAGCATTCCGTGAGTCCGACGCGACTAGCGACCCTCTCCAGAGCCTGCGCCTTCTGTGAGTGCAGGGACCCCCACACACACACACACACTCGCGCCCACCCAGGACCCGCAACCCTCCACACGAGTTCCCCCACAGTTGTCCGGGTCGCCGCCTGCGCTCCCCCAGCATCTTCCCAGCTCGGCGCATCTCCCGGGTGAGCCAGGCCCATCAACCCGTCCAGTCCGTCGGTCACCTCCGCGCTCGGTACCATGCCGTTCCTTGGGCAGGACTGGCGGTCCCCGGGCCAGAGCTGGGTGAAGACAGCTGACGGCTGGAAGCGCTTCCTGGATGAGAAAAGCGGCAGCTTCGTGAGCGATCTCAGCAGGTGAGGACCATTCGCCAACTTCTAGGCCCTACCAAACCGATCTCAGCTGGTCGAGGGTGGGGTTGGAGAGCGCGCTGCTTGGGCAGGTGAAGGAGGACAGGCAGGCAGGCCTGGACCAGGATAGAGAGGGGCTTCCGACTGATGGGCCAGCAGTGAGGTGCCCGGATTTCTGCAGAGGTCGTCAGAAGAGAGAGATGTGTAATTTAGTGTCTCTTACTGATCAAGGTCAGTGTCCTCCCAGAGGAAACATTCCATAAAGAAGCCAGGATCCCTCAATCTGGCAATTGGGGATCAGGTCCCTAAACACTTAAACTCAAGCACACAACTCGGGTACTCTCTGCCTTTAGACACCGAAATTACAGTTACTGCTTTAACTGGGCGCTGGAGAGTTGGCTGTTTGCCTTTCACTGTCCTGTGACAGGACCCAAAGAGAACAAGTACCATAGTCACAAGCCGGATGATGGTCGTGTCTCTTGCCCTGAGAGCGTGAAGGCTCTTCCCACGCACACTAGACGGCTGTGTAACTGGGAGGGGCATCCGATGGGCACTGGAACAGAAGCCCTCCTGCGCGCAGAGCAGACTGAGTTGGTGGTGGTAACGCTTAGGGGATGTGGGGAAGCAGGGAAGGAGGAGGGCGGAGGAAGGAGAATGAAACCCTCCTGCTCCTGTTCGTTCTCCACTGGCACACGCAACGCCCTGCTTCAGGAAGGACCAGGCACTTACACCTGTTTCCTGGTCCTTTCCATACTTGTTATACAGTGAGCACACTCCCATCCCTAGTGATGTCTGCCGGCTGCAGAAAGACCACCCAGATTTGAATTCTCACCTGAGAATTCTGTCGTCTGGTGCAAACTCTGAGGTCAGAACAAGTTTGAGTGGGTCAGCCCACTCATAGATTATGAGGCTGAGAATCAATCCCAAACTGGACAGCCGACTCCCCGAAACACCTGATGGTTGGGAAGGACTGGTGCAGAAGTCACCCTGGGGTGCCTTCCCCTCCCACTTTCCTTTGGTTAACACCCACACACCCCTGCATCTGTAATCTGACTTTTAACAGAGAGTTCTGTGAGTGGGCCAGGTCCCACTGTGCGAGGTTTGCCAGTGGTTGATGGAATAAAGATTCGGTAATTATCAAGAAACTGTGGTTATGCCTACGGCTTGACCTCCAAGGTCTCCCCCGTTTGTTTGTGATTTGTAATGCTTGAATTCCCTTTGTCTCTCTTAATGAGGTGAAACAAATCATTGAGCTTGGGGCTTTCCAGGAGAATCAAATACATTAACCTTTGTGTTAGGCCCTTTGAGGCAGTCCCAGGGGAGTTTAGAACACTATAAAGAAATCTTACTCAACAGAAAATCAGATAAATTACCAACTGTTGTCACCTGGCTGATTTCCAGAGAATGAAGGTAACGGTTATACCTAATACTTTTTCCTCAACTAAGTGAGAAGGGACCACACAGAAGCTCTCTCCTCCTTGGGATCGTTTATCTTAGGAGCCAGAATCTAATATTCCAGCTCTTTGTTTTTGTATAAAAAGCTCAACTTCTTCCCCACCTCACACACACAAACCCCTCCCCCATGACGCAGCAGGGGTCCATCCATCTGCATCACTTGCCCCAATAAAATAGGATAACAGCCCGCTGTTTTCAGCAGGCGAGGATCTAACATGGAGAGATCCCAGTTCATCTGGATGCCCGCTTCATCCTGCTCCATGAGACAGAGTGACAGCTCACTCTCCTTATTCCAGAAGACCTGAGGATGAGTTAAATTTGCCCCTGAAACCAGGTGGTGGTCGTGGTGCACACGCTTAGCTCCAGCACTGGGGAAGCAGAGGCAGGTGGGTGTCCTAGTTCCAGGCCAGCCTGGTCTAGAGTGAGTTCCAGGACAGCGATGGCTACACAGAGAAACCCTGTCTCTGAAAAGAACCAAACCACAAAGAACAAAACAACTGCCCCTGAAGATTAATGAGGTTGGGTTCCTTTATCCCTTCCTGACCCCTGTCTTTCTCGAACATCACACCTGTGAGCTGGAGTTGTCACCCTTGGTCATCCGTGTTTCAGAACTGTGACCACCTGCAGCCGTCTGCTGAGTCACAGTTGAGGAATGATTTGGTCATCTGCCTCTCAGCAGAGCAGCTGGCTGTTTGCAGGGTGTTTTTCCCCCAGCAACCATAAACAATCCCCCTCCTTCCATAGCAGAGGAGTCTGCCAACTTCTTAAAAGCAGTGGCCTTCTGAGTCTGCGTTTATGATCTCAAATATCCCACTGTTTTCCATCTTGGTTTTCCTGTGATGTAAGGTTTGGGCCCAATGCCCAGATGCCCAGGTGAGCTTGAATGCCCTCTCTTGTTCTAAGAAAACAAAAGGCAGGTCCTTTGTAAAAAGAGGGTGGGTGAAAGTAAAATGAAGTACTGAGGCACAGGCTGCTTCTCTAATTCCAGGTACCATCCTGAGAGTTGTCCAGCAAGACTGAAGAACAAAGGTGGACTTTGGCAGGGTTATTGTATACTGTGAATCATGGTTTGTCTGTCCAATACACCTGTTCTACACTCTGCTGGCCATTGTCTCTATAGTCCAGGGCCCTACTCTCCAACTGCTGAATGCCTCCTGAGATCATAGAAGAATTTAGATAAGCGGAAAGCTGGCCTCTTAAAAAGTTGCAACTGAGCCTGGTAGAAGTGGTGCACACCTTTAATCCCAGCTCTTGGGAGGCA
This sequence comes from Pachyuromys duprasi, assembly GCA_028658305.1. Classification (NCBI taxonomy): domain Eukaryota; kingdom Metazoa; phylum Chordata; class Mammalia; order Rodentia; family Muridae; genus Pachyuromys; species Pachyuromys duprasi. Next base: position 39,988,517 of record CM053752.1, read on the forward strand.
GAGGCAGGTGGATTTCTAAATTTGAGGCCAGCCCGGTTTACAGATCGAGTTCCTGGACAGCCAGGACTATACAGAGAAACCCTGTCTCCAAAAACAAAACAAAAAGTTAAAACTGTGAGATAAAGAAGGAGGGGTGGTAAGTGTTCCATTTGTGAGGCAGATTAGAATTTCAAGGAAGGAATACTATATGAGCTGAAGCCATCCAAGAATGCTTCAAGGAAGTGGTGGCTGAGATGCCCCACCCCAATCCAGGATGAGTAATTCTTCAAGCCTACACTTCTGCAGTTAAAAGCCTATTCCAGTATTACGTACTGTGTGTTGCTAAGGCTGGCTCAGGAAGGAGGATGTTGGCCTTGAGACCTTGAATAAAAATAATAGTAGAGGTATTTTTAAGAGCACTAACTCCGTGCAAGGCAGTCTTGTAATAAGTTTCATGCATTAGCCTGTTACCCCAAAGCGATCCAGGAAGCAGCCTTTCCAAGTTTGGCAACCTGGATATGACTTTGAACAAAGGAGCATCAAAATCTCACCAGTCATAATCTGTGCTAATAAGCTACTTTGGATCCAGTTTGTTAAAATGCTTTTCTTCATTACAAATTAAATAAGAAATAAAGCCCATGTTTCCCATTCCTTCCTTTATCCGCTGCCCACATGATCTTACTTTTAGTCTGATTTTGAAAACTTTCCACTTCTGCAGTTGCCTTATAGTATTGTGTGTGTGTTTGATGGTAAAGTGGGTGTTGCATGGATGTTCCTTATTCTTGGCCTGAACCTGTTAACATCAGGTTAGTAAGAAATAGTTACAACAATAATAGTAGTAGTTACAACAACAGTCACCAACTATTGTTGCATTTGGTAAGGAGAACAGCCTCCTTGAGATAAGGCTTTGATTATTTTAAATATGTATGTATGTATGTATGTATATTTTGTAATTTGTAAAAGGTGGTCGTTTTTCATTGTTAAAAATTTGAGTTGTAATCTTCTATTGATGTTTGCATTTCCTGGAAATAGACATGCCTGAAGTCTCAAAACAGCCACTGAATATATTATGGCTTAAAAGAAAAACACAAGCAGACAACACAAATAAACTTCACAGCCCTGCTCCCAAGCCTCCAGAATTCAAATCCTGATACAAACTTAAATGCATAGGGTTTCCCCCTGTGCTTCAAACATTTCTGCTCTCTGCTTCATCAATGGTGGGAAATTCTTCTTGAGCTGGCTTTTGAAATGAGTTGCTCTAGCCTCAAGCGGTTCGTTCTTGCATCTATGACAAAAGCAAATGCTCAAATCCCCCCTTGAACACTTTCCATTAGAAAACTGTAAGATGGGGGAGTGAACATGTAAAAACTCTAGAGAGCCGTCACGATCTGTGCCTAAAATGGAAGCTGCTGCAGACCCTTATGTGTGGCTCAAAATAAGATGTCTTTGTTTTATGGTTCTCTACATACGGGATTTTTGCTGTAGTTTGTAGGGTTGTGTGTATTTCTTTAAAAATAAGCCTTCCTGTGGTATTTTTGTACACAGAATGTTCTAGCTTTGTTTTCTGAAGCTTTGGGACGTCAGGGACCACTCAAGTGACTTTCCATCTTTTCTTTCTCTGCTTTGATTAAAATTCTTTAAGTGGGCCTTGAGAATGGGAGTCCTGCTGTTTGTTCTACCCCTTTCTTCCTCCTGACTTGAACCAGATCAGCCCTGGTCAGTGACTTTGTCTGCCTCACAGCCATGCAAGCAGACAAACACACACTCCAGAGCTGCACAAAGCCTGACCCAGAACACTCACCCTTGGCGCACTTAAGCAAGTGCCTCTGAGAGAGGTCATTTCTGCAACACACAGTCTGAAGCCTAAAAATATCCTTGTTTCCCTGAATGAAAAAGAGAAGGCTGAAGACATCAGGGAGCTCAATAAATGGTATTAGGTGTGGCTTGACTGGCGGTTGTCAGGTTTCTTCCCTGTGGGTTTCGAAAGCAGCACAGGGTGACATCGGCAATGCAGTACGACACTAAGGCAGGTCCTACCTACTGAGACATACCTAATTTATCCAGGTTGTTGTGAATCCTGCCTGCCTCTATCGGATGGTGAAAGAGACAGAGAATCCATCTTTTTGTTAAATTTTAGTATTTCTTCCCCATCATTTTTGTAGAAAGTATTCAGGGTTTTCTTTAAATCATGAGACTATCACCCTTAGTCCCATGATACCTCTGCTTGCTGAGGGAAGTAGGCACCTGGCCAGAGCAGGACCAGCCCCTCCTTCAGTGACTGATGAACTGGATAAGCATAGTTGATGTCTTTTCAGCCCCTCTAAGTTTATGGATTATGAATTTTTCTGGTTTCTGTTAGGACCCAACATCTTAACCTCCTAGCTTGAGGCCTGGTGTCGTTAGTAAGAAACCTAAACAATTAGCATCGTTTGCAAAATACCTGCTAGAAAGGGAGTTTGTAAGTCAGAATTTTGCAACTGTGATCATGTTCCAAAGACACTGCAGCAACACACTAGCTAAAGGAGCTTGGTTATATGTTAAAAGGATGAATTGTGTACTGTGTGATTTATAGCTCAGTGAAACTGTTTATAAAGAGCAGGATGTGATAGCACATGCCTGCGATCCTGCATTCTGTACATCCAGTACTCAGGAGGCTGAGGCAGAGGAACAGTATGTTCAAAACCAGCCTGTGCTACATAGTAATTCAAAGCCAACCTAAGCTACATAGTAACATCTTGTACAAAGAAGAGAAAGGTGTTGGGATTAATGGGGAGACAGAGACAAATGACTCTGTAATAGAATCTGTGTGAGTCTATATGAGCCTTATACACATAGTGAGACCATTCACAAAAAGAAGACGTTGAGGGTTAGAGAAGATGGAGAAGGAAGAGGAGGAGGACAAGAAGAAAGATGGGAAGGAGGGAAGATAGTGGAAAGGGAAGGAAGAAGCCCCAGCAGCTTAGAAGAGACACTCTGCGTCTTGCAAAATGCAGGCATTGTGTGGCACAGTGACACCAGCCATCCCCCTCCCCTGCTCAGCACCGTTATTGAAAGTGATAATGTAATGGATTGCATCGCTCTTAGAGAGTATAGTGTTCTATATCAAATTATAATAGAAAGCCCTGTTAGGAGAGGACACATGCCCCCATCCCTGCCTTCCATTTGGAGCTGATGATATTATTACTAAAAGAAAGAAGTCTGTGCCTGTGCCTGCATAGACTTTTTTTGTCCAGATGATTTTATTGTTTTGTTTTGTCTAGGAAGCATATATGTTTAATAATCCAGTGAGTTATTTATAACTATTTACAGTTATAGTTGTTGAATCTCTCTTCTGTTATAGTTACTGCAACAAGGAGGTATACAATAAGGAGAATCTTTTCAACAGCCTGAACTATGATGTTGCGGCCAAGAAGAGAAAGAAAGACATACTGAACAGCAAAACCAAAACTCAGTGTAAGTCATTTGTTTTGAATATAAGAAGAAAGGTGTCTGGGGACAAAACTCTTTGGTAGAGTGCCTGCCTAGAGCGCACAAAATCCTGGGTTCATTCCCTTAGTACTGCATAAATTAGGCATGGTGGCTCTGGCCTGTCATCCCAGCAGGAGGATCAGAAGTTCAAAGTTATCATCCTTGCTACAAATCCAAAGCCAGCCTGGAGCTATGTGAGACCCTGCCTCAAAAGAAAAGGAAAGGCTGTTTGAAGATTCGTATGAATGGTTCTTAAAAAACAAATTAGTGCCTCATGTATTACACGGTTGCCTTGATGCCTCCTATTTGGCTGGGGCTCCTGAGTGTGCACTCTCACAAACTCAAAACAAGCATTTTCTTTACTGTTCAGAGTCCTTGCCAGTTGAGTTTATCCCCTGCTTGTCACTTGCATTGGACTTAGATAAGGTAGTGACAGTACAGGATTGCAGGTAGCTGAATCCACCCCAGCAATGCTTTGGTTTTTCCACTGTGTTTTGAGGCATTGGAACTAGAATTGTGAGGTTTAGGATGTATCTCGGTGCTTGCCTGGCAGGCACAGAGGCCTGGATTCATCCTCGGCACTGAATGAGCTTGGCATCATGGCTCTCAGAAGGTAGGAGTGGGGACAGTCAGAGGTTTTAAGTTGTTTAAGATCACATCAGCCACACAGTGAGTTAGAAGCCAATCTAGGATACATAGACTATGTCTCAAAATGCAAAAGGATGGAAGAGGAAAATAGGTGTGTCCCTCTTAAATTGTATTCACGCGATCCAGATATTTATGTATTAGCAGAGAATAAAAAGTTCTATTAAAAGCATGAATTATAAGTCATTTTCATTTAATCCACTTGATCAGTGTATTTCCCTCATGTTACCTATTCTGTGTTTGCTTTTTGTGGCCTTGTATAAGTTTTCAGTTTGGCATTTAAAACAAAGTTTATTACTTGAGTGTTAGGTTAGCTTTGTAATCTGGAGGTTTGGGAACACTGCATCTGATATCAAAGATTCAGAATGATTCAGATGAAGCAACTTATAGCTCCAGTATTTAGACACCACAAAAATTGAAGTATTTTCATCTCTAGATTGTTAGTGAACTCTTTTTTTTTCTCAAAACATTTTAAACTTTGGAATAATTTTTCTTAAATAAAAAAAGTGAGTCATGTTTAAAATCTTGATAGGCCTGCTACAAATTTTTCTGATATATTCTTTCTTTCTTTTTTTTCTTTCTTTGTTTTTTGTTTTTGCCTCTGTAGATTTCCATCAAGAAAAATGGATCTATGTTCACAAAGGAAGTACTAAGGAGGTAAGCACCCATTCGTTTGCTAAAACCCCATGCTTAGTAATGCTGTACTTTCCTAAGAGAGAATTGGGCAACAACAGCCCTTTAATTCCACCAAGCAGGAGGGTATCAGCTTTCTGTCCGAGAGAGGGAGAGCAGAGAGCTCTCTTCGGACTGGCTTGGCTAACAGCATTGGGAGGACTGATATGAAATCCAGTGAGTGTTTTCAGTGCCTGCTCTTTGTGGTGTGGGTGAATACAAGACCTTATATTAGCCATGTAGCGGCACTTGATAAAACAGGCAATTTTCTCACTAGAACATGAGCCAGTATGATAGAGTGACAGCATTCCTATTTCTTTCAGGGACCTTGGAAAACACCTCATTTCTGTATCACATTAGATCCAGAGAGGGTGGATCAGTGACAAACTCAAATAACCCAGAAACTTAGAACAGGATGAGATGGTATGCCAGAACTCCGTATTCCCAATTCTCTGTGCATCCATGCTAAAAGCTCAAAGCTTGTTTTCTCCCTCACAAAGCAAAGAATTACCAGTGGATGCAGGGCAATGCCGCAGCGGAGGCAGGCAAAACCAGTCCACTTCCCATGAGTGCAGAGCAGACACCATCACTGTGCCAAATAGCAGATGCTCAGTTCTCAGCGATACACTGTACTTTAGCATTCCCAGGCTAGACTGTGCAAAGAGCTAGAGTGGTGTTAGTCATGAAAAGTGTTATTCCCCTGGTTAGGCCCCAACTAAAGTAGCTGTGGGCTGCACTGCCAACCTTGTGTCTCCTGGGATTCAGAAAGGATAGGCCTGTCCTCTAAGACGGGCAGCCCGCCGGTTCAATGGAGTCCCTGGACTACCACTGTGAATAGCTTCTGCATGGTAATGAGTGCCTCTGTCTCGCTCACACACAGCGTCATGGATACTGCACTTTGGGGGAAGCTTTCAACAGACTGGACTTCTCAACTGCCATCCTGGATTCCAGAAGATTCAACTACGTAGTAAGGGTGAGTCCTGAGAGCCCAAGCTTAGTCAGACTCTTGAGTTGGATTGTTAACATTCATGTTGTCCTAGGAGAGAGGGTTTCAGGGTAAGCGGAAAACAACTCTCTCCAACCCCTCTTCCCCAAGCCCTAGTACTGTTGTCTCTGAGATGGACCCCTCAGATATGAAGTGCCATAACTCCTCAGTGAATCTGTCCATCGGTAAGTCAGGCAGTCACCCCAAGTGAAAATTTACTACTGTTCTTCCCACACCTACCCCCTGTCTAAGTGGGAGCAGGGAGCAGGGAGCAATACCAGTGAAAGCCCCAAATTAAACTTGTACGGAGACCTTCTGATTGTTCTCACTCTCTGGCTTCAGCTGGCTTTGGGTCATATCAATAATTTAGGCCACAAAATGGTTGAGATCAAAGCCCCTCAGTGTGGTCTCCCATTCTATACTAGTCTGACACCGCCATTGGGGTCTGTTGCTTTCTATTTAAAACTCTATTTGAAACAATTAATGATGTAGCATAAGTAAGTTTAACATGACTTTGAAGGTATTGAGGCTATTTGGGTGATTGTTTTTACACACACACAGGCAGGCACACACACACACACAAACAGTGCCATAGCATTTTCTGTTGATGGTTCACCCTGGGAAGAAGCAGCTGTTTAGGTTGGGGACTGTGGAGTCAGAGGGAATTTTTTCCTGTGGGTGTGGCTTGGTTTAGCTTTTGTTTTCTTTCTCTGGGTCTTGCAGCTTTTCTGTGCCCATCACACAGTCAGATGACCGCTGAGGTGTCAGCCAGAGGGATGACATTCAAGCCCCCTTGAGGCCTGGTTCATTCACCTGTCATCTGGGCAGATGCAGGCTGCCTGTGCAGAGTGACCTGGCGAAAGCCCAGGCCTTCAAGCAGCAGGTTGGAAGCCCTGGGCTGAGCCCATGACGCATGAGTAACTGTGTCTACTCTCTGGCTGAGTTGTTCTTCAGTCCAGGAGGGATAAAAATAAGAGCCCTCCTTGGGCAAAATGTCCCTGTCATTCGGCGTGACTCCTCTGGTCTAGAGAGGTCATCTAGTCCTTGCACTGCCTGCAAACTAGTCTGGATGGTTGGAAATGGGCCCAGGGATATCTGGAAACTTCTGTTGCTAAGAATATGAATAGTTTCCATCATCTGTGTTAGAGGAGACACTCGGATCTGATTACGTGTTACAAATCGATCATCACAATGATTTGGTTTTAGATAGCTTTCCTTCCTACTGACTTTGCTTTCCAAAAGAAATAAAGCAGTGGGCCTAGATTCTAACAGTAGCATACATTTTCACCTTTTCTCTTTTCAGCGTTCCTATGAAATGTAGGCGCTTATATAATTTCCATGTAAACAAACAGTACAGCCAGATGACTGACCTATCTGAGGTCACAGGACTGTGGAAGGAACAAAATGTGGATTTGAAAAGTGGATATTTTTAAGAGCTCATATTTGTATCTGCCTCCCCAGGATCTTTGTAAGCAGAGGCTTAAAGTAAATGTCAAAAAGTCAGGCCCTTCTTGGTTCCTTCTTCCGGAAGAGAGGTGTCCTGGATATCAAAGGGAAGGTGTGAAAACATGGTGGTGCTTTTACACATGGCTGAGCTCTGCAGATGAGAGCCCTGCTATGCGGGCTCAACCACTAATGTTTAATATTGCCTGCCTACCAAAACTACCACTGAGTGCCTACAAAGGGGGCTTGGAGGTTGCTAAGTAAGAACTGCAGCTGGCTGCCAGGACACTAAGGCCAGAGACTGCAGCAGATCTCAGCATTGGTTGCACATTGTAATTGCGGAGGTGGTGGGCACCTGCCCCAAGAGCTGTGGAATTAATTAATTGCAAGTTGTGTGTAGGTATTGGTGTTTTTTAAATATCTGTCAGGGAAATCCCAGTGAGGTTTAGAGCCTGCAAACTAATTAAGGAAATTTTTTCTCCAGGCCCAAATCTTATATTTTGCATAATGAAGTTTTAAACAGGATCCACAGCATCAAATTATGACTTCTGGAATGTGTGCTGTGGTCCATCTGTAATGCATGATGGAGAGAGGGGAACCCCACCCACTTTCCAGCTTGAAGTCCAAACCATATTAGCTATGGTACCTTCCATGAATCAATTACTTTGACCCTCTAACCTGTGGAGCTGTGCCAAAGCCTTTCTCTGAGAATGGGACAATGCAGTGTGAAAATGAAGATAAAGGGTGTGGAAAATGTTATGTAAGTTTCAGCGACTGAAGTGTGTACAGCCGTCTCTCTTGAGTAACGGAGATGGAGAGTCCAGGCTTGCAGATGTGGTACAGTGAAAGAGTTGCCTGTTTGCAGTGGGACTTCTGAGGTGCTGAGAATAGCTGGACGTGATAGTGAACGCCAGCATTTGCCAGGACACCCCCTCAGTGTTCCTCAGCACTTAAGAAGGCTGTGCATCCTTAAGAAGGCTGCCCTACCGAGGACCAGGGAGAAGAGGCAGCGGGTAAAGGCACTTGCCTCACAAACCTGGTAACTGAAGTTCAGTCCCCTGGACCCATGTGGTAGAAGGAGAGACTGACTCCACATGGGGTCCTTGAGAAGCACCATGCCTCAAAGCAAGATGGGAGGAGGAGAGAAAAGATGTCCTGTGCTCTCCATACACTTGCTGTGGCATGTGCACACACATGCTCAACACACATATTACATACACACAAAAGAAAAATAAGTATTTTTTTAACAACATTTTTTATGTATAATGAAATGGACCTCTCTCCAACATAGGTCATTATTCAAGAGGGGGAAAAAAGTCCTGCATTATTGGGATAAAATAGAATTTAATTAAAACTCCATAGCACCAATTAAAAAAAAAAAGACCTAGGGCCCCATGGTAGAGTGCCTAGTATGTGTAAAACCCTGGATTCTAGCCCCAGCTCAGAAAAAAAAATTTTCTGTATATGCATATATATATATATGAGTGTAATTATTTTCCTGATATGGTTGAGTATAGTACAAAGTATAGCTGGAATTGGATTCAGACTTGTATTACTTCAAAACATGTGGTATTTTCACACCTGCTATTAGCCAGTTGAGGACGACAAAGATAAATAGACATGACCCTGCCTTAAGGTCTAAAGTAGGAACCGGGCAAGCTCCTCAGGCCACGGTGGCCCCCTACATGTGTTTGTATATATCATAAGCCAAGAATGATTTGTATATTTTTCAAATATTTTTTAAAAATTAAGCAGGTATAATAATTAGTAAGACACTAAAATTATGCACAACTCAAACATCAGTGTCCATGCAGTTCTCCTGGAGCCCAGCTGTACGCACGTGTCCCATCCTGCCTAGGGCCCTTTCTGTGCCAAGTGGAGGTTGGACTCAGAGTTGACTGACAGTTCATGTGGCCTGTAACCCTGAAACATTTACTCTGCTTTAAAAATGCCTGACCTCTGCTGTAGCATCCAGTTGGTGGTTTGGGAAATCTGTACCGCAGTTACCTGAGCTATCACCATGAAGCAGAGTTTGAAGGTACCTGATAGGCACTAGCGTATAGAGGAGGTAACCAATGAAGACTAGGTGGCATAGAGAAGATAGCCTCTTAAGTCTCAGAAGGTAGAATCATTGTGAGTAGCTTATCCAAGAAAGACTATCAGAAAGGAGAAAGTGGGGGTTGAAAGTGGGGTCTTGAGTAGCAGTAAAATTCAGGGAGTCTGGAGAAAGCAGGCAAGGCTGCTGTCTATCCAGAGATTATGGAGAATAGTCCATCTGGATAAATGTAGCTGAGCATGCACGATCAGCTAAGGCTGTTACCACACAAACCTCTGTCATTCCCCTTGTAAAATGGGAGCGATGATCATAGACAACCTCACTCTCTCAAAGCTGTAGCTAACAGCATAAATGTGTGAATCGTTCGTACCTAAGAAGTGGATGGGTGGTGGTGGTGATGGTTCAGTGAGATACAGCTAAACAAGGAGGTAGACTTAAGAAGAGGCTTTGAAGCCAGGCACGGTGGCGCATGCCTGTAATCCCAGCACTCTGGGAGGCAGAGGCAAGCACATCTGTGAGTTTGAGGCCAGCTGGGTCTACAAAGCAAGTCCAGGACAGCCAAGGCTACACAGAAAAACCCTGTTGTGAAAGACCTAAAAAGAAAAGAAAAAAGAGGCTTTGAATGTGAGGCTTCTTTGTCTTTCAGTGACATCATCTGAAAGACAGGAAGGATCCATAGGGAAGAAAGAAGTCAAAGAGTAGAGAATGTTGGAAAGGCATTATTTTAGTAAGTGATGATTTGTGGCAGCTTCTGGCATTAAATCAGTTAATGGCTATCTCTTTGCAGTTCACTGATCCCAACCCTGTATATCTACTTTGATGAGAACAGCCAGACCATTCAGTAAGCAGTTGTGGCAAACTCATTTTGAAAAAGCAGATGTCAGGGAGTTGAGTGATTATTACAAGGTTGCCCAGCCAAGAAGAGACACAGGGGATCTAAACCCAGTCCTCTGTCCACCATATGCTCAGATGGAGAAATGCAGATTGGAGTCTCCCTTCTTTAATTTTGTGTGTGTGTGTTGTGTATGCTGTGTGCATGTGAATGCAGACATGCACCTGCTACAGTGCATGCATGGAGGTCACAGGACAACTTTTGAGCATTAGTTTTCTCCTTCCGTCATGAGTTCCAGAGATGGAGCTCAGGTCATCAGGCTCGTGTTCAGCAAGCATGCTTACCCATAGCACCGTCATGCTGCCCTCTGCCTTCTTTTATATCACATAACTGTCTGCACGTACGGGGATGCATATTCACAGGAAAAGACCATGACGCCATCTATAATAACTCTGACCATCATTCTCAGTTCTTCTATGGGATGAAAATGAGACCAGCCACCTGGCAACTATAGCTGCAATTATCAACCCAGGAAGTCCTTGCCAAACTTAAATACCCACTTCCTGACTGGGGTAAACTGGCCCCTGTGTGCTAGTGGGGCAGGAAGGACAAAGAAAGCCTATAGCCCTGCTCTCTGTGTCTCTCTAGAGCAAAGAACATCACAACCTCAAGGCACATTCTTGTTTCTTACTATGCTACCTACCACCCTAAATCTATTTGCATATTTCTAGCAAGTTGCTGCATTCTTAATGGCCCCGAAAATGCATTCCAAAAACATGTTTCAGTTTAAGTTGATGGGTGGTTTGGCAAACAAAAGACCAAATATGAGCCAATGAGTCAAATTTAAACCCAGTACGGAAATTAAGGGCCTGCTGGTGCCAAGTCCCAGTGGGTTGTGAGATGCATAATAGCCTGGCCCTTTGTGCAGGTTCCTCAGCCGCAGTAACCTTGGACTCATTTGGTGCTTCACACACTTGGTGGCCTTCCTGAGATGGAAGGTGGCCTCAGCCGTCAGGGTCTTAAAACTAGTGATGTTTGAAATAGCAGGAAGGATGTCAGCTACTGTAGGAGCAACAAAACAGCAGCATGGACCTATCTTGAAATAACTCTCAGAAATGATTTGTGTTGCATTGTTTCCATCTTTTTCTAGCTGACTTTTCTTGTCTCACTTTAGAAGCTACCGGGTCAGAAACGTGCTCTTTTGTTTTGTGGGTACCCAGAATCTAAACCCATAATAGCATAGGTCTTAGAAATATATTTTATGTTGAAGTCCACTTTGAATTCTAGGCTGAATCAGTACTTAACTACAGAGTAGACAGGTGAACTGAGTTTTTTAAGTATTTAGAGTTCAGTGCCCATCCAAGAAGGATGCTTGTGAAGGTATTGGTACTGATATTATACTGTGACCCAGAATCAAAGGCCTCCAGATTCAGCAAAAGGTCTCCAATGTCAAGGTGGAAAGAGTTGACATCCTCCTCCTGCTGTATCCTGTACATGGCAAAATGCTTCAGGTGAAGACTTTTGAAGCCCTAATTTGTACTGAGTCCACGTATCAGTGTGCATTAGCTGTTTGAGAAGTGCATGGGGCCTAGACTCTGCTGCCTGGTATTTCAGTCCCTGACATGAAAGCACTTCATATGTGATCCATTGGGTTTGGTGCTGTCTATCAACACTGAATTTGGCTTCTTGAAAAAAGCAGAACCTGACATGCTTCCTTCAAAGTTGGCCAGGATTTGGCCAGATGGTGAGACAGGTAGAAAGCTTTGCAGGAAGGTTAAAAAAAAAAAAAGATGTGTGCTAAAACCTGGAGATCAGAAGGGATGGAATTGAAGGGGAGTGATGAAGGCTTGAAGCTGAGGACAATGTCACAGTCAGGCTCATGGAACCATGGGGGTGCCCATTCTGGAGTAGATGAGGCCATGCTGGAAGAATTGGGGAGGTCAGTTTAAACAGTGTCACCGAGGAAGACATGGCTTCTCAGATCTCTACAACAGCAGTCAGGAACCCTTTGTAAGTTCCAAAATAACTGAGATAGATGAAAGATGGAGAGAAGTTTCTCTGGGCTGGGGATACAATTAATTCATCTAAACTTGGCCCTCCTCATTATTTTAACTCCCTTAGTTCAAGAGCTGTTTCACTTGCAAATAATATTTACTCAATCTTGACATGCCTGGAGATTATTAATGTGGCTGAAAATTTTTCTTCTTACAACCTGCCAGTGTTCAAGCTCAAAGTCAGGACAAAGCTTTCCAGGCTTGAGATCTGTGTTATCCATTGAATAAATAAGGATCTTGGAACTGCACAGTGCGCAGTGCGGGCAGAGGTGCTGCCTAATGTAACTGAAGGCTTGTTACAAATGACACCACCTTCCAGTGGACGCCCAGCTTGGACACTGAGCACGTGAGACATAGCTTGGGCTTCTTCGTACTGGAACTCTTCTCTGCTTTTGATCATGCTGGCAGATTTTCCAGGCAAATTACGAAGAGCCTCTTCCTAGGAGATGGAAGAATGTAGACACAAATCTATTCTATTCTCTTACTGTTTGCTTGTTTGTCTTTTGAGACAGGGTCTCTCTGTAGACCAGGCTGACCTCGAACTGACAGAGATCCACCTGACTCTGCCTCTCGAGTGCTAGGATTAAAGGAGTGTGCCATCACACTCAGCCAAGACACAAATATATTTATATAGAGTCTTAACAATATCCCTCATGAGATAGAATATACATAGTCCCTCCATTTGGGTTTGACCTTTTAAACTGACAGGAAGTGGAAGCTGCTATTTTTACCCATACTTCTGAAGGTTTGATTGTCAGCAACCCTGTAGAGGTCAGGCTTACTTGCCCTTCAGGGAGTGTTTGAGATGGTTTTCATGGTAGGTAACTTCCTCCTAAGCCCCCTGAACAGCTCCTGGAGCACCGCTCTGACACAAGATGACCTCCAGCCTAAAAGTTCAGGCAATCTAGAATCATGTCACTTGACTGTCATGAAGCACCTTATCCCAAGCAGCAAGGTATTAGTGTCAACTGTTTCCCGAACAACTTCCAGAAATAATACTCTTTGTTTCTCAAAGACAGATATAAACACCGAGTATGTGTGGCATGACTAGCATGTCGTAATCCCTTTGGGATTTTGAGGGAGAGCTTCTAATTGGGCAGGCAGCAAGTATGTGAGGGTCAGTGAAGCTGTTATAAAGGAACAGTAGAGGGTCAGGAAACTTAGATGGGAGGGAGGTGATGTCAGCGGAGATCTATTTGAGCTCCATCTGATTGGTTCAGAGTAAGCTGCAAAACCCCTCCCGCTATGCTAATAACCGTTTTTGTATCAGGAAGGACTAGTGCTTTTGATGGCCGGAGTTGCATGAGGAGCCGAGCAGCGAAGCAGAGCTGGAGAGCCACATGGTCCAGACATGGTGGCAGGGGTGGTCAGGCCTAGATGGCAGAGGAGACTTCCCACAGCAAAAAGGCTAACAGGCTTATACTATACCAATGTCTGCCCAAGTGGGACTCCCAAAGCCCCTCAACACCTTGCAACTAGACTTTTCTCCAATTCATCATCTCCAAAACCAGCATGAGCTAAGGCTGAAGGGCAGGATGTGGTTTGGACATGTGATGACCACCCCATCCCTCCAGTAGCAAAGCGTCATTCTTTCACTGTGCCGCGAATCCCTACACACCATGGCAGACCCCACCACTGCCCACTCACACTGACACCATGGCGTTCAGGGGCAGCCTAGAGTTTGACTACCTGCTCTCCCACCTCTCCTTCAACACGGCCGCAAATTACCGAGCCATGAGCTAAAATTGACTCGGCAGAAAACAGCTACTTCTAAACAAGACTTTTCCTCTACTCTCTCCTTCTCTTGTGGCTAGGAGCAAAGGATCCAGTTGGCCCAGACATCTTGGTAAACAAATTACTATATAGAAATCTATTCTCTGGGGCAAACAGCTCTCCTAACAACAAAAATGATAGACAGATCCATCCCCATCTGGTTGGTGCCATGTGGCACACTACCCGTGTGTTCTTGACAGGCCCTATGTGCCAAATTATTAATTATCCAAGTGCATATTCTCTGTTAGACATATCCGACCTCAAGTCTTGACTCCCCAGTTTACTACTGCTGCTTGACTTCTCTGAACCTCAGCATCTGCGTTTGTCAAAAAGGGAACTTAACCTCCTTGTCGTTGAAAACTGAGACCATGCAGGTGAACTGTGTGGTGCCATCTCTTCACACAGTAAATATCCATTGTTGTTAGCAAAATATGACTTCCTTGTAGAAGGACCTCTGAAAGTCATGAAATTTATCAACAGAGAGCTGTTAAATGCATCACAAATGAAATAAGATGTCAGAGGAATATTAAAGTCTGAAAGTGTCTAGTTGACAACATGTACAATTGAAATAGTTGTACTTGACCCTAGTAGTTCGCTGTTTTGTGCCTGGCAACAATTTTATTTAGCCGTCTTTTCTGTAGCTATGAAGTGTATTCTTGGTACCTGGAACATTGTGAGTGTTTGATGAACTGTTTGATCTTCACAACAATTTTAAAGTTTTAATTTTAATCATTATACAAAGTTTATAAATAGAAAAAAACTGAAGAAGGCAGTTTGGCTATGGATTTTCAGTTATAATCTCTATGATGTGCACCAGAAGTGATCCCAGGCCCTCCACATCTGGCCCTCCATTTGTTTTTATAAATAAAGTTTTGTTGATACACACAAGTGCACATTAGTTTACATAGTGTCTATGGTTGCTCTTGTGCTACAGCTGCAGATCAATTTTAGTATGAAGACTGTTTGACCCATGAACCTTAAAACGGTGACTATTTGGGGGCCGGGCATGGTAGTGCACTCCTTTAACCCCAGAACTCAAGAGGCAGACGCAGGTGGATCACTCTGAGTTTGAGGCCAGCCTGGTTTAGAGTGTGAGTTCTAGGACAGCTAGGGCTATTACACAGAGAAACCTTGTCTCAAAAGACAAACTAAAAAATCAGTTACTGTTTGGCCCTTTAAAAGATTTGCCCACCCCAGCTAGCACTCTTAAAGGTCTCTAAAAGACTGGAATTGGAGGTGGGGGAATAGTTTGTTTCAAACAAAAGTTTTATTGGCATCTAAAGACAAAATTCACCCAACATTGAAACGCCCTTTGCTTTTTTCTTTCTGCAGTGTGAGGAACAAACCACACACAGTTACTTTGGAGTAAATTTCCTTGCACAAAATGTCACAGCTTTGTCTGTCACCTTAGAATAATTTTAATAGTGATAAATAACTTGCTACAGCAGGTTTTTATTTTCATCTCACTTGATCCTCATAACACACCTGTAGGTAGTTTTTTGTTGTTGTTGTTGTTTTGTGTTTCCTGTAGGCTTTGTGTGTGTGTGTGTGTGTGTTTTGGCATTTAGAAATACAAAAACAAACTAGATGACTAGACAGTAAACTCCATGAGTCTGGGGATCATGTGTTTTGACATCATCCCGTCCTCTGCCTCAGTGCTAGGACAAGGTGGACACACAGAGATTCTTACTAAATGAATGACAGTTATAAAGGTCACCCAGACAGAGAATCCGATTCTCCGGTTCCAGGGCACCACAGCTGCCTAGCCGTGAAAGCAGGGACATTCCCTGGAGATAGGGTGAACCAAGGGAAGGAGAGTTGACGTGTCACCCTCCTGTTGGTTGACAGTTTACCACTGTGTCCCTCTCCCTCCTCAGTTAAGGAAGGTAATCTCAGCCCCAGAGGTCTCTTGCTTCCTCTGAACATACTGCTGACAGAGGTTTCTTAGATGAGCAGTCAGGGCCTGCTGAAGAGGTTTTATTTATTTATTTATTTTTCCTTGTGATCGATGCCTTTTTAGATGAGATTCATACTGACACTCCGGGTTAGCTGGTGGTCACGTGGTGCCCTTGTTTTGAATGCATTTCTGGCTGAACCCCAGGCTGCCCCCTGCCTCACCTCCTACCCAAAGATGAGTCACAGTGCTCAGCCGCCTGCCCTGCAGGAGCAGGCTCCAGACTCCAGGCTTTTGTTTTCTTTCATCTCACTTTATGCTAGTCATGTGAGGCTCTCGGTATTAATAAACCGTCAGCCTGGCCTTCTAGAGGCTGCTGTTGCTCAGGGAGAAAATGAAGGGTTTGTGTTCCTCTTTCCACTGTCATGTGCTGATGGGTGGTAGAACTAAACCAGACAGGCACAGAGCCCTGCGGTCACTGTGGATGGACAGGGCCGCCACCAGGGTGTGTTTTCATGCCTTGCTCGTCAGCGTCCTCCTTGTCAGCTCCTGGCTTCTAAGTTTAGGTCTCAGGCAATCAATTCAACACAGCAGCGTCACCACCACCATCTCCTCCTCCTCCAAATCGAGAGTCCACACCACCCCCTCCCTGCACATGTGAAAGATACCAAACCCAGCAGGAAGACGTGAGGTTTACAACTTTCTGTTCCCAATTGAAAGGAAAATTATGTTTAAGGAATTAGGTCTATATGTGGTTTGACAGGGGTCTAAGGGGCTCAATCGGGACAAATGTTTAGGTAAGGGCCTGGGACATGGAGCTGCTCTAAACCATCAAGGGCCGTGATTCTCAACCTTCCTAATGCTGCAACCCTTGAATGCAGTCCCCAGTGGTGTGGTGACCCCCAACCATAAAATTACTTTCATTGCTACTTTCTAACTGGAAGTTTGCTACTGTTACAAATTGTAATGTAAATATTTCTGGAGACAGAGGGTTGCCAAAGGGGTGGTAACCCACAGGTTGAGAAGACTGACCCAGGACGTGGGTCCCAAGTTAGTTCTCTCCAGCAGTCTTTAATTCTGTTTTCATTTCTTGTGTTCTCTTATAGCTTTGTGTTCGAGGTGTAGATTTTTGGATTTACTTTGTTTCCTCCTTCTGCCTTGGTTCCAGCATCCAATACAGTATCCTAGTCCATTGATGAGTGATCTCACCTGAGATCAGGCAGGGGCTGATCTGGTGAAGTGCTCTCAGGAAGCTTCCCAGGGCTGAAGCTGTAGCCCATGTGGTAGAATGCTTGCTTGGCACACAGGAAAGCCAGTGCTTAATTGCTAGCATCTCATAAGCCAAGCTTGACGGGATGCATCAGTGATCCCAGCACTAGGGAGGGAGAAAACAGAGGAGCAGAAGTTCAAGGTAATCCTTAGCTAGGGATTAAGTTTGAAGCCTGAACTATGTGAGACCCCTGTCTCAAAAAGAAAAAAAAAAAAAAGACTGAAAATTTTGTTCCAGATCAAAGGAGAGCCTGTTAAATTTTGTAATGGAAGAGAGCCAAAGGTTCTACTGAAAACGTTTTCCTAGGGGCAGAGATTTCAAAAATACAGATACAAGGGCTTTTTAGAATTAGCATATATTAGTTATACAATAATAAATTTAATTATGATGTTTTCATATATGTAAATTATGTGTTTTGATCATTTTCACTTCTGTTACCCCTCTTGTGTCTCTTCCTTACTGGGGTTCTTGGTTTACTAAGCCTGAGTCTATTTGGTTTTTCTTGAGGACTTGGTTTGTCTTATTTCTGATGAAATTAGCTCTTTTAACTTTATATCAACCTTTTTTTGTATGGTGAGTCTCTGATACATACATTGTGTCCTCCTACTTTCCTATGTGGTTAAAAAAAATACACAGAGTCCTTTCACTGGTTGTGAAGTACTTCATAAAGAGTCCTTGTGAAATTTTTTATTTATTGTGTGTTGGCGTATACATACGTGCCTGCCTGTGTATGGCTGACATGTATGTGTATGGGCACATGTGGTGATCAGAGAACAACTTACAGTTCTCCCCTTCTGTCATGTGCCTTGGGGATCTAGCTCAGGCTGTCAGGCTTGGTACCAAGTGTCTTTTTTTTTTTTTGGTTTTTCAAGACAGGGTTTCTCTGTGTGGCCTTGGCTGTCCTAGACTCACTTTATAGACCAGGCTCGCCTCAAATTCACAGTGATCCACCTGCCTCTACCTCCCAAGTGGATAGCAAGTGTCTTTACCTGTTAAGCCATTTCATTTGTTCTAGTATATACTTGTGAGCCTCATTTTATTCATCTGAGAAGTAGGTTGAACTAGATGATCTCTTAAGATTCCTCACCATTTTATTTTTCAACCGTAGAATCTAGTTTAATAATCTGCCATCTCTGTACAGAATTTTTCTCTAGAAGGAAAGATTAAAATAAAGACCATAAACTTCAATTATTATATTTTCTTTTTGTTTGGCGATAATAAGGGTAGTAGAAATTAACATAGGCCTTTGAAAAAACAATCTTCAGTGTCTAACTTATGTCAGGCCGTTGGTGAGGGTTTTGTGTCTCATTGAAAGCTCACAGCCTTGTACTGGAGAGAAGGCTCAGAGATTTGGAGCACTGGCTGTTCTTCCAGAGGTCCTGAGTTCAGTTCTCAGAAACCACATAGTGGCTCAAACCATCTATGATGAGATCTGGTGCCCTCTTCTGACGTGCAGGTGTACATGCAGACAGAACATTGTATAAATAATAAATAAATAAATCTAGACAGAAAGAAAAAGAGGAAGGAAGGTAGGAAGAAGAAGGAAGGAAGGAAGGAAGGAAGGAAGGAAGGAAGGAAGGAAGGAAGGAAGGAAGGAAAAGAAAGAAAACTCAGTCTCAAAGACCCTGAATATTATTCGTAAAGATGAAGAGCCCAGGTAGCAAAATACATTTAGTGGCACACCCATAATCACAAATTAAGACTGTCGAATCAGGACTCCATCTCAAGGGCTAGAGAGATGGCTCAGCTATGAAGAGCACTTGCTGCTCTTCTAGAGGGCCTGAGTTCAATTCCAGCATCCATGTGGTGGCTCACAAACTGTCTGTAACTCTAGTTCCAGGGAATCTAATGTTCTCTTCTGTCCTCCATTGGCATCAGGAACACACATGGTTTACTTACACACATTTAAGCAGAAAATAAAATGAAAACTTTAAAAAGACTCCATCAAAGCTGACAGACAAGGGCTCTCCCTTGAGCCTTTGGGGAGAGATAGGTAGACACACTATACACCCTCAGTTTCTATTCCTTGGCATCTTTCTATTAAAAAGGCAAATGTAACAAAGGAGTCTAATAATCAGGCAGGCTTATCACACATGAAAAGCAGGCAGTATCTAGAAAAAAAAAAACCATCCCTTCCTCGGGTCATGCACGTGGTCCCCAAACACAAGCTTTGCTGTGCCCGCAGAGCAGTGAGTGCCAGTGGACGAAAGTTCAAGTTGGGGCAAGAACAGTTCCCCCTGGGGGGCGGGGGTGATTATACAGAGCTCCAGTGCTCGCAGGTCATGAGAGGTTCTGTTCCCTTCGGAATACCATCAGCTCTCCTTTCCAAAGTGTGCTGAATAGAATGGATTAGCCCAGGCTGAAGCCCAAACCCTTTATATATGAGGGGGGGAAAGCAATTAAATATTCAGCTTGACTCCTGGTTTTGAATTACCACCATTTGTCTTTCACTCTGAGCATCTGCTTTCTATTGCCTAGTGCCCTTGCCTGCCATTTATCTCTCTGTCTCTCCCGTCAGTCTGTATCTGCACGTCATGTGACCCAAAAGTAAAGATTAGAGGAGAAAAATATCTCTGTATTCTAAGCCTGACAACTTCTATTTTTATCCACAGCTGTTGGAGCTGATAGCAAAGTCACAGCTCACATCCCTGAGTGGCATTGCCCAAAAGAACTTCATGAACATTTTGGAAAAAGTAGTGCTGAAAGGTGAGATCCCCTGTCCTCTCAGCCCTTTTCATAGGGTGGGAATAGGCAGGTGGATTTTCTCAAGTAACATGTCACTAGATTTAAAGGAATGTGAGTAGATGGAAATGAATAATGTCAGCTGAATTTCAGGGCTACCAGCTTCCAGCTCAGAAAAAAGGTGCCACCAATGAGGATGTGTACCCCCAACCTTCATTATGGAGTCTCTGTAACCCTAGGAAATGGAGCTGTGTGCAAGGCAGATTTGAAGCATAGACTGAACTAGAGGGGACCTTAGACCTCTGGCTCAACTGAGTCATTTCACACATAGGAGATCTGAGGTACATGATAAATGATTGCCCAGAGATTAGCTAGACAGGGTTAGAACCCAACCTTCTGAACCCCAAAACTACAGTTTTCCACTGATCTAAAAGGATGTCAAGAAAGCCACTGAACAAAAAAGCCACTTTCTGATCAGGTGGACTCTTGACGCTGGTGGAGTAATGGAAACAGAAAAAGCTCTTTAGAAACCCAGGGAGAAGAGAACAAAGAGGGACCTAGATGATGGAAACTAGACCCGTTAGCCGAGTATAGAATAAACACTGGTGAAAAAGAAGCCAGACTCCTAAGAGGCAGCGCCCGGTAACAGGAGCAGACACCGAAGAAGAAAAGCCCACTTGTAACATGCCTGGTTTCAGTAACATAACTTCGATTTCATTTTTTTTCCACTCAAGTTCTTGAAGACCAGCAAAACATAAGGCTCATAAGGGAACTCCTCCAGACCCTCTATACATCATTATGCACACTGGTCCAGAGAGTTGGCAAGTCCGTGCTGGTGGGCAACATTAACATGTGGGTATATCGGATGGAGACCATTCTACACTGGCAGCAGCAGCTGAATAGCATCCAGATCAGCAGGGTAAGTGCAAGCCCCACTCACCCCACCCTGGGTTCCTCCACTCAGACACTGAGCAGAAGTCCAGGACATAGCGTCTACTCTGGTAATGCAGGAGTTGGTCCCCTCTGAGTTGATGCATCATCCTTGTGCTGAGGGTGGTGTGAGGGGCGTCCTGCTAGAGGGGGAGTGGAAAGAAGAATCTGGCGAGACAGGTGGAAGGAATGTGAAGGATGACAGCCAACTGCAGCATCGTGCAAAAAACGGGAACATAGCTGCTGGGGGCGGAGTGTCCTGCTGAAGTCGTCAGTGGGGCTTTAGGGAGCTCTCTGCTCATTTCCTCAAAAAGAATGGGCTGTTTGTGGATTGGGGACACTGCCCTCAATACAATAGAACCCTGAAGACAGTAGCTCGGAGACCTGGCACCACCAGCCTTTTACAATTTCAGTTCCGTTTATTGGTGGTGGTGACAAAGGATGCCTTTGAATCGAGCCTGAACACACATGTAAGAAAATGCTGAGCAAGACTCAGCTAAAGGCCTATAGATTACTGGCATGTGCCTATACATACATACATACGTACGTACATACATAAACATCAGGCACTTCTTTTGTCTTTTGGAATAAAAACTCCCTGTTGGCTCCCACCGTCTAAGTGGTGAGCGGGAAGACAAAGGCACACACAAAACTGTGTGAGTGAGGCTGGCATAATCTCTCACTGCTCACCGGTAGACAGGCACACTCGGGAGGCTCACACAACACTTTGCTCACTTATCTAATCACACGCTGGCCTGGTTAAGTGGCTTCCGGGACCCACACAGTCCAGAATTGCAGAATTGTGTCAGGTGAAGGGGACATGCAGAAAACCCCGTGACCTCGTCTGCATAATTACCTTGCCATATGCTGTTTACAAATTCTTTCTTTACAATTAATGATTTTTCTGCATCTTGGTGTTTTTTTTCTTTTAATTTTAAAGCATAGGGAATAATTAGAAACCTCTAGTTATGTGGCTTCCCTAGAGTCACTTAGGCTACAACGCCCTTGCTTATACACATATGCACATGCCCGCAAACACATTCATGCAAAGAGCAGAGCCCAAATGCAGATCACCTTTCAGAGATTACCCCATTGTTGGATTGTTGTAAGAAAATTAAGCATTTATTTTTTTTTAATTTATTTATTTTTAGCTCAATCACAGGTTAGGTACTTTGAATCCCAGGCGTAGCCCCCTCCCCCATTCCCTCCTACCCTCCCACTCCCTCCCTCATCTCCTTCTTCCCCGCCCCCTCCAAGTCCACCAACAGGGGAGGACCTCCTTTCCTTCCATCCAACCCCAGCTTATCCTGTCTCCTCAGGGCTGGCTGCAAAGTCCTCCCCTGGGATCTAGCCAGTCTGTCACTCCCCGGCTTATATGGGGGAGG
>CM053752.1:40011084-40058582 GCA_028658305.1 Pachyuromys duprasi
ACTCCCTCCCTCATCTCCTTCTTCCCCGCCCCCTCCAAGTCCACCAACAGGGGAGGACCTCCTTTCCTTCCATCCAACCCCAGCTTATCCTGTCTCCTCAGGGCTGGCTGCAAAGTCCTCCCCTGGGATCTAGCCAGTCTGTCACTCCCCGGCTTATATGGGGGAGGGTCAAAGAGTCAGCCATCAAGATCATGACTGAAACAGTCCCTCTTTCCCTGAATAGGGTCTTCAGCCCTACACCAAGTTATCATGGGCCCCATCCGTGCGGGGGTTCCAGTCCACAAGCATTTATTATGAACAGTATAATTTAATAATTTATCTGAGTCTCAGCTCTGAAGTATAGAGATAGCTTAACAATGTACATTAAAGACCAGAAATCTGCTCTTCTCTTACACAAAACTTACATAGACCTGATTTCCAGCATTCTCTATGACCTGCACTGAATATTTCCTATCTTACTCCCCCCAGAAAATTCCCAGCCAGTGATAGAAATGAGCAAGGCCCATTTGTTCCAGTGGCATCTTCCCTCTAGTAACTTTGGAGCACCCGTTCAGATGGCCATGCTTGCCCTGAGCTGTGTTCCCCCTGGCTTCTTCAAATGACTGTGTTGCCTACCTCAATCTCCCAGTCCTTGTACTTCATGACCTTTCTTCAGCTGATCCCCAAACCCTCTTGGAAGGCAGCCACTGTAAGCACTGTTAACCTTCATAGGATGGCACCGAAGTGGGGACCAGAGGATTCCAGTGACCTTCCCAGCACTACACAGCAATTAGGCTAAGAGCTAAACTCAGAAGCTTCAAGTATTTATTCCTAAAATGGCAAAGTGTGCTTAACATCAGTGGCTTCCAAACTTTTCCCCATCTATTTATCCACTGACCCAGCCTATTTAAAAAAAACAAACAAACAAAAAACTTTTTAATCCAATAAGGGCCTCTGCAGAAGAGATCAAACGCTGAAGCTCATCTCCTTCTAACATCTGCTTGAGGGGCTCCAGAGGAACCCCGTAGTTCTCTGCACACTACCCCAGGGCCTTTTGGCTCACAGCCAGCCCATCTCTTAAAACCTCTATCAGTCTTTTTCAGAAACATCTCTGACTAATGAAGAGATATCTTGCGCATACATGTCTCTTTCCATCTGCTGCTTTGTAATCTCCAGGGGAAATGACAGCGTCACCTTCCGCCCTGTACCTGGCACAGGTGGTCAGTAGAGTTTAGTTGAGGGGGTGAAGATTTGAAGAAGCAGCTCCCCACCCCCACCTGTGTGAAGTATGTAGTCAGCATTCATGGGAACATGACTGGAGAATATCATCCTAGATTATGGGTGACAGAGAGAAGTTAATGACTGCAAGATTCGGACAGGATGTTCAGTCCCCCCGTACTGCATCACTTTCTGAATTTGGAAAATAGAGGCAGCGATGCCCGTCTCACATCCCCATGTGAGATTTAACGTAGGCATGAGGTTGCATAAACTAGTCTACAGACAGCAGTGGAACAGGGCCTGGTATGTGGTAAGCATTATTATAGATTCATTAATGACTGAAATTTACTGGGCACCGTGCTAAGTCCTTCTGTGCATTATCTCCTCTCTTCTACCCAACCACACTGCCAGATACTCATTTCCTTGTTTTCTAAATGAGAAAAGAAGTCATCCTCACCATCCTTGGGGACAGATTCCAAGACACCCTGAGGATACCCTGGATGCTCAAGTGTCTTGTATACAGTGACGTAGTGACTGTGCATAGCCCACACACTTCCTCCTCTGCACTGCTGATCATCTCCAGCGCAGTTCTAATGCCTTGTAGGATGCTGTGTACACAGGGTACAAGGACAGGAAAAAGAGCGTGTCCACCGTCAGTACAGATGTGTTTTTCCTGAATATTTTCCGTCTGTGGTTCATTGAATTTGAGGATGTAGAAGGAACGTGGAGGGCAGAATGTAAGTGTGCCGAGGCCTCCACAGGGGGTCCGGCATCAGACTTCAAAGCAGGGTGCTCTCACAGAGGCCACACTTTGAAGGACCGCCCCTTTCTCTTTCCTGAACCCGCTAGGGGGCTCTGAGCTGTATAGAAAGAAGAGCTTGCCACAGAAATCCCCCACTCTTAAGGGGCTTGGTGGCTCAGGCCTGTGGCCTCAGCACACCTGGGAAGTGGAGGCAGGGGGATGGGGACTTCAAGATCCTCGTCAACTTCATAACAAATCTGAAAGCAGCCTGGTCTATGAGATCCTGAGGGGTGCAGGGGGGGAAAGAGGGAGGGAGAGAGAACGTGAACACTCAACTTCAGTCTGGACTATATTTTTATATTTGTCAGAGAGAGAAGTGTGTTACTCCATGAAAATATTGAAGAGACTTTCATAGTAAACGCTTCCTTCCTGCCCAAGTCTTGCCAGTGTTCTCCCAGCGTATAACCTTGTCTGCCTTAGCAATCTTCGTATCTAATTCCTTCAAGGCAATTTTTATTGGCAAACATAACTTATATAATAAAGGATGAAGGACAAAATTAAGGGAAAAAATAAAATATAATTATAGTACTGTGGGCAAAGCAGTGTTTTGGAAAATGGGGGCTGGGGTGGGCACAAATAGAATTTAGCCAAATGTTTGGCTAGGGCTTACAAGAGTGACATTTTTTTCCTTTTATATGTTTGTATTCAAAAGGAAGAAGGCACACAAGCAGTTAACTGTTTATCAGAAAGAAGGGCTTGGCATGAGGTCTGGGCAAGGGTTTTGGAAAAGTTCAGGTTTGAAAATTTGACAGAGCAAACTCTGCCAAGCAAACTTGCCTTTAATAGGAGTTAATGTAATAATTGGCCTGGGAGTTTTAACCAAAAAAGTAGAGGCTTTGAAGTGCTGGAAACAAAAAGAAAATCCCATGGCAGTTTTATTAGCTCATATGATCAACAGCAGATGATAAACTACAAATAGGTCTAGGGTTCTCTGCGGCCACACAAAGTACTTGAATGTTGCAAACAATTGAACGTTCAGCCCAACAGCCTGGGGTATAAGAGAGCAGTAAAAGCTGTCAAGTCACAGACACTTCTGAAGAAACAGGAGGCCTGAGTCACAGCAGGTCCAAGATCGTTAGAGCTAGAGGGATTGTCAGTATTCTAAACACAGGCTTTGGAAGTTGGGGAAACTGAGACCCAGATTCCTCAGGATGCCGTTTGGATCTGTTCCGTGCCCATGCGAAGTTCTCACAAGCCACATCCATTCTTCTCACAAACCCCTCTCAGTCCTCCTTCTAAAACCCATCTTCCCACTAGTACTTCTGCCTTCCAAGGCCCTCAGGTCATTGCCAAGACTGGCAGACATTTGGAATCCCAGTGAGGCTGGTACCAAGTAACCCCTGGAGTCTCCCCTGTGTTTGGGCTCTGCTGGGTTTCCTATAGTTTCTACCCCAGAAATTTGGTAGAAAAAAATAGTCCCTATTCCCAGAGCATTATTTTCCGTTGTGCAGTTCTGCACCTGGCCTCAAGAATCACCGTAAAGGCTGTTTGTGCTGGACTAGTCTCCAAGGCCTATAAGCTATATCCTGCCTTCAAGGATGTAGGAGAGGTATCTTGAGATCATCAAAATTTAAAATAAGAAAGGGCTTGAATATAATCCTGGTGGTATACAGGAAGTTCCTTCACGAGCTCATGATTGATTATAGGTGTCTATTATATGTAGATGAACAGGTTTTGAAACATTCTCTGCAGGGGCTGGAGAGGTTTCTGAGTGGTTAAAAGCATTGTTCTTCTTTCAGAAGACCTGGGTACAGTTCCCACCACCCACATGGTGGCTCACAACCTCTGTAACTCTAGTTCTAGGGTATCTGATACCTTCTTCTGGTCTCTATGGACATCAAGCACACGTGTGGTACACATAAGTACATTCAGGCAACACACACACGTGTAAAGTAAATAAAAAATTTAAAAATTAAATGTTTCGTGTGTGAATAGAGCTGCCTCAGTTACAGTGTAGCTTAGCTCAAAAGGGTTTGGGGCTAACCATTCCCAGTATATGCACACATACACATGTAAGCACAAACATATACAGACATATGCATACATACAAACTCAAACAAGCATATACAGACCCACACACATGCATATTCCTGTAAACACACATATGTGCATACCCAAACACATGCATAAGCATACAGTCTCTGTGTTATTCTTGTCCTATTTAACTATTCGGATTTAATCCATTGCACTAATATGTATTGAGTGCTTATGATGTCACCAGCACCAAGACACAACAGTGAAACAAAGTGAAATCCCTGCTGTCTAGGACCCTGAAAAGAATGTTCCACTCAGCATTTCTTGAGAGAAAGGGGTTGTACAGAAGGGTGAGTTGCAGACAGTCACTGCAGGGGGTGGTAGCAGTTCTAGGAAGGTGCAGTCAAGGAGACCCAAGTGAAATACATAAGCACAAAGGGCGGTCAGAGGAAATGGTTTGAGTTTTTTGTTTTGTTTTACTTTGGTGATTGGTTTTTGGTTTTGTTGTTTCTGGACTTTTCTGCTTTGTTTTTTTGTGTGTTTTTTTGTTTTTGTTTTTGTTTTGAGACAGGGTTTCTATGTAGTCCTGGCTGTCCAAGAGCTCACCATATAAAACAGGCTGGCCATAAACTTACCTCTACCTCACAAGTGCTGGGATTAAGGGTGTGTGCCACCATGCCCAATGGAAATGTATTTGAAGTGAGTCTGAGAGTTGAGAGAAGGCCAGGAGGCGAGGTGTGGTTTGGGCGCCAGAGAGTATACTGAAAGGGGTCAACCTGACATCACAGGAAACAGTGAGAGGGGAGGCCACGTGTCTGCCCTGGCCACTCAGGACAGTAGCAGTTTTGGAAGATAATGAGTCTTGCAGTTGGATAGTGAAGTAAATGAAGCACGAGTAAACAGCATATCTTCACGCTCTAGGCAGTGGATGGTGCCCCACACCATGCACGTATGGGCAGCATTAATTGGACTTAGTGGGTTGTCAAAAAAAAAAAAAAAAGACATGAGGTGCTAGAGAGATGCTCAGTGGTTACGCACACTGGCTGCTCTTGCAAGCAAAGAATCTGGGTTCACTTCCTAGCTTAAATACAGCAGCTCATAACCATCTGTAACTCCAGTTCCAGGAGATTCAACAACCTCTTGTGACCTCTACAGGCACAAGGCATGGACATCATCCATTTACATACGTGCAGACAAACACTCATACGGATAAAATAAAAATGAAACTTCAATAGACACGAAGTTGTAAGCAATCTGTTGGGGAAGGGAGCAGGGGTAGGGTGTTAGAGGAGAAAAAAAATGGTATGGATGGTATCATATTTCTTTGTATATATGAAAGTCTCGAGAATAAAGGAAAATCTAGCCAGGCAGTGGTTGTGCATGCCTCTAATCCCAGCACTCAGGAGGCGAGGCAGGTAGATCTCTGAGTTTGAGGCCAGCCTGGTCTACAGAACAAGTTCCAGGAGTGCCAGAGAAAACTACACAGAGAATCTGTCTCTCCCCCACCCATTTATATATGAATCGAACATGTGCTGTTTAGAGAGTTCTTTAGAGCACGAGCTTGCAAACAAAAGGGAAAGCTTGCTGGTGGCCGTCAGCCAAGCCACTCCACTGTTCTCTGGGTGGCTCTGTCATGGCTCCTGCTTTGGGAATCTAGTTGTTAATAAGCTAGCTTAAGGAGCAGTGTATTCTGGGACAAGTTACCTTAGGCAAACGGCTCTTCTCTGCTTACCATCCGGCCTTCTCTCTGCAGCCTGCCTTCAAAGGCCTCACGTTCACTGACCTGCCTGTGTGCTTGCAACTGAATATCATGCAGAGGCTGAGCGATGGGCGGGACCTGGTCAGCCTGGGCCAGGCAGCCCCAGACCTGCATGTGCTCAGTGAGGACCGGCTGCTGTGGAAGAGACTCTGCCAGTACCACTTCTCAGAGCGGCAGGTTAGTGAACCCCAGTGGCCCGCCCCATCCCTCTCCAGCATGCAGTGGGGTTGCTGGCCTCCACTAGAAACCAACAGTCCAAGGCGGTGGTTTTCAACCTTCCTAAGGCTGCAACCCTTTCATACATGTTGTGGTGACTTCCAACCCAGAAGATTATTTTTGTTGCTACTTCGTAACTGTAATATTGCTACTGGTATGAATCATGATGTAAACACCTGTGTTTTCCAGTGGTCTTAGGTAACCCCCGTGAAAGAATCACAACCCACAAGTTGAGAACCACTGGTCTAGGGCATTCCTAAGTCACTATGTGAGGTTTTTGGTTCCCTCTTGTTACCGTCATTGTCCTAGTAGAGGAAAAAATAAATCCTTAACCCAAATTGTATTTTACAGCTCACCCCCAAAACTTCACAACTTGGTATTGCCTCTTTTCTTTAAAAAAAAAAGGGGGGGTGACAATCTTCAAGCGCTTTTATGAACATTACTTCCTTCCATCCTCCCATCCCAGGAAGGGTAGCTTTCATCATCACTGCTTCTAACAAGCAGAGACCAAGAACACAAATGATCTGTGTATTCGGATTAGTGAAGTGACTCTCAGGTTGAGACAGCTGGCCCCTCACTTGAATTGGGCCTGCAGACACCTTTTCAACATGTTCTTCCCCATCACACTGCCTCGGGGTTGTTTCTCCAACTTCTTCATGTGTGTGCATTAATTCAGCGGGTTGTTCTCACCAACCCACTGATATTTAGACGTAAAGTAAGCCCACAGTGCTAATACCTGTCTTCGTAGAAATAATCATTAAGATTGAGGTGGCTTGTGGGAGCGACCTAAGTGTTGAAGGACCAGCCAGAGGCACTATATGAACAGTCCTTAGGAAAGCGTAGCCATCTATTTGGAAAGATGGTAAAACAGTATTGAGTAAGTGGGGAGACCTGCTTTACAGCTTGACAGTTTTCTTCCCTTATAGGGACCATGTAAAAGTGTAGGGGAAACAGTTGGAGCAGAAAGCTTCAAACTATCCTCTTGGCGAACTCTACTGGAATTACTTTCCTCCATTTGATTTTTAGATCCGCAAGCGATTGATCCTGTCCGACAAAGGACAGCTGGATTGGAAGAAGATGTACTTTAAGCTTGTACGATGTTACCCAAGGAGAGAACAGTATGGCGACACCCTGCAGCTTTGCAAACACTGCCACATTCTATCCTGGAAGGTACGCGACTGCGCTGGCTAGTGTCATATCAACTTGACACAAGCTAGAGTCAAGGAAAAGGGAATCTCGGTTTAGAAAATGTTTTCCCCAGTTGTCCTGTGGGCAAGTCTGTGAGGCATTTTCTTCGTTGATGATTGGTGTAGAAGGACCCAACTGACTATGGGCAGTGGTAGTCCTGCGTGCTATCGCAAATCAGGCTGAGCAAGCTGTGAGGAGCAAGCCAGTAAGCAGCACTCCTCCATGGCCTCTGCTTTGGACCCTGCCTCCGGGCTCTTTTTTTTTAATTTATTTATTTTTATCTCAGTCACAGGTTAGGTACTTTGAATCCCAGGCGTAGCCCCCTCCCCCTCCGGGCTCTTTCCTGGAGTTCTTGCCCTGATTTCCCTAAACCAGGCCCTAAGATCCAGCAGTGTTAGCAACATGAGGCCAGATCTTCCCTGTTCTTTCCTACCTCAGCCCCCAACTTATGAGGAGAGTAAAATTCATTCAGCACTTGGACAGGGAAGGAAACGCAGAAGACCTTCGTTTTCTCCACCCCTTACAGTCATTTGCTGCTGAAACACGTTCATCACATAATCTGCCTTTGTATGCATGGGTACATATATAGGCAAACACTAACTCTTTGGCTGTCCAGTGCTGTGGAAGTCTCTCTTTTGTGGGGGAGAGAGCTAATGTGTGGATATGCTGTGTTTGTGTGCACATGTATGTGCAGGTACACATGTGAGCATGAGGTCACACTCTCCTGTTCTCCTAATTAGTGATCCACCTTTTTTCTTTTCAAGCATGAACCTGGAGAGCTGAAGAGATGGCTCAGTGGTTGAGAGTACTGGCTGCTCTTCCAAAGGATCCAGGTTCAATTCCCAGCACCCACATGGCAGCTCACAACTGTCTGTAACTCCAGTTCCAGGGGATCTGACACCATTACACAGACAGACAGACATGCAGGCAAAACACCAATGTAGATAAAAATTAAATTAATTTTTTTCTTAAACATTTAGAAAAAAAAGTGAATCTGGAGCTCACCAATTTGGCTAGACTGTCAAGCCAATGAACCCCTGAGATCTGCCTGTCTCTACCCCAAGCGCTAGGGCTTCAAGATGTATGCCTCCATGCGCAGCTTTTATGTGGGTACTGGGAATCCAAACTCAGATCCTTGTGGTCACACACCAGACACTGTACTCACTGGCTCCTTTCCCTGGCATGTTCTTCAGTGACATTCTTTTGCTTTTAAGATTTATTGGCATTTTTAATCACGTACATGCATGCGTGTTTATGTGTGGTTGTGTGCATGTGAGATCAGCTGAGAAAGGATGTCAGACACCTTGGAGCCAAAGTTACAGGTGGTGCGAGCCAGTTGACCCAGGTACAAGAGCTGAACCTGGGTCCTCTGCAAGAACAGTCGGTGCTCTTAACCACTGAGCCACCCCTCCAGCCCCTGCAGTGGCATGACTGACAGAGAATTGTTAAAGAGTGGGCAATGCTTCGCAGCACCTGGTGAGTCTGGCTCTAACCAGAATGCTCTTTCCAGGGCACTGACCATCCGTGCACAGCCAACAACCCAGAGAGCTGTTCCATCTCACTTTCACCCCAGGACTTCATCAATTTGTTCAAGTTCTGAAACCCAACACAGGAGGAAACTTCACAAGGCCCCAGCTGACTGGATAGCTGGGAGTTGGGACACTTCACCTGTAAATAGTATACATTTAAGCATTGGCTTGGAACGGCTGGGATAAGTCACTAAGAAGATGTTGGTGGAAAGAGATGCGGTTGCCAATGGGAATTTACAAATGTGAACTTCATGTTAGAACTGGTACAGAAAAGCAGAAATACTGTAAATAGACTTTTTTTTTTCCTAACAATTTGCAAGCAAGACTACAAGGGCAAGAACTCTTATGTCAGCCATGAAAATGGAGTCCTTTTGATGTTCATGGAAACTTCCTAGTTCACTAGGAAGAAAAAGGCAAAACTCAAATACAAGACAGGATACTCTGTTTACAATGTGAAAATGTTGTTAAGACAAAATAAGAAAGAAGGAGAACAGACGCTGCAATTGAGAATTCCCTGGGCTTTGGGTTCGGATTCGGGGGTTTGTTTTAAACAGGGAAAGAAGCCCACTCATCAGAAACCTGCACGGGCATGAGTCCTCATCCTACAAAGATGCCACACAATGGTCTACCTCTAAAAGCGTAGAGTGCTCTCTGGCCGCATACACTATCTAGCAGGCAATGTCTGTGTTTCATGTAAGTGCTTTCATCTGTAAAGTGATCTAAGATGGGAAGGCTATTAGGAAAAACAAAAACAAACAAACAAAAAACCCTCTCTTGGTTCTGACTTCCTTTTCCCTTTCGCTCCCAGTAATTGCGCCTTTTTTCCTTTCGTATTGTAGCTCATGTAGGGAACTAGGAGCTGAAGAACACACCTACCCACCCCTACCTCATCCCCAACCCCCACAGAAGCCATGAAGAGAGAATTAGACACCTGTACAAGCCCAACACTTCTGATTTAGCTCTTCCCTCTTCTAGCCTAACTTCTGGGCTTCCTTGGGTATCTTCATGGGTAAATGGATGTCTGTGAACTTAGTGGAGCCCAAGAACTGAGGCTTGAGAGAGATATTTTTCACACCAGTCAGTTAAACATCCTGCAAGCTGCTGCTTCCCCTCAGCGGGGTAATGAGCTGAGGCACTGTCTGTTCTTTAGGTCCGATATCAAACTTGAGTCATCCTGAACTGGGACTTTTCACAAGCTTGATTTAAAAGAGAGCCTGGAGTGCCAGCCAGATAGAGAGACGTGTTCATCTTAAACTTGTTTTGGGACTGAGTTAAAACAAAGAGAGTTAGAAGACAAAGGATTCCTGGAGTTCTGACAAGGCAGAGTATGAGCACTGTGGAAGAAAGGAGATCTCAGGGCTTAAGGAATTAATTCCTGGGGTGGGGAAAATTTTTTATTTTTTACTTTTTATAGATTGTTGCTTTTACACAATGTACATATATTTGCAGGTGTATTTGCTTTTTTTTTTTCAAATCTCCAGATAAAATTGCCGCTATGCATGCCCTTGGCAAATAAGCAGAAATAGGAATTTGTTCCACATAAATGTTAAGGTATGGGTATAACCTGAAGCACTGATGCTTGGGGTGGTCCCAGGAGGAGAGGAAAGATGGCTAATTGTGCACAGGAACAAGGGGGGACAGTGACCACGTCAGGTCAGTACTCTGCTGGCAGACAGAGTCTGAAGGATCCCTGATCTGTTTTATCTGTGCTTACACAGACGTTCTCTATATTTCCTTCTTCAGCACCATCCCCTGAGGGGGAAACAAAATTGAATTTAAAGGTTGATAATGAGAAAAGGGAAATGTAAAAGAACAATATTTCTTTTATATAAAAAGTTGAAAGTATAAAGTTGAACTTTGTGGAGACTGATAACATAACAGCTTAGAGTTTTCTGTTTGGCTTTTTGACTCTTCTTCCCAGAATCAATTTTGCATTAAGAATGTAGGGCCTAGACTATGAAAGGAAGAAAGAAAAAAAACAAAACAAGAAAACTCTTCCCATAATTTTCAGATTCTCTACAGTATTTCACCCTTCGTAAAGATGTGTGGCATAGCTGCCATTGCCGTGAAAAGCTCTGGAAACAGTGATTCTGAGTGGTACTGTTAAGGTTAGGGGGTCACAGCCTTTCTTACATTCTCAGCTTGTTACCACTGCTCTGCCGTGTTGTTCAGAGATATAACGTTGTTGGGACCTTGGGGTTTACAAGTCCAGCAACTTTTCCTGCTTTGGACTGCCAGCATAAAAGTGGTAAGCCAGTCTCACAGAATAGGTCAGCAGTGCACAAAGTCATACATCATACATAATCCAAGCAACAACCTGCCTCTGTGTAAAATGACCCTCACCCTAAGCAGTGAGATCACGGCTTTTTGAAATGTTTAGTATATGCCTACAGATTCTCCATGACCCTTGGTGTCAGTGGGTATGGTATGTGACGCAAATGAAGAATTGTTAAAGATGAAAAGGAAGAAAGGAACATGGATGGGTCACTTTCACTGATTACTAGAAAACAGAAAGGATGTGGCAGGTGAAGAGGGAGTAGGAGAGGAGGAGAATTTTTGATGTGAGGGAAGGAGGCAATGGAGAAAGAGCAGGCAAGATACCCATATTAGGTCATGGCAGAGACTCACAAGTACTGCGAGTTAAAAAGAAAAACTCTTGCTCTTAGGACATTTAATAGTCTATAGAATTCTTCTTGGCAAACCCACCCAGAACTCTCAGACGTAATGCATGAAAACTAAGAATCCCTGGCCCAGAACTGCCGGTGCAAAAGCAAGAGGGGTGTGACCATAGCAAATGCTGGAAGAAATGGAACTGTTTTCTCTCTGCCGTACCTACTGTCCCCTGCTTTGCATGCTGTAAAGCAGAACTAGAGTTATGCCCATTCTGAAGCGATTCAGATACTGAGAAAAGGAAAAGTTCTGTCCAAGCCATATGAGCAAACCCAGGGAAATAGTCACTCAAAACTTTAAAGAGCAATAAGCCAAGAGTCTCTGAGGAAGAAGGACCATCCCTTATAGCAACATATATATATCGACTAGACCATGTCATTGCTCATGACTGTTACTCTGAACAGGTGTCTCAGCTGAATGGCAAAAAGGAACAGAGATTACAAGGAGGGTTCTCTAGTCCATCAGCTGAGAGAGGCTTTCTGGTTAGTAACGGTCCATTTCAGATGGAAGTGGCTTAGAGGAGATACTTTTTAAGGGACAAGGCTTCCACCCCAAAAGCTTTCCACAGAAGAGCTGTTCTGCCTGTGACTGTGCCTCCAGCAGGTGCGTGGCCCATCCTTGTGTCCTCACAAACCATTCCCCTTGAGGGCTCTTGCTCTTTTACACGGGACCCTCGCTTCTATTGTTTTATATAGAAGAGAAAAGGCTGGAAATTTGATTTGTTTAAGCAATTGGTATGATTCACAGAGAGATAAATCGTCACAGGGGATGTTTTGCAGTGAATGGTTCTCAGCATTCAACACAATGTTTATTATAAAACATGCACCTGGTTGTATATTTTTCTGCCTGGCTGTAGGGCAATAACATCTTGCTATACAAACACTCTTTAATTTTATGTGTGCATTTTTTTAAACTAAACTGTCATTTTCTATGTTGACATCTGTTGTTGGTTTTTTGTTTGTTTTTTTAATCTGTTTCCAACTGTCTGAGTCTGTGAACCATCTCTTATGACTAGATGCTGGCTTGAAAACTGTTAGTGCTTAAACAGGCTCAGAAACACCCTGAACCTCTGGGGAAATGCAGGGGTGTTACTCTTTGATAGATCACTATGGCTTCCACAGTAATTCCTCTAAATTCTGTTTTCTGTAAATGTTTTCTTCTTGGCTTTGCTAAAACAGAAAAGAGAGAGAAAGAGAACAGAAAACCTTTATGATTTTCCAAATGAAGGAACCTCCTATCCCGGACCTTAGACCAACAAGGGTTGTTAGAGGAGATGGCCATTTCTGCCTTTTCAAGCTGAGGAAGCTTTTCCAGAAAGGGGAGGAGGCGCTTCCTCTACATTCCCTGGGAAGTCAGCAAAAGGGCTGAACAGAAACCTGATAGCAGAACTCTTGAGCACACCTACCACCCAAGCATCCCGTGGGCATCTGTAGATTCATGAGAGCCAGTGTGATTCTTCCCCAAGACCCTTGAGGGAGGTGTGGGAGACCATTCCATAATGGGCATCTGCTAATAAACCTTTTAAGTCTGAATCTTACTGGAGAAGTTACAGAGTCCCTTTTCATTTCCACACCCTCCCATTCTTCCTGACACAACCTGCCTACTAGGAAGTAACCAGCGTGCCACGTGTGTGGTGCACACTTGTAATCTTTACACAGGAGGACTGGATTTCTAGCCTAGGCTACATAGCAAGGCCTTGCTTCAAAAACAGCAGAAAACAAACAGTATGTCTTAACTCATTTTCCCCTTGGGTACTTACATAATTCCCTTACAAGAATAGATGCAGGGGGTCCTGGTGAGAAACTTCAGTGGGCAAAGCGCCTGCTGTGCAGAATTCCAATTCTAGCACATAAAATGTAAACCCAGTCATGAACTTCAGTGCCTGAAGAGTCATGTGGTACCCAGGCTCAGTGAGAGACCCTGTCTCTCAAACTTCATGTGGACAGGGATCCAGGAAGATATCCAACATCTGCCCCGACCTCCAAATGCATATGCTTGTCCACACAAATCCCCAGGAGCATACTAGCATGCACGCATGTCATGCACACACAAACAACACACACATATGTTCTTGAGCTTGTGCATATTCACACAAACGAATAGATAAGTGTTGACCCAGCAGGTCTTTCTTCTTTCTTCTCCCCTGAAATGGAAAGGTACATTTAAGCCACCCATCCTCTTTCCTGCTCCTCTCTGACCAGTGCGGTTCATTCTGTTCAACCTTGCTTGCAATATGCAGAACTTATCCCAAAAGGCAAGGGATGGTGATAGCCATGATTTTTGTCTGCTGGGCTTTTTTTTCCCAAAGTGTCCTTGAATTCAGTAAGCAAAGCTTCTTGAGAAAGCTCTCTAAACTTAGTCCCTCTCCATTTGGCTGGAAATGGAGGCTGCATCCAAACTCCAAATTTCTGGATGCTCCATATGCTTCAGCATTACTGAGTATGACTCTGTCTTTGAGTGTAGACACATTTGTTCACTATGCACAAGGCTGTCTAACAGATGGCTCCAAGCCTTGCTCCATGCTTGGGGGCCTTTGGTACCATCTTTATACTACCAAATGCCAATCACCCTGGCTTAGAGAGTGTATATTATAGTTCATGTCTAAGCTTAGAAGCTTTAAGTGTATGTTTTAAAGAAAAAAATTAGAGTGGGTTGAGTGTTTTAACTCAATGTATACAGTTGGACAAATTACATGCAAAGATGATTGTTTAATATTGAGTAATCTGAATCCTGTATAACTTATTTGCACACCTTTCTTGCATGATGAACTGACATTTTTATAGTTGTTTGTACAAGACAGTGGCATATTTTTGTAAACATTTTTTGACACCGAATTGCAATAAATGTTTTTCCAACAACACACCCTGGTATATTTTCTATGTGTGTCTATTCAGCTTAGCCTTTTATTGTAATGAATATGTTTATCTTTTGTCTTTAAGACTTACTTATATTTCTATTCCCAGACATTTGTTACCATGATTATAAAAGTTTCTAGGAATATACAGAAAAATAAGCTTGTGGCTGAACTATAATATTCTGTTTGAGTGCTATATTTCCATATATCAACTGAATTGTAAAATGATTGGGAGAAAATTAATTCTAAAGTCATTATCATTTATTCACCAACAAGCAGAACAATTAGTGTTTGCTAGATCTGTGCAAAGCACTAAGAGGAGGAAGATGGACACAACAGAAACGGCCTCTGCCTTGGTGGATTTCAGATTCCGACCACCCCTCCCCAAGAAAAACAAATAGCAGCAGTAGCTTGCTGTGAGTGTTACGAATGGACTGTAAAATGCTGTTTGAGGCAGGAGTTGCAGAGGCTTCCGTGAGGGGGTGTGTTCATGTCACCTAGCCTCTGAGAGAGGGTTGAAATGTCCCAGGAAGCAGGAGGCTGCATCACAGATCCAGCTTCTGCCTGCAGTGTGGCCTGTCACACCTCGACAGAACTCCCTCTGTTGCAGTCTCTTAAGATGTCGAGAGTAAGATGCCAGCACAAGAAACACAGTTCTCACCTCAAAAGGAGAGAGTTTGTTCTGGATGAAATACGGTGACCATGGCCCAGGAACACAGATTTAGTTTACTCTAAATTTCATGCCCCAACATGGCAGCAGCGTCATGAAGTGATAGAACAAAGGAAGCCATGAACCAACACGTTCTTCAAATGCATTGAAATTAGGTAGGTAGATTACAGCAAAGTGGGGGAAATCCCTGTTACAAGATTCAAATGATATCTGACCGTGTTCTTAGTCTGGGGATTGGTAGACACTAAAAGAGCCTGTCCCTTCATTCCAAAGGACTTAACACTTATAAGGATGTTAGGTCACATACAGAGATAGGTAGTAAACTGTCATAAAGACAGACGCTAAAGACAGCTTTAAAAATGCCTGGGAACTTCCAACATTCTACCTCCTCACTTTCTAATCAATGTGCCTTTACGGGCAATGCTTCTCTCCAGGAATTTTCCTCCACTTTGTCTATTTCTCAAGGTTGAGAAATACAATAGTTGCTTTCCTCAGTGTTGTGAGCAAATATCTGAGCAGAGCAACTCAAGTTAAGAAGGGTTCGTGTCAGCTGACACTTGAAGAAGGGCTACAGTCCATCACACCATGAAAGGCACAGGCATAAGCCTGAGGCAGCGGGGAACAGCAGGCAAGAAGCTGGCCAGACTTTAACACTTTAAGGCCCGCCCTCCGTGATCCGATTCCTCTAGGGTCTGCCACCTCCTAAAGGTTTCATAAGCACAAATCACCCCACCAGCTGCAACCCAAGAGTACAAACACATGAGCCTACGGGGGACATTTCACAATCAAGGCACCGTAAGGTTTGCTGAGATAAGAATATATGTAAAGTTCCTGGAGACTGACAATAATAGGAATTCAAGAGACAGTAGCAATTATCATTGTGCACTGAGCAGCAAGAGTTTAAGAACTAGGTCGGGAACTCTCGTTCAATTGTTGCATGTGGCGTGATGGGTTCCCTCCCTGTGGACCTCTTACTTGATGCTTGAACTCTGAAATGCACCCTGGTCCTGCCACTAATTCTCCTTCAAAAAAATGACATAAAAAGTACAATTAGAAGTGCAATTAGGGGTTGTGGAGCAGTTTAGCAAAGCATTTGCTGAGCAAGATGCCTGGAGCTCAGCTCCCCAGAACCCATGTGACTGCCAACTGGGCACGAAGGCTCAGCTGTACTTCTAGCCTCAGAAGGTAGAAACAGAACACACCAATAAGCTCTGGGGGTGATTTAGAGTTACTGATTCAATGA
Organism: Pachyuromys duprasi; assembly: GCA_028658305.1. Taxonomy (NCBI): domain Eukaryota; kingdom Metazoa; phylum Chordata; class Mammalia; order Rodentia; family Muridae; genus Pachyuromys; species Pachyuromys duprasi. The sequence goes on from CM053752.1 coordinate 40,027,187, forward strand.
ATAATTGATCTAAGTACAGATACAGAGAGAAGCAGGAGCAGGAGAGGTATTTAAGGAATAAAATGTTTTTCTTTAAATAATACATGTATCAAAGTAGAGATGTAGATAAATTTATATAAGGAGAAGAGCCAATAAGATGGCTCAACAGGTAGAAGTGCTTGACCCCATGGCCGACAATCTGAGTTTGAGGCCTGGAATTCACGTGGTAGAAGGAGAAAACCAACTCCTGTAAATTATCCATGCACTAGAGGAATAAGTTTTTTTTCTTTACTTTGAAGGTCATTTATTTATGTATGTATTTCTACATACGCAGATAGAGACTGCCCATAGTTTGTCTCTCTCAGCAACTGATTCCTGCAGCCTCCTAGAAAAAGGAGGATGAGGAAAGTCCGGAGGAGGCATCTCTGGGCACGGGGAGCAGGAGAGGGGCAGAGAGAAGGCGGAACCTAGTGGCTGCAAGAGGCACTCAGCCAGCTGCCACATCCTGAGAAGTCTTACTTGGCAGATGCCAATGAGCATGACAGCCAGTCGTTCCCCTCCCACATGAAAGAGTGTGGGGCTCACCCTTCCACACTTCCCCAACTTGCCTCCGGTTGTCTTAATGATATTTCACTAGTCAGCCTTTTCTTCACTTCAGAATCACTCTACACAGCCCCTGTTTCCTTCCAAGAGGCAACAGAGCATCAAAAACACAGACTGTAGAGCCTGCCAGCCCAGCCCTCTAGTTGCAGGGGCGTGCTAACCCTTAAAGCGCCTCAGCTCTCTCATCTGCAAATGAGTGACAGCAGGGTCTGCAATGGCACTTGCTGGGAAAAGCGACTGAGCTGAAGCATTCTGCGTGATAAGATGCTTGGTGTGGATATCCAGCTTGGAATATTAGTCACTAGGTCCACTTTGCATTTCCTGCTTAGTCTAATGGTCCTGAGGAAAGACAAGAACAGCCAGCCCGAGCCCCACACCCAGCTAGTGTCTCCGTATTGTTTAAACCAGTGGCGTCAACCCCTTCATCTGTCTTAAGCTTAAACCAAATTTGTCTCAGGAGATAAAAAGTTGCCAGGTTTTACCTGAAAGTCATCAGGGGAAACAACAAGATTCAGAAAGAGCCATATGATCTATGGGAGCCAATACATACATACATATATATATATATGTGTGTGTGTGTGTGTATGTGTGTGTGTATATATATATACATATATATATATATTCTTTTCACATTTATAGTCCAAATTGAGACCTCCCAGCATGCTGCTCCCAATTTACTCAGCATAATATGTGTCTGCTGGATGCATAGGGCTGAGATTATCAAGTAAAAACAAAGAAACAAACAAACACAGCAAGAAAGTCATGTTACATAGCATTAAGATTGGGGGAAGGCAGGAGGGGCACCGAGGCAGGAAGATTGTGGGTTGGAAGCCGACTTAGCAAGATCCTCTCTCAGAGAGAATAAACCTGCTCATCGTAGTCCATAATTCCAGCACTCAGGCAGCTGAAGCAGGAGGACTACAGCCAAGTTCTAACCTGGCATGGACTACATATGAGACCTGGTATGTTTAGAAAAAATTAAACAAAGAAACAAAAAGATAGCAAAGTCATATTTGAAAGCCCCATGTATTAGGGTGGAGCTAGCTGTATATAAAGCAATATTTACAGTAGTCTATAGTCTGATGGGGAGAAATTTTAAAAAATTACATTTTCTGTCATATTCAGAAGCAAGACTGAACAGGCAATGTGTGTGTGTGTGGGGGTGGGTGGGTGTGTTTGTATCAGAAGGAGAACTATAGAGGAAAGGAGTGACTGAAAGAGAAAAGGAGAGATGAGGACAGATAATGGAAATACAGATCATATATATATATATAATATATATATGTACATATATATAGTTTGTATATATAATGTTTTATGAGACCGACTGTTGGGAAGACTGAATGGAGAAAGGCATCTAGCCAGGCATGGTGTGCACACCTTTAATCCCAGCACTGGGAAGGCAGAGGCAGGCAGATCTCGGCGAATTTAAGGACAGCTTGGTGTACATAGTGAGCTCCAGAACAGCCAAGCTACATAGGGAGACTCTGTCTCAAGAAAACAAACAGAGAAGGAGGAGGAGAGGGGAGGAAAGCAGATAGTCACCTGAGACAGCAAACTGAAAAGTCAGTACTGTAGTCCTTTGACACTTTTGTATCGGGTGGTGAAGTAATGCTCTAAGTATGATAAATACTTGATCTAGATTCTGCTAACTAGTTTCTGTTTCTGGTCACATTTTTGAGAGGAGAAAGCTGGGACATGGAGACACACACAGCTCCCTCAGAAGTACACAGAAGAAGTGGGAATCATTTAAACTGAGGCTGTGTGAGCCCAGGCCCTCCAAGCCTGTGTACTGGAGGGCTGAAGAATGACCAGTCTTGCTGTGCCCTCCTGGGAATGCAAAGACACAACCACTTTTTCCAAAGCAGCAGCGACTGATAAAACATTATCCTAAAATAACTCACAACTCAGCAATCTGGCTCTGGATTTTGAAAACATTGCCATGAATTTTTCGATCCAAATTCAAATCAGAAAAGGCGTAACATCATTCGAGGGTCCTGAGCGCGTACTGTGTGTAGCAAAGGGCCCTTCCCGGCACATTGATTCTCTAGCCGTCTACTCTGCTCTTCCTCTCCGGCCAAGGGCTGCCCTTCATCCAGGCTGCTGTTTGGTACTGGATGCTACACCCTTTAGAGGTGAATTGCTGGTCCTCAAAGTGAAACCTAGGTCATACCCATGCTTGTCAGTGATATTTACATACCCATCCCAACCCCCAAACAGTCTGTTGCTGCTCTCCTGTGGGCCTGTGGCTGGAGAGAGAAACATGGACAACAGCCCCATCTGCCTGCGGAATGGAAAGGCTCTCTGAAATGCAGCCAACACCCTTAGTGAAGCATAGAAAACATCTAATCATATTAAATAATCAGAATCAGGTTGCCCTGACTAGAACACAGCTGTGGTCTCATAGATAGGGTCATCCCAAATTAACAGTTCTATACCTAGTTGTATCATTCCATTTATCTATCTATCTATCTATCTATCTATCTGGACAGGGTTTCTCTGTATCCTGGGCTGTCCTGGATTCACTTTGTAGACCAAGCTGGCCTTGAACTCAAAGTGATCCATCTGCCTCTGCCTCCCTGAGTGCTGGGATTATAAGTGCCTAGCCCAGCTTATTACTTCCATGTTTATAATATTCAATAGCTTAAATGAGTACAATCTTGGTATTGTTTTTCATCCCTTTCTTCTTCCCTCTCCCCATCTTCATCAGCTACCTTTCATCCTTTTATGCAGTACTAAAGATCAAGTCCAGGACTTTGCACATACTAGGCAATTGCTCTATCACTGAGATACCTCCTGAGATGTACTTTTACTTTTGCTATACTCAAGTCAATTTGAAAATATGTACCGTAAGATTTGTAATTCATCAATGAGGATACCCACCAGTTATCACCATCACTGAGCCCACTGTATAATCCAGGATCATCTCAAAATCTTTTGGTCACATTTGCAACGTCAGTCTTGCTGGTCTTGGAGCACTAACGACCTGATAGAGATCCCCAGCACTAATGACCTTGGCTTGGTACAGCCTTTGTTGCTCTGTCCATTCTCCTAGCTTTGTCCATATCTGTAACTACTCCATTTGTGGGCTGGAAAAATGGCTCAGAGGTTAAGAGCACTGGGTGCTCTTCCAAAGGTTCAAGTCCATGTGGTTGCTCACAACCACCTATAGTGAGATCTGGTGCCCTCTGCTGGCCTGCAGGCATACACGCAAGCAGAACAATGACTACATAATAAATAAATCTAAACACTCTGTTCAAATTATCCATTTCCAGCTTCTGTAGTCCCTAGGTCCCACTCTTAACACTCCAGTCTTGCCAATCTCTCCAGACAACAAGCCTTTCTTATGGACTTGGTATGCAAACTGCCACAGCAAAGGCCCCAGTATGAGGAGAAAAAGCAGAATCCTCTCATCCTGCTATGCTCCAGCCACGCTCAGCTTCCTTCAAATTGAACTTATCAAGTTCTTATCCACCTCCAGGCCTTTGCAGGGTTCCTTCTTCTCGGGTTCCTTCTCTCTACTAAATGCCACCTACTCCAGGATGCCTTCCTCTACCTACATCAAGCAAAGCAGGACCTAGACACACACCCATGGTTCAAATTTATTATTTTATATTTTAGTTCTTTCATGAGGCCACATAACACAATATATAACTATTTAGGTGGGTTTTTTTTTAATGTGTTCTCTAATGGACTGCTAGTTCCTTGAGCAAATGGAATGTGTCTCAACAGTCTTTTGGTGACTCCTACAAAGCATTTGTTATATAAGCTGTGCAGTTACCTCTTAGAATGTTAGAAGCAACACAGTAGACTTTTAGTGTGAACCAATTCCCATAGGTTGTGAAGTCTCTACCCTAAACAGCTGTGACCATCATTGTATCTCTGTCCTACTGCATGCAATACTTTTAAATATAAATCCACTTCAATAGATATTGAGGAATGCCAAGCACATGTCTCTTTCACAGGATAAAGATGAAAATCTTCTCAACAGCAAAGAACAGCCTGATTTCATTTGCATGTGTAAATATTAGCTGGAATTGTGATGTTTATTATGGGCTAAGCACTGCGACCAATTTACTGCAAACATCATCTCATTTACTCCTCACAATCATCCTATAATAATAGTGTGCACTGTCCTGCTTTGCTTCTCTGTTGCCATGATAAACACCACGACCAGCCTGACAAGGATAGGATTTATTTCAGCCTACAACTCCCAAGTGATAGTTCATCATTAAGGGAACTCCAGCAGGAACCTAGCAGGAACTGAAGCAGCAACCGTGGAGGAGTGCAAGTGCTTCCTGGCTTGCTCCCCATGGCTTGCTCAGCCTGCTTCCCTATGTAACCCAAGATGTTTGCCTAGGGGTGCCACCCAGTGTGCCGGGCTCTCCCACATCACTTCTTAGGAAAACACCCTACAGACATGCCTCTAGGACGATCTGATGAAGGCAACTCCTCAACTGAGGTTCTCTCTTCCCAGTGACCACAGTTTATGTTGAGTTGACAAACACCGCCTAGGACATCATACAATATGATGGTTAATTCTGACTGTGAGACACTGAGATTAGTAAAGCACGTCTCCAGATCTGTCTATCGAAATCCGTCCTAAAACCACCATATTCTGAGGACAATGGCCTAATAAAAGGGCCCATTCCTTGATGAGGTCATAATAAAATGGTGTTATGAGGATGTGATGACAGGCAAGAGATGGGTACTAGCAGGAGAAACTAGATCACTGGGAGTATGTCCTTGGAGAACATATACTACGTGACCTCTTCCTGCCTTCCCTTTTCTCTGCTTCCTCTGTCTACTATGGCATGAATTATCCTTGACCTCCCTGCCATGATGGGCAAATACCCCTTAAAACAGAGCTGAAAATTTCCTTTCTGAAACTGTTTCTGTCAATAATTTTGTCCAAAAACTAATACACCAGGGAAGAACACAGATTCTAGAATCATGATTTAAATGTACATACTAAGGCTAGTACTCTTGCAAACTCCTTAAACCCCTTTCTTCAGCTACAAAATTGGTATTGTAGTGGTAACAACATCTTATGTTTGTTACAAGTGTTAAATGAATGTCCTGGTTAACATTAACTGTCACTTGACTCACCTTAGAATAGTCTCTTGAGTAAATGGCTCTAATAGATTGTTCTGTGGGCATCTCTGTGATGGGCTGTCTTGACTATAAACTGATGGAGGAGGCACAGCCCACTGTGAGCAGCACCATTTCCTGGAGAGAATGCCCCAGGCTATAAAAGGAAGCTAGCTAAACATGACCCAGTGAGTGGGTAAGCAAGCAGTCTTCCTCCATGGCTTCTGCTTCAAGGTTCTGCTTGAGTCTCTTCCCTGAGTTCTGCTAATGATGGGCTGTGACCTGGAGGTGTAAGCCAGACAAACCCTCTCCTCCCCTCTGTCATTTTTGGTCCATGTCTTTCATCACAGCAGCATAACATAAATGACAATGTTGTAATAATGCAATATTTATAATTTGCTCAATGCTTGGCAAACAGAAACTGTCCCTGTGAGCCCGGTGTGATGATGGCACACACCTTTAATCCCAGTACTTAGGAGGCAGAGGTAAGTGGATCTCTGTGTGTTCAAGGCCAGTCTGGTCTACAAAGAAGTCCAGGACAGCCAGGGCTTAATACACAGAGAAACCCTGTCTTGAAAAAAACCAAAAAAGAAAGAGAGAAAAAGAGAGAGAGAAAGATGGTCCCTGCAGTTCCCTTGTTTTAAACTGCTCTCTGAGCTCCTTCTAACGGACTTAAAGCATCACACTGTGTCCAGCACAGAAAATGAGTCACCAGACTGAACCTGCCCTGAGCTTAGAATCCCAGTCAGCCTTGGAATGAAGAAGAAGCCAGCAACCATGTTCCTGCAAGTGGCTGTGTTCAGTTGATGGTCCAAGCACCATAAAATCATGTTCTCATTTCCTTTTCCAAAATAGCTCTCTGGGTTCCCTGAGAGAGGCCTTGAATTACTATAGTTCCTTAAATGTCCCAAAATTCTCTGGAGAGAAGGAATGTTTTGTTTTGTTTTGTTTTTCTAAGTAGGCCCAGCTTTGAGAGGAAAAACATGAGGTTAAATTCTCTGAAACTATGACAGTGTAGCTCATTTCCTGTTTTGCTCTACTGTCTAGACACAGATCTCATAACCATTAGGTTGGAGGGGGCAGGTTAAACATGAGTGTGGCCACAGGAAGATTGCAGGTTTCTTCCTCCGTCTACAGACTCCCTTAAAGCAGGATATTTTGCCTTCATTGCCACTTTTCCCATTAACATCCTATTCTTTTTTTTTTTTTCTCTCTCTCTCTCTTTTTCAAGATAGAGTTTCTTTAGGCTGTCCTGGAACTCACTCTGTAGAACAGGCTGGCCTTGAACTTAAGAGATCAGCCTGCCTCTTCCTCCCAAGTGCTGAGATTAAAGGTGTAAGACATTACCACATGGCTTGAGGCTCTATTTCAATGCAGGAATAAAGAACATCTTTCTTCACTAAAAAATATATTTGCCCCTTAATAATATTAATGCAGTTTCCCCATAGGTTTTACTTCATGTTGCTGGGCAGAGGCAGGAGTTGTTTTGATGCAGGGTCTCACTACTTTGCACTATCTGTCTTAAACTCGCTAGGTAGACCAGCCGGACTTGAACTCAGAGATCCAACCCCTTGGCCTCCTAAGTGCTAGAATTAAAGGCATATACAACTACTACTACACCCAGCCTTTCCCTAGATTTTAAAAGTCACCTTAAGACATAGCTTACAGCAGCTTTTCTTAGGGAGGAATATAGAAATATTTCGAGTTATTACATAGATGTCAGCCCCAAACAAGTTCATGTACTAGCGAATACATATGGACTGGATATGTTGGCTTTTTTAAAAAAGTAATATTTACCAATTGGGAATTTTATACTTGCATAAAATATATTTTGACCATATTCACTCCTTCACCCTCCCAGGCCCATCCCTCCGTCCCACAACTTTTACTTTTTGCTTTTCTAACATTTGCTTCACAAAGTGTCAGATAATTATTATTTTGAATATACACTTTTTCTTGAAAACACATTTTTTGTTCTTTTCGAGAGGATCTTCCTATGCACCTATGGCTGGCCTAGAACTTTCTGTGTAGACCAGGCTGGCCTCAAACTCCGATCCTCCTACTTCTAACTCCCAATCGCTGGGATTAAACCATGAACATACAAATAGGCACACTCTTATACACATACACACACAGAGACTGGGATAAAATAAAAATCAATCTTTAAAAAGAAAGAAGAGGGGGCTGGAGAGATGGCTCAGATGATAGGAATACCGGCTGTTCTTCCAGAGAACCCGGGTTCAATTCCCAGCACCCACATGGCACCTCACAACTATCTTTAACTTCAGTTCCAGGGGATTTGAAACCCTCACATAAACATGCAAACAGGCAGACCACTGATGCACATTAAACAAGTAAATAAGTCTTTTTAAAAAATAAGAAAGAAGAGGAACACCTTGGAGATACTAGGGGACATTTGACCACAAACTATGTTGCTGAATCAATATTAAACTTCATTGGCATGATAATAACACCGCGAGGAGGACAGATGTCTGTAATGTCTTCGTTATTGGTGGATTTTCGTGCTATCTCAAGTTGCTTTCAGTTTATTCAGAAGGAAACAAAAGGATTTTTACTAAGAGCAAAAGAGCTCTTCCCTGCCAAGAGCAAGACTAGTCATCCCTCTCTCTAGAGTTCTGACTCCTGGGCTGCTTGCTCCCCCTTGTGGACCAAGAGAGCAAAGCGCAATCAAGATGGATTTCAAAAGCACACTTCACAGTGAGAAAGCGAGGCTCAGAGACTCTCAGAGATGATGGAAGTGGCACATCTATGCTAGGCACGAGACTGCAGGAAGGTCAAGAGTTACAAGCTATTCTAGGCCATAGAGTGAGGTCCTGTTTCCAAAGAGTCACACTTTTTAGTATACCCACTCCCAACCTCCAGCTAGCGGTATCACTCCCACTCCACGTGATGTGAAAACCCAAGTCTCAGTTTGGGGGGAAGTGAAGTCCTGGCTGAAGAAAGGCTGAGGTTGGGACTCTATCTTAGTTTTGCCTGTGATGGGCATGACCTTTGAAGACTACGCTCTGGGATATATTCCTATGTTGTTTAGAAGCTCAGTGACCTCTTTAAGCACCAGCTTCTGTACCTGTGAAGTGGGAATGCAAGTGGACCTACATTAAAGGGGACCTGAGGGAGCCCAATGATTTGTCCCGATGTAACCGGATCATCCTCTTAGGATGCAGTAATTCTCAGGTCAGAGATGTGTTCAAACCATATTCTATACTAACTGCTCTGGGCAAGTTACTTATGTCTACTTCCTTACTTGAAAAATAGGAATAACAATTCCTACTTCATGCTGGGCAGCAGTGGCAAATGCACCTTTAGTTCCAGCACTTGGGAGGCAGAGACAGCTGGATCTCTGAGTTTGAGGCCAGCCTAGTCTACAAAGTGAGTTCCAGGACAGCTAGAGCTACACAGAGAAACCTGGTCTCAAAACAAACAAACAAACAAACAAACAAACACAAAACAAACAAACACAAAACAGTTACTGTTGCTATAGAGCCAGAGTCCTGCTTCTTCCCCTTGGAGTGTCCAGGTACTGAATCGTGCAGGTGCTGAACCTGAAGGAATGAAGCTTGGCCTGATGGTTGGGGGGTATTGCAGGATCCCAGTCTGCAGGTGAACGCCCGGAGGGAGAAAGCCTTTTCTGACACAGCTCCTCCAGTGATACAGCTCTCTTTATTGGGAAGAATAAGGCCTTATAAACCTTGGGGAAGAGGGTAGGGATTATTGGATGATTGAACATCATTGCCTGGGGCTGAAGTGCTGAGAATGGTTCATTTGCATGGAGAGGTATTCCAGGTGCTAGGCTACATGACTACCTCAATAACTGTGAAGATGATGGTGGCAAATCTACTTACACCAGGGTATGCACAGAACAGGGAGGGAGCAATCGTTATTACTGATGGTCTCAAAATTGAGATTTTCCAGGTTTGAACACATCTCAACCTCACTCTAGCTCCACGCCGGATTTTCCAGTTGCACAGTTCATATGCCCCAGAAATATCTGCCTCCATAAAGTTAATGTTGAGATTAGTTGCTCATACACAGGCTTTGAGCAATACCTGGAACCAAGTGAGTACTCACTATACATTAGCTATCATTATGGATTCCAATGTGCTCTCTTAAAATATTTTAGAGAAATCACATCTACCTTAAAATGGTAGGAACTATAAATACTGGTGACTATCCTTAGCTCCTAGCACAGAGCCCCTACATTTCTAAGCAACAGGAATGTTAGGAAAAAAAAAAAAAACACATGTTCTAATCTTTGGTCTGGGGCCCAGGTTATCGGACACAGACCTCCTCAAGGCCTTGTAGACAAAGGTGCTACAACAGTCATTCTATTATTTAGTCTTTGATGCTGATACAATTGCATGCATTTCTTGCGATCTCCTGGAACATCTTTTGTTCCAAGGCAACCCTTTTTTTTCTCTTTTCTTTTGGTTTGATTTTAGTTTTAGAGGCAGGGTCTCACTCTGTAGCCCATGCTGACACTGAGCTCTTCCTGGCTCAACCTCCTCAGTCCTGGGAGTAGAGGCATGAGCCACCATGCTCTGCTTCTAAAGCAAAGACTTTCTTACTGGGCTCCTACCAGTAGGAGGTCCAAACTATTGTAAGAAGTTTGTTCTCAGCCCCACCCCACATTCTCCAGAGAAAGAGGGCTGAAAACGGAAAAAAATCCGTATCAATATGAGGGCTTCATTAAAAAAAAAAAAAAAATCCCTGCACTGTTGGGTGGTGGCACATGCTTTTAATCTTAGCACTGGAGACAGAAGTGGTCAGATATCTCTCTGAGTTCAATGGCAGCCTGATCTACAGAGTGGATTCCAGGACAACCAGGGCTGTCTCCAAAAAAAATCAAATCCCTGCACTGTTAGGTCCACAGAGCTTCTGGATTGGTGCACATATCTGTGTACTGGGAGGTTGGCACAGTTAAACTACTGAGCATGATTGAAATTGGAAGTAATCTCAAAACAACTTGGACGTTTTATGTCCATAAAACTGTGATCCTAAACTGGGCACAGTGGCATATGGATATAATCCCAGCACTTGGGGAGGCAGAGGCAGGCGGATCTCTGTGAGTTCAAGGCCAGCCTGGTCTATCTACAAAGTCCAGGACAGCCAAGGCCTTACAACAAACCCTGTCTCAAGAAGATCAAACCAAGACAATGTTAAATGTGTTCCTAAGTTCTGCAAACCATCCTAGCAAATATACCAGTCTCAAGAGGAAGTCATGGGAACCTCAACTTTTAGCAGGCCAGTCAGAGGGGGGAAGGGCATATGATAACCTACTACTTGTGACAGGCTTTTGAAGTTGCATATATATTATAGGCCTTAACCCAGGGGATCTGGCTTTAACAACAGCTGCTATCAGAAACAAATTCTAAGACACCCAACTAAGTCACTGGAGAACTGACTAACCCTGTATATCCAGCATCAAAACTGCAGTATTTAAATTAATCTCAATAATTTGATCATGTGCTTTTGTCTAAGAGATCTTCGGTAGCTGAGCTTGTGAAACGATCATCATACCTCTGGCTAGAGATCTGAAATATCCATCTTTGGAAAAGGAAAAGGAAAAAACACAAGAAATGGCTATTTCTAAGTCTTATTTATTTATTTAATGTATGAGTGCTCTGTCTGCATGCATGCCTGCACACCTGAAGAAGGTATCGAGATGGCTGTGAGTCACCACGTGGGTACTGGGATTTGAACTCAGAACCTCTGGAAGAGCAGCTGGTGTTCTTAACTGCTGAGCCATCTCTCCAGCCCCCTAAGTCCAAATTCTTATTTCACGGATGTAAAATGTCCATATTGCTAAAGGTTACTACGGTTTTCAGTCATGTTCACTGGGTGCTCAGGTATTGTGCCAGCCTGCGAGAAAAAAAGGCCAGACTCACATAGAACATTGTGTGTTCCTAAGAAACCAATACTAACAAGCCACCGAGTTCCTGAATTTGTGTTTTCTGAGACAGCCCTTGGTTCAGTTACTTTACCAAGACAATGTGATGATATGTGGTTTTGTAAGGTGTATGACAGTGATCTATTATGAGTTTTCAATAACGTTTTATTTATGGACAAGAACAGCAACAACGCAACCCTGAAGGATTGTGTACAGTTAGTGAGACAGCTGGGAAGAGTCTGGCTATCCTATTTGGCTTACCTCCTATGATGGTCCCCTCTCTTCATTTGAGCTCAGTGCCTGAACCTGTCTGCACTGAACGGCAGCTCAAAGCTGTTCAGGGGATAGAAACACGCCCCTTAATAGCACACAACAGTGCTAGTGTTTTAGCTGTCCAAAAGTCTTATCTTAAGGCCAACTCAGAAGGGTCAGCACTGATGAGCAAGCAAGTTCAGCAAGGGCCTGAGAAGGTAGCTCAATGGGTAGAGCACTTGCCTAGCATTCGGAGTCCTGAGTTGATCTCTAGTGTTGTGTAATGGCAGGCATGGTAGTGCAAGCCTATAATCTTAGGATTACACGGTGAGTCTGAGGTCAGTCGGGGCCACCTGGAAGCCTCTTTAAAAGAAAAAAATCATGCTTACAGCAGGCAAATAGAACACCAGTGTGCCATGGCTTTTCCTGCTTTTGATCAATAAAATCTGAAATTCAGAAAGTAGCTCAAGCCACATAGCTCAGCTGTTAAGAGCAGTGGCTGCTCTTCCAAAGGACCGGGTTCAATTCCCAGCACCCACATGGCAGCTCACAACTGTCTGTAACTCCTGTTCCAGGGGATCTGACACCCTCACACAAACATACATGAAGTAAAAATAGCAATGTACATAAAATAAAAATAAATTATTTAAAAAATATTTGTGTTCAGGTTGCATGCATTGCTTTAATCCCAGCACTTGGGAGGCCAAGGAAGATGGATCTCCAAGTCCAAGGCTAGGCTAGACTGGTCTACATAGCAAGTTCCAAGACATCCAGAGATATGTATCGAGACTCAGCCTCAGAATAAAAAATAATAATAATAATAAGTAAGAACAGGATTTTAAAAGTGGGTTAAATATATACATAAGTATTAATTTGTATTTATTTTGCTTTGAAGGGAGTGTTGACAGTCAGTGTGTAGGGGTGTGCACCTGTCTTATGTCAGCACACGCAGAGGCCAGAGCTCAACACTGGTTATCTTCTTCTATAGTTTACCAATTTATTTTTTGAGACAGACTTTCTAGGTGAACCCAGCTGCCCCTGAGCCCACTGGATCCACCTGTCTCTGTATCAGCAAAGCTAGGGTCACAGACATGAGATATCATAGCCATTTTTCACATGGATGTTGAAGACTTGAATTCAGGTCCCCATTAAGACATCTCTCCCAGCTGGAGAGATGGCCCAGAGGTTAAGAGCACTGGCTGCTCTTCCAAAGGTCCTGACCCAGCAAATACCTGGTAGCTCCGAACTATCAATGATGAGATCTAGTGCCCAGGCAGAATACTGTATAAAAATAAATATTAAAAAAAAAAAAAAGACATCTCTCCTAAGTCCTGTTTTGGGGGTTTTGAAAAGGGTCTCAGACTTTTGTCAAACTTGCTGTGTAGGCAGGAATGACTTTGAACTCCTGATGCCCCTGCCTCCATCTTGTAACTACAGAAATTACAAGTTTGATTACATAATGTGAAGTAGAACTGAGGGACTGGAGAGATGGCTCGGTAGTTAAGAGCACTCACTACTCTTGCAGAAGACCAGTGTTGTGATAATGAATGAAAATTCCAACCGTTCAGTTTTACTAATGAAGCCAGATGCTGGGGTGAAAAACCTACTAGCTCAAAGAGGCAGAGAAAGCACCCAGCGGATCTTCCTACTCAGACCATGTCACAATAGGAAAAGGCCTTTGTTAGTCAGCTTTTTTTCCCAGATGGAAAAAGCCAAAAGCTCAGCTGATGGCCCAGGATGAAAAGGCCTGCTAGCTCAGCCAAGTAGGAGAAAGACAAAAAGCTAAAAGCCAAAAAGCCCAAGAGCTAAAGAGCTAAAGGCCAAGGTGCTGAAGTGTTCTTTCTTCTCTCCACGCTATCTTAAATACCCTTCCATTCAAAGCTCCTCCTTTCTACTTAATCCCTGTCAGCTGGTTTCTTGCTCTGCCTCTTGACCTAGGGTTAACTTTATTAAACGCTGTGAACAGAAAGTTCTTGGATTAAAGGTGTGTGTTAGGGCTGAACCAGGCCAAAAAAGAAAACAGGTTTTTACAGTTCACAATATTGGGGTTCACAATGGGATCAAATATCGTGAGACTAGGATTTGATTCCCAGAATTTACTCAGAGGCTCACAGCCATCTGTTATTCCAGTTCAGAGAATATGATGCCCTTTTCTGGTGTCTGTAGGCATGACATGCATATGGTCCACAGACACACATGTAGGCAAAACATCCACACACGATATATTTTTATGTCACCTGTTTTATGTCAATTGACGAAAGCTAGAGTTATCTTCGGAGGAAACCTCAGTTGAAAAATTGAATGCATAAGATCAGGCTGCAGGCAAGCCTGGAGGGCATTTTCTCAATTAGTGATTGATGGGGGAGGGCCCAGCCCATTGTGGGTGGTGCCATCCCTGGGCTGGTGGTCCTGGCTGCTATGAGAAAGCTGACCAAGTCAAGAAGAGCAAGCCAGTGAACAGCACCCCTCCATGGCCACTGCATCAGCTCCTCCCTCCAGGGAGCTGTTTGAGTTCCTGCCCTGACTGCCCTCAATGATGAACTGTAATATTGAGGTGTAAGTGACATAAACCCTTTCCTCCCCAAGTTGTTTTTGGTCGTGGTGTTTCATCACAGCAACAGAAACACTAAGACAAGAACCAACAAGAATTTGGATTCCAGAACCCACCTAAAAGCTGGGCAGGTGTGACAGCTACTTGTAAGACCAGTAGGAGAGAGGCGGAGCCAGCACTGGGGCAAGCTGGCCGGCCAGACTAGCCAGAATTGGCAAGCACTGGGTTCAACTAGAGACCCTGCTTCAATAAGTACAGAAGGACCAAGAAGACATTCAATATTCAACTTTAGACCTCCATCTGCACTGTGCACAAGTGCACACACACACACAGAGACATGTACTCGAACATGTATATAACATGCACACAACCACAAATATAAATACATAAGAACAGTCTTCCAGAATGTGAACCAATCTCTCTCTCATCTTCCTCTTCCCTCTTATACAGTCTCATTTGAGCCTCAAAACAACTCTCTCAGCTGGGGCATCACAGGGAGATAAAGAGGTTTCCCAGACTAGCAAATATCATGCAGTGATGGAGAGCTATGACGGAAATCTGATTTTTTTCCCCTCTTCCCTCCAATCTGAGTACAGGGTAAAGATCCCAGCATCTGGCCCCAAAGTTTCAATTGAAGCTCTGCACCCCATCGTGGGCTTTGAATGGAGAGTGACTCATCAATCATCCACAGTAGCAGGAAAAGACGTGTGCCAGCACAGTATGAATGTATTGACATTCTACCCTTCAATTCACTTCCAATATTTGTCCCAGAAATTGCTCTAAGCCTTGGGTCCCCATGGAAACCTCAGGAAAGACTGTCTATCGACTCCAGGGGAAGTGCTGCCAATACTCCTCCCTCGCTCCACGAGACACCTGCTGTATGTAGCTCATGGGCAAAGCCACAGTCTCAGCAGACCAAGAGAGTAAAAGGAAGTTCACCCTCCAACACTGGCCTTTATGTTTAGCTTAAAGGGAGAAAATGGTGTGCATGAGCACCTAGTCTCAGTATAAGACACAAGTCAAGAGACTTTACATCCATGTTTTTGACCAGGAGCTGGAATTAGATGCTTACCAAGAATGGCAGAATAAACTAAATCTGTTTGGATCTGCTGCTGGGTGTAGCCTCTCAGGACAGCTACGCTAGGTTCCTGTCTTTGAGCAAAGCAGAGCATCATTAATAGTGTCAGTGGTTGGCTCTCTCCCATGGCGTGGGTCTCAGGTTGGACCAGCCATTGGCTGAACATTCCCTCAATCTCTGCTCTACCTTTATCCCTGAACATCTTGTAGGCAGGGCATATTTTGGATCAAAGTTTTCTGGGTGGGCTCATGTTCCCCTCCCTCTACTAGAAGTCCTCTCTAGTTAGAGAGTGCCCTCTTTATAACCTCTGCTACTAGGAGTCTCAGCTAGAGTGACCCCCATATCCTCCCTGAAGCCTACCCTGTCCTAGGTCTCCAGCTTGTCTCAGAGACGCTCTGTCTATGGGTTTCTCTTCTCTCTGCAGGCCCTCTCTCCTCCTGCCCCTACTCTCCCTAGTTCTGATCTCCAAACTCATTTCTCTGTGTTCCTTCTCCTACCTTGTTCCCTCTCTTCCTGATCCATCAACCCTTCTTGGCCAGGATGCACTGAAACCATGAGCTGAAAAGGCCCTTCATCCCTTAAACTGCCAAATTGTAGCTTAGTGAGAGTGATGCGAAAGTAATGACACACTACTCAAACATAAGAGCCCAGCAGCACTTCACCAGCACTGGCCAGAGACCCAGTACAGTGGGGGCTTGACATTCCTGACCCCAAGCTACACAAGATGGCTCACATCCATAATCCCAACAGCTGGGACACTGAGACAGGATTGCCATATATTTTGAGGCCAGGATGGGCCACATAGTGAGTTCTACACCAGCCTGAGCTCCAGAGTAGTACTCAAAGCAAAACAACGTGACCTCAGAGAAAAACTGAACATAGAAACACACAGGAGGCAGTCCTAAGGCTGATAACAGTGACAACTATGAAGAACAAATAAATAAGAGGAGGAAGGAAGAAAGGGAGGGAGGGAAAGAAAGATTGAGAGCCTGGTGTGGTGGTGATTGCCTTTAGTCCCACCACTCCGGAGGCAGACCCAGGTAGATCTGTGAGTTCCAGGCCAGGACAGCCAAGGCTACACAGAGAAACCCTGTCTCAAAAAACAAAAACAAAGAAAAAAATGAAAGGAAGGAAGGGAAAAAAAGGAAGAAAGATCAATTGGTTGAACTCCTCAGGAAACCATGTTTCCATTAGAACTGACAGAATCAAGCTGGACATGGTGGTGGATACCTATAATCCAAATCCTTAGGAGGCAGTGTCAGGAAGACAGGTACAAGTTCAAGTGTAGTCAGGGCTCCAGGGGAGTAGGGTGGGGGGATCCACTGGCTCTCAGAATTGGGAAGTTCAGCAACTGGTGCTGATTTCAAGCAGAAACTGCTGAGCCTGAGGAATACCCTTGCCCTTCTGCACAGCGTGCACAGCCCGCACGCTGCAGCCAGGCCTCTGTCAGTCAGCCCACACCCAAGGCTCCAGGCCTCTAGCTGGCACTTCAAGGGAGGGAGACTTGCTCTCTGAATACCAATGATTCCAAAGAACACCTGGTCATTCTTAAACTTATCCAGGGTGGGGCTCAAGGGGATCAAGTGATTTGCCTATACCCGGGGCCAGCAGAACCTCTGAAATGAACACTGGAAAGTCTGTGAGGTTACTTTAGGAGTACTGGACAGAAAACAAAACCAAAACGAAACACAGATGTCTTCTGTTGTTCCTAAGGAATCAAGATTATGATCATGGGGTAGTTTTACAGGCTTGAAGCCATCAAGTTTTTCTCAAGACACTGGTCACCATGAGGGTGGCCAACTTCAATTTCAAGGTTACCAGGAAGCCCAAACATCCAAATAGGCATTATCTGACCTGTAATAGACACACTTTGGTTTCTTTTTTAAAAGTGCGCGTGTGACTCCTCCCCTTTCACCATGTTCGTTCTGGGGCTGAACTTTGTCATCAGAATAGGCTGCGAGTGGCTTTAGCCACTGAGCCGTCTTGTTGTCCTTGTCCTAGACATATACTTTTCAGGCCCAAATTAGACACATGCTCATAAAATAGGCCAAAAAATAAAAAAAAAGCCAGCCCTTCCAAAATGCAATCTATACATCAGAATACAATTCTCTGGGCCTTGGTATTTTTTTCCCCAGGGTAAAGTATTTCTGTGAGACAGCATGCCAAAACTTACCTTCTTTGTTTTAGCCACAAAACTTTTAAATGACCATATTTAAATATCTTCTTTAATATTTAAATGAGGGGTCCACTTTAGCACAAAATGATAAAATGAGAAACTGTCTTTTGTTTTGGGGCTGGGAATGTGGCTCAGTCAGTAAAGAATTTGCCATGCAAATCAGAGAAACTGAGTCCAAACCCCAGTGCCTATGTTAAAAAAAAAAAAAAAAGAACTGAAGTTTTAATTTTATTCTTATTTTACGTTCGCTGGTGTTTTGCCGGCATGTATGTCTGTGTGGAGGTGTCAGAAACCCTGGAACCGGAGTTACAGACAGTTGTGGGCTGCCATGTGGGTGTTGAAAATTGAACCTGGGAAGAGCAGCCACTGCTCCTAACCATTGAGCTATCTCTTCAGCCACTGAAAACCATTTCTTGATTATTTATGTATGTGTCCGGACACTTGAGGAAGTCGTAAGTATCCCTTGGCGCTGGAGTTACAGGCAGCTGTGAGCTGCCTGATGTGGGTGCGGGGAATGAAACTCACATCCTCTACAAGAACGACACATTACCAGCTGGTAACAGCCATCTCTCCTGATCTTAAATTTAAAATTTTATAAGCCAGGTATGGTAGGCTCCACTTGTAATACCAGCCGATGGGGTAGAGGCGGGAAGACCCCTGGGGCTTGCTGGCCAGCCATTAGGCAGTCATTTCCAGGCCCCAGTGAGAGACACTGTCTCAAAAAATAAGCTGGACAGTTACTGGAGAATGACGCTAGAAGCTGATTTCTGGTCTCCATGTATGCACGTATACCTACTCTCACACACAAAGTGTTCTTACACGAGAGTTCAATGGCCTCCTGACAGAATCACACCAAACAGTGGACCTGATGGCAGAAGTGATACTCCCTAACCTAACAAAATCACGTGCCGGTGGGCTCCTGTCAAGTGAAAAGCTTCTGAAGTACAAAACTGATCTAAGAGCAAAAGCTCAGACATAACTTACTATAAGTGTGGCAGAGCATGCGTGGAATCCTAGCACTCAGGATGCTGGAGAAGGAAGACTGCCATGAGTTCAAAACCAGGGGAGATGGGGCAAGCCTATGTTCCACAGAAAGACTATCTCAAAAAAATTTTTTTTTGTTTTAAATTTTACAGCAGAGACATCCTAACTTATGTGTCTCTCATGCAAAACTGTTATTAAAATCATATGACTAAAGTCACAAGATGGCTGTCGCTAAAGTGCTTACCACGTAAGTATGAGGACCTACCTTCAAACCCCAACATATACATAAAGCTAAGAAAGGCAACATGTGCCTATAACCCCCAATTCTGAGGAGACAGAGACAAGAGAAGTCTAGGGCTTACTGGAAGTCAGTTTACAACAATCAGTGAGCTCTAGGTTCAGTGAGAGGCCCTGTCCGCCAAAGTAAGGTAGACAGTCATTGAGGAAGACACTCAGCATCAACTGGTCTATACCGTGCACGAACACACAGACACACACATACATAATACCGTGCACGAACACACAGACACACACATACATAAGGACATATAGACAAAAATAGTGACATGAGTGTACCTCAGTGGTACAGTACTTGCCACATATTTAATATGACCCTACATTCAATCATCAACACCACCCAATTCCACCACCGAAAAAAGAAAGCCACAAATTCTTCTCAAACAAAATTAATTTTGAGTCAGTTTTATTTAAAACTATGTATATAAACGGGCCAAACAACACTCAAACAAGATATCTGCAACTTTTTTAAATACTGTAGTCCAAAAAGACTAATACTGACAGCTGATTCAGCTCACAACAGTGTCCCTTTCCAAGCAGCAGAGCTGTTTCTAGAAACATTTTACAGACACCTCTAATGGGCAAGATTCTTAGAGCCGCAGGCCACAACCCTGTGCTCAAGGAGTTTAAAGTATAGCCAGACAGGAAGGAGCGAGAGCACACAAAAGGAGCTGGCTTGAAGTCTACACTTCTGGTTAAACAAAAGCAGTTGCTGGCCTAGGTCATCACGTGCCTAAACAAGTAAGCCATATCTTAGCAACCATATACCATGTGTGGCATATCAACAGGAAAGCTTTTATTTTGCTGTGTGTCTATGTCCGAGGCTGACGACTAACTGATTTAGGGTTGGAGATAGCACTCTGGGGTAGATCCCCAAGCTAAAAAATACTGGGGTTGGGGGGCTAATCACTCATTTTTGTTTCAATTAATGTTTCCCATCAATTTTAATGATTAAAATATACCTCTGAGCTGCCTGTGACATGCTGCTCTACTAAATGGAAGGATGGCTTATTCATATCCTAGAGCTTCTCTAGTTTCACGAGAACTAGCATCAGGCTCAGTAGTTTTTACTGCTGAACCGATGTACAAACTCAGACATTGTGTAGACAGTTCCCCATCCTACTTCAGGGTCCATGCTGATGAAGTCGTTCAGGTTCATTTTAGAGTCTAGAAAAGAACGGGAAAGAAATGTCTGCTGAAACAAATTTCAAGTTAGCAGCAACAGAAGAATCCAGAAATCTAAGAGGTGAGGAACCCATTCAAATGAACAAGAGTTCAAAATCATTCTGCTATGTTCTTGCCTCAAACACATAGCCTTCTCTTCAAGACACAGCATCACATCAGCCTACTGAGGGATGTTCTAGTGAGTAATGGCCAGAAGTCTTTACAATGTAAAGGCTGTACAAGAAGAAAGAAATGAAACTGTCACAGACTCGGGGAAATGAAAGACATGACAGCTAGGAATGGTGATGCACACCTGTAATCCCAGCACTCAGGGAGGCAGAGGCAGGCAGATCTCTGTGAGTTCACGGCCAACCTGGTCTACAAATGGAGGCCAGAAGAGCCAAAACTATACAAAGAAACCCTGTCTCAAAAAAACAAAAAACAGCAAAGACATGACAACTAAATGTCACACCCCTGAACTAGATTCTGTACCATAAATAGGAAATGAATGAGAAGCCTGAAAAACTTAATGGTTTTATCATTAATATTTTTATATAACATAGCAGTATTTTTATATCACTCTCTTCTTCCTCTTTTCGTGATTATGCTGTGGTTCACACCAAGGAAGTGGCATGATGGTTCAGCAGTTAAGAATACTGGCTGCTCTTCCAGAAGACCTCAATTCCCATTGTAGCTCACAACCATCTGTAATTCCAGATCCAGGAGCTCTGATGCTCACTTCTTACTGGGCACTGGACACACATAGTATACCTACATAATGCAGACAAAACTCCCATATGCATTAAAAAATGAAAATAAATACATATATTTTTTAAAAAGGGAATCTGAGGGAAGATAATATAGGAACTCCATCCTAGTTAGCAAATTTTCTAAAAGCCTAAAGTTATTTTAAAATGAAAGGTTGTATAAAGGGTGCATGCATAATTAAACTCAGTGCTTAATGGGCAACTAATAGAAATTCAGGGGGACAACAAGGACAGTTAGCAAAATGCAAGTTGTCATTCCTATGTCCAGTGACTTTAATTAATAAGTGGCAAGGAAAGAGCTGGACAAGTGATATGTATATTAAAAAATATTCTTGCAGTAGAGCAGGAGAGATGGCTCAGCGGCTAAGAGCACTGGCTGCCATTGTAGGGCAACCAGGTTCAGTTCCCAGCTCTCACATGCAGTTCACAACCGTCTTTAACTCCAGTTCCAGGGGGATTTAATTCCCTCTCCTGGACTCTGAGGATACATACATGCAAGCAAGCACTCATGCATAAAACAAAAACAATTTTTTTCTTTATTTTTTAAAGAGCTAGGCATGGTAGCACACTAGAAAGAGGAAGGCAGATATCTATGAGTTTAAGACTAGTCTCGTCTACAAGGTAAATTCCAGGCCACCCAGGAATACATAGTGAGATCCTTTCTAATGAGTCCATTTTTTTATTTTGTTTTGTTTTGCTTTGTCTGAGACAGGGTTTCTCTGTGTAGCTCTGGCTATCCTAGAACTCACTCTGTAGACCAGGCTGGCCTCAAACTCAAAGATCTGCCTGCCTCTGCCTCCCAAGTGCTAGGATTAAAGGCATGTGCCACCACCATCCCTGAGATCCTGTCTGAAATAACTAAATAAAAAGGAGGTGCTAGGGGGACCGGAGAGATGGCTCAGAGGTTAAGAGTACTGTCTGCTCTTCTAGAGGTCCTGAGTTCAAGTCCCACCAACCACATGGTGGCTCACAACCCTGTATAGATATGCAGGGATCTGATGCCTCTTCTAAATAAATAAATAGGTAAGATAGATATACAAACAAATCTTTAAAAACACATACACACACACACACACAAAAGGGAGCCATTATAAGTACTTGTTCTTGCAGAAGACCCAGGTTTGAGTCCCAGCACCCAGATAGTGGCTCACAACTCCAGTTTCCAATGCCATCATTTGATCTCCTCAGGCACCATGTGGTGCACAGACATACATACAAGCAAGATGTGTATATATATATATATATATGTATATATATATATATACATATATATATATACATATATATATATATATGTTAAATAAACCTAAAATACATATATATTAAACCTAAAAATAAAATTTTAAAAATAAAGGGAAAACAGTATAATTATATTTTAGAATAAATAAAAATTTTAAAAGTATTTTTAAAATGTTTTTATTTATTCTTTGAAAGTTTCCTATGTGGTATTTTCACCATATTCATTCTCTTCAACTCCCTCCAAATTCTTGTTTTTCAAGACAGTGTTCTCTGTGTAACCCTCTCCGTCCTGGAACTTGCTTTGTAGACCAGGCTGACCTTGAACTCAGAGAGAGCCACCTGCCTCTACCTCAAGAGTGCTAGGATTAGAGATGTGCGCCACTGCACCCAGACCAAAAAGTATTCTTAATAGACATTGCAGGGCTGTTTGTATGGGGGGGGGGGGGGGAAATCATACAAATTCACACACCAGAAACCAGAGGTCAACATCAGGTGTCTTACTTGGTGGCTCTCCACCTTATTTTTTTTTTTTAAGATTTATTTATTATTTATACAACATTCTGCCTGCACACCAGATCTTACTAGAGATGGTTATAAGCCGGAACTGAACTCAGGACCTTCGGAAGAGCAGTCAGTGCTCTTAACCGCTGAGCCATCTCTCCAGCCCCTCCACCTTATTTTTTAAGAAAAGGTTTCTCATTGAACCTGGACTTCAGTGGCCCAACCAGGCTGGCCGGCTCCAGGGATCCACCCCTGAAGTGCTAGGATAAAAAAATGCACACCACAGCTGGCTTCTAGTGGGTGCTGAAGATCCAAACTCAGCCAGGTGGTGGCGGCCCATGACTCTGATCCCAGCGCTTAGGAGGCAGAAGCAGGGGGATATCTGCACTCCAGGTCAGCCTGGTCTGTAGAGATGGAGTTCCAAGACAGCTGGAACTACAAACTCTGTCTTGGGGGGAGAAGATCCAAACTCAGGCCCCCATGTTTGTTTGGCAGGCACTTTACTAACCAAACCATCTTCCCAGCTCACATTATAAATTTCCTTTATTGTACAGAAGCTAACTAAAGCCGAGCTAAAAATGGGTGATGGCACCTAATGAGCTGCCATCAAAGCCAAAGGACTGACCCAAAAAGCACCAGGTCCTGATAAGGTCATGCATGCAAATTACCTACCATGTACTAGGCTGTAAGAATCCATATCTACACAGTCCCTGCCGAAAGCACTCAGTGCCTAGGCTAGCCCCTGCATAGCCAGTCATGTGAGACGTCGAGGTAAGCCTTCTCTAACACAGCTTTCCTGGTTCTAATGTAAAACTAGGAATGTAGATGAGCTATGAGTAAGCAATCACTAGTTTTGTTGTTGCTGCTGTCATTTCTTTCATTTCAAAGCCTCACCCAGAGACTAACTCAGTCGGAACCCTTGTTAAGGGTTCATCCCCCTCAAATGTGCTAGATATTCTTTGCTTTCTTCTGAGCTAGTGACACACCTGCCCTGTTTCTGCAGAATCCTGCACAACCTACAGAGGGCATTAGCCATGTGATGGTGTGACCTCACCCCTAACTGGAATTTTGTGAATGGCTTACAATCATAGACAATGTTCCAAAAGCATATGAATGCCGAGCAATGGTTAAAGGTGAACAGCCTGCTATATTCTTTACTCTCAAGGCACTCTCAGCTTGACTGCTGCCTAGGAGGTGAGTGGTGTGGTACAACCCTCTTAAGGCAGCCTTTATTACAAGGTCACTAAAATGACACTTCACAAATCGGAAGGACACACAGGGGTTTCTTTTCCCAGAGCAGGAAGCCCCACCATGGCGATGTGCTCCTGATACTGCTGTTATGTGACATAGGTTTGAAGCCAGAATCCCTGCAAATGAATCCCGAGCAGTTTGCTACTGTTGTGGCTTCTGTTCCCCAGCACTTATTCTCACTGAGTGCTTTTGCCTTCCAGGCCTGTTCTCTGTGCCTCAATTCTGAATCTAGGAAGCAGAGAGCTGGTACTTTCACTTATCCTCACAACTCAGGGAGCATTCCAAAAACTGACTAAGGGAAGCCAGGCGGTGGTGGCGCACGCCTTTAGTCCCAGCAATCGGGAGACAAAGGCAGGTAGGTCTCTGGGAATTTGAGGCGAGCCTGATCTACAGAGTGAGTCTAGGAGGCTACACAGAGAAACCCTATCCTAAAAACACCAAAAACAAAACAAACGGAAGACATCCATGGCTCACCTCCAGTTTCAATGCAGGGGTACTCCGGAGGAGGCTCTCTCCAGTTCCCACTGGAGTCTTTCATGTGAGACCGGTCAGAGGCAAAGTTCTTCAAGTAGCAATCAGCACGAACCACTCTAAATTTCCTGCAGGTAAATCAACATAACTTCTATCAGGGAGGCATCACAGCCGGCACTCTAACTCACGTCTATGATGCACAGAAGACTACTCGTGAGCTTTTACACTGATACTAATGTGTACGTGTGTATGTGGCTGAAAACCTATGAAACGAGCTGAAGGAAATGATTGAAAAACACAAAGCTGTGAAAGCACAGGGAGTAAATCTACCCAGCAGCTACTTTTATTTAATCAATTGTACATCAGGGGCAACGGGTAGATATTTTATTGTGGCGTTGGGACTTTCTTGATTTTGACAGCATTAGCCATGCTCTAGCCATACTCCAGCAAACAAGAGAAAAATGCTCAATACATCTGAAAGATAATGTTGAGAATCTCACCACACTCACTTTTTAACAAACTTATTTGAGTGTGAGTGTATGCTGGTGTGTGTGTGTGTGTGTTGTGTGTGTGTGCGTGTGTGTGGTCGGAGGTAATTCTCTCTTTCGGAATTCAGGTCCTCAGGCTTGGCTGGCCCTCGTGAAGCTAATGTTTATAATGCCACCAACCTTTTGTATGATGAGGAGCCTTTAAAGCCTTAAGGTGCTCTTAAGGTCTTATAGAAAAAGCACACCAATAGTGCAGAAGTGAGAGGATACAGACAAAACAGCAAGAAGAGAAAAGAGGAGAGAACAAAGGAAAAGACTGAGCAAAGGAAAGGGAGAGGAAAAGGGGGGTAGAGAAGATTTCTTCCTAATCACCAATCCTTACTTCAGAAAATCAGTAACCGGGTACTGAATTTCCTCACCTCCTAAACTGTGGATGAATGTCATCATCAGACTTAAGGGCATCTTCTACGTAAATGTCGAAAGGGCAGGGAAATGGCAAGAGAGCATCAAGATCATAAATGAAGCTCTGTCCTTCACTTGACACATGAAGCAGAACGACATGATAGTCCTAGGAATAATAATCACTGAGGTTAACCCAGCTGGTGTGGGGCGTCAGTTCCAACAGTACAGGACCAGTACACAAGCAAAGGCGATATCAGGCTCATACCACCCTCCCTGTAACGCAAAACAAAATGATAATAAGACAAACCCTGCAACACTGAAGACTGGAAAACGGCTGAACACTGACAGTGTTTGAACCACTGTCAGGTGATATCCCATTTTCTGTAGCTGAACAGAATAGCTGATTGCAGGACCCAGGTGTACTTTGTATTACATTTTAAAGTTTGATCATGTAAAGGCACACAGAAGCATATACTCATTCATACACACAGCAGCAGAAGTCTACAAAGCTATCTCTGACAGTCTGGACCTTCGATGTGCCCCAAAACCAATGTGTTAAAGGCTTAATTATCAGCATGGCACTAGGAACGTAATGGATGCTTCAAGATGGGACGCCAGAACGTATGGTGATGCGCACTTTAATCCCGGCACAGATGGGTTTCTGTGAATCCAAGGCCAGACTGATGTACATGCAGAGTTTCAGGCCAGCCAGAACTACATACTGAGATCTTAAAAACAAATACAGTGAAGTCTAATCAGAAGTTTTCTGGTCACTGGGGGTTTATCCTTGAAGGAGATACTGGGAGCCCAGTCCCTTCCTCCTCTCTCCTTGGCTGTGAGACAAACAGCTTCGTCCCACCATGTGCTCCTGCCTCACTACAGGCACAAATGCAGAGCCAAGCGATCATGGATGAAACCAGAAACTGAACACAGAGTAAACCTTCCCTCTACGGTGATTCATTTCGTGTTTAGCTACAGTGGGAGACCCTCCAAACTACTAACATTGGGGTCTTCCTGAGGTTATTCCAAAGAAGGACACTAATTTCCAATTTTTTTTTCTAATAAAAAAAATTAAACTAAAAAAGAAAAAAGCAAAAGCAAAACAGCCAATAAGGGAGAAGGAGAAAGGCAGCCCTGCGTTGTTACAGAATGGACCTGTCACTCTCACTCCCAGACGCCGCTCCGCCAGCACCAGCTGATGGCCAGGAGAATGCAGGATTCTCAAAGGACATATAACACAGGCTGGTTCTTCAAACACAGGAGAAAGCGCTCTTGTGGAGAAAATGCACCAAAATAACCGTTCGGTCTAAAATCACGCTAACAGCATCTGACTTTCTTACAGCACATCACCATTTACCCAGCATGCTAATCGTTTTCCCTATGAGATGGGAAAGATCATCAACACAACAAACACTGTCTACTGAATGCTCCCTTCAGCTCCAGTTCCAACTACAGAAAGCAGAAATGCAATCTATTAAGTGCATTCCGTCCCTCCAGATGAGCTAAAGGCTGCTGCCCCATCACAGCGCTACTCCATCCCTGGCCTGAGGATCTTTAAGTTCCCCTCCACCACAACCCTGTTTTTCAATTGCTAGTCACATTTACCTAGGATTTACCTAGGATTTTAGTTAAAATTACTAAACCTTGAGCCAAGGATGACTTATCAGGAAAAGAAACTAGGCACAAAAGCCTGACAACTCAACTTCAACTCCCAGAACCAGCTTAAGACAGCCTATAGATGTAGTGTTGAACATCTGTAATTCCAGGACTCCTACAGTGAGATGGAAGGTACAAACAGGCATGAAAGCTCACAGGCCAGGGACCCTGGGGTTTGTACCACAACAGCAGAAACAAAAGACAGACAAACACAGACACAAACACACACACACACACACACACACACACACACACACACACAAATCTTTATTTTTCTCTTTGGAAAAAAAGCAGAAACAAAAACAAAAAGACTCTTCCTCAACAAAGCAGATGTGTTCTCACCTCTGCATGCACCTGCTGCACATGCACACACACATGCAAAAACAAATAATAAATTAAATCTTTAGAAAAGAGAGCACTGGGCTTCCCCAGTACAGTACTAGTTCCGTACTGGTCAACATCTCTCAGCTCTAGCACCACCACATGCCTGACAGAAACAACTTAAGTGAGGAAATGTTTATTTCGGCTCATGGTTTCTGAGACTACAGTCTACCAACCCTATGTAGAAGGCATAAGGATGGGAGCAAGCGTTTATGGCAGCAAAGGATTATGAGGCAATTGTTCCTCACATGAAAACAGGCCAGGAGGCAGAGAACAAGAGATTGCAGGCCATAACTAGAAGTAGGTACAACCTTCAAGGCCCATTCCCAGGGACATACTTCTACTAGCCGGGCCTTGGGTCTCAAAAAAAAGTTTCACAAACTCACAAAACAGCATCACCAACTAGGGACCAGGAATTCAAACATTGAAGCCTGTAGGGGACATTTCATACACAAACCATTACAGGACCTAAAACAAAAAGTTAGGAAAATATACGTCCACAGTGCTTCTACCACAGACAGAATAACATCCATTCTCAAAAGACCCTTTTATTAGTAACTGTCATAGTTTTTCTATCGCATCCCTTCAATCTGCTTTACCATACTGGTCACTCAGAGACCACGAGGAACAGTTGATCAGAGGCTCTTAAATGGCCATCTTACCCAGATTACAGGTCCATTCCCAGGTCTTGCCTGTTGTTTCCAAATAGGTACCTACAAAATATAGGACATCCATGAGTTTCATTCAAATCCTTCTAGATTCTCTAGCCCAGAACATTGCTGAGTAATAAACTATCCCTAAGTGGGCTGGAAAGATGGCTCAGCGGCTTATAGTATTTGTTGCTATTGCAGAGGACCCAGGATTTGTTCCCAGCATCCACATGGCAGCTAACAAACATCTGAAACGCCAATTGGAAGATATCTAATCCCTTCTTCTAGTCTCTGTGCACAGACGTATAGGTAAGTAAAACACCATACACATTAACACCGACCCCCCCCCCACATACACCAAACTCAGCCAAGCTGATTTTTAATCCCAAACTCAAAAGCAGAGGTAAGTGGTTTTCTGTGAATCTGAAGCCAGCCTGGTCTAACAGTGAGTTCCAGTTCCAGGCCTACCAGGGCTACATAGTGAGACCCTATCTCAAATAATAATAATAATAATAAATTAACTAAATTAAATTTAAACATCAAAAGCATTTATGTTTCGAGAATCAACATCAACGTGAAGGAAAGAAGCCCAAATCCTCCTAAGTTTAAGTATCCTTCACGGTGAGAGTAGAGCAGTGTTGTTCGGGGTGCAGGACCTGGATCAGGAGTCAGAAGGGCAGGCAGAGTCAAGTCCTGCCTTCTCACTCAGTTATCCCTGGGACCTCTCTGCATCGTTCCCTCTTCACCTACTGAGGGGAGAATGAAGGTCACAGCAGCAGTGCCTGCCTGTAATCCCAGCCTCAGCTACATAAGAAGTGTAAGGCTAAAGGGCTCAGGTAACATGAGACCTGCCTCCGAAACAGAAGCGTAGTCAACAAAATAAAATGGAGAAAGTTGGCCGAAGCTTGCCAATATGTCAAAGAACTTCTATTACCCCCAAATGAGACAACGCCTGCCAAAGCCCTTTAAAACACAAAGGGCTACTTCTAATGCTTCATACTTCAGAGAAAAATCTGTACTTCAAGTCTGAGTTATATGGCTCTAGTTATACAATTAAAAAAGCTATAAACCATAGATGGACCGTGCCTATAATACCAGTACTCAGAAGGTCACCACAGTTTGTGGGCAGTCTGCTGTGCACAGTCAGTCCCAGGTCAGCCAAGGTCTGCACTATAAGACATTATCTCTAAAAGAAAGGAAGGGGCACGCCATCACAAAGTTTGCTACCTACAAGTAAGGGACTAAATTCTTCTGCACCAAATCTCATGTTTGAAAGGCTGCTATTACAAAGCAAATTTTAGAATAGCATAGCATCCCTACTGCACCCAGCTTCTGAGGTCACCCTAAATCTCATTTTCATTCTCTCATCACTTACCAACTTACCATCTTCTTCTCATTTGATATGAAGACAGCATAACATTCTTCCAAGGGATACTGATTGTGGGTTTTGATGTATTCACAGAGCTTCCAAATGTTTTCTTCACTGAAATAAAACAATTGTTTAACCAACCTAATTACAAGTGAGCACACTATGTCTTTCAAATTTAAACAAAAGATTGATAAGGATGTAATTGGGGAGGACCTTAGCCACCTCATTTGACAGTTGGTTAACAAGCGGCTTCAGCGTGGTCAGCAAGCTGGCAGTCAACCTGTTCTGTGTGTGTTGGGGGTGGGGGTGCTGCAGGACAGCTTCCCTAGCACTGAGGACTGACTGTGGCCAGTAAAACACTGTTAGGATTGCAGAAGCTGAGACAGCGCTGGAAGCCCAATTTAATCACTTGACAAGGAAAGAAGCTTTGCACTTCCTGGCTTCTCTAAGCACCTGCTTTTCTCCTGTGTAAAATTTGTTCTCACACCACACTGCAGCCCTCCATAAATCCCAGTTAACACTCGTTCCCCATTTGTCTGAGAGGCATGACAGGGTTTTTTCATCAGATTTGAGTTAGAATTTAGTCTCTTACTTGTAGGTGATGAACTGTGTGCTGGCATGCTTTTGCAGATTGTGTTTCTTTCCTTCCTTTCTTTTTGAGACAATGTCTTATGGTGCAGACCTTGGCTGACCTGGAACTCACTGTGTAGACCAGATAAGCTACAAACTTGTGGTGACCATCTGATAGCTGGGATTATAGTCATGCTCCATGTAGGCTTACAGCCTTTTTAATTGTATAATCAGAGCCACCCATCCTTCCATCCATAACACACACGTACATACATACATAATAGTATTATGCTTCTAAGCAATCAACATCAATGTGACGGAATAAATCCTAAATCATCCTAAATCCTCCCTGATGACAGTTCACAAGAACTTCAGATACCGCACAGTGTCTTCCAGAGAGCAGAGGGGCCTGGATTAAGAATCAGAAGGCCGGGCAGGGTCCAGTCCTGCCTTCTCACTCAGCTATTCATGACACCTCTCTGCACATCTTCTCTTCTTCACCTATTAAGTGAAGAAAGTTTGCAGGTCATGGTGAGAAGCACTGGCTAGAAGCAACAGAAAGAGTTTTATGACATGTCCAGGAATTCTAGAGGGAGGTCCTGGGTAGGGTACCCCAAAAATCCCTTCAGGAAAAATATATCTTTTAGAAAAATCTGTCTCGCCTGGCACCTTTAATACCAGTACTCAGGAGGCAGATCTCTGTAAGTTCAAAGCCAGACTAGGCCACACAGCGAGGCCCTAGAGATGGCTCAGTGGTTCAGAGTACCTACCGCTCTTCCAGAGGACCTAGTTTGAGTCTCAGCACCACACTGCAGTTCACAACTGCCTGTAACTCCAGCTTCAGGGAGATCTGACACACTCACATGTACATACTCATACACACACACATATATACATAACATTAAAAGTAAATCTAAAACATTTGAATTTAAAGAACAAATAAAGAAATCAGTTTAAAAGTTCTCTTCGAGCTTTTCTTTTCGGTGTTGGCAGAGCCATAGCTAACGGAAACAGTGAAGGCCGCAAAGCCAGCACAGCTGCCTGACAAAGATCCAGCACGGCTGAGCCTGATGATGCAATCGCCCTTATGCCAGCCTTCACTTTCGGTCTCGACCTCCACATGTTGCACGTTTAGGGGTCTTTTGATATTTGTACTACTAGAAATACTGGATTTAGGGCAACTTTTATGAATCTTTTATGCCGTCTCCCAAGAGTACTGCTTCTAAGCTTCCCCAAGAAGGTCCTGAGCATACTACCCTCTCCTGGTTTTATCTAGCCTACATGAAGGCCTCCCTTGCACCCTGGGGATTGTGACTCAAATAAAGAGGCCAAAGACCTCTTTAGGAGGCTGTGGCTCCAAGACAGTCTTGGAGCATCTGCCCCTGCACTTACTCAGGAACAAGATAATCAGAACAAAGTAAACTTTAAAAGGTAAACAAGATTCGGTGGGCCGGGGCCCGCGGAATGATGACTCTGAGGTTAAGAGCACTGGCTGCTCTTCCAAAGGTCCTAAGTTCAATTCCCAGCAACCACATGACGGCTTACAACCATCTATAATGAGATCTGGT
>CM053752.1:40068353-40171330 GCA_028658305.1 Pachyuromys duprasi
GAATAGTATTCCATTGTGTAAAAGTACCACAATTTCTGTATCCATTCCTCAACTGAGGGGCATCTGGGTTGTTTCCAGGTTCTGGCTATTACAAATAAGGCAGCTACGAACATAGTTGAGCAAATGTCCCTGTTGTGTACTTGGACATCTTTTGGATATATGCCTAGGAGTGGTATAGCTGGATCTTGAGGAATCACTATTCTTGTCTCAGAAAACGCCAAATTGATTTCCAGAGTGGTTGTACCAGCTTGCATTCCCACCAGCAATGGAGGAGGGTTCCTCTTTCTCCACATCCTCTCCAGCATGTGTTGTCACTTGAGTTTTTGATCTTAGCAAAAACTTATACCTTCTGGCAGGTATAAGGTGAAATCTCAGGGTCGTTTTGCTTTGCATCTCCCTGATGGCTAAAGATGTTGAGCATTTCTTTAAGTGTTTTTCTGCTATTCTACAGTCCTCTACAGAGAGTTCTCTGTTTAGCTCCATAGCCCATTTTTTAATTGGATTACTTGGTTTGTTGGTTTTTAACTTCTTGAGTTCTTTATATATACTGGATATTAGCCCTCTGTCAGAAGTAGGATTGGTAATGATCCTTTCCCAGTCTGTAGGCTGTCGTTTGGTTTTGATGACAGTATATTTTGCTTTACAGAAGCTTTTCAGTTTCATGAGGTCCCATTTATTGATTGTTGATCTCAGAGCCTGTGCTTTTAACCAAGTGTGGTGCCGGGCGCCTATAATCCCTGAACACAGGAGACTGAGACAGTAGGACTGCTTTGAGTGCAAGGCGACCCTGGACCAGACCAAGCAGGGCTGCAAAAGACTTTTTCTTAAAAAAAAAAAAAAAAAAGAAGGAAGGAAAAGAAAGAAGAAAAAAGAAAAATCATTTAAAGAGTTGGGATAGCATCTTGTGTTAATCATATTTATTTGCAGAAGGAAAGACAACAATTTGTTAGAACAGTCTTTATTCATAGCGAGTGAAGGACATAAAGAATTATCTCTTTAGACTTCCTAGTTTCCTGTGTTTGCAGTAAACATATGTAAGTGCTCAGAGAACTTCCCTACAAAAACTAAAGTCCTTAAGATTGATTATGGGCCACCCACAGACTCTCAGCCTCATGAGGCCCAGACTCCATAAAGTGCTGTACTCGTGGTATATTGGTGAACTTAGCTGCTTTCCAAAACCCATAAATCCTAAAAAACTAAATGTGGTTTTGTCTGTTACCAATTTATGGCTTCAGCTTAACCATTTGCTTCAATGGAGGCTCTGTGTGTGTGGGGGGGGGAGTAATTAAACCTCTCTTGATGAGTATAAAGTGAGCATGAAGCTTTCTCAGTAGAAGGATGGAGAGATACAGCAAGGCAAAGCGGGCTGATCCCTGCAGTTTCCAGAGGGAACCAGAGCTAGTAGTGTGATCATCTTAACCTCCAGTGGACTCAGCTCTGGACATAGACCCAGAATTTGATGCCTCTGTGACCTTGAAGGCTTAGCTTTTCTTCAACCCTCTGGACACAGAAGCCAGAGCTTGGGAAAGCCTGCTTACAGTTGTAGGTGAACAGCAGGGTCACACAGTGGCCTTCTAATCTCTCCTCTCTCACTAGCCATCTTGGCCCAGGTGCTGTGGGAATCAGCCCTGTTGCTTCTCAGACTCTCCCTCTGTAGCACATAACACCCAACCCCACCCACCTGCCCCACACACCCTGTTCCAGGGGTTGCCGGTCTGCCCAGTGACTACACATCATCCTACACATGCTACACCAGCAAACTGATCTGCCTTCTCAGAGCTGACCCAAACCTTCCTCAACGAACAGGAACCAGTCTCAAATTTGTACTTAATTTGGTACTCCACCCCAGCCTTAGCAGCATATAGATTAGGTCTCTATTTTGTAGTTGCTTTCTATTCCACTGCTGCCAACCTGTGATTGTCTCCTGATTATTTTATGGTATGTGTGCAAAGGTGGTGGTGAGACATGGTCTCATGTAGCCCACAATGGCCTTGAACATACTGTGTAGTCAAGGATGGCCTTGATTTATCCCTCTTGCTCGAACTCCTGAGTGTTAGAATTAAAGGCACATATCACCATGCCTAGACTTTGAACCAGTTAATAGATATGTGCCCTTGAGCAAATAACTTCCCCACCCTACTCCCTGGGCCTCAGTTTTCACATCTGTAAAACAAAGTTACCAATGCTATTATCTAAATAGGTTTGCTACAAGGAGTGAGTTTGTGTATATAAAGCACTTAGTAGTTGCTGGGGCATCATCCTGTAAGTCACAGTTATTTGAAGTATAGTCCCTAAGGCAGAGATTTCAGGAGTCATCTGTGTCCTTCCTGATGAAGCCATTTCAAAGGGATGACTCAGCAGGGTGTTTGGTAGCATAGGCCTTTAATCACAGTACTCAGGGAGGCAGAGGTTGACTGATTGCCCTGAGTTCAAGACTAGCCTGGTTTACAGCCTGAGTTCCAGGACAGCCAAAGCTATACAGAGAAACCCTCTCTCAAAAAAAACCAAAAAAAATAAAAAATTTTAACAAAGAGAGATCAAAGGAATGACTCTTCCTTTGAGAGCCATTGAGACTTCTGAATTGAAAGAGGTACTTACTGACAGTTCTAAAATCTTTTTAGTAAATGTTCTGGTGGGGGAAGGTCAGGGCCTATCATGAAATGTTGGCAAGAACAAATAGTAAAATTTCCTGGCAGCGTTTAGTTTCCCAAGCAGTCATTTTAATGGGGGTAGCAGAAGGGAGGGGAAGGCATCCTACTGACACAGCTGTTAGAAACTACGTTAATGTTTTGTCAAGTCTCTTAAACTATGTTAGTATCATATGACTCAGTACCCTATACAACAAACAACCGAGAATCACTTTGAAATTATGATCATAATTCTCATATCTCTGCCAAAGGCTAAGTATCATGACTGGCATTAATCTCTTTTTATTAGGATGCAGGTGGATAGAGATGTAGCTCAGTTGCTGGAATGTTTGCCTATAATGCATGAAACCCTTGATTTAATCCTCAGCACCATATAAAATGAGTGTGATGATACAGATGTGTAATCTGTGTGTATGTGTGTTGTGTGTGTGTGCTTTGGAGTTTTGTTTTGTTTTGAGACAAGGTTTCTCTGTGTAGCTCTGGCTCTTCTGGAGCTCACTCTGTAGACCAGGCCGGCCTTGAACTCACAGAGATCCACCTGCCTCTGCCTCCTGAGTTCTGGAATTAAACGCATGCACCACCAGGGCCAACTACAGAAACTGTTCGTTAAGAGAGAGAGTATCTGTAATCAAAATAAGCCAGAGCTGGAAAGGTTAGAAGCTCAATGACATCTGTTTCTATCAAACTTGTTTTGTCACTTGTTTTGTAAGGCCTTTAAAAAATGCCAAATGGGCTCTGTGTCAATTGGGAATGAGAGAGATTCGCCTGCTACCTGGACAGCCACCCTGTGCTACTCCATGCTGATCTTCACAGCTTTGTTTGGGGCAGAGGTTGTCAGCTGCCACACAGGGCCGCATCAGCCTCTGACTGACCAGAAAGTCTGGCAGAATTTTTCTGTGGAGGAGATATTTTGGGGACTGAACTACCTTTGTGAGGCAGAGTAGGGCAGTCAACCAAACAGTTCCCACAGTTTGGACAGGGCCCTGGTGTGTGTGTGTGAGGCATGGGAGGGAGAGAAATTAGGATTTTAGCTTTATTCCTGGTAATTTATATGACTCATTCTATCCCAACAGCTATTGCCAGTTCTTTTAGCTCTCTTTAAGGGCCGTTAAATTTTCTTTCTTTTCCGGTAGTTAATTTATTTTCATTGACTCATCAATATAAAAACCTCTTCAGTCTCAAAGTCAAACCTATCAAAGGCAAAGTGCTTTTTTTTTTTCGTTTGAAGCCTTGCTGGAGGGAAAACAGCCGGCAGGTGGCCAAAGGGGCCTTCCGCATTCACGCGCCAAAATTCCAAACAAGACGCAGCACCGCTCCCTCCGTGTCCTTCCACTGTAGGCGGAGAGCCGGAACTACAAAAAGGAGAAAGAAGTCGCAAACTCCTGTTAAGCTCCAGACCCCGTTTGCTCGAGCCCGCGTTCTCCCGGCACGCGCTCCCGCGCTCTTCAGATCTGAGCGGAAAGTCTGGGGTAGGTCGCTCTGGGGGCGGCGGGGAGGGCGGGGCCTGCGGCGGAGGGGCGGGGCCTGCGGCGGAGGGGGCGGGGCCTGCGGCGGACGGATTCCGCGCGCGTACGCTACGGCTGCTGGGCGCGCAGTTTGTGGCGCCAGAATTCAGAGCGCGGGATCGCCTGAGAAGCATCCTCCGGGGCCCAGGACCTCTCTCCCTCCGTCGCCACGGCTTCCTGCTTCTGCAGCGGGACACGATGGTGGTCCTCCGCAGCAGCCTGGAGCTCCACAGTCGCTCCACCACCTCCTCGGCCACCGACTCTCTGGACCTATCCAGCGAGTTCCTCAGCCTGGAGGACGGCGGCCGGACGCGGTCTGGCTTGGCCCGGGCCAAGGAGAAGTCTGCGGTGGCCACAGCGGCGGCGGGCGTGAGTTCCCGGCCCGGGGCGGGACCCGTGGGCCCTGGCTGGAGGCGCGCCTGAGGCGCTCGGTGCAGGGGTGGTGGGTGGAAGGTTCCGCAGGGACGGGGCTGGCTGGGAGCGGGCTGAGCAGTTGGTCGCCACCTCTTTACGCAAGAGGAAACCGAGGCCCAGCGGAGCCGAAGCGCCGCGCAGGGCCGAGCGGAGGTGGTTTGGGCCGTCCCTCCTCCTCCCACCCTCACCTCCCGTTCTCTCCCGGTTCGCGTCAGTCAAGGGGAGTGCGGCCCGGGGTTGCTGGCGCCTTGGACGCATGCACGTCGACGTTTTAGGGGTTGCGGGCACAGACGGCAACTCGGGTTCCATTGACCTCCATTTACGGTCCAGGGAGGTTCCATAATAAGACCTCGGCGGCGTTCAAGTATCAGGTTGCATAACGTTTCGTGTGCATGCACTTCCTTTATGTCTCACGACGAGCCTTAGAGGATCTGTAGTGATGGTATCAGTGTGACAGATGGAAAAATGGACTCCGGGAAGGTAAACAGAAAGTGGTGGAAAGTTCTGAAATTGGAACGTAGATTTTTCTGCCTCCCAGACCTTTCTTTTTTCCGGCACTTCGTGCTGCAATTACAGTATCTGTAAGAGAGGTTTTGCAAAGGATAGAGACCTCGCAGCAAATGCTTCTTGCCCATCTCAAGGACCGCTGCGAATTTTTAAGGACTGGGTCCTTGGGGAAAGCATTTCCCCCACTCAGGCAGTGGTGGAAAGGGAGAGACAAGTCTTTACCAAAAAGCTTGAGGTTAAGGAAGCAACACGACAGTTTACCAAAACCAGTAGTGGTGACCTGGTTGCATTGAGGGTCGGTATGGGAGTAGGAAAAATAGGACCGGAGAGCTGGTCGGGAGCCTGGACGTCAGTGCTGTGTCGGGAGTGACACAGCAGTGTCCACCTAGTTCAGACCTGGTCAGGCTTGGATTAGGGTCACTATAGAAAGTGAGTGTCTTGTAAGCAGTTCTGTGCTTCCGCGGGGAGTGGGATAGAAACTATAGTTTGGGGGTTTTTTGGGTTTTTTGTTTGTTTGTTTGTTTGTTTTGTGTTTTTTTTTTTTTGTAACTCTGAAATTGTTGCCTCTAAATTGAAAATCCTGACCTTTTCAAGATGTGTTTCTCAGTCAGGTACATGAATTGGCAGAGATGTGGGTTGGGTAAACATTTCTTACTTAAAGTTACAAGCCAGTTCTGTTTACGTGCTATTTTATTCTGCTCTCTGTTCTAGCAATTACAACCTTCTAGGACATCTATAATCTCCTGGTTTTTAAAAATTTGTATTTCTGCCTAAATCAGAATATAACTCTACAGGGGCTTATATTTTTTTATTTTCTGTTAGCCCTGTATTCTAGAACAGAACATACTACTTAGTAGGTCCTGCATTTGGTTTTGGTTATCATTATTTGCAAAGAAGTTAGCTAAGCCTGATATGCAGAGAACATGCCATACACACTGTGTTGAGGTTGAACCCTTGAAGTGCATACAACTGCCTGGGATGGAGAGAATAGTCTCCAGGCCAGAGTTTACAGTAAACAGGGTTTTTCTGTAGACCAGGCTGGCCTCCAAATCATATCTGCCTCCTGGGTGCTGGATTAAAGGTGTTCACCACCACAACCTGGTCACAAGCACTATCAATACCAAGAGTGAAATAGCTTTGTATTTGAGAACTTTTCTAATGGGGGGGAGCTTCATATTCAGTCCTAGGTCTTTAAATCAAATGTATGTTTCAAAAATTTAGCTCCCTGCTTACCCTAGTATTTCAATATTTTCTAATTCTCAGTCACATTTTTATCAACAGATGGTAGAGATGGTACTTCCTCAGATGATTAAATTTATTCATTCTAATTGATTAATTTGATTTTTATTGGCTTAATATTGGAGACTGGCCTTTAAATTCTGAAGATGCTAGGCTGGGCACACGCCTGAGTGGTTCAAGCCTGTAATCCCAGCAGAGATTGGTGGATGGATCTCTTGAGTTCAAGGCCAGCCTGCTCTACAAAGCCTCCATGCCCAACCAGGGCTACAGAGAGAAACCCTGTCTTGGAAAAACAAAACAATTCCTGAAGGTGCTGAGAGTGGCCCATAACTATCATTGGTGTTTTGTTGTTGTTTCTGTTTTTTGAAGGCAGTTCTGTAACTATTTTACTTTCAGCTAATTCTTATGTGCATTGACTAGATTTTTTTTTAATCACCCTTTCTGCTATTCAACTGGTAGAAGCCGTCAGAATCTTTTACTTGACTGACAAGCTAAGCTCATCAGTCACTCCTAGTTGACATGATTTTTTAATGTGGTGGTGGGCACTTAAGTATCCAGTGTGGGGCTGGAGAGATGGCTCAGAGGTTAAGAGCACTGGCTGTTCTTCCAGAGGTCCTGAGTTCAATTCCCAGCAACCACATGGTGGCTCACAACCATCTATAATGAGATCTGGAGACCTCTTCTGATGTGAAGGCATACATGCAGATATTGTATACATAATAAATAAATAAATTTTAAAAAAAGTATCCAGTGTGTAGTGCTTATCAGAGGAGTCCTCACCCTCATTACATTTTCTGGACAAATGCTGATACAATATGGAACCTTGGTTTGGTTTTCAAGTCAGGGTTTCTCTGTGTACCCTTGGCTGTCCTAGACTTGACTGGCCTGGTATTGCCTCTGCTTCTAGGAGGGCTGGGATTACAGGATTATCCCACCATACCGAATTCCTTATTTTTAGCCTGTTATCAATGCAAACCTGGAGTCCTGCTCTTCAAGGCAAATTTTTGGATTTCATTGAGTGCCTGAGGGGCACACTTGTTGAAACCCACTCCATGGATATGCTTGTGAAGTTGATGGTATGCTCTCAGGTCACTACCTCCTTGATGGCAGAGCTTTGCAGAAGGCATTCTGCCTAGGCCAAGTTAGAATGCAGTTTGCTTGCTTGTTTGTTTATTTTTGAGACAAGGCCTCACTGTAGTCCTCCATGCCCAGCTACCTTGACATTTTGAATTTTATCTCTTAAAATTTGTGGTGTTTTTTTTTTTTTCTGATGAAAAACTTGTATGAGTCACTGAATAATAGTATGATACTATTTAGCCAGATTTTTTTTAACTTATTTCATTCTATCAAACTTATGAGTTGCATGCATTTTCTATGGTTTCTTTTTCCTCTTAGAATCAGACTAGCTATTATCTATTTCTGTATTTTGAAAAGTCTGAACTCTTTGATTTTTGTAAATTTGTTTTTGTTTTTTTATCCTGAGGAGTCAGGTTAAGGATGGATAGTAGAACAGGTATGTGTATAGGGTGGTAATGGTATGTTAATTTTAGATTGTATTCACCTACACTATATCTGTAGGGTTTTGAGTAATCTAGACAAGAACTCCAGCACCAAACTCAATCTCACAGTCCCTGTGTTTGTTTTTGAGACTGGGTCTCACTATGTAGCCTTGGTTCCTATGTAGACCAGGCTAGCCTGAAACCAATAGAGGTTCTCCTGTCCTGTCTCCCAAGTGCTAGAATCAAAGGTTTACACCATGCCTAACTATTTGTTTTTTTTGGTTTTTCAAGACAGAGTTTCACTGTGTAGCTTTGACTATCCTGGACTCCCTTTGTAGACCAGGCTGGCCTCAAACTCAGAGCAATTTGCCTGCCTCTGCCTTCCTGAGTGCTGGGATCACAGGTGTGCAACACCATGTCTCCTGGCTCAGCTATTTATATTTTGAGACAGGGCTTTATTGATACCTAGGTTGGACTTGAACTGTGTTGCCCAAGCGGTCCTTGAACATGCAGTCTTTTTGCTTCAGCTTCCCACTTAGCGGGGATAACAGGAGTGCACTGCCAGGCCCAGTGTGTTTACTTATATGTCCATATGCCGTTAGGTAAATGTGCTACAGTACATAGAAGTGTGTGTATTCGATTTTTAAAATTTTTGTTTAATTAAACATCAGAATAAAACACTTCAAACTCACTACTGATTTGTGCAACATGTTTTGAATTGTAGTAAGAGCCTGGTGTAGAATAGTGTACACCTGCCTGTATCTAACAGGTAGAAGCCATAAGATTAGAAGTTCAGAGTCATCCTCTGCTCCATTGCAAGGCCAAGGCCAACCTGGGCTACTTGATACTTTGTTTTATTTTCAGTTTTTAAAGTAAATAAAAGTTTAAAAACATAGTTAAATGAGGTGCTAAAAGGGTGAGTAGGGAGGCTTTGACTTGGAATGGTGAATGTGCTTGTGGAGTTAAATAATGCAGGTCTTCAGAATATGAACAGGAAACTCAAATCCCCAGTAAGTTAGATTATAGTCAACAAATCCAGAGTTTGGATGACCAGTTAAAGATTATAGAAACAATAAATGTATATCTGTGTACTACGTGTGTGCCTGCTGTCTGTTGAGAGAAAAAGACTCAGCTCTCCTGAAATTATAGTTACAGACAGTTGGGAGCTACCTCATGGGTGCTGGGAATCAGGAAGAGTAGACAGTGCTCTTAATTGTTGAGCCATCTTTCCAGCCCCAAATAAATGTTCATTCTTTTTTTTAAAAAAGAAATGTTTTATCTATTTATTATGTATATGAGTGATGTTTCATGCACATCAGAAGAGAAAATCAGATCCCATTACAGATGGTTGTGCTGGGAATTGAACTTAGGACCTCTAGGAAGAACAACTCTTAACCGCTGAGCCAGTTCTCCAGCCCCAAATATTCATTCTTTTAAAGGCATAATATTCTATTGCAGTTTCAATAACTTAAAGTGTTGCATTATTTTTTTTGTGGGGGACAGTTATGGGGTCAGAGAACAACCTAGGTAAATCAGTTTTAGTCTTTTACTATGTGGTCCCTGGGGATTGAACTCAGGTCGTCTGTGGCAAGTGCATTTACTTCTGAGTCATATGACAGCCCCACACTGCATTTATCTACTTTTCTGGGAAAGGATGGTTGGGTGGGTTCCACTTGGATGTAAAGTATCTAACAGAGCCCCAGCTTTTCTTTGGCTGTATTTCCAGAAGTGATCTTTTAAAACCAGGATTTTATAGTACTCTGATTATTAAGGAACCACCATACTGTTTTACATTCTTGCCAGCGATATGTATATGCTCCTGTTTTGATGTAATTTTTCATTCTTTTTTGTTTTTTGAAATGGGTTGTGTGTGTATCTCTGTGTGTATTGCCCTGGCTGTCCTTGAATTTGGGGATATGTTTGTCTCTGTCTCCCACATGCTGGTATTAAAGAAGTGCACTGCCACCAAGCCTGGTTTTTCTGGAGGATAAATATGCCATTAAGAGTAAGATGAAAAGACCAGGCATGGTAACCTATGCCTTTAATCCTAGCACTCTGAGTGTATACGGGAGGCCAGCCTAGCCAGCCAGGTTACACGGAGAAACACTGTCTCAAGGGGGGGGGGGGGAGTGTAAGATGATATATTATTGTGGCTTTGATTCACTTTTCAGGAATGACTATGGATATTAAGTATATTTTCACGTATTGGCTATCTGTATTATCTTTGGACAAATATCTATTGCATTCCTTTGCTCATTAAAATTTTATTGCATAGCTTGGTGCAGTGGCTAAGGCCTGTAATTCCAGCACTCTAGGAGGCAGAGGCAGGGAGACCTCTGTGAGTTTGAGAACAGCCTGGTCTACAAACAAAGCAAATCCAGGACAGCCAAGGCTACACAGAGAAACCCTGTTTCAAAAAACCAACAACAAAAAATTGGTGAAATATTAGTTGTTTGAGGCTGGAGAGATGGGTTAGCAGTTAAGAACATTTATTGCTCTTGCAAAGGACTTGGGTACAATTCCCAGCACCCATATTGTGTCTCCCAACTGTCTGTAACTCTAGTTCCAGGGAATCCAACTTGCTCTTCTTACCTCCACAGGTGCCAGGCAAAGGAAGGCAAGGTACTGATAGAGAAAATAAACAAATCTTTAAAAAAAGAAAGAAAAGAAATATCACTCTGTAGTTCTTTTTGATGTATACTTTTTATTTTTTCATTACTGTGTACATACACTTAAGGAAATCAGGGCAACTTGCACCATATGAGTCTTCCCAAGACAGGGTTTCTCTGTGTAGCCTTGGTTGTCCTGGACTTGATTTGTAGACTAAGCTGGCCTCACAAGAGGTTTACCTGCCTCTGTCTCCCTGAGTGCTGGGATTAAGGGAGTGCCCCACCGTGCTTGGCTGAGCCTTATGATTTTAATTCAGGCTTGGAGGCAGGTTCCTTTATCATTGGACCATCTAGCTGAGCTTATTTATTTTGTATGGGTATTCCACTCAGCCTCACACTCTGTATTAAACTGGGGGTGACCTTGAACTTCTGCCTACTGCATTTCCTATTACCCCCAAGTGCTGGGATTTCAGGCATGTGCCACCCCACCACGTCTGACAGTAAATTCCATGTTCACAATTTCATGGTGTGAACTAATACATGTAATGAAATGATTGTTTTGATTTTGTTGTTTCTTGGGGAGATGTAAAAATCATCCTGTGCTAAAAGCCAGTGTTATTAAATTGAAAGTTGGTCTTAACTAAATTAAAACTTATAATGACTTTCTTAATTTATCTTAAAGGATGCATCCTCAGTTAAGGGAGTTGAAACCTACCACAATACGCGGTCTCTAAGGTCTTTGAGAAAAAGAGCACAGATTTCTTCAGATTCTAGTTTTGATAAGAATATGGAAAGAACAGAGATACACTCTAATGGCAGACATTTCACAAGGTAATATGTTTGACCTCTAACTTAAAATGGCTTTAAAGTAGTGTTGTGTAAAATAGTATTTTGTATGTGTATTTATTATTTTACACGTGTTGTACATGTGTGTATGTGTTTGCTTATATGTAGGCAAGTGTGTGAATGTGGGTGCATGTGGAAGCCAGAGACAGGAGTGTCTTCCTTGATTGTTCTCTGCAGGAACTCTTGACTATATGTACTTTTCCTGCTCTTGCCTTTTACACTATTGCTACCAGCCTTTTTTTTTTTTTTTCTTTTTTACCCCATTTTCTGTCTTATTTGTTTCTGAAAGACTAGCTAATAATATTATTGGGAAAATGTAGGAAATTTGAGAAGCCATTCCATAATGGTGGATCTATATATTTCTTTGATCACAGTGTTCTTGACTTAGGTCTAGAGATCACACAGATGATCTTCAGGTAATACATGAAACTTGTGAAATAATATTTAAACTTGTATATGCAGTTTTCAAGGTAGAAAGATTAATGGCTTTACCTATATTCACAGTAGTTGAAGTCTAGCCATCTGATTTTACAAATTTCTTTGGCATACAACTATATGCATTCTTATCTATGACTACTTTCATGCTACAGTGTCAGATAATTTTGACAGGTACGGGATGGCTGATAATACTAAAATATTGGTTAACTAGCACCTTCACAAAAAAGTTAATTTCTAAAATTAAGCCCATCTGGTCCAGTACAACAACAACAAAATGCTACTTTATTTTTTTAAAATTTATTTATTATTTATATTTATACAATATTCTTCCTGCATATGTACCTGCACGCCAGAAGAAGGAATCAGATCTCCTTATAGATGGTCATGAGCCACCATGTAGTTGCTGGGAATTGAACTCAGGACCTTTGGATGAACAGCCAGGGCTCTTAACCTCTGAGTCATCTCTCCAACCCCAAAATGCTATTTTAACTACTTTATTTGAAGTGTTTTACATGGTTTGAAGGGCAGGGCTCCTGGAGGAGAAAACAACGAATTGCTCAAACTTTTTTCTTTATGCTTATTGATTATGTGTGTATAATCAATTGATTATGTGTGTCCGGAATTTTCCCTTCTGCTATGTAGATTCCAGGGATCAAACACAGTCTTGGTAGCAGTTATTTCCCCCCACTGAGCCATCTTGTTGGCTCTGCTTAAAATTAAAAGCCTTTATTTGTTCTTTTGTTCTTAGCTGTGTTCCAAGAAAGGTAAGGAATTAGTGCTTCCTCACACTTTTCAAAGTGTGTAAAAGGGCCTTTTATGTGGTATGAGTATATTTGGGTGTATGTACATGTTTGTGGGCGTGTGTGCATTTTGGAGGCCAGCAGTCCGTATCAGGAGTCCACTTCCGTAACTGTCTATCTTATTTCGAGGTAGGATTTTTTACTCAGCCTGAGCTCCTCAATTCAGCTAGGCTATCTGTCCCATGGCCTGGGGATCTGCCTGTTTCCGTTACTTCCACCTTCATCTTCCACCCCAGTGCCACAGCCAGCTCTTAGTTGGATACTGAGAATCCAAACTCAGATCCTTGTGCTTATATAGTATGCACTGAATCAATTTTTAATTTTTCTTTTCTTGATGCTGAAGATAAAACTCTAGACCTCAGACATACTTGAGGGAATGCTACTGAACTGTAGTCCTAGCCTTTGTTTAACTTTAAAGTATAATATTTGTGTTTATGGAGAATAGAGTTTTTATATATATGTTTTAAAATACAAGATGAAGTTTATGGTTTTTTTTGTTTTATTTTCCTGAGACAGGGTTTCTCTGTGTAGCCTTGGCTGTCTAGGACTCAGTTCACCAGGCTAGCCTCAAACTCACAGAGATCCACTTGCTTTTGCCTCCCAGAGTGCTGGGATTACAGGCATGTGCAACTGACTGTGCCCAGTTTTTGTTGTTTTAAGGCTTGGAAATGTATGTGTTTTTTTTCCCCCACAATTCAGTAGGTTCTCTATACCATTTTTGGGTATGGAGAGGGTATATTGTTTTACACAAGGTCTCTAATTGAGC
Organism: Pachyuromys duprasi; assembly: GCA_028658305.1. Taxonomy (NCBI): domain Eukaryota; kingdom Metazoa; phylum Chordata; class Mammalia; order Rodentia; family Muridae; genus Pachyuromys; species Pachyuromys duprasi. The sequence continues at coordinate 40,081,625 of CM053752.1, forward strand.
CTAGACTTGAATTCAAAGCTGGCTATGGCCATGGGCTTATGGTTATTTTATTTTTATCTTTATTTGTTTATTAGAGATAAGGTGCCCCTTGAGCATATATAACCTCAAAGCCCACCTCCATGCTGACATACTTCCTCTAACAAGGCTACACTTCCTAATACTACCACTCCTTATGGGCCAAGCATTCCCACACTTTTTTTTTTTTTTTTTTTTTTTAGATTTTATAATTGCCTTATTTACCTTTGGCTGAGCAGGTCTCACCTATGCTGGCTCAGTATCCTCACCATCCATCTCTTAACCCCCATCCAATGCCATTCACCTAATATCTTCATCTGGACCTTTTCATGCCATTATTGGAGTCCTTCCACCTCACCCACATGGTTCCTTCTCCACCTAAACCATTGTGGTGTCCTCCTTCCTCCTCTGTTCCAGTCTTATCTGTTTCCCTGTGATTCTCTTGAACCTTAACCACCTTAAGCCAGGAAACCTTAACCACCTCTACCCCATTCTGCCCTGCCCAGGTATAGGCTATTTAATCAGTCAGTCAGCTATAGTGACTTAGAAAGGTGTACACAACAAGGGTAGGTTTATACAAGCATAGGTTTACATGAGAATGTGCTCTTTTGAGCAGGTAAAAGATCTTGGGGACCAGTAATTAACAATAGAATCCGTAGAACAAGGCCAACCCCCCTACAGGGTTGTTTCCAGTTTCTGGCTTCTATGAATGTGATCAAGCAAATGTCCATGTTGTATGATGGCGCATCTTTGGGTATATGCCCAGGGCATTCCCACACTCAAACCACACAGAGACCTGGTCTAAAAAACAAGCAGGGCACATTTGTACACACTTATAATCCCAGCACTCAGGGGGGCAGAGATAGGCAGATCTCTGTGAGTTCAAGGCCAGCCTGGTCTACAAAGTGAGTCAAGGACAGCCAAGGCTACACAGAGAAACCCTGTCACCAAAAACAAAAACAAAACAAATGGGTTTGTCATTGAATTCAAAGCAGACTTTTGTTTAGCCATAACATTGATATTTTCAATGTTTCTTGGGTTTTTAAGTATCTTGCTTTCTTGACTTATTTAACTTTCCACCTTAGTTTGTCATAGGAATGTAGAATTTAAACATCTGTCAATTTTATTTTTAATTCATTTACTATATTTTTCATAATAGGCAATTGGCTCGACAGCAGGCTAATAAAAAAAAAGAAGAGTGCAAAGAAGGTAAGCTGTGCTGACAGCATTTTAGCTTTTTTTTTTAAAGAATGTGATTCATGTTTATAGGTTTATTGAAGCAAAACAATACTGTGTACATACAGTGTATACTTTGTTATATTTGACATAGAATGTAAAAGAAGGCATCATACTGATAGATTAAAAATAATCTTTACCCCAAAAGTTTCTTAAGCTCTATAGTGGATTGAATAAGAATGGCCACTATAGGCTCATATATATGAATCTGAAGTCACCAGGGAGTGGAACCCTGGTAGAATTAGAAGGGTTAGGAGATATGGGCCTTGTTGAAGAGAATATGATACTGGAGGTGGAGGTTTCAAAAGCCCAAGCCATGCCTAGTGTTTCTCTTCACCTACAGAGTAGGATGTTGCTCTTAGCTACTGCTGCAGCAACTTCCTGTATGCCAGCATGCTCTCCACCATTATACTGGACTAAACTTCTAAAACTATAATCAAACTCCCAGTTAAATGCTTTATTTAATAAGAATTGCCTTGGTCGTGGTGTCTTTCACAGCAATCTTACAGTGACTAAGACACTGTCACATAATCTTATCTTGGCTCTTCTAGTTCCTGTCTTGTCCTCAGACTCCAGAGTAGCCACCAATCTGTTTTTTTGTTTGTTTTGTTTTTCTTTTCCTAAGCAGTGTTTCTCTGTATAGCCCTGGCTGTCCTGGAGCTCATTCTGTAGACTAGGCTAGCCTAGAACTCACAGAGATCCACTTGTGCCTGCCTCCTTAGTACTGGGTTAAAGGCGTAAGCTGCCACTGCTGCCACTGCAACCTGATTGTTTTCTGTTGCTGCAGATTTGTGTGCATTACCTAGAGGTTTATGTAAGGAAAATCATACAGGATCTTTTATTTCACTTCTTTCACATAGCAAAAATAATTGAGTATTATCTGTGTTGCTATTTTCGTTGCTGGGTAGGAATAGGATTCCTTTTTTTTTAAAGTTTTATTTGTAGTTTATTTTTTATGTATACAGTGTTTTGTCTGCCTGTAGACCTGCATTCCAGAAGAGGGCACCAGATCTCATTATAGATAGTTATGAACCACTATGTGGTTGCTGGTAATTGAACTCATGACCTCTGGAAGAGCAGCCAGTGCTCTTAACCTCTGAGCTATCTCTCCAGCCTGATAGGGTAGGATTCTATTCTATGAGTATAGCAGATTTATTACCCAGGCTGATCTTTCAATTCAGGATCTATCTGAGTTTGTTGAGATCTGGGATTACAGACCTGCTCCACGACACCAGTTTTTAATCTCTTTATCTTTCAATAGACTTGAGTTGTTTTTGGTTGGGAGCTATTGCAGACTGCTTTAAACTTTTTAATTCAAGTATTTATATGACATACCTTCTCTGAAATGGGGTAGATCATACCATAGATAAATGTTGTAATTTAAATTGTTTTCTAGATAAACAAGTTTAAGATGGTATAATTTTACTGCTTAAGAGTTGTCCTATGCATTTTCAAGTTGGTTTGCTAATACTTACATGAAATCTGTTTATTTTTCTGTACATGTCTGTGAAGACAAAGTTGTTTCAATTACTCAGTCATTAAGGAGTAGAAACATTGCTCCAAGTACGGAACATTTGCATGAACAGAATGGAGATGTTGAAGTTCGAAGAAGTTGTAGGATTAGAAGTCGTTACGGTACTGTGAACCAGTCTGTGCTATTTGACAAGCTTATAACAAAGTAAGTAAAAATGCTTAAAAATCAAAACTATATGTCTAGAACAAACTTTATGCATGAAAGATAGTGAATTTTACTAATACTTCCCAACCAACCCCCCACATGCAACTATATGCCTGGTTGGCCTTGACCCCAGAGATCTGCCTGCCTCTTTCCTCCAGTACTAGGATCGCAGGTGTGTGCCTCCACCATGGCTCCTTCCTCCTCTTTCCCTTCCTAGATTTTAGGGATTGAATATTTTGTGTTTGGCAGGGAAGTGCACTACCATTGAGCTACATCCCTGAACTCATCCTGAACATTGTAATCTATTTGATTTAGGTGAAACATGGCAGAATGGCTATTAGTTACCTTTATTCTATATATTTGTTTAAATTCTTGGAAAGAAGTATTTGAATATTTTACCCAAGTAAGTCAAACCTCTTTCTTACTGGATATTTGTATTAATATATTTTAGCACTGCTGAGGCTGTACTTCAAAAGATGGATGACATGAAAAAGATGCGTAGACAGCGAATAAAAAAACTTGAAGATTTGGGAGTGTTCAATGAAGCAGAAGAGGTAAATATATTTTTTACTAGTGATCTAACCTCCCATTTATTGCATGATCCATTTATAGGTAATAATCATTTTGTCCAGCATTTGTTTGATTAGTCACAAATTACTACCAGAATTATAAGTTTGTAGTTTTGTCTTCATTTTATTAATAGAGGGTTTTAAGCTGGGCATGGTGTACATACTTTTTTTTTTTTTCAGTTTTATTCATTTTTTTTTAAGATTATTATATATACAATGTTCTGACTGCATGTACACCTACACACCAGAAGAGGGTATATGATCTCATTATAGATGGTTGTGAGCTGCCGTGTGGGTGCTAGGAATTGTACTCTGGTCCTCTGGAAGAGCAGCCGGTACTCTTAACTCCTGAACCATTTCTCCAGTTCCTGTGTGCATGCTTTTATTCCCAGCACTCAGGGAGGCAGAGGCAGGCGGATCTCTGTGAGTTCAAGACCAGCCTGGTCCAGGACAGCCAAGGCTACATAAAGAAACCCTGTCTTGAAAAACCATTTTAAAAAAAAAAAAAAGAATAGAGAACTTTAATTTTTGTTTGAGCATATACTAAATGTTAATGGATTTTATTTAAACATTTGTAGAGCAATCTTAAAATGTACACAAGAGGAAAACGAAAAGCTATTCAAGCTGATGAAGAAACAACTGATAACCAAGATGGCAGTGTGGGTTAGTTGTTTTTTGTTTTGGTTTTTGGGTTTGTTTGTTTGTTTTTAATATTATGTTTTCTGGATTCAGATTTAAGCATTTTAAACTTAGTAGGAAATAGCTTTCTTATTCAGACTGTGACATTTCCTGTCATTTGCGGTGATTGTAATTTAAAAGAAGTATACTCAAAGGAGAGTTCAAAAAAGGATATCATCTGGGTGCTAGGAGTTAAACTCAGAACCTCTGGAAGAACAGCCAGAGCTCTTAACCACTGAGTCATCTCTCCACAATCCTCCCACCCCACCCGCACTCCTGCTTCTAAGTTATAATGCTATAATTTTTCTCAGTTTTGAAAAATTCTTAATGTTGCAAATTCTTTCTATGAATAATAGAAAATAGGTAAAAAAATTTTAAAAAGATTCCTTTCTCTCTAACTCCCTATGTTAAATTGTTAACAATTTGATGAACATATTGGATGTTTTTCTTGTAAAATTTTCATTACATTAATTTTGAGGATGGTGGTAAGAATGTAGTGGAAGTCAGGACAGTTTTCAGGACTTGGTTCTCTGACTTTGTGGGTTTTAGGAATGGAACTGAGTTTGTTAGTTGGGTATCAGTTACCCTTGCCTGCTGAGACATCTCATTGGCTTCCTGCATACATTCCTAATTGTAGAATCATCTGAAGAGGGTGAAGAGCAAGAAGATGATGATGGTGAAGATGAAGAAGATGATGAAGATGAAGAAGATGAAGATGGAGAAGAAGATAATCAAAAAAGATACTATCTTAGGCAGAGAAAAGCAACTGTTTACTACCAGGCACCACTGGAAAGTAAGTACTGCAAATGATCTCTGAGTGAAAGATTTGTATTACTCCATCTTTACTGTCCTTCTGTTTTTCCTTTATTAAAACATTCTTTATTACACTTAAATATTCTGTGTGGTGCGTGTGCATGTTCCATGGTGCACATGGGGGTGCATTCAGAAGACAACAGCAGCTACTGTGTTAGCCTTCGAGATCATACTCACTTCATCAGGCAGGTTTTGTAGCAAGTGCCTTTACCTGCTGATTCATCTTAGTAGCCCTGGTTTGTTTTGTTGTTTTGTCTTTGTTTTCTCAAAAAAACATTTTTTCACTTTTTTTTTTTTTTTTTTTTTTGCTAAATGCTCATACTGATTTTATTTGAGATAGGATATTTCTTTGTAGCCTAGACTGGCCTCAAACTTGGGGTGGTCCTATTGCCTCTACCCTTTTCAGTCCTGTGATTATAGGAGTGTGTCACCATGCTTTGATAATTTTGTTCTGTTTTGTTGAGACAGGGTTTTCCTGTGTAGCTTTGGTTGTTCTGGACTCACTTTTTAGACCAGGTTGGCCTCAAACTCACAGCAGTCTGCCTCCCTTTGCCCTCCTGTGCAACGCTATGCTTGGTTCTGATAGTATATACATTTTTTTTTTATGCTATTCCAAATTAGATGTAAAAGGGTGGGTTATCCCATTGCCATTTCTTGAAAGGAGAGTTAAATATTGCTTTGAACAAAACAAATAACTGAGCTATTTTGAGATTTTTATCATACTTCAATACTGTGATCTTTTATGCATGTATAATTATAATGATTGTATGTGGCTAGTATTTATTTTATTTGGTTGTCTTATGCATACTCTATACTTGTTTATATGTTGGTGTGAGTCTATGTGCAGCACATGCATGCAAGTGCCCATGGAGGCCAGAAAGGGTGTTGAAACCTCTATAATTGGAGTTATGGGTAGTTGTAAGTCATTCAATGTGGGTACTGGGTATGGAACTCAGATCTTCTCAAAGCAAATGCCTTTGACCGCTGAGCTTTCTCTCCGGCCCCCTACGACATATTTTTAATATCAACCCCATATATAAATGAAATGACATTAGTAAAATCTTCTATAGATATTTATTAGCACTCTTGTAGAGGCACCTTTTTAAGTATTTAAAGGATAAAATTGCTTTTTCATTTTATATATATGTTCATATTTCTTTTTCTAGAACCTCGTCACCAGAGAAAGCCCAACATATTTTATAGTGGCCCAGCTTCTCCTGCGAGACCAAGATACCGATTGTCTTCTACAGGACCAAGAAGTCCCTATTGTAAACGAATGAACAGGTTTGGTTCTGAACTAGTGATTGATTTATGATAACATAACTGGCCAGTGTTAGGGCAGGGTTCTAGAGTTTTTGGATTGTGTGCATTAGGATGTGATTCTAGAATTTCACATATGGGAGAGCTCTGCTGCATTTAGCACTCTTAATTCCCATGACCAGTAACTGTGTTTGCTTTTGCTTTCAGTAATAGGAATTATTAGTAACTTGGTAAGATAGTTTATTCCAGTACCACATTGAATAATGGATCTACTTTGACTTAGTGTATATTTTAGTTAGGCTCTGTGTTAAGTATTTTACAGAGATTATTTCATTTAAATTTCACATTTAGACTGTAGCCTCTCTTTATATACTCCAACAAGCATAATTTCCCACCACATTAAATATTCTAAGTTATATAGCTTCTAGACCTGATCATGACACTGGCATCTTTTTCTGGATCTATTTTATAATTTATTTCTTTTATGTTTTAGAAAAAAAGGTCTTTTTTTTTTTCATTAAAGGAATTTTTTTATATCCCAGCAATTGTATTCTTTCATATTTAAGTTTATATGGATAACCTATACTTATTTTCCCATCCTTAGTGTAAAGTTTTCTGATAAATTAGAATAACCAAGGTTGGGTAGTATTTTAGTGACTTGTAAATAGAAATGATGACAAGAATGATAACAATTTAATCAGAAATAAGACTGAAATCATAGTTTTTAGCTATTTAAAAAATTCTCAGGGAGTCTATAAACTATCTGATCATGTGTTGGTCATGGAAAACAAAGTGTTGAAGAATCTTTTTTTTTTTTTTTGCTTTTTCAAGACAGGGTATCTCTGTAGACCAGGCTGTCCTGGAACTCAGAGATCTGCCTGCCTCTGCCTTCCAAATGCTGGGACTGGCAACGTCTTTTTTTTTTTTAATTTTATAGGAAAAATAAACATACTTGTGTCCTTAAGTTTTCTAACTTTGTCAGAATCACTCATCATCCCTCTTCACCTAACTGATGGAAGAGTGATTAGGAAGGCAAATTCTACCAGTCAGAGCTTCTCATGATCGATTATACTTGAAAGGATTCTGCATTTTAGTATTTTCTTGAGTTCTTTAGAGTACTGTTAAAAGATAGACTTGGTGGTTTGGTCCTCCTAATTCCAGCTGGAAACTCATGCAGGAAGATTGATAGTTTAAGGCCTTCCTATGCTATAGAGCAAGTTCAAGGCTAGGTTAGTCAACAAAGCAAGACCTTGTCTCTTAAAAAAAAAAAAAGTTACATTCTTCAAAGACCATATCCCCAGTGACCTATTTCCTCAGCCTAGGCTCCACCTTCTAATGGCCCATTCATTTATGAACTCATAAATGGACTAATCCATTGTCGAGGTCAGCGTTCTCAAAGTCTAGTTACCTCTCAATAGTGCCACTATCTGGTGACAGGCCTTTAATAGATAAGCCTTTGGGGTTGGAGGGTTCCTTTATTTACGAAACGTAATACCTTATATTGCTCCACAAGGATTTGTTGTTTGCTTATAGCTTTTACTGGTTTGTGAAATAAACTAGAAACCACCAGTACAGTAGTATTTGGCTCTTTGGAATAGATGTAGGATTGAATTTGAACACCCTCTGGTATTTTGAGCAAGTTATTTAACCCTTGAACTTCACTGACCCTGACTGTAAAATGAGCCTACTAATAATGTATGTTGTCCAGAATTTTAATTAAGATTAAATGAGGAGGCTGGTTGGTATAGCTTACTGGTAGAGCATTTGCTAAACATATGCAAGGCCCTGGGTTCAGCACTCACTAGTTATGGCAGTAGGTGGTGGGAAATAAATAATATGCCAGACAGGAATATGAGAAAGTTAGTAAATATGACATTTCTTTAAATTGTGAAATGTCTGAATTCTATGAATATATAGTAACTACATATAATACTTTAGAGTGTTGATGGTGATACTAAATATGCAGGCTTTTGCTAGATAATTTTGGCTGTAGGATGATTACAGAAATGGTTTTGGGAATGTAGATAATAGAAGATTATTTTCTCATTTATTCTGGCCTTATAAACCCTTACTCAAAACTATAGAGATATTTATGTTGAAATTTCAGATATTTGGAAAAGTTTACAATGTGTTATCGTGCAACACACAATAGGTAACTATCATCTTTAGCCACCTGAACCAGCACTGCTTAGTCAAAGATGTTGGTATTCCTATTATAAATCACCATGAGTGGTGTAAATAGAGACCATAAATTGCTTTGTGCTATTTAGGGCCTTGTTTCCTTTGCTGAGTAGAGGTTTGTTTATATGTATGGGTGTTTTGCCTGTACATGTATCTGTTCACTTTTTGTGTGAAATGCCTGCAGACACCAGAGAGGGCATCAGATCCCCAGGGATGGAGTTAAAGATAGTTGTAAGCTCCCTGCCATGTGAGTGCTGGGATTTGAACCCAGGTACTCTGGAAGAGCAGTAAGTGCTCTTAACCTCCAAGGCATCTCTCCAGCCAAAGTTTTGCTTTGATTTTGTGTGTGTGTGTGTGTGTGTTTGTTTGTTTGTTTGTTTGTTTGTTGAGACAGGGTCTCTGTGTAGCCTTGGCCATTCTGGAACTCACTCTGTAGACCATGCTAGCCGCTTCAAACTTGCATAGATCTGCCTGCCTCTGCCTCCTAAGTGCTAGAATTAAAGGGGTGCACCACCACTGCCTGGCACCATCTTACTCTACTATTTTCCAGACCTTCATGTAGGATAAGTAAACATTCTACTACTGGGATATACTTTTAGACTTCACAGTATTTTAATAATGTTTAGTGCATTTCTTTAGGGTATAGTGCTCTATGCTTGTGCACATGTGAAGGACAGAGGACAATTTTGAGGAAGTCAGTTCTCTCCTTTTATTTTATGGGTCCAGGAATTAAACTTGGGTAATCAGCTTTGGTGATAGGCCTTACCCTTTAAGCAGTCTTGCTGACCCTTATGTCTTTCTTGATAGCCTTTTCCTCTTCGTTAAAAAAATTTATCTTTTTTTAAAAAATGACTTGGCATTTCAAAAATAGTTATTTCTTATATTAAACCATATATGATATTGAAAATACATGTTTATCCAGGCATGGTGCTATATGCTTTTACTCTCACCACTTGGGAGGTATAGGCAGGTGGATCTCTATACATTTAAGACAAAAAGCTGATCTATATAATGAGTATCAGCTCAGCCAGCACTGCAAGAGAGACTGTCTCAAGACTAAGAAGTCACTGCCTGTATTGTGTTTTATCTTAATGAGCAGTTGATGGTCAGCTCCAACACAACCTCTTGTTTTTCTTCCCTTTGTTGGTTGAGTCTTTTACTTTAAAGAGTCAGCCAATAAAACTTTATTTTATTGTTTTAGAGACTATGTTAAGTTTATATAAGATTTTTTAGATCATTAGATATTTCTGATACTTATGTCCTCTGCCCCTTTTTTCTGTTTTCCTCATTATGATTTCAATTTCCTTGTTTAGGCGAAGGCATGCAATCCACAGTAGTGACTCTACTTCATCTTCCTCTTCTGAAGATGAACACTTTGAGAGGAGAAGAAAAAGGAACCGAAATAGAGCTATTAACAGGTGAGCTGTGAGCCTGGTGCTGTGGATCAGACCTTTAATTCAAGCCCTTTGGGGCTGAGATATAAGGCTTAAGAGTTCTAGGGCCAGCCTGGGCTATGTGGTTAGCCTGATCTTAAAAAATACATATATTGTAAGGAGGATGTGGAATAGATGAGCTCTACCATGGTGACTTTTAAAACTACCAAAAATATTTTTTAAATAATTTTTTTTTACAATTATACATGTATTATGCATCAGCTTATGCACAAACGCTGCATAATGAGGTTAGAGGACTTGATTTAGTTGGTTTCTTCTTCCACTGTGAGTGTTTCCGAGATTAAACTTAAGTTGTCAGGCTTGACATTACTCCTGATCCATGTTGTCAGTCCTTTGATAACTCTCCACCCTACCCACCCCCTCTACAGAAAAAAAAAGATAGTTTCTCTGTGTAACAGCCCTGCCTGTCCTGGACTCTGTTTGTAGACCAGGCTGGCCTCAAACTCACAGAGATCCTCCTGCCTCTACCTCCCTATGTGCTGGGATTAAAAGGAGTGCTCTACCACATCCAGCCTTCTCAGATGTATTTAGGGGTGGTGAGAAAGTAGAATAATTTCGGAATAATATGTTCAGCTTAGCTGACTAAAAGGTTGCCTAGAAGTGAATACAAAGTGAACTCTTGCTTTACTAGAAATATCTACAGTTGAAATAGATGGTAGGATAGAGCATGTACTTACTGAGGCAGGAGGGCTGGGTGGGTTGGTTGCTTATTGTGCTTGAGACAAGGTCTTACATAGCTCAAGCTGGCTTAGAACTTGCTCTGTTGTCCAAGTGCTGGCAGGTACCTTCAACCATGCCTTGCAGCACAGCACCCACATGATGGCTCAAAAATGTCTAACTCCAGTTCCATGTGTTCATGTAGAATCCAAAGATGACCCTGGGTATGTCATCTTTATATTTTGTGGCAGTCTCTCATTGAGCGAAAACTTACTCTTGGGGCTAACTAGCTTGCTCTGGGGATTCCTTATCTCTAGCTCCAGGACCCTGAGATTATGGAGGGCCTGCCACCTCTACTCAGATTTCAGTAGATTTGGGAGATTGTTAAACTCTTATCTCTGTTTGGGCAGCAAGCACTTTATTTACTGAGCCATTTTCCCCAGCCCCAAACATTTTTAATAATAATAATATTGTAACATGGTCTCTAGAGAAGAGGATGATTTGATGTGTGTCTTTATGTATATGTGTGTGTGTGTGTGCATGTGTTTTTTAATAGGTGCCTTCCACTAAATTTTCGGAAAGATGAAATAAGAGGGATTTATAAAGATCGAATGAAAATTGGAGCAAACCTTGCTGATGTTGATCCAATGCAACTAGATTCTTCAGTGAGTATTAAAATTTGTGCTTGACTTGAAGTGTAATTTTGTTTACTTTTTTTTTTTTAAGTTAAAACTGATTTTTCATTTCTTATCAGAAACTTAAATCTTTATATACATTTTGAAAACAAAAATCTTTGGGATTTGGAGAGATGGCTCAGCATTTAGAGCATTTGTTGCTCTTAGAGAGGACCTGAGTTTGATTCCCAGCGTACATATGGTAACTTACATATAAAATAAATGTTTAAAAAAATCTTTGGGGGCTGGAGAGATGGCTCAGTGCTTAAGAGCACTAGCTGCTCTTCTAGAGAACCCAGGTACCAATATGGCAGCTCACGACTAGCTATAATGCCAGTTCTAGAGAACCTGACACGCCCTCACACAGAATACATGCAGGCAAAACATCGATAAAAATAAATAATTAAAAAACTCATTGGACTACTATTAATCAGTTGATATGGTTTGATTGTGAATATATAGGCAGTGTTTTAATTTTAACTCGGGTCTGTGTCCTTTTTCACTATAGGTGCGATTTGATAGTGTTGGCGGCCTATCCAGTCATATTGCAGCTCTAAAAGAGATGGTGGTGTTTCCTTTACTCTATCCAGAAGTCTTTGAAAAGTTTAAAATTCAACCCCCAAGGTAACCTAAAGATGCTATACTTGTAGCCGTAATGTGCACTATGCTAAGCTACTTCTCTTGACTTCTTACAGCTTTACAGTTTTTACTTAAATTTTGTGTGTGCTAGAGCTGGGTGTGGGTGTAGTACACATGTGAGCATTGGAGGCCAGAGGCAGATGTCGGTTGTCTGTTCTGATACTTGCTTTGAGACAGGCACTGAGTCTAGAGCTTGGCTGGCAACCAGCGAGCCCAGCCCTCTTACCCCATCCTCCTCACTACCCCTCCCCAAACACTGGTGTTACAGGTGTGCGTGTGACCACAGCCAGCTTTAGCATGTGCTCTGGGTATTAGAAAGCACATGCTTATATAGCTGGTGCTTGTACTGGCTGAACCATTTCCCCGGGCCTCTTAAGCCTTATATACATGTAGGAGTATATGCATCTGTGTGGGGTGCCTGTGGAGGCTAGAAGAAATCATTCAGTCCCTGGAGTTGCAGACACTTGTGAGCCACCAGGCTTGGATGCTGGGAAACAACTCTGGTCTTCTGGAAGAGCACTGAGTGCCCTTAATCACAAGCCTGGGACCTGAGGTTCCCAGAACCATTATAAAGGTGGAAGGAGAGAACCAGCTCTGCAGAATTGTTCTCTTGTCCACACATAGAATCACTAATATTTTAAACCAATACATACATTTTTTGTATATTTCTCCCCTTTTTTATTTTTATTTTGGTTTTTCAAGACAGGGTTTCTCTGTGAAGCCCTAGCTGTCCTGGACTTTGTAGACTAGGCTGTCCTTGAGCCCACAGAAATCCACCTGCCTTTGCCTCCCCAAGTGGAACTCCCAGAGTTTTAACTTGTACTTTGTATAATGAAACTATTTCAAATGTTTAATGTTTTAATTAACTAATTAAAATGGTTATGAGATTGGTTCTTAATTTTAGTTTCAGTAGTCTGCCTTTTAATTTAATGCTGAAAGTGTTTAATGTATTTTACAGAGGTTGTTTGTTTTATGGACCACCTGGAACTGGAAAAACACTGGTTGCTAGAGCACTTGCCAATGAGTGCAGTCAAGGAGATAAAAGAGTGGCATTTTTCATGAGGAAAGGTGCTGATTGTCTGAGTAAATGGGTAGGAGAATCTGAAAGACAACTGCGATTGCTATTTGATCAGGTATAATATTAAACGTATCTATTTAGGTTGTAATTTGCAGATTAAAGTGTTTAAGGATTAAAATTTCTTTCCCTTTATTTTTTTAATTAATGGGAGAAAGCTTATTTGGGCTTATGATTCCAGAGGAATATGTAGTGCAGCATGTTTCTGTTGGGAGGGACAGTGGAGATGTCCCAGTTGTGCTTTAGAACAGGGAAGGAAGGGAACTCCAAATACCCTGGAGCAGAATAAGGTGTTTACTCATGTGCCTCTTGCTGCCATGCCATGCTGTCAATAGCTAAATAATAATAAAGACTACCATGAAAAGTTGAAACAAAAAGAATCTATCATAGTGGGGCAACACAGCAGCAAGTGCAGCCATGGTGGCAGAAATAGGAAGCTAGGGGTTCCCATCTTGAAAATTCTTTCGTGGGCTGGTTCTGCTCTTGGCATGTCGGTTGTCTCAGTTCTGACATCTCTAGCATCTTGGAGTGTCCATTGCAACCTAAGCTCCATTTACAGTGTTACAAAATCGTCCTTCAGCTTCTTGCCCCCTAAAGGAAGGCTTTCTTTCAGGAACTCCTCTGCCACATGTTTTCTGGCCTCAACAACTCTGACACTATGGAGGAAGAATCAATGACTCCTTCCTGTAGTTTTGCACCCTTGTTGCCTCTAAAGCCAGCACCATGTGACCAACACTGCCAAGTTTGGCTGCCAACTTGGGGTGGACCTAGCCACTTTTGAGTCGTATTGGTAGTAGTATTTTTATTTACTTTTTTAGTGTCAATCTTTTTTTGGTGCTGACCTATAGTAAAGAACTATATAGTTAAAGATAGGAATTATTAAATGAGTTTTTAGAAGTATTGGAGCTCACACCTAGTAAAGGAGTAGTTTCCTGAGCAATCTAATAAGAATGTATTATTTCACAATATGGAAACAAGGCAATTCTTCCCTAACTTTACTTTTTTTGTTTGTTTTCGAGAAAGGGTTTCTCTGTATAGCTTTGAGTGCCCTAGAATAGCTTTGTAGACCAAGCTGGCATTGAACTCACAGAGATCCACCTGCCCCTGTCTCCCCAAGTGCTGGGTTTACAGGTGTGTGCCATTGTGTGTGACTTTTTTCCTAGCTTTCAATTTCATATGTCAGACTGTATTGATAGTACATTATGAAATAATACATTCTGCTCTACTAGGACATACTGCTGAAGAGCAGGGTCCCTTTGTGTAACCCTGGCTGTCCTATAATTGGTTATGTAGACCAGGCTGTTCTTGAAATCAGAGATCTGCCTCCCAAGTGCTAGGTTTAAAGGTGCACGCCACCATACCTAACACTGAAAATGGTTTTGAATATTTTTTTAGAGCTAAGAGTCTTTATTTTGCCTTCACTAAAATAGTTTTTTTTTAAAGTTTTGTATGTTGAGTTATCTTTTTCTTTTATCTTTTATTGAACACAACAAGATTTCTGTTTGTAACAGAAATCATTTTTCTATGTAACATGGAGAGAGAGTGTCACTGTCCATCATAATAGTCAGTAATAAAGTTTTTCTTTGTGTCCAGTAACCATAACAGTGTAAAATCCAAGGTATATAACGACTGAAATATTTTTGGATATTTCAAGTTGAAAATGCAAATAAAATTAAATATGTTAGTATAATGTATGTATATAAAGTTCTAAAAACGGTTTTTGGGATTTATACTAGTTTTATAAATGACAAGTTTTGGCAAGCAAGATCAATGAAAATAGATTGAAAAGGTATATATTCCAATTTCTAAATTATATATTTATAATAAATTTGAATGAAAATGAATTGAAATGCTTTGTATTAAGTCTGTTTGAGGATTTTTGTGATAACACAGGCATGCTGGACCCTTTTTTAGGCTTATCAGATGCGCCCAGCAATTATATTCTTTGATGAAATTGATGGTCTGGCTCCAGTACGATCTAGCAGGCAAGATCAGATTCACAGGTAAAACTTGGTTGAGTTAATGTCCTATGAAAGATAAGAATTAAATGGTAAACAAGAATATCGCCCACAGAATCAACTGACCAGGTCTCAAGTGGGCCTAAGTAGATCAGGGAGCCTGTATGGGTCTGACCTAGGTCCTCTGCATATGTTATAGTTGTGTAGCTTGGTGTTCTTGTGTGGGATTCCTACATAGAGGCTATTTCTGATTCTTTTACCTTCCTTTGGGAACCTTTTCCTCCTTTTGGGTTGCCTTGATATGATGGATATGCCTGGTTTTAGTGTAGCTTGTTAGGCCATGTTTGGTTGATTTTCCTGGGAGGCCTGCTCTTTTCTGCGGGGGAGTGGATCTCAGGGAGAGGGGAGGGAGGGAAAACTGCAGTTGGGATGTAATGTATGAAAAAAGAATAAATAAGAAGGAAACTTTTTTCCAAATACAAAACAAAACAAAAATAAATTAAGATATATTGGCCATCATGTGGATCCTCTAAAGGGAGTAGGGCTGTCTCTGACTCTGTTGTCTGCCTTTGGATCCCTTTCCCCCAGCTGGGCTACCTTGTCTAGCCTTAGTGGGAGAGGATACGCTTAGCCTTGCTGTGACTTGGTATGCCAGGACAGGAGCCTAGCTAACTGTCTTTTGAGAGGTTTCATCCAGTAGCTGATGGAAACAGATGCAGAGACCCAGAGCCAAACAATAGACTGAGCTCAGGGAGTTTTGTGGAAGAGTGGGAGGAAGGATGGAGGGAGCCAGAGGGGTCAAGGACACCACAAGTAAACCTACAGAGTAACTTAATCTGGGCCATAGGGGCCTACAGAGACTAAACCACCAACTAAAGACCATGCATGGGCTGGACCTAGACCCCCTACACATACGTAGCAGATGTGCAGCCTAGTCATCATGTGGGTCCTCTAACAATGGGAATAGGGCCTGTCTCTGACTCTGTGGCCTGCCTTTGGATCCCTTTTCCCTAGTTGGGCTACCTTGTCAGGCCTTGAGTTCAATCTATTTGTGGAGTTTTTGTTTGTTTGGATGTGATCTCTTGCCAGAGCAGCCATGTTCTGAATTAAAATTCCTTTACAGTGTGCATCATGAAAGCCGGAGGAGGGTACTGAGTGTTTTCCTCTTTGACTTTTTTGTTTGTTTTTGTTTTGTTTTACATTGAAAAGTAGCTAAGTGCCAAAAGAATTCATTTGTATGTTTATACATTGAAATTAAACCTTACCAAAAGAAATATTACTGAGTGATGGATTCTTTGTTCATGATTCTAATTTGTTTTATTTTATTTTTTTTATATTTAGCTCTATTGTATCAACGCTGTTAGCTCTTATGGATGGTTTGGACAGCAGAGGAGAAATTGTGGTCATTGGAGCTACCAACAGACTAGATTCCATAGACCCCGCTTTACGAAGGCCTGGTCGATTTGACAGAGAATTCCTTTTTAGTCTACCTGATAAAGATGTAAGAAAAATTTAAATGCCTTTTGCTATTAAGAATTTTGTAAAATTACATCCCTTTATATGGCAGAAAGTTCTTATGTCACAGTGTAGGTGTGGAGGTCAGAGAACAACCTGTACTGTGTAGGTCCCGTGTGTAGAACTCGGCTCATCAAGCTTGTGTTCATGTGCTTTAACCTGCTGAGTTGTTTCCCACTCCCAGGAACAAGTTCTGATACAATAAAAAGTTAAGACTTTAGTTTTGTTTTCTGTTTGGGTTTTTTGTTTGTTTTGGTTTTTTCCAAGACAGGGTTTCTCTGTGTAGCCCTGGGTGTTCTGGATTTGCTTTGTAGACCAGGCTGGCCTTGAACTCACAGACATCCTCCTGCCGCTGGGATCACAGGTGTGTTCCACCTCACTCGGCTGAAGACTTTAGTTTTGTATCATGGTCTAATGAGTGTTCAGAAGAACTCAGTAGATGTAATTTATTATCGTTAAGCATGATATCTCCCTCCTCAACTGCTCTTAAAATTGTGTTAAGCACATCTTTGATGTTGTCAGTTATATTTTAGTGGCTTCATGAATCCTTAGCCAGCTCACTAGCTTTGACTTGTTCCAGAACACTACGGTACTAAAATAATTAGTTAGGCTAAGGCCACTTAATACTTTTGAGAAGGGTGCGTGCTCACAGCTTTCAGTGGAACTGAGTTAAGTTTCTAGCACCCACCCACATCAGGACCACCTGTAACTGGAGCTGGGAGATCTGACACCCTCTTCTTGAATCCAGAAGCACCTATAGTCAGGTGTACATACCCACTCAAAGACATAATTAAAAGTAAAAATATATATTCTTAACAAACGAGGAGCTGTCAGTATTCTTATTTAATATACTCGAGAAATAATAATACTTTGTTTAGTTTTTTAAATTTACATAAATGATTAATATAACTTAGACATATTAAATGGAAATCTGCTTAATTTTGCTAAATGCTTACAGGTGCATATTTTTCCTTATTTTCATGGTCTCACACTTCTATTTATATTAAGCTTGGTTACTTTAAAATTTTAGGTAATCACAAGTAGTTTAAATTGAAGCATTTCTAATTGGAGTAACTTAATGGTTATAGATGTAAAAAACTAAAATTGAGGTTTTGGGTTTTTTTTCCATAGGCTCGAAAAGAGATTCTGAAGATTCATACAAGAGATTGGAATCCAAAACCATTGGACATATTTCTAGAAGAACTAGCAGAAAACTGTGTTGGTAAATACTGTTTTCAACATGTGTGGAAAATGTTCTGTTCATTTCAGTGATGAAACAAGTTGAGGTTGTGCCTTAAAGTTGAGATTTAAGAGGCTGGTGAGATGGCCTAGTAGGTAAAGTTGCTTGTAATTCAAACCTGGTCTCCTGAGATCAATCCCTGGAACACACATGAAGGTGGAAGAAAAGAACTTGGCCTCACAAAGTTATCCTCTGATCTCTACCTACCCATACTCCCACATAAAAAAGCAACAGATGTAGCCAGATACAGTGGCACATACATTAATGCTGGTAGTGCTAGGGGAGTGAGTACAAATTTATGGCCACCCTTGACTACGTAAGAAGGAAGACCTGATCTGAAAGGGAGCACAGTTTGTTTTCCATCTCTTACGGCATGCATTCACTTCCAAGTTCTGGATACTAAAGATTAGATGCTTGTCCAAGTGTGGCAACACATCCGTTTCCCGAGCACTTGGGAGACTCAAGCAGGATTGCCATGAGGTTAACTACATGTTGAGTAAACATCAGGTGTAATGGTATATAATGGTACCTTGTCTCAAAAAATTAAAATACGAACATGAGAAAATTGAGGACTGGAGAGATAGTTGTTACAAGTACATACTGCTCTTTCAGCGGCTCCAAGTTGTTTCCAGAACCTATGTCAGGTGGCTTGCAACCTGTAGTTCTAGCTCCACAGAATCCAACATCTCTTTCTGGCTCCATGAGGCATCTGCACTGTTGTACGTACCTCCACATGACAAACATAAATCTTTTTTTAAGTAGACAGATTGATCTTTGAGGGGATTTGAGAGCAGCATAGATATGAAAACAGTCCTAGCTCTGTGAATTAGCCAGTATTATCATTTGACAAAAAGAACCCTGCAGGGTACAACTGAGTCTTTGTAAGTGAGAAATTTTAGTTTGGTTACCTGTAAATATTTTACTAATATAAGATTTAATTTAAATTTTTTTAAAATCATGACTGTGTCATTAGTTTGAGGGTTTTGCTTTTTTTTCTTTTTCTTGGTTGATGGGGATAGGATACTGTGGTGCAGATATTAAATCAATATGTGCCGAAGCTGCTTTATGCGCCTTGCGTCGACGGTACCCACAGATCTATACCACCAGTGAGAAGCTACAGTTGGATCTCTCGTCAATTAATATCTCAGCTAAGGATTTTGAGGCAGCTATGCAGAAAATAATACCAGCTTCCCAGAGAGCTGTGACATCACCTGGACAGGCACTGTCTGCCATTGTGAAACCACTTCTGCAAAATACTGTTCATAGGATCTTAGAAGCCCTACAGAAAGTATTTCCACATGTGGAAGTTGGAACAGGCAAAGCCTTTAATTCAGGTATAAAACTTGATTGACCATTTGTTGGAATAATGTTCTTGTGTGGAATATATGCAGTTTACCCTTGTTCATTCAAATGCTGATTTCTCTACCCCACTATCTGGTTTCAGTCTGGACATTGCATTATGATGCTTATTTAGACATCACCTGTCTGTTGTGTAAACATGCCACTATTTGTTCTCTGTATTGTCAATAAAATAACCAGCCTCAGTGCTGAGCAATGGAGAGAACAGGGTGGGACATCCTGGTTGGGTTGGAGAGGGGGAGGAAGGGAGAGCAGAGATCTGGCAGGAAAGGACTTCGAACCAAAAGGAGAGGTGAACCAGACCTAAGATATGACTAAGAGCAGCTGTAGTGGGTGAAATCGGAATGGCAGGAGAGTGCGTGGGCTTGGAGGGTTAGGATGAGGTAATGATTACCCAGCATGTGCTCCAGGTTAACTAAATACATCCTAGTCTCTGTGGTGATTTATGTGTACAGCTGGTTCAGGAATAACCGCTGCTAACTAAAAGATAAATCAATAGTAAATATTAATAACCACCAACAACCATTGAAAGAAAAAGTATGACAAAAATTACTAATGGATAGATTTTGTTTTTTAATTTTGTAGATGTTTCTTGCCCTATGTTGGAAAGTGATTTAGCATACAGTGATGATGATGCACCATCAGTGTATGAAAATGGACTTTCTCAAAAAACTTTCAGCCAGGCAAAAGACAATTTAAATTTTCTTCATTTAAATAGGTATGTTTTCCCTGCACATGAATGCTTTGGTTTGTAAAGTTTATAAAATTGAGTGAGTTTTGGTTTTGTTTTTTTGACAAGGTAAGAATATGCTAGCCATTCAGCTTTCTATTTAAGTTAAAATATTAGGTCTGGCAAGAGGGCTCATTTGGTTAAGTGCTTGCACTGCAAATAAGAGAACCTAAATTCAGCCTCTAAAGCCCGTGTAAAAATTCTGGGAAAGCTAGACAGTGGTGGTGCATGCCTTTAATCTCAGAAACATACAGATCTCTGAGTTTGAGGTCAGCCTGGTCTATAGAACTAGTTCCAGGACATTCATGGCTACATGGAGAAATACTGTCTCAAAAAAAAAAAAAAAATCTGGGAATGTTGGCATTTCTTGTAATTCCAGTTGTGGGAAGACAGGATCCCTGGGGCTCACTTGTGCTAATTTGTGAGCTCCAAAAACTAAGAGGCCCACTCTGGAGGTAGCTAGTGTTCCTAACGATGACTCCTGTGGTTGTTGTCCGTCCTGCTCCACACATGCACAGTTACACTCACATACACACAAACATTAAAAATGTCACAGTTTGGGTATGAAGAGATCGACTAAGCAGTTGAGAACACTGGCCACTCCAAAGGATCTGGATTCAATTCCCAGCACTGACAAAGTAATTCTTCATAATATCTATAACTCCATTTCCAGGGCATATAACATCTTCTAGTCTCTACGGGCACTGCATGCAGGTGGTATAGACATTCATTTAGCACATACAAACAAAAATCCTTTAAAAAAATTTTTTAGTATCAAATTTTGGCCAGGTGTGGTGGTGCATGTCTTTAATCCCAATGCTTGGGAGACAGAGGCAGGTAGCTCTTTTAAGAGTTTGAGGCCAGCCTAGTCTACTTTACTGAGTTCCAGGACAGCCAGAACTATGTAGTAAAACCCTGTCTTGGGGAGAGTGGAAGAAAATGAGGGAGGGGGCTACAGCTGGGATACAAAGTACATAACCTGTGATTAATATAAAAATAAATGAATTCCTTAAAAAAAATTTTTTGAGGAAAAAAATCAAGATTTGTTGTTATAGCTGTCATTATAATGTAAAAGTATTAAATATAGAACAATCATTGTGAGAAACTCAGCCATGTTATCATTGGCTAGTCAAATAGGCAAGACTTCTGAAGATTTGTAATTGGCAAATTAAGGGAAATATTTAAAAATTTCCCCAAAATACAGCTTACTAACTTTTTTTCAGAAATTCCTGTTACCAACCTATGTCTTTTCGACCAAGACTGTTGATAGTAGGAGAACCAGGATTTGGACAGAGTTCTCACTTGGCACCAGCTGTCATCCATGCTTTGGAAAAATTTACTGTATATACATTAGACATTCCTGTTCTTTTTGGCATCAGTACTACATCTCCTGAAGAGACATGTTCCCAGGTAAGTTTTCCAACCAACAAGTTATAAGATAAAGCAGCCATTCAGAAACAGTCTCCCTCTGTTTGTTTTTTAACCTGAACTTTAGGGGTTTTTTTGTCTTTGCTTTTTTTCCTAAAGCTTACAAAATTGAACTGTAAAATTGCTTAGCTATTAAATAACATATGTTTTATTTCTCACATCTACCACTTAACATCTGTATGCCCTTGGGTGAGTTGTTAGATCTCTATTTCATGTTTTCCTTTTTGCATGGTATGAGATAATTTGGGTGTTGTGAGAATTGGAGTACTTAAAACAATTACTGTTCCTTAGTACATAAACATTCTGCTGTTTTATTGTTGATATGTTTACATTTAATTGGTTAATGTGAAAGTATTTTATATTTGTTTACTTGCTTAACCTTGGTTATACCACAGAATAGTCTTGTAGATTTTTTTTTGTCCTGTTTCCTAGTTATTCAAATAAATTATTTTCCCCCAAATGAAGTGTTGATTAAATGCTTTAAAACAGTTGTGAGGAATTTTTTTGGAAGAAGCATTCAAGAAATTTGAAGGTTTTATGTGAGAATTCTGGGAAGTTTTATAGTGCTAATATTACTAATATGCTGTCTTTGAGATCAAATATATTGTTTTTATTTTTTTTCATTAGATGATTCGTGAGGCTAAGAGAACAGCACCCAGCATAGTCTATGTCCCACATATCCACTTGTGGTGGGAAATAGTTGGACCAACACTCAAAGCCACGTTTACGACATTGCTACAGAATATACCTTCATTTGCTCCAGTTTTGCTACTTGCAACTTCTGACAAACCGTATTTGGCTTTGCCTGAAGAGGTAATTTGTTGGGGGATTAGTTGTTCTTTAAGAGTTCTTACTTGAAAATTCAAGTGCTACTGAAGTAAATGAGATAATAAGGAACAGCCTTTTGTCAGATTGTTAGCTGTGCTGTGTGCTCACTGAATATCACGTCTTTGGGGGTGGTAGGCGTTCTGTCTCTTCACCCCCCCGTCCCCCCTCCCCTTTCTCTCACCCTCACCATTAGTCATACCACTGGTGCATCTTGCCATCAGGTCAGTGTTGTGGCGGGCTCAGTGCTGGGTAAGACCATTTAAACCAGTTTCCTAGGGCGACATTTAATTTGGGCTGGCTTAACAGTGTCAGAGGTCTAGTCTATTATCATCATGCGGGGAAGCATGGAAGCATATAAGCAGACATGGTGCTGGAGGAGCCAGGATTTCTACATCTTGATACAAAGACAGCCAGGAGGAGATTGTATTCCACACTGAGCAGAGCATAGGAGACCTCAAAGCCCCGCAATGACACATTTCCTCCGACGAGGCTACACCTAATATGTCTTACATTTATTCGAAGGGTGTCTTCAGCAATAGTCTTTTGGTGGACAAACCAAGAGCAATGGCCCTAGCTTGTGATTGGTTGTTTGTGTTTGTTTTTGTTTTCCCTCTGAGGCTTTCCTGACTAGTAATTTGTAGGAAGATATCAAGTGCCTGACACTGAGATTTTCATTTAATTACCTTGTCTTCTGGGAGCAGTATTGTCCACTCAAAGGGTACTTCTCTTCAGACTCCCTTTTTTGCATTGTAAAGTCAGTGAAATATTCCAGTGTATTCTGTAGGGGGTGTGGCACAGGGTGAGGAATTGCTTTTATTTTTGTTATTTTGTTTGTTTTCTGAGAGAGGGTTTCTCTGAGTAGCCTAGGCTATCCTGGAACTCAACACTAGCCTCAAACTCAGAGACCTGCCTGCCTCTGCCTCCCAAGTACTGGGATTGAAGGTGTGGGCCACCTGGCATAATTGCTTATTTGTAAGTGAATAATTTGTATGAATATAAATAAATCATTCAGCTTTGAATCTTTTGGTTTTTAGTGAATGAATTAGTGATTAGATCATCTTGTATGTATGGATAGTGTTCGTTTTTTATACTTGGAGATATAAGCACTGAGTTTATCTGTGACAGAGCACTTGAATACATACCCAAGACCCTGTCATTAATCCCTATGACCTCTGAAAAAGAGAAAAGTGCTTACAAGCAGCGTAGCTATGGCATTCATGAACACTGATTCTCATAACTCATCATGGACTGCAAGGATGAATAATAATATCATCAGTGAAATAGAAAGCTTTATGAATCCCAGAAAGACAATGCAGTGGGATTAGGTTGATAAAAGTGATAATTAAATTGGTATATGAACTTGAAAGGTAGAAATGATGTACTCTGGATTTGTACCAGGAAGAACTTGAAGGAACTCTTGGCCAGCTTTGGGATTATTGGCTTTCTTACTGGGCAGCCCTAGCTGAGCTGGAACTTTCTATGTAGACCACGCTGGCCTTGAACTCACAAACTACTAGGATCAAAGGCACAGTCCACAACACAATGATATTTCTGTTGTCTACAAATCTTGGCTTTTGTGAATAGTGCTATTATTGGTATATAAATACCTTTGTATTGTCTTTCATTTCCTTTGAATATATCCCTAGAAATGGAATTGTTTGATCACACAGTAATTTTTTGTTTAACTTTTTGTAAAACCATGTTGTTTTATACAAAGTTGAACCATTTTATATTTCTCCACTCTTCAGCAGTACTTATTTTGAGCTGTTACTCTTTTTTAACAGTAATTCCATTTTCATGTCTTAACATCTTACTTTGGGTTATGAGAGTTAATGAAATAACCCTCAGTAAACCCTTTACATAAACTAGTATAGTAACAATTTTTATATTCTAGTTGGATTCTTGAGTTCTAAAGATGATCTAATGTTTAATTATTAATCTAGCACATGTATATCCATACTTGTATGGGTGCTCTGCCTGCTTGACTGTGTGCCACATGTGTGCAATGCCGTTAGAGGAACTCCTGGAGCTGGAGTTACAGGTGGCTGTTCACTGCCATGGGAGTGCTAGGAATCAGACATAGGTCCTCTGGAAGAGTAGCCAGAACTCTTAATCACTGAGCCATCTCACCGGCTTCTATATAACTACTTTAAAAAACTTATTTGGCAGACTGTGCCTGTAACCCCAGCACTTGGGGAGGCAGAGGTAGGTAGATCTCTGAGTTTGAGGTGAGCCTGGTCTACAAAGGTAGGCCAGGATAGCCGCAGCTACACAGAGAAACCTCGTCTCAAAAAACCAAAAAAGAAAAAGAAGAAAAAAAAAAAACTACTGTATCCTGTTGGATCCTGTTGGATTAAGTAATCAATAACATATGTTGTGTGTTTGCATATACTGCATACATGTATATTCTGTGTTACACTTTTTTTAAAGGTACAAGAATTATTTACCCATGATTATGGAGAGATTTTCAATGTCCAGTTACCAGATAAAGAAGAACGGACCAAATTTTTTGAAGACTTAATTTTAAAACAAGCTGCAAAGCCTCCTGTGTCAAAAAAGAAAGCAGGTTAGATATCTCAGTTAATAGAGGATAGTTTTAATAAAATGGAACTAAAATAACAGCTAATGTAATTGACATCTACCTAATAGCACAAACTCAAACCATCAGTTATGAGAGACATGTATACTGCTTTAAAATACCTGTGCTTCCTGCCTGATGTGAGTTCTGGGAACTGCATAAGATCAAGATGTGCACTTAACCACTGAGCCACCTCTCCAGCTCTAGAACTGTTCTTACCTATACCGCACTGCTTCTTTCAGTTTATAAAAGCAAACAAACAAAACAAAACTGTCTTTAAAGTGCACACAGTGTCACAATTTTACTTTTGGTTCTCCTAATGCTCTTATCTTTGCCCTCATTTCTGCTTAAAGAGCTACTTAGGACTGGCGTTCCAGATGTCCTCAACAGATGCTCCCCCCTCCTCTCAACAGGGTTTCTCTGTGTAGCCTTGGCTGCCCTGGACTCACTTTGTGGACCAGGCTGGCCTCAAACTCAGAGATTCACCTGCCTCCCATGCTGGGATTATAGGCGTGTGCCATCACAGCCCACCTTAAATTACTTTTTATTTATTTGGTGTACGCATGCATAGGTCAGAAGATAACTTTCAGAAGTCTCTTTTGGATTTAGGTTATAGGACTTTGGCAGGCACCTTCATCCACTAAGCCACCTCTAGTCCTCCTTTCTCCTTTCTCTCTCTCTCTTTTTTTTTTTTTTTTGTTTTTGTTTTTGAAACCGTTTGTGTAACAGCCTTGGCTATCCTGGAACTCTCTTTGTGGACCAAGCTGGCCTCAAGCTCATCGAGTTTGCCTCTATCTCCTGAATGCTGTGATTAAAGGTGTGCACCGTCACACCCAGCTTCTCATTTCTTTTAATTCCGAGTATTCATTTTCCTTAAAGAAAATTAAAATTTGTTATATTTGGAACATCAGATTTTTTTCATTAATCTACAAACTAAAGACTTTCATAGCTAACAAAATTCTTGTTTTGGAATAATGTATTTTCAAAGTGTACAACGTTTCAAAGTTTAGTTATAGAGATATAACTATATATATGTATATATAGAGATGGCAGTGTTTTTGTAAATTCTTGGTTTCTTATCATTTGTGAAGAAAATAACCCGAGTCTCATTCTCTGTGCGCTGAGTCGTTCTGTGGACTGCGTTGTTAAAATTTCCCGTCTGTGAAGTCTTGCAGGCCTTGGAGGTCCTCCCAGTAGCACCACCCCCTGAACCAAGACCGCTGACAGCAGAAGAAGTCAAACGGCTTGAAGAACAAGAAGAAGACACATTCAGAGAGCTCAGGATTTTCTTAAGAAATGTCACACATAGGCTTGCTATCGATAAGCGATTCCGAGTCTTTACTAAGCCTGTTGACCCTGATGAGGTAATTTCCTCTTTGGATTAAATATGTTTGAGTGATAAGGATCGAAAAGCAGAAATTTTGACTAGTTCATGTAGGTGCCCTTGTACTCTGACCTTGTTTTCTATATGGGGACACATGAACTTGTTGTCTTAAGTATGTGTAGACTTTAAGAGCTATCTAATATACTTTCTTTCTTTTGGAGAATAGTTAACTTTTCTACCCATTTAGTCAAAAGGCATTATGTGTAGAATGAAAATTGAGCTTAGAGTCAGGGTTTGTTTTTGTTTTTGAAATAGGGACTTGTTTTGTGTGCAGTGGTGGGGTGATAGGCTTATGTCACAATGTTTTGCAGAGTCTGTTCTTAAACCAGCATTGAAGAAGGACAGCAGTTGCAGATAGAAAGGAATATAAGATATTACAACTGCTCAAGAATGGAAGTAAATATAAAGCACAAAGAGATTTAAGATAGAGGCAAAGCATTCATATAAATACAGTATCCTTATCTATTTTCTCTGTATTACCGTTACAGAAAAACTTAATTTGTTTTTTTAATGTTTAGAGTTTATTAAGTGATTTGGTCATTTGCTTGAATTTTAGGTTCCTGATTATATCACTGTAATAAAGCAACCAATGGACCTTTCATCTGTAATCAGTAAAATTGATTTACATAAATATCTGACTGTGAAAGACTATTTGAGGGATATTGATCTAATCTGTAGTAATGCTTTAGAATACAATCCAGATAGAGATCCTGGAGGTGAGCATTAGTGAATTCCTTTTCAGGGGGGTGGTTTTGAGGGCTACTAACAATTAATGAGGGTTGTTCATTGGGTTTATTTATTTAATGTGAGGTGTTAAATTATAAATATTTTATATTCAAAATACCATGCAAGTCTCACAATAGCCTTATTCTACAGCTGAGAAAGGTATAGTTTGAGAAGATTAAAACTTTGTTCAGAGTCACAGTGCCAGGAAAGGACAAGGGCAGGATTTGAATGTCTTTTCCTACTCAAATCCTCAAATATTACCCACGTAACATATCCTCTAATGGAGCGGTTCTCAACCTTCCTTATGCTGTGAGCCTTAATACAGTTCTTCATGTTGTGGTGACCCCAACCACAAAATTATGTTGTTGCTACTTCAAAACTGTAATGTTGCTACTGTTATGAATTATATAAATATGTGATATATAACATACCTGATATGCAGCCTCTGTGGGGTTGTGATCCACAGGTTGAGAACCACTATGCTAATGAAACAAAATAGCTTATTTATGCTCTTTCTAAAAGTAGGATAAATACTATGATTTCAAAGTATTCTCTCTTTTTCAAGTTTTTAAAAAAATTTTTTATGTGCATTGGTGGGTGTGCCTGTGTGTTTATCTATATGAGGGTATCGGATCCTCTGGAATGAACTTACAGTTGTGAGTTGACCTGTGGGTGCTGGGAATTGAACCCAGGCTCTTAATAGCTGTGCCGTCTCTCCAGCCCCTCAAAGTATTCTTTTGGTGAAAACCTACATTTTTTTGTTGTTTTGAGACAGCCCTGACTGGCCTCAAAGTTAGGTGATCCTGTCTCTGCCTCTCAAATGCTGGGATTACAGGCATGTGCCATTATGCCTGAATGTATTTTTGTTACATAAGTAATAAAAAGAGTATAATACTTGCATAATATTAATAGTAATGTTAAAAGTATGTGCCCAAAGATACCTGTTTCCCTTTCTAAGTCCCTATATGAATAGTTTGTTGGCTATCATTGGACCTCTAAAAGGTAGTACTTCTTAGAGTGACCAAGGTAAGGAATTATTTAAAGTTCCTTTTGTTTTGGGTGTGGGGTTGTTTGAGACAGGGTGTCACAGTATAGCCCTGGCTGACCTCAAACTCAGAGACCTCCCTGTCTCTGCTTTCTCAGTGTTGGCATTAGAGAGTGCCAGTCCTCTGTTAGTAAATGTTGCGCCCCAACCAGGCTGTGGCGAAGAGTGACCAGAAGCTCTTGCTTCCCCCTGCCAGCTGCTGTGCTGCTGTCAAAGGAATATCCCAGGGTTCCTTAAGACAATTGAAAGCACACTGAGCTACATCTTCTCCCTTTATCTTACAGAGGCTCTTCACAGGGCACAGCAACAAAGTGCTATAACAATCAGATATCCAGATCATTAGACTACCATCCAAATCAGAATGTAAAAGTTCTAGTAACTTATACGCTTTGTATGGAGTTAAGGAATTGCAATGGCTACTATCTTTACCCAAACCATTAAGTTTACTTTTGGAAAAAAAAATTTAATTATATTTTCTCATTTCTCAGATCGTCTTATTAGGCATAGAGCCTGTGCTTTAAGAGACACTGCCTATGCAATAATTAAAGAAGAGCTTGATGAAGACTTTGAGCAGCTTTGTGAAGAAATTCAGGAATCTAGGAAGAAAAGAGGTAGGGGAATGCTTGGGCATCTAAAGAAGATCTTTTTTTTAATAATTTATTTTTATATTAACCACAGGTTATGTACTTTGTATGGAGATCTTTATATGAATCCTTTTATTCCTTGTATGACTTTGAATTCTGAAAATAATTTTTTAAATTCTGTTTGTAAGGGTGTAGCTCCTCCAAATATGCACCATCTTATTACCACGTCATGCCAAAGCAAACTACTTCTACTGCTGCTGAAAAAAGGTCAGATCAAGAGCAGAATGAAAAGCTAAAGGCACCTTGTCCTCCCATGACTTGCAGCACACCTGGTAACGACTCTTGAGTAATCTTCGTTTGTCTTGTACTTGGCTTACTTAATACAGTAAATCACATCTGTTAAGTTTCACCTCTTTCCAAGACAAATGAAGTATAGTTTTCCTGTGTCTACCTGAGATAGAATATATAAATTCTCTGTACTTTAGTTTCTTCCCCTGAAAAGCGATGATGCTAATGGTAGCAAACCTCATCAGTGTAAAGTGAAATTTTGATGAATTAGTATGAATAACTTGCTTTAAAATTGTCAGTATAGCTTAGTTATCAGTGTAGGCCATTTTAGTTTATATCTCCCCTGTTGCTCAGCTATAATTTATAATGTATCACATAGATCATGTCATTGCCTTCCTTATTCAAAAGTTATTCAAAATTTTTGTTTTTGTCAAGGTAGGGTTTCTCTTTGTAGCTTTGGCTATCCTAGAACTCACCTTCTAGAACTCACTCTGTAGACCAGGCTAGCTTTGAACTCAGGTATCTGCCTGCCTCTGCCTCCTGAATTCTGGGATTAAAGGTGTGCACCACCACTGCCTAGCTTCAGTTTTTTTTTTTTTAAGATTTATTTATTATTTATACAACATTCTGCCTGCACACCAGAGCTTACTGTAGATGGTTATGAGCCACCATATGGTTGCTAGGAATTGAACTCAGGACCCTTGAAAGAACAGCGAGTGTTCTTAACCTGTGAGCTAGCTCTCCAGCCCAAGATTTCTTTTTTTTTTTTTTTATAAATTTATTTATTTTTATATCAATCACAGGTTAGGTTTTTTGCATCCCATGCATAGCCCCCTCCCTCCCCCCAAGATTTCTTAATATTTTAAAAATCTCAACTTGAGCCAGGTCATTTTGTGACCTGGACTTTGTTCAAGTCTCCATTTTGTCACAGTAATAACTTTTTCTGTATTCCAGCCATGTGAAAGTACTATGGTGTTTTGAATTCTTTACCTTTTCATCTCGTTTCTTTTGTTAAATTCCATGAAGCTCAGTTGAAGAGGAAATTGCGTAAAAAGTCAAAGTGGCATGTAGGCACCAAAATAAAACGAAGGAAAATTTCACAAGCAAAAGACAATATGCAGAATCAAATCGAGAGTGATACAGAGGAAAGCCAACATACAAGTGCAGAACACACCGAACTTGGAAATACAGGAGAGTCTTCAGTAGAAGAAAATGACAAGCAAAATGTCTCTGAAAACAACGTAGACTTGAAAAATAACTCAAGTACCTCTCATATTGAGAATGAACATGAAGAATCTAAGCAAACTACAGAATATACAGAATTGGGAAAAGAGAGAATTGATTGCCATGGAGATACTTGTAGCTCCCAGATCATAGACATTCCTGATGAAAATGAATCAAAAGGTAAGTCTTACCTAGAAGATAAATAACTTCAGCACTTGGGAGACAGAGACAAGCAGATCCCTGAGTTTGAGGCTAGCCTGATCTACAGAGCCAGTTCCAGGACAGTTGGGGAAACTGTCTCAAAAACAAAAGGTGGGAACGAATATCTTTTAAAACTTAAAATAATTCCTAAAGAAGTCATTACATACCGATTTATTGCTTTTGCTAACTTTCAGAGCACAGATGTTAACTAAGTAGAAAAATAGCATTGTCTTCACTAGCCTTTCAGTTAATAGATCAAAATACCCATGTATACATATAACAAAACTAAAAAAAAAAAAAAAAAAGTCAAATTAAAGTAAGCTTCTGTGACGATGGACTATCCTGGGGATTCTATCCCTGTGATTACTATAAGGTCATGGCAGGGACCCATGTTTTACAGCTATACTCTAATGAGCTGGAGATATTAGAGAAAGTCTCTTGAGTTTCTTCACACTATTAAAACTGGAAAGTAACTACTAACCCATATACAAGGAGAAGGGAAAAAAGAGGGAAGGAAGATGCATACAGTTTTCCTTCCCAGCCATGTGCTAAAAAAGAAACAACTGAATGAGTCAAATAATGTTCAAAGTCGTGAGAAGACATTGTTCTGGTAAAGAGATTATACAACCAGCATACAGCTTAATATTAACTTCTTTCCCATTAATTTCTAAGAGAAAGTGATACCTGACTTGGCATGCCCCTTTCCACCAGTTTCAAAATACCAGTTGAGAATTCCCTAAATAATCAATTTGAGAAATACTTTTTAACTTCTTATGTTGTTTTTGTTTTGGTGGGGTTTTCTTTGTTTTCCTTTTATTTTTGTGGGTGTGTTGTGGTTGATGGGTTGACTTTTTGAGACAGAGTTTTTCTTGTAGTTCTGACTGTCCTGACCAGGTTGGCCTCAAACTCACTGAGATCTGCCTGCCTCTCCCTCCGAGTGCTGGGATTAAAGGTTTGCACTACCACTGCCTAACTGTTTGTTTACTAAGTAGCCTCAACTTGCCTGGAACTCATGTAGACCAGCCTGGTTTCTAACTCATACAGGTCCATCTGCCTCCACCTCCCGAGTACTGGGATTAAAGGCAGAGGTTCCCACTCCCAGCTAAATGTTTCTTATACTGCATACCACCATTTTGTAATGTAAATGGCATAGTATAATCTTATAACAAAAAGATTAATTCAGAACTGGTGCTTATTTCCTAAGTACACATCCTATTATTAGTCTAGTTATTTGTCTTAGGTATTATGTTGGTGAACCAAATAATAATTGTTTAATTTTTCTCTTTAGAAATGGGTAATCTGCGAATGACTCAAGCTAGACGTTCCCAGGTAGAACAGCAGCAGCTTATCAGTATGGAGAAGGCTCTGGCGATTCTTTCTCAGCCTACACCCTCACTTGTTGTGAACCATGTGCACTTAAAAGTATGTTAAACTGGAATCAATGCTTTCAATAGGTTTTTCAGTCTTCACATGCTGGACTGTAGGCTAGTGGTAAATTAGCTTCATGGGGCTTTCTCTTAACTTCCTTGTCCTTCTAGAAGAGTTCTTCTGGGTTAGAGAGCTGGCTGCTCTTGAGGACTTAGGTCCCCAGCACCCAGAGGGCAGTTTAATAAATAAATGCCTTTTAAAAGCACTAGGAATCCAGTGCTCTTTTCTGGCCTCTGGGCACTAGGCATACACATAGTACACATTAAATAAATATTTAAGTAAATAGCTTTTTTGAAAAGAAACTTGTCTGGAGAGGTTTGTGGGTATAATTGAAATTAGCAACTTGTGCTGTAGTTTTTAGGATAATGAGAGTTTACTCAGGGCCAAGGCTGGTGGCACAGAAAAGAAAGAAACCTGAGTCATTTCCATAGGTTTCCAGGCTCAGCAGTGGTTTAGTTGTCCTGCGTGCTGCCCTTCTAACAGTCCCTAAGCATTCAGAATTTAAAATCTTGTAAGGAATTAATCTGGCACATATAAATATTTGTTTTCTTTTAGAATCTTTTGAAGACTGTTGTTAAAAAAAGTCAGGAATATAATATATTCCAACTGGAAAATTTGTATGCAGTAATCAGCCAGTGCATTTATGAGCATCGCAGAGACTATGACAAAACAACACTTATTCAGGTAAAGTTTTGGCTTAAAACTTTTTATTGCTTATTTTGAGACAGGGTCTCTACACGGCCCTGATTGCCCAGAACTCACTGTGTAGATCAGGCTGGCGGAAAACTTACATGGATTTGTCTGCCTCTGCCCCTGCCTCCCAAGGGCTGAGATTAAAGCTGTTCACCATCCTGCCTAGCTAACTTAAAACATTTTATACTCCTTTTGCCGTGTAATATCTTCACTAAAGATAACTTTTTTGGTTTTTCTGAGACAGGGTTTCCCTGTGTAGCCTTGGCTGTCCTGGACTCACTTTGTAGATCAGGTGGCCTCGAACTCACAGAGATCCACCTGCTTCTGCCTTCCTGAGTGGACTTTGTATTTACTTATTTATTTATTTTTAACTTAGAAGAATTTGAAGACCAACCAAGATGTGGTGACACACTTCTAATCCCATTATGTGGGCATAGGCAGAAGGAGCAGTATTCAAGGTCATCTTCTGCTATATAACATGTTCAAGATCAGTTTGAGCTACATAAAAGTCAAAACAAAAAATAAAGTATTTTTATGTAAAGATTATAGATTGTTAATAGAGATAAACAAGCTCAATGTATCAAGTCTAGAAGGAATATGTAACTTCTTTTCAAATAGCTTTTTTCCCTAAGATAAGTGTTTAAAGTGGGTGTGATTGTGTACTTCTGTAATCCCAGATATGGGAAGCTGAAATAGAAGAATCACAAGTTTAAGGGGCTGGAGAGATGGCTCAGAGGTTAAGAGCACTGACTGTTCTTCCAAAGCTCTGAGTTCAATTCCCAGCAACCACATGGTGGCTCATACCATCTGTAGTAAGATTTGTTGGATGTTACTTAAATGTTACCAGTCACCTATAAAATGTAAAATGTTATCTGCCTGCCATATACCCACCTAGAATATTGAGGGGGACCGGTGCACATGTGGTGTTATTTATTACAATAGGATTTATTATAGTGCATGCTGTATGTAAAATACTATTGTTTACATTGTATGTAAGTGTACCAGTAACTGTAGATATTTACATGGATAATTAATATTTGGGGGGAGGTCCTTAATTTTTTTTTCCAAGTCAGGGTTTCTCTGTTGTAGCCTTGGCTCTCCTGGACTCACTTTGTAGGTTAGGCTGGCCTTGAACTCACATAGATTCACTTTACCTCTGCCTCCCAAGTACCTCCCATGTGCCACAACGCCTGGCTGATAATTAATATTCTAAAAAGTATTTGTTGAAAAGAAAAGCAATAAAAGTATGTTTTTAGCTTTTTCAATATTGAAACTTACTATTTTTCTTTTCTGTCTTTTACATAGAAAATGGAGCAAGCAGTAGAAAACTTCAGTTGTTCCAGATCATGATGTCATTGCATCAAGTATTTTTATGTTCAATTCCTATTTAATTGCCTTCAGCTATATCTACATAACTGATGCAAGATAAGATAAAATCTTGGCATCTTCAAGAAAAGATTAAAAGAGTAAAAGTATTTTAAATTTCTGATATTTATGTAGTAAGATAACTGATAAGTCTTGGATGTTTGAGCAAAGCACTGTAACAATAGTAATTGTTTGGCTAAATCTTAAAGCTATTTTGGTAATTAATGTTTTGAAACATTTAATAATTTAGTAGCATTGGAATTTTATGTTGTTAGCTGCAGCACTTTTAATTTTATCCTTCCTGGTAGGTTTTTGTATCAGAATTATATCTGTTGTATTTTTGCCATCTTTGTTTTTGTTTTTCTTTAATGCCTTTCTCCCATCTGCTAAAATTCAAGTTGTAATTTTTAAGTCCTCAATACAATTCTGTACTTAATATAAAGGATAAGCATTTTTGTAATTCTAATTTGGTTTAATAAAGATTTAAAAATGTATTGTTTACTTTTGTAATTAAATACAAAACAGATATATTAGTAAGAAGTTTTTGTATTTGACAACTGTTTATCTTTTTACCATTGTATTTAGGTTATATCCTATAAATACTTTTTATATACATATATATGGCTTTAAATATAAATTTTGTTACTGATACCAAAATACATTTCTTTTCTATTTGAATCCATTTTGCTTCCATACAGTATTCAGTGGGACATTCAAGCCTCTGCTTTCAGAATAGCATCTTTTTGAAAGCTTGTTTAAAAGGAATAGAGAATAGCAAATAAAGTGAAAGGTTGTGGGGTTTTTTGGTGATGACCATGTTCATATTGTTGGAGATAATGTAACCAGTTGACTGTGCGTGAGTGTGTGCATGGGTGTATTTGGGATCTCAGCAGTTGAGGCAGAAACAAGATCAGGGAGTTCAAGGTCATTAGCTACATAGTAAGTTTGAGGCCAGCCTGGCTCCTTGAGACCCTGTCTCAAAAAAGCAAATAAATAAGCAAATAAATATACTTAATTTTTTTATTGAAGTTCATTATAATTTATTCCAGATGTATCCTTTCATTGTACATCTTGTATAATAAATTTTAAAGTTGAAAATTTACTTGTTTCTAGTTCTTACTTTAGAAAAATATTGTGTGAGTGTGTGTGCATCATAATACACGTGTGGGGGGTCAGAGGATAAGTCTGTGGTGTCTCTCCTTCCACCTTTATGTGAATGCTAGAGATCAGCTAGGTTATTAGGCTGGTGTGGTAAGTACCTTTACCTATTAGGCCATCTTACTGCCTCTTCTTTGGTTTTTAAAATCTGATTAACGATAGGACAGCCAAGTACTGTGGTGTTTACTTGTTCAATACCAGCCCTTGGGTGGTAAAGGCAGGAGGATTGCTTCAAGTTCAAGGCCAATCTTGTCATTATTTTGGGACAACAAAGGCTACATAGACATCAAACAAAAAAGTTAGCTCAGTGTAAAACAAATAACAGATGTTCTCTCATATATTAGTGCATGCATTAAAATGCTGTTGTCCTGCTAGGTACTGTGGCAGATGCCTGTGGGCCTGGGTACTCAAGGTTGAGGCAGGAGGATCACTTAAACAGACCAGCCTGGAAAACAGTAAAATCGTGTGTGTGTGTGTGTGTGTGTGTGTGTGTAAATTGCCATTGACACTGGAGTGTTTATGTGGTTGCATTCATTCTTTAGAATGCCTTTCTGTGACAGATTTTCAAAGTGAAAAATCTATACTCCTAAGTAGATTTCAAAAGCCCTGTTAAAAGTCCCAGGTAGAATGTTTGGTAACTTTTTCTTGTTAAAGTACCACAATACTTAGAACAATTAAGGAAAGAAAGATAATTCATCCACATCTCTGAAAGAAAAAAAGAGTTGCAGCTTACATAGAAATTCAAAGAAACAGGTAAATCATTGAGTGAATTAATCACTATAAGAAAGCAGGTAAAAATCAGCTATATTTCTATACATTGCAATAATTAAACCAAAAAGGAAGTTAGGAAGTAATCAGTTTGATCATTTTCTATGACAAAATACCTAGGAATTTAAAAAAATAAAAGGAAAGATTTATTTTGGCTTCCCATTTTAAAGGTTCTAATCAATGCTTACTTGGCTCCATGGCTTTAGGGCATTAGGAAAGCTGCTCACCCAGTAGTCATGAAATACAGCAAAAGAGCCTCGGATTGTGGTTTCCTGATTCTGAAGTCAATCACAGAGCTATACCTGAAAGCATTGTACACACCTAGGAAGACAAATACATTGGAGAGGATTGGAAGTCTGGAAGTCAAAATATGACTGCTTTGAAATTCATACCATGTGCTTTATGTAAAGGAATCGTTTTAATATTTTTTGTTTTTTATTATAATTTATTCACTTTGTATCCCTGCTGTAGCCCCCTCCCTTATCTCCCAGTCCTACTCTCCTTCCCTCTTCCCCTTCTATGTTGCTCCCCTTGTCCATTGATAGGGGAAAGTCTCATCAGGACTGGATGCCCTTGTTGCCTACAAACTCTGAAAGACTCAACCCAGCATAGTATTGAAGCAAATGCTGAGACTCATAGCCAAACACTGGGCAGAGTGCAGAGAATCTTATGGAAGAAGGGGGAGATAGAAAGACCTGGGAGGACAGGAACTTCACATGGAGACCTACAGAGCCAAAAAATCTGGGCCCAGGGACCCCTGCAGAGACTGAATCAACCAAGGACCAAGCACGGAAAGGACCTAGACTCCTGCTCAGACATAGTCCATGGGCAGCTCAGTCTCCATGGGGATCCCTGGTAAGGGAGCAGGTGCTGTCTCTGGTAAATGAATCTTTATATAAAGCCAACCAGTGGGTTATGTGTTCTTCCTGACCCCTGGCAGCCTAGGAATGCTGAGTATTCTGGAAGGTACTCCTCTTTGAATTAGTCTACTGTTTTGTTTCTCAAGTGTATACCAAGATTATGAGCTTTTGGAGGTGATCAGGTCATAGTTTCTTACTACCAAATCTGAGTTGATTGATCTTTTTTAATGTTTTAAATTATTTTACTTACATTGGTGTTCTGCCTCCATGTATGTCTGTGTGAGGGTGTCAGTTCCCCTGGGACTGGAATTACAGACAGTTGTGAACTGCCATGTGGGTGTTGGGATTTGAACCTGAGTCCTTTGAAAGAGCAGTGACTCTCTGGGCCATCTCTCCAACCCTGAGTTGAATTGACCTTGATCACTGACATAGTGTTTCTCAAGACTTTTGCTAAGAAATTACTTTTTCCCCTTCTGCTATCCTCTGGGAGGATAATATTGAGGTTGTTTACATTTCTGTCAAAATTTCCAGTACGCACACTGTAAATTTAATTTATCTTATGTTCCTGTTCGCTACATACAGCACATATTGACAGAACATTTCGTTGCTCAAGTGATACAGCTGGAAGATACCAACATGCTGGATATGTTCCAGAAGTGAAAGCTCACTTAGAGTAGACTAATCATTAGGAAAAGATTGCCAGTGACCTGAAATTACTCCTTACCTTATCTTGATCTTAGTAGCTATAAGTACAACTATCTCTACCATTCATTGTAGCAAAATGTGGTTATGTGGCAAATTGTGTCCATACAAAGGAAAATGCCCAATCTTTAGGAGAGCCCTGGTATCTGGTGTGTATTAGTGTGTATGGAATAATGTCTAAGACTCTCAAAAGCAGTCTTGGATTATGAGAAGATCTGAAGGCTGGAATTTGGGTTCTTATTTGTAAAAGAAGGGATGGACTCTCTCACTCATGACTTTAGGAGATCACTGTTAACTGCATCTAGACTTCCAATAGTGGACTTCCTTTTTTAATTTATCAATAGTGAAATGTAATTCTCAACCAATAAAAGCATAGAAGGAACTGAGTTGAAAACTTTCTGTTGTGTGAATTAAAGTGAAGGCCTCACGCAGGCTAAGCAAGCACTCAACCACGGAGTTGAGCACATGACCTGGAGACCATAATTTGGATGCTCAGAGCATTATTCATCTGCTGCTTTTAGGAAATAAAAGTTGGGAAGTTTCAGAGCCATGGAGCCTCTGAACACTTAGAAGGAAGCATGATCAAATGTACTAGTCAAAAACTGTCCTGCCAGAGTAACAGGCTGTACCACAACCACATGGAAGCAATCGGGGGCTTTTTTTCCTTTATAATTTATTTTTTATTAATTTATTTCATATTTTACATCCTGATGAAAGTTTTCCCTCCCTCCACCCTCTACCTCTTCCATCTGTCCCCACCTCTTCCTTCCCCATCCATTCGTTTCCCTTTAAGCCTCCCAAGACATGGCATATCAAGTTACAATGAGATTAGGCACCTCCCCTCACATCAAGGCTGGAGAAGGCAACCCAGTAGGAACACAAGGGTGGCAAAAGCATGAAAAACAGCCCCCTGCTCCCTGTTAAGAGTTCCACAATAACACCAAACTGCACACCTGAAACATATACAGAGGCCTAGGTTAGACCCCTTCAGGCTCCCTGATTGTCAGTTCAGTCTCAAGGAACCCCTCTGAGTCCAGATTTGACAATTCTGTTTTCTTGTGGTGTCCTTGATAAAACCAGATAGATGCAGTGGCTTCAGTTTGGTCACACTCACCTTGGGAACAATGCACAGTGAAGATTGTTCTAAAGTTGTAAAGTTAGGTGCCTATGAATTGATAGGGATGTTAGTAGTTACAGAAGGGCTGGCTGGACTTCCCAGTCATACATGGGAGGCAGCAGAGAGTGCTCTCATGGTTCCCAGTTTACACATTCCACAGCCTCAAAATGACCCCCTCTGCAACCACCATGTTTGTCCTAATCTCTGGAGTGTTGTATTCATTGTCCAGGTGAAACCCTTATGACCTGAACATCAAAGGAAGTCTGGCTAGCACTGAATCACTGGAAAGTGTGTTTTGAAGAATATCCACGTGCTGAGAACAACTCTTTCCTCTGCTGAGCTACCGCTGGACCATTGCAGAAATCAGTTGTGATTCTGTTCTGGCCTGCTAAATTCTATTGATTGTATTGAGTGCTGTAACTTTAGAACTGGAAGCCAACCATTAGTTCTACCAGTGATAGGTGTGTGTGGTATTTTGGCCATTTAATAACCTTTAGATTTTTGTCATTGTTTTTTCAAGACAAGGTTTCTCTGTGTAGCCTTGGCTGTCCTGGACTCACTTTGTAGACCAGGATGGCCTCGAATTTAGAGATCCACCCGTTTCTGCATCACCTGGTGCCTCGAGCTGGGATTACAATCGTGTGCCACTGTGCACAGCTGATAAAATAAGTTTTTAATTGGTTTCTCTGAAGAATTACCCACTTTAGGATAGGAGTGCTACAAATGTCAAAGTAAAAGAAAAGAGAACATCTTTTTCAAAAGATAAAAGTTTGTAGCTGGACATGGTGACATAGGGGAGGTAGAGGCAGGTGGATCTCTGTGAGTTCGAAGCCAATCTGGTCTACAAAGCCAGTCCAGGACAGCCAAGGCTACACAGAGAAGCTCTGTTGTTGCTGAGGTTTAGGAAGAAAAGCATCATGCCTAGAATGGGACAGAGCAGGTTTCAAACTCTCTTCTTCAAGCTGGTATTATGAGGGAGGTTGGTGATACCCAGTGTGTTTCAGGTTCTTCCTTCCTTCCTCTTTTCCTTCTTTCTTTCCTTCCTTCCTTCTTCCTTCTTTCCTTCTTCCCTTTCTTTTTCTTCTTCCTTCCTTCCTCCTCGCCCTCCTATTCTTCCTCCTTATTTCTTGCTTTAAAATTTATTATTTAATTTTATGTATATAGGTGTTTTGTCTGCATGTATGTCTTTACAGTAAGTGCACACTGTGCCCTGGAAGGCCAGAAGAGGTGGTTGGATCCCCTGTAACTGGATGAACAAACTGCTGTGAGCTTCCACGTGGAAATTGAACCTGGGTCCTCTACAAGAGCAACAAATGCTCTTAACCACTGAGCCGTTTCTCCTCTTTCCCTTACCCTCCATGCCTCTTATTTTTTTCCCACTCTGCCAATTAGCTTTCCAGCACACTATCCAGCCCATGCATTTCTGGAAAACATTTCTCTCTCCTACCTGTTGACAGTACATATATTGCAATCCTCCCATCTCAGCCTCCTAAGTGTTGAGACTCTACGTGTATGCAGCCATTAGCTGGCTCACGTCATAGGTCTTTTAAGGTTATCAGTTTTGTTTTGTTCTGAGTTTTGATTATAGATCTAGTATCTACCACAATAGGTTCTTAGTTGACACTAAAAGAGATATCAGATAAGGAGAGAGGATTACAAGTGAGGAACAGGAAAGTAGGGATTAGTAGGAAATGGAGGCTCCTGGGGGGCTCTGAAACCCAAACCTCAGAGAAGTAGTGCTTCATGTCTATGATCATTGACAGACTCAACACAAGGACTCAGAGACCTTATGACCTGATCAAGCCCCTCAATCCACACGGTAGAAGAAAGAACTGATTCTGACTCCTGAAAGTTATCTTCTGACCTCCACATGTAGAGTAGGATCCAATTAACAGTGTTTCAAAAAGATACTAGGGATCTGGAGAGACAGCTTGTGGTTAAGAACACTGTTCGCTCTTCCAGAAGACCAGGGCACAATTCTCAGCACCCACGTGGCAGGTCACAGCTACCTGCAACTCTAGTTCCAGGAGATCTGATGCCCTCACACCAATGCACATAAAATCATATATACAAGCAAAGCTAGCATTCTCATGAATTTGAGATCCATACTTTAGTATACACATACTCAAACATAAACACATATGCACACATGAACATTCACTATACACACACATGACATGCACATACATATAATCAATATACAACACACATACTACAGGCACCTACACACACAAACACACACACACACCACATACATGCACAAACATACATACACTCACTACATACATACCACATACACACAGAAATGTGAAAAAAAATTAAACGCAGAGTAGGAGAGGCTGGAGAGATGGCTCAGCAATTAAGATCACTTGTTGCTCTTCCCAAAGACCTGGGTTCAATTCCCAGGACCCATATGATGGCTCACACCCATCCATAATTCCAGTTGCAGGGGATCTGTCTGTCACTCTCTTCTGACCTCCAAGGGTACCAGGTGTGCATGTGGTGCACATTCATACATGCAGGCAAAATACTCATACACATAAAATAAAAACATTAAAACATTATTTTTAAAGAAGAGTAGGCTCTAGCCATTGGTCTTTCAAAAAGATAGCAAATCATTTTTACTACACTTTCAGAAACCATTTTTTTAGATTTATTTTATTTATTATTTATACAATATTCTCCTTGCACGTGTGCCTGTGAGCCAGAAGAGGGCACCACATCACATTATATATGGTTATGAGCCACCATGTGGTTGACTGGGAATTGAACTCAAAAGACTTTTGGAAGAATGGCCAGTGCTCTTAACCTCTGAGCCATCTCTCCAGCCCTAGAAAACATTTTCGCTAAAGCCTTATTCTGAGGCTCTGAAAGGATCAATTATTGACTACCTTTGCTTGTATTTGTTTGCATAGTAAGCATTCTCATAAATTTGAGATCCATCTACTTAATTGTATTGTATAAGCTTTATACAGTCAGTCTGCAAAATGACTGCAGAAGGGACTGGAAGGTTTGAGATTCTTATTTCCCCTAGCTTTGAAAACAAGAACAAACTATAGAGAAAATCTATGCATAAATAGTGATGAGGGCAGACAGCAGCTAATTTGCTGGGTTACAAACAGGTGGATTTTATTTGGTTTGTGATTTTTAGGTACAAATTAACAGAAATTCTCTCATGCTAACTTTAACAGAAAGGACCATATCTGAAAAGACGGTTGGAAAAAAACAAACAGTGGTAGAAGAGAATCAGGGCTCCTCCAAGCCATCTGAGTTTCTTAAAATAGTTGTCATTAGTGTGACTAGACAGAGCTGAGTCATTCAGGCTTGGTGAGTCTCTGTTGCAAACTGAAAGTCCTATGTGCCTCGGAGCTAGTTGGTAGAGTGAATTGAGCCCTGGCTTCGATCGCCAGCCATTTACACACCTGGCATCATGGCACATGCTTGTAATCCCAGCACTTGGGAGGTAGAAACAGGATCAGGATTTCAAAATCATCCTCTTGAGACCCTGTCTCAATCTATCACTAACCAACCCACCAACCAACCAACCAACCAACCAACCAACCAACCAACCAACCAACCAACCAACCAATAGCTCTCCCGCAAAAAAAAAAAAAAAAAAAAAAAAAGGAAGGTCCTAATGCCCATGTTCACTTAGCCTCTGTCCAGAGGTCAGTGTTGCATAATTTGGCCTATTCTGTGTGAAACTCAGATTTCAAGAAAGTAGGAGCCCGGAAGCTAATCCCGGGGTTTGCTGTCACAAGCATCAAACCACAATTCACCCACACAATGTTCAGTGTGCATTTGGGTCAGCACACACAGTGAAGTCTTACCTCGTTTGTAGTCTACGCTCCATATATTAATATTTAAAAAGGACTCACAAAGCTTAGTGGGTATGTTCTAATATTCTTTTCACTTTACAAATAAGGAAACCGATGCTTAGCTAACATTTAGGCATTGTCACACATAAGAGAGAGAAAAGAGACTCAAACTGAGGCCTGTGTAACTTGAAACCCACATTGTGTTTTCTTTTAGATTATTTTGTGCGTATGGGTGTTTTGCACATATAACTATATACTGTATGTGTGCAGTGCCCCTCTCCAGAGGCCAGAAGAGGGTATCAGATGCCCCAGAGCTAGAGTTATAGGTGGCTGAGAGTCACCCTGTGGGTGTTGGGGATGGAAACCAGGTCCTATGAAAGAGTAGCCAGTGTTCTTATCTGCTGAGTCACAGCTCCAACCCTAGTTAAAAAAAAAAAAATCTTTGTTTTATTTTGTAGCCATGCTGGGGTTTGAACACTCTAAGAATGTGTTCTACCACTGAGCCACATTGTCCTCAGAAAAACCCATCTTCTTTTTTTTTGGGGGGGGAGGTTAAAACAGGATTTCTCTGTGTAGTCCTGGCTGTCCTTGAACTTACTTTGCAGACTAGGCTGGCCTCAAATTCACAGATACCTGTCTGCCTTTGCCTCCTGAGTGCTGGAATTAAAGGTGTACACTACCACCACCCTGAAAAATCCACTTTTTTAAAACTTCTTTTAATTTTTATGTGCATTGGTGTTTTTGCCTGCATTCATATCACATGCCCTGGAACTAGAGTTACAAACAATCTGACCCATCATGTGGGTGCTGGGAATTGAACCCAAGTTCATCTGGAAGAGCAGTCAGTGCTCTTAACCATTGAGCCAAAATCCAACCCCCAAACCCACATTCTTTTTTCCCCCCATTAGATTTATTTATTTATTATTTATTTGTACTGTATTCTGCCTGGATGTATGCCTACACACCAGAAGAGGGCACCTGATGTCATTATAGATGGTTATTGCTGGGAATTGAACTCAGGACCTTCAGAAGAACAGCCAGTGCTCTTAACCTCTGAGGCATCTATCTGGGCTCCAAACTTACATTCTTGATCATGTCTTTTAGATATATATTGTAGATGCCCCCTCATTTCCCTTTGCCCTCAGCATTTCAGCATTTCAGGATTGGTCCTCCTCAAGCGCCAGGAGCCTGCTATCTGCGATAAGCTGGAAGTGACAGGAGCCTGTAAATACATGCTAGCTAGTAGGAGAAGCGGGCAGATAACAGCTTTTTCCTCTTTGCTTTCGATGGCTCCCAGGTGTCTTCCTCACTAAAGCTTCTCCATTCAAGTTTAAACTCTACCGGAAGCCACTCCCCCGGTTGAACCCCATATCCTCTTTCTGTGTCACCCCTCCCTTAGAAGGACTGCATGGTGTCTCCTTCCAAAGAAACCTTATGCTTTCCTTTCCCAATCCTTTGCTTAGGGGCTGTTTTAGGAAGAGCCTGACCTAGGTCACTCCATTTATAAAACAAAAGTAGAAAGCTACTAAATACCTAGTAAGAGCTACAATTTGTATACATACCCTAGGTTTCGATGTATTAACTACTTCTGTGTCTCTATGACCAAAATACCTCACAGAAACAACTTAGGAAAGATCTATTTTGATCCACCCTTGCAAAGCGTTCTGTACATGACTGCTTAGACCTGAGCCTTGGAGCAGAGCAGAAGAGTGGCCGAGGATGGCTATTTATATCTCAGCAGAGAGCATGCAGAGAGCATGATCCAGGAAGTGGCCGGGATAATACGCCTCAAGAACCTACTTCTAGTGACTACTTCAAGCTAGATCTCATCTCACAAAGCCTCCAGAACCTCCAGATTCAAACTAGAACACCGAGCTGTTGAATTTCACAAACCAGCATGTTTCCCCAAAATTTCGTTGCGGTGACATAATTTTATTTTCAAACTTATTCTCATTGTAAAAGGTGCTTTATTTTGTAATTGCACAGTTTGCAGCCTGCCTTCAAAAAGAAGAAACATGTTTAAGATATGTAATTTTAGCGTGCAAAGGTTGGAAATGAAACGGCTTACACTTGAGTAGCTGGCTTTACCAGCATCAGAGCTCTGGCTGGAA
This sequence comes from Pachyuromys duprasi, assembly GCA_028658305.1. NCBI lineage: Eukaryota > Metazoa > Chordata > Mammalia > Rodentia > Muridae > Pachyuromys > Pachyuromys duprasi. The sequence continues at coordinate 40,125,662 of CM053752.1, forward strand.
ATCAGAGAACAGCATTTAACATGCAGCGAGAGGCCCCTGGAAAACTTCTATCTTTAGAGCACATGCCGGATCAAAATGATTTAAAAGAGATGGGACTGAAATGCTTCCCGGGCCACAGCAAGCGGGACATGGATACCCTGGACATGTGGACATTGTGAGTTACAAGCATGCGTTTAAAAGCCCATTGTGAGACTTGGGGGAGAAAAAAGGGGACCGTAGCAATAGATAATGTATTCATGAAATAATTTGGAAACTGATTACGTGTGATGAATCCTAATTATAGCTATTTACTGGGGTGAATATTTAGGAAAATCAAAGTCTTGAAAAAAGAGACAAGCTTTTGGCTTTAATTATTCAGGAAGAAAAATAAGTTACCCTCAATCTTATGTTCTGCAATTAATTTCTTCACTCAGTTTACATGTATTATTTTAGTACCAGAGCATATGTGGCTTTTCTGTTTCTTCCTTAAAATTTCCAGTCTCCCCACTCTGCTAGGGAAAATGTAAATTACCACTATTACATGAATTCTCTGGTTTCTTCTGAACTTTCACCTCACAGCTGTGGTATAAAATATAATTACTAAAATGCCACTCTATCCAAAAAGATACTTTCCCTACGTTCTTGATCCACATAGTTTTGCAAGCGAAGGAAGAGAGATAACTTTCTTTCAATCTGAAAACATACTGAAATTCTGGGAGTGGCCAGGGAGGGAAAACACAAACACATCCTCTTTTCCACAGTGTAAAGCTTATTCAGTGGTTATCTGCTTTGGTTAATAAAAACATAAAAATATTTTAAGCTACTTTTAGTGATTTTTAGCATTTATAAAGTGTGAAACATCTAAAGGTTGACCAAAAAAATCAGAAAATAATTCTTGTATATCCAGACTGAGAAGTTATGGTTGTTGTTGTTGTTATTTCAAGACAGGGTTTCTCTATGTAGCCACGGCTTTCCTGGAACTCATTCTTTAGACCAGGCTGGCCTCGAAGTCAACAGAGATCCACCTGCCTCTGCCTCCTGAGCGCTGGGATTAAAGGTGTGTGCCGACACTGCCTGGCAAAGTTATGTTTTTCTTATTTTGTGCTGTCCCTCAAATATCTTTGGGTAAGAAATTTTCAGGACGTTTATTAAAGCCTGATGTGGTAGTGCACATCAGCAATCCCAGCTCTCAGGAAGCTAAGGCTGGAGGATCCTGGGTTCAAGTTCAGTCTTGAGGTTGGTTCAGAGAGACCCTTGAGGTAATTGGTTTTCTCCTTCCATCCCATGTGCCCCAGAAATTGAGTTCAGGTAGACAGGCTTGGCTGTTAACAGAAAGTCCAAGAACCTAGTACTTGCTCAGCCCAGTTCACAAGGCTGGTCTTCAGTATAAGCTGGAAGACCAAAGGAGTCTCTAATGCCAGTGAATGAATGAACTTGCTGGCAAGGGGAGGGCAAGCAGGCAAAGAACAAAGCTTCTTTCTTCTGTGTCCTTATATAGGCTTCAAGCCCCAGATCAACAGTGTCTTCCTGCCTCAAGATCCAGATTGAAGGCTTGCCTTCCTACCTCAAAGATCTGGATTAGAAGTGGATCTACCCCTTCAAGTTAAACAAAAATTCCTCACAGGTGTGCCCTCCCTCTTTTTGGATTTTAGTTAATTCCAGATGTAGTCAAGTTGAGAACCAAGAACAGCCAAGCCATTACACTGCCATGGGATTTGTAATACAGCAAAATAAAGCAAATGGCATGAAATCTACGTTTAAACAAACATCTAAAATATCTCACTAGAGTTTCAGTTGCCTTTGCCTTTGTTAGCTTTCAAGACTGTCTAATGGAGACTGTTATTCCATTGTGGGTTGGACCAGAATAACAAGTTTCATTCTTCTTGGACACTGTCTCCAAAACGATGCCCTTTGGCAAGACAGCAGATAGAGCCATTTAGTTCCTCATCCAGATGTCCATTTGTTCCCCACCTGTATCATTGCTTTTTTGTTGTCATGATAAAACACCATGTCCAAGGCAGCTTCCAGAAAGCAAGTGTTTACTTGGCTTCTGGTTCCAGAGAGACGAGAGTCCATCATGACAGGGACACTGGCAGCAAGTAGCAGGCATGGCACCTGGAGCAAAAGTTTAAGGCCCACATCTTGAGCCAAGAGTACCAAGCAGAGGGAGCAAACTGGCTCTAGGCAAGGCTTTGACATACTTCCTCCAGCAAGGCCACACCTCCTAAACCTACCCAAACAGTGCCAACCAAATTATCATTCACATCACCACACCACCTTTTCTGTATATGGGGGAAAAGCAGCAGCAGCCCCTGGATGCCTGAGTTATGCTTGGAAGGGAGCAGAACTGGAGTCTCTTACTGCTCTGAGAAGTCGATGATGTGCAAGGCGTGCTCCGGAAGCACAGTTTGTACTGTCATAACCAAAGGAGGTAATGTATTCACATCACATTCATTGACAAAGACAGAGAAATTCATATGTAGAAATTATAGGCATATGTGAAATCTGTTTTTCAAAGTTGTCAAAAATTGATGTGTAGTGGCCTTAAATCTCAGGCGGGCGGATCTCTGTGAGTTCGAGGCCAGCCTGGTCTACAGAGTGAGTTCCAGGACAGCCAGGGCTACTCAGAGAATCCCTGTCTCGAAAAAGCAAAAAAAACCCCAAAAAACAAACAAACAAAAAAACCCAAAAAACTAAAGAGAGAAAGAGGCAGATCTAATCTTATATTCAAACAGATATATTCAGAAGGAAGGCAACATGAAGACACAGAGAGAGAGAGGAGGGAGAAAAACCTTCTACAGGTCTCCCTTAAGCCAGCCCCATAAATCAACCAACCTTGACACCACCTCCAGCCTGAACTTTTAGCCTCCACCACTGAGAGAAAAATGATTGTTGTTGAAGCCCCTCAGCCTATGGTACTTTTAAAATGACAGCCTTGGCATAATACCCATGAGATGGGTATTTGGTGAAAGAAATAGATACCTTGTTTTCCAGTGGAAGAGAAGAGGAGAGGTGAGGGACTGTGTTGGCTGGCTTTGTGGCCATCTTCCAGAGAAACAGCCCTTGCTTGCATGTACCCTCTGATGCCCACAAAAACATGCCTTTGCTCTCCAGGATTGTACATTCCACTTGCTCGGGCAGATTGAAATAACTTTTTTTTTCAAGTGCTAGGGTTTGAATTTAGGGCTTCAATCAATCATGTTAAGCAAACATCCTACACTGAGCTACATCCCTAGACTATAAAAGACAATAAACCTAGACTACACTTTTCATAAAAATCAACTAAACTGTGTAGTTATGGCTCATGCCTTTAATGCCAGCACTCAAAAGGCGGGCGGCTCTCTGTGAGTTCAAGGCAAGCCTAATCTATAGAGCAAGTTCCAGGATAGCCAGGGCTACAGAGAAGAGCCCTGTGTCAAAAAGCTAAAAACAAACAAACAAAAAGCCAGTTCAAATAGGTTGTAGGTATAAATAAAAACATAAAACCATAACATTCCTAGGAAATAAGAATTCTAGATACCGCTGTTTTGTTTTTTTCCTAACAACCTTTAAATTAAAAAAAAAAGATGTATTGGAACATACAGGTTCTCTCACTAAAATCTGGAATTGGAAAACATACTGTTTAGCAGGGCTTTCTGTTCATTGTTGCTAAATAGTGAGTGTCCCAACTCCAAATTCTATTATACTTCACTCTCACAGACTGTTAGTCACTTTTTTTCTTCTGTAACAAGATACCCAAGACAATTTTCAAGAAGAAAGATTTATTTTGGTGCAGTCCATGCTCAGTGTCTCCGTTTGTGTATGAATAAGGAGAATGTAGCATAGAAGGCTATTTACATTATGACAGCTAGGAAGCTAGGGAGGGACAGCAGCAAGATATCCTTTGAAGATGTTCCCTAGTGTGACTGCACCCCTGCTTCTGATAGCCCATTTGGCCATGAATTCATCAATGGACTAATCCATCAATGGATTTAGGGAAAGAAAACTTCATAACCAAGTCACAACACTGGACCACATTTCTAGAACAGTGGTTCTCATCCTTCCTAAGGCTGCGGCCCTTTAATACAGTTCCTCATGTTGTGGTGACCCCCAACCATGAAATTATTTCATTGCTACCTCTCAAGTGTAATTGTGCTACTCCAATGAACCGTAATCATAATATTTGATATGTAGGATATCTGATATGTGACAACTGTGAAAAGGATCTTTTGAACTCTAAAGGGGTCGTGGCTCACAGGTTGAGAAGCATGGTTCTAGGTTTTTGTTTTGTTTTGCACATGCATGTGGAGGTCAGAGGTAAACGATGAGTACCTTCTATTGCATTCCACCTTGTTTTGTGAGACAGTCTCCCCTTGTGTCCAGAGCTGCCTGATTCGCTAGACTTGCCATTCTCTGTCTCCTGTGCCCCACCCTCCACCAAGTGCTAGAGTTCCACAGATGTGTGTGACACTGCAACAGGCTTGTTGTTTGTGTGTCCTCGTGCTTGCTCCAAAAGTCTTTCACTGACCGAGCTATGTTGCCAGCCATCTAGAGGAGTTTTTGTTTGTTTGTAGGCTGTTTGTGTCTTTGAGGCAGGGTTTCTCTGTGTAACCCTGTCTCTCCTGGAACTTGCTTTGTAAACCAGGCTTGCCTTGAACTCAATGATCCACTGGTCTCTGTCTCCGGAATGAGGGCATTACAGGTGTGTGCTACCATACCAGGCTTGCAGAGGAGTCTTAAAAGGGGTCAGGAGAGGTGAGATTAGAGTGGTCATGCAGAGAGCTTTGGCCCCTGAGTTGAGCTAGCTCACACGGATGTTCTCTCATACTTAAGAACCATCAACTGGAAGGAAATCAAGAGCAAGGGAAAGTAGGGTCAGCATCTTTTCCCAAGGGAAGTCACGCATGCCTCCTTTTCTCTTGCCCTGGCAGATCCCCAAAACTGCCAGGCAGAGAGGCCTTAGAGGGCATTAACATCAGCATGGTAATGCTTTCTGAGAAGTTAGGATAAGCCAGGCTCCTTGCACAAACCATCAACCCTTTGAGACAGAACAGATACATCAGTTGTACCATTATCTTAATCTTTCATGTGAGTGAAAACAAACACAGACAAGTGAAGATGTCTGACTTGGTCTCCGAGTGATGTAAATTTGCATTAAAAAAATGGATACAATGAGAGCCTCACTCTTGCAGTGTGGGCTGTACCACTGTGGTAGAACTTGGGCAAGTCTGTGACTGGGGATGGCCAGTAGAATGTGGCATAAGTGAAGTTCAAGAGACTCTGAACCCTGCTTTTTGCTTATTTGGGCTCCATGGCTACGTGGGAATGGATCTGGGCTATGATGCTGGAAGAGAAGATACCTGACTAGTCATACCTGTGGCCATTGCTGGTGTGGCTGAGGTCATTTGAGATGTAGCTCCAAGTCACATGAATGCAGGTTTTTTTGGACCAGACAGCCCCTCCACAACCTACCTGCTAGCTAACTACAGACAATTCCAATCACTCAGTCCCCGTTGATAAGCAGAACCATGCATCATCTAATGAGTTAAGGGACTTTTTGGTTTTCTCTGTGGGTCTTGTGCATCTAAGCACAAGCGCTGCAGCCCTCAGCCAGCTCCTCCACCTCATGCTTAGTCTTTTCAGTGGCCTGATTTGGTGAGCTTGTTATGCAACAACTCTTAGATATAGTTAGCAAGTGGCCAAGGATTTGCGGACTTGTACAGTAAGTATTTTGACTTTAATGCCCATGAATTTCTTTATATTCTATAAGGACTGAACTTGACTAATGCAACCGCTACCTTCTTAGGAGCAGTGTATGCAGCCTTAGGTTGCAGGACTGGTCAGGATAGCTTCAAATCCCATTTCATTTACTTTGGGCATGTTCACCTCTCCAGACACCAGCTTCCTCATATGTTGACTGTAAATAGCAACATCTTCCTTACAGACATCGGGAACTTAAAGTGAGAAAACACATCCAAAACACGCAGAGTTTATTATCAAGCTGTGAGATTTCAAAGGAAATGGAAGCCTATCACTGTTTGAAATTTCTTGGTAACAAGCAGAATTTCCTTTCCAGTGTTGACCCCCATGTCTCTGTCAGTTTTAGGAATGGATTTTTCTATTCAGAGATAGTGACATTTTGCACCTTGTGGTATCTGTTGAGGCCAGAAGAAGGTATCAGATCTCCTAGATATGATGGTTTTGAGCCACCATGAGGGTGTTGAGAATTGAGCTCCGGTCCTCTGAAAGAGCAGTTTAAGTGCTGTTAACCACTGAGCTGTCTTATTTCTTTAGCCCCTAGACCAATATTTTATTAACACAAAGCCCTTAGTTCAATTATACAAAGATTATCACAACTGCATGCCAGAAGCAGATTCACAGCCTCATCTGAGATGTACTAAATTTGTATTTCTTACCATGAGTGGAGTGGGTCTGACCACCTATTTTTTAAATTTGTTTCTTTATTTATTTCAATTTATTCACTTTGTATCCTAGCTGTAGGATCTCCCTCATCTGCTCCCAATTCCACCCTACCTTTCTCTTCTTCTTCCATGCCCCTCCCCATGTCCACTGATAGGGAAGGTCCTCTTCCCCTTCCCTCTGACCCTAGCCTATGAGGTCTCATCGGGACTGGCTACATTGTCTTCTTTTGTGACCTGGTAAGGCTTCCCCCTTCTCTCAGGGGGAGGTGATCAAAGAGCCAGCCACTGAGTTCATGTCAGAGACAGCCCCTGTTCCTCTTATCAGGGAACCCACTTGGAGACTGAGCTGCCATGGGCTACATCTGTGCAGGAGTTCTAGGTAATATCCGTGAATGGTCCTTGGTTGGAGTATCAGTCTTAGAAGAGACCCCCGGGCCCAGATTTTTTGGTTCTGCTGCTCTCCTTGTGGAGCTCCTGTCCCCTCCAGGTCTCTCTATCTCCCACTTCTTTCATAAGATTCCCTGCACAATGCCCAAAGTTTGGCTATGAGTCTCAGCATCTGCTTTGATACCCTGCTGGGAAGAGTCTTTCAGAGTCCTTCTGTGGTAAGCTCCTGTCTTGTTCCCTATGCAGCACTTAAAAAGAGGGAAATCATGAAATTTTCAGGCAAATGGTGGGAATTAGAAAAGATCATCCTGAGTGAGGTATCCCAGAAGCAGAAAGACACACATGGTATATACTCGCTTATAAGTGGATATTAGACATATAATATAGGGTAAACATACTAAAATCTGTACACCTAAGGAAGGCAATCAAGAAGGAGGACCCTGGGTAACATGCTTAACCCCCATTCAGAAAGGCAAATGGGATGGACATTGGAAGAGGGAGAAAACTGACCACCTATTTTTAAGTATCCTAGTAATATTCATGCACACTAAAGTTTAAAGACTGCTACTTAGCATCCTTTGCTAAGACTTTGAAATAGTGAATCTCTGTATTACCTAGCTCATGTACTGCTTTATTAATTGTGTGTTTCTCTAAGGGTATCTGTGTCCTAAGATTTTAGAATATTTTCTCTTTTTAAGACAGGGTCCAGACTGACCTGGAACTGATTCTTTAGATCAGGTTGGAATCACAGGCATGAGCTACCATGTCCAGCTGTAAGAGTTTAGATTAAAAAAAAAAAGATACACTGCAGGAAAACAGAGAAAAAGTTTAATTCCTGACCTTAAATTATCAGTTGGCCAAGAAAGGGGATTTAACACCATATTAAATGATGTAGAATGCAATTTATTTATTTTTTGGTAGTCATGTATATTTCCACAGATATAAAGCTTTTTTAAAAGTTGCTCTTTTCAAGGCATTTAGGAGGCAGATGCAGGGCAGGCAGATCTCTGTGAGCTCAAGGCAAGCCTGGTCTACAGTGTGAGTTCCAGGACAGGTGAGCTACATAGCGAGACCCTGTCTCACAAGACAAAACAAAACAAAACAAAGTTGTTCTTTTTTCAAACAGACAGAAACTCAGACACACAGACACACACACAGACACACACACAGACACACACCCCCACAGACACACACACACACAGACACACACAGACACACACACACACACACACAGACACACAGACACACAGACACACACACACACACACACCCATACCCATACACCGATACGCTGCTGTTTTGTTTTCCAGGCCTGCTTAGTGTTGACATTACACTACACTTTTCGGTAGAAATAAATTTACATCCTAATAGGCGAACCAACCCAGGAGGCACCACAATTAAATGCTAAAGTTTAACAATGTGTTACTTCTTGATTCAGTATTGGGAAATCAGATTTTCTTGTCTTATGTTCTTAGCTATGCGTCCATGCTAGATAAAGGAAGGGAAGGATGGAGTGGCATGGGCATTTTTACAACTATTAGGTGCATGATGCTCATTTCTATAGTTATTGCCACAGGTTTATTATTTACAGGGAACAGGAAAGGACTTGTCCTAAAACTGACTTTGAAAATTTGTTTGGGGGAGTAACATTTAGCATGACCATTTTTGTTGCTGTTGATGTTTTTCACCTTCTGAGCTAGCCATCAGAGAACTGTGGGAAATTTGCCACAAGGGCAAAATTCTCAAGTTCCCTAACTGTAGTCAGATGTTTAAAGTGTCTTAGTTTGACATCTTTTGGTGTGTTTCATGGTATCATGTCTTAAAAGCTGCGCCCCCTTGCACACACACGAAGAGCAGAAAGAACAACAGGAGGAGGTGTCTACAAACAGAGCTTGCTGGAAGCCTATTCTTCAGATCCTGCTGGCATTGGCCACTTTTTATTCAGAGCGCTTCATTTCCTACAAACACTCTTTTCACTGTTCCAAAGGTGGGATGGGCTCTGAGGAGCAAAAGTGCTGTGCTTTTTAGAAAGTACCGAACGACTTCTCATCTCTAACAGTACTGAAGTTTTGTCATGCCAGTCTGTGTTTGACAAACCGCCAAGCTCATGCATAAAAACTCTAGACTTCTCACTGCGCCAATCCATGGTTAAAACTTGCTTCTGGAGCTGCGCAGCTGTTAAAATCAGTCATATTTACAATTTTTATAAATGAGTTTATTTTAATAAAAACAAGTTACCCTGTAAGTGTGGTCTCTAAACAGATTTATGTGGGCTGGCACAATCTGCTATGGGAAACATATATGCATATTGCTTTAGTCTGCAACCGCTTTTTTTTTTCTTCCAAGTGTTGCTAACAGTCTTGCTTTGTGCAAGGATGCCAGATAATTGGCAGCACTTCAGCCAGGGATACTGTTCCCAGCACTGTGCTATTGAAATTGTTTTCCTGGACAGAAATGCCCTGTGGGAGTGACCTTAAATTGGGAGGCTTCTGGGCTGTTGGCTTTAGGGAGTGAAGCAGGCTGACTGCTTCAGAGAGAGAAAGATGAGACTCTAAACTAGTGCTCAAAAGGATGAATAAGAAAAGAAAGAAACAGAGGGAGATCTGGGGAAGAGAGGTGAGGTCCATATGCCTCAGGCACTTCTCTACCTCTTCTTGCTTTTTACTTTGATGTATTTTATGTGCATGTTTTTTGCCTAGCATCTAGTTTGTAAGATCCTTGAAGAGGGAACACAGCTTTCCGGATCCATGGCTTCCATATCTGATTCAACCAACTGTGGATCAAAATGTTCAGAAAAAAAAATCATGCATGCACGCTGAAGGACTTAACGTTTCTTCTGGTCCCGGTTTGCTAAAGTGTTACAGGATAGCAGCTCTTCGCCTGGCAGCTATATCATGCTGATGTAAACTGCGTGGGGCATGTGTACAGATGAAATGCAAATGCCACCTCAGTTTATTCAAGGGACTTGAACAACCATAGATTTTGGTATCCTGGAGGGTTCCAGAACAATCCCTTTTAAGTACCAAGGGACAAATGGATGGCCTTACTCAGCTTTACATCTGCTGTAGTGAATGGCGCATGTGGTGCTCAAAAGCTAATGGTTGAATGGCATGAAAAAAAAGAATGAATTTCTATATTTGAAATATTTTCTTTGCTCAGAGGTAAATCCTAAACTGGGATTCTCAGTGGATCTGGAACTGTCTCTGGGTGAGCATAAACTGTGGGGTGTGTGTGTGTGTTTGTCTTATATTTTTATTATGAGGGACAAGAGTATTTAAATAGATTGTGGAGAATATTATTTTTACTGATGTTAGCGCAGCATTATAAGCTACTTTTTTGTTCTTATTAAAAAAATTACATTGATTTCTTAAAATTATTTGTATAAGTAGCTTACATTCTGAATTTAGTTCCAAGAAGCAAAAGTGCTGTTAAATTTTTGTTTTAAGAACGGAGTGAGAGGAGGCAGGGTTGAGTACCTCTGCTGGTGGGATCATTAAGCCTCAGCACACACGTTTTAGAATTTTAGGATGCAACTAAATATCGTGCACTTTGATTGCGACAGCCAAGTTTTCCCTTCAAGCAACTGCAGTTTGCAGATTTTAGGATTGCCGTGGCTTGGTGGAGCCCTGCTATCAAAGCACAAACGGTCCATGACGGGGGTGGGGGTGGGGACTAAACATCCAGGAGCCAAAGAGTTCTCTTGCGTCCTGGGCCGTGAATACACTCTGCGTGAGTGGTTTCTTTCTGCCTTCGTTTGTATATTCATTTTAACAATGATGAGAGGGCGGGAGGGAAGAGAAGGGTGGGGAAGACGGTGAGGTCCTCAACTGGCCGTGCTGCAGGGCTAGTGCCCACTGAGAGCATCAGTGAGTGGCTCGCAGGGGGACGGGGGACTGCAGCAGGAGGCAGAGGCGGGAGGCTCCAAGTGGGGCCACACTCAACTTTTCCTGCCCAAAGCTGGAGCTCAGGCTTCTGCTGGACTCCGGCTAGAAGAGGCGGAGCTGCAGCTGACAGGAGCGCGGGACTGTTGACAGCGGGTGGGGGCGCGGCTGGAATCCAGAGAGCACTCCCAAAGCGGAGCTGAGAGTGACAGTGGGCGTGGCTCATGGAGGGGCGGGACCTTAGGAAGCCGGCTCCAGGGGAGAGGGGGTTCTGAAGACCAAGGCAGTTTAATGGAAGAAAGAGACCGAGGTCGCGGGAGGCGGGGACCAACTTCTGACGATGGAGGGCGGAGCAAGCGCCTGAGAGGGGTGTGGCTTCTGGTGGCAGAGGCGTGGCCCCTCCTGACAGGGGGCGTGGCTCTTCCTGACAGAGGGCGGGGCGGCGCACACCTCCCGCAGCGCAGGGATCTTGGGGGAGAGGCCTGGGTCGCATCCCATAGGATCCGCGGAGTCCTCGAGTGGGGCGCCCGGCTCGCCCCGCCTTGGCTGGCTCCTCTTCGCGGCTCCCAAGGCTCAGGGACGGGAGTCTCCCTCGCACCCCGGCCTGGCGTCTTGGCGCTTCGGCCGGGCCGCAGAGCTCCGTGGGGGCCCCCCGCGCGAGGGCCCTCCGAGTGGTTCCGGGGTTAGGGTTCACAGGTCAGAGTTGACTCCCTGAAAAGTGCAGTCGCTCTGAAATGCAAGATGGCGGCAGCGAGGCGCTGAGGCGCGGCGGGCCCTGCAGGTAGCTGCGCGAGCCAGCCGGGTGTTGGGGCTGCGGTCGCGGGGTTGCGGGTGGAAGCCGAGCGGGAGCTCGTGGCGGTTGGGGAAGCCGAGAGGCGCGGACGCTGGCGCGGCACGGGACGGGCAGCAGCAGCAGGACAGAGGACCCAGCCCACGGCGTTGGGGCGCGTAGCCTCGAACTGTCGGGGTCCGGGCCTGCCCCGCGGCTGGGAGACGCCGGCGGCGGGCAGATTCGCAGCTCTCGGGTGCTCTCGTCGGGGTGTCAAAGCGAGGACGGAGCTTGGGGCAGGGGGGTTGCTGGGAAAGCCTCAGCGCCTTGGTTGGGAGAGCACTGAGTAACTTGGGGGTGCTGAGGGGATGGGGAGCTGGTCTTCCTGGGGCAGGACGTCTCCGGGACAGAGGACCCTAACTATCGTGCGGGTCCTTGGCTGGGGGCGATCGCGAACATTGGCCTCTGGAGACGTGGGGCCACTTGGTGGGGACGCGGCTCCGCCTCTCTGAACAGAGTCAGCGAGGGGTCTCCTGCTGGACTGGAGTACGCTGGCTTTGGGTTCAGAGTCACGGGAAGCCTCAGCTGGGGAGATTCGTAGTTGCATCTCTAAAATGTACAGGTTGTTTTTTTGTTTGTTTGTTTTTCGGATTTTGAGGAAGACCAGGATTTTAGGGGAGAAGTTAATTAAAGAGGATGGAAACACACTTGTCTCTGTAGAGGTATGGGTGTGAGTGCAGGGACTTAGAGGGGAAGATGGACAGGAGGAATCTTCAAGTCTTGGGGCTTAAAGGGAAAGACTGCTGATTCCTTGAAGGGGATGAATGGCCAGGAAGAGGAAATAAAAAGGATTGGGGTCTGATGGCTGGGAAGCCCCTACTGAAGTTCCAAGTGAAGGGACTTGAAATTCTTTGTTTCATACTCCAAGGGTACAAGTAAGGAAAGCAAACCTGAAGGGTAAGATTCTGTTTGCTATCCTTAGTTTAGTATCAAGTCTCTGGGGAACTGTAGGGAAAAAGTGTGGCTAGAGTAGGAATGCCACACCATTCTTCTGACCAGTCCTTCTGTAAAAGACAGACAACACCAAAAACCGAGAAGGGCTAATATTTAGAAAACTATAAGAAAGGCTGATAGAGAATCTGTGACGTGTTTAGTAGGGTGGGATTCCATGTAACTCGAAGAAACAATTCTCTCGGAGGTTACTGTGATAGCAAAATGAAAATCCGGAAGAACCATTTCTCCCCTAAGAAAGCGCGCGTGTTTGGGATGATGTAAGTGCACCTTTTTGCTGTGGTGCTGGTCGTTGTATTTCAGCCTTTGTCTTAAAGCTTTAATTTGCATGCAGAAGGAACAATCTGTTTCTTAAAAAAAAAAAGAAAGCCCTGGAAAAGTCACTTCAAACTGGTGATGGGGATTAATAAAAGTTTGTTCTAATAGGGCTATTGGCACAGACATTATCTCAATTTCTAAAGAAGCAGTTCTGATTCCAGATTTTAAGTGAAGGAGAGGTTGAGTGCTGCCAGTGACAGCAGTTTGGTAACAGGGCATATAAGAAAGAGGGCATTCATGAATATTTTTTCTCCCGGTTTCTCTCTCTATCCTCTATGCATTTTAAAAGTATACAGACTAATTTAAGGCAAAGTAAAATGCATAATCTTAGATTTTGTTCTGAAATGGAGTTTCAAAACATAGCCAGGCTGGCCTTGAAGTCATGGCAATCCTCCTGCCTCTTCCTTCTCAGTGCTCAGATTACAAATGTGTACTACCATCTCAGCTAATTTTAGGTACTAATTTTTTACATTTATTATTTATTGTCTGTGTTTATGTGCTGCAGTTGTGTCCACAACCTGTATGTGGAGGTCAGAAGACAACTTTCAGGAGTCACTTCTCCACCTGCTATGTAGGTTCTGGGGACCAGACTCAGGTTGTCGGGCTTGGTGGCAATTGCTTTTACCTACAGAGCCACCTCATTGTCCCTTAGGTATTTTTTAAGTACAGAATTTACAGTATTTCATTTATCAATTATTTCTTTCTTGACATGTTTTATTTAACTGCTTACATTAAAATGAGAAAACAAAACAAAAATCCACAACCCTAGTGACAGTCCTGAGCTATTCTTGTATTCTCAAAAGAGCGTAATGTTTTTGGTGGAAATGTTTTAAAGGTACAGGTCAAGTATAACTAGCCTACGACTCAGCATTTGGAACACTCCTGTATGTGCTGTTCCTTGGTTTCCTCACAGTGCATACAGCTCTAGCGTTATACTCAGTTCTGAATAGATTAGTCTGGCAAAGCAGAGAGGCATAGATGCCAGATGCTTTGAAAATATGCTAAGGCTGAAAACATAAATGTGTCTGCATGAAAGATGCTCATCGGGAGCTTCATCTCTTGCATAGCTGAGCTTGCTTGGCTTGAGGGTAGTATATGAAAGATGTTGTAGAGATTTCACCTTTCATAGTACTTGTTTTTGCTTAAAAGGAGCGAGCTTTGCTATTTTACTAATGTAGTCAATAGCATACAGGCAGAGGCTTGTTTTCAAGATTTTCTGTTTTGTTGAATTCACATTCATATGGAAAGTGATGTGATAATTTATTTTTTATTGTCACACACTCTTAAAAAGTTATTGTATTGCATGTGTTCGTGGCTTGTGTTTGGGTGTATGTCTGTGCACAATGATAGGCAGTACCCTCAGAGGCCAGAGAGGGGTTTGAATTCTCTGGAACTGGAGTTACGACAGATGTGAACCACCATGTGGGTGCTGGAGATCCTTTGGAAAAGTAGCCATTGCTCCTAATTGCTGGGCCCTTGCTCCAGCCCAAGCATTTTCTTTACTTTGCTTCTTAGTAAAAGCTTGCTTACTCCCCATGTTTTGTTTTTTTTTTTTTTTTACATTGAACAAAGGGTGTAATATTTGAGACTTAGTTTGCCCTAAGTTATGATTTAATACTTAAATGAAAGTGCTATTAAAATAATGAAATTGATCACAAATACAATTGAAGAAATAGTCTTTTTATTTATATTTTACCATTGTAGATTCAGGTTCAAAAGACCCTGCTTATTTGAATTTTAAACATGATGAAAGTTGAGTACTAAGCTAGTTTAAATTAAGCATTGTAGTCAATGCAGTTATTTAGGAGGATGCTTGGCTTGTTGTATTGTTTAGGATAATTACCCAACATTGTTATATTTGTGGCAGGGCATGCTCATGTGTGTCTGTGTGCAGGTACATGTGGAAGCCTCAGGTAAACATTGGGTGGCTTTTTCAGTGATTGTCTACCTTATTTTTTGAGATAGAATTTTCAGTGAACTTGGAGCTTGCTGAGTTAGCGAGGCTGGCTGGCCAACAAACCCCAGGGATCTCTTGTTGCCTCTCTAGCTCTGGGTCTTTGGGTGTACCTTGTAGTGCCTGGCTTCTTTACACAGGAACTGAGACGCAGCACAGGTCCTCATGCTTGTGCAGGGAGCACCTGACTGACTCAGCCATCCTCCTAGCCCTATTGTGCATGAAAAAAAAATCACTATAACTGTTACATTATGGTAAGCATACATACTGTTAAATTTTTCAAAAACAAACTTCTTTAAAATTATTCTGTGTAATTTTAAAAGTAACTTAAATTATATTTATTTTTAGAACTTTGCTATTGGCCCTTGAATTACAACTAGTATGTTGTAATATTACTGTAATATTTATTGTATCCTTGTAGCTCTGAAAACCAGATTAGTTTAAATAAAGTTGGTGACTTAGATACTAATCATAATATACATTTGAGTTTAAATTTTGGAAATCTATATTTTATAAGATTTATTTTTATGTAAATATATAAAAATTTTATGCACTTACCAGCTTTTGTTCATTAAAAAGAAACATTTTTACTTTTTCATTTTTGAGCAGTTGCATTGCATAGCTCAGGAGGGCTTTAAAATTACGGTGTAGCCATACTTGTCTCCGACTCTCGTAGGTGCGGGAACTCCAGGTGTACACCACCATACCTGGCCCAGGTTTTCTTTTTTAAAAGATTTATTTTCATATGCATTGATGTTTTTGCCTATGTATATGTCTGTGTGAGGGTTTTGGATTCCCTGGAACTGGAATTACAGACAGTTGAGTGCCGCTGTATGGGTGCTGGGGATTGAACCAAGCTCCTCTGGAAGAACAGTGCTCTTCACTGCTGAGTCATCTCTTCAGCTCCAGGTTTTGTTCTTAAAAGATACTCTGCCTGGTTGGTGGTGCACACCTTTAAGCCTAGCTTTTGGGAGACAGAGGCAGGTGAATCTGAGTTGAAGGCCAGCCTGGTCTGCAGAGTGAGTTCCAGAATAGCTAGGGTTAATCTTGGCATTTTATATAATCAGTGTTCTTTAATGCATTTAAGAGTCATGAAGATACACACAAAGATGTTAAGTGATATGTATCTTTGTCTAAACAATGACAAATTTTTAGAAAACATGTATATGTGTGTGTATAGGCAATTTCAGAGTGACCTTTGATCAAGAAGTCGGCTGAATAAATGTTTGTGTGTGTTTTTAAGACATAGCTGAGCCGGGTATAGTAGCACATGCCTGTAGCACCAGCACTTGGGGAGGCAAAGGCAGGCAGATCTCTGTGAGTTTGAAGCTAGCCTGGTCTCCAAAGCAAGTCCAGGACAGCCAAGGATACACAGGGAAACCCTGTCTCCAAAAGAAAAACCAAACCAAACAACAACAAAAACAAAAAAATTCCAGCACTCAGGAGGCAGAGGCAGGTGGATGTCTGTGAGTTTGTGACCAGCCAGGGCTACACAGAGAAACCAACCCTATCTCCAAAAAACAACCAGATAACAAATAACAACAAAATGACATAGCCTTGCTGTGTAGCCCAGGCTGGTCTACAGTCCTCCTGATCTGCCTCCTGAGTGCTGGAATTACAGGCATGTGGCTAAGTTTGAATACTTTTTTTTTTTTTTTTGAGAGGCTCTCATGTAGCCCAGGCTGTCATGAGCTTCCTAGGTAGCCAAAGAGGACATTGTGATCTTCCAGACCCCACCTTCTAAAATTTCTAGGGTTACAGTTGTGTCCTGTGAGACCCAGTTTATGTTGTACTGGGGATTAAAAGCAAGGCTTGGTGTATGCCATATGAGTGCCCTACTAAATATAGCGCTGAAGAAATTATTTTTTTGCAGGGTTTTCACTTTTAGTTTTTAGATTGAGAATTTTAAAAAAGTCATATCAGAGCTTATTTTTAAAATACAGCATCAAATAGTAGCTATAAATATATATTTATTATTTAAAATAAAAGCTGTCTGGGCAATGAGATGGTTTAGTGGGTAAAGATACTTGTTGCTAAGCTTAATCACCTCAGTTTGGTCCCCAGAATCCACATGGTCTAAAGAAGGGGAACAGACTTGTAAAAGTTGCCCTCTATACCATGGCATGTGCCATCCTCCCAAATAACTAAGTAAATACATAATAATAAATGATAGCTAGTGCTAATTTCAGGTGAATAGGTTTTTTTTGTTGTTGTTGTTTTTGTTTTTTTGAGACAGGATTTCTCTGTGTAGCCTTGGCTGTCCTGGACTTGTTTTGTAGACCAGGCTAGCCTCAAACTCAGATTAGTATTATCATTTGAATCCCCTTTTCTTCTTCCTAAATATGCATTTCTCCTTTTTATTGTCATGAAAGGACTTAGAAAGCTTTGATATTTGTAGTTCACTCATAATTATGCCATCCTGCTATCCTAAATCTATTTCCTTTCACAGTCCGTTTTTGTGAAAAAGAAGGTTGTTGAAACTTAACTGTGCATGGACTGTGTTTAGGAGTATAAAGCTTATCAAGAACAACTTCTCCTCATTACTCTAAGGTTATTTGTGTCAAAGATTTGTTAGTTCTCTGCAATACCCTTTACAGTGTGTCCTATAGTAATGTTTCCATTTGAAGGTAACTCAGAGTATATATGTGTATAGGGGGTTGGGTTATGATATATTATATATCATATAATAGATCTATATCTATCTACTGTTAAAGCCAGCTTGTATTAACATACCAAGATTATAAACAGGGAATACAATGATGCACTGGTTAACTGGTACCCAGATTTTAAAATTATTTTATAATTTATTACCCATTTTAAACTAAGACTTCCTTTGTTATATAACTTGAAAGTAATACCATAAATAAAATCCAAGCAAAATTCATTGAGTTCTTGCTAAGTACCAGAAAATAGTTTTAAAACATGCCACCTCCAGTCCTCATAGCAGCCCCATTAACAAAGCACTGCCATTTGCTCCACCCTGTAGATAAGGAGGCTGAAGTACACAGGCAATTGCTGTCCAAAATCAAGCAGGTAGTGAATGGCAATGCTGGTTTGAATGCAACTGGTTGAAGAGCCTAGACTTTTAGGTCTTTATATCTATTTAGGTCTTTATTTCTGCTAGAACAGCTTGTTCTTTTTTATTATATAATGCACATGGTTGAGCTCTTTGATTTCTGAAATACACTCACCCTAAATTAAAAAAACAACAACTGTGATTTAGAAAAAAATGTCCTCAAGGAATCTCTGTGTCCAAACTGGAATAGTATCAGACAAATGCGGTTTTCATTCAGAAGAATCAGAGTGCTCATCTGGTGTGCCTCTGTTGGTCTGTGCCTTCACGTGTCCTGGCAGTTCATCTCAGGAGACTCTTGTTCAGTAAAACATCTTGTCTTTTCTGTGTGATTTAAGACTGAATTTCAATTGGTTAACAATTTCCTACTGTATTAATAATTCACTTTTGAAAATAACCTCCCTCTTTGACAGCTGTTTCCTATTTTCTCTTCTAATCCATGTCCTGTAGATGGATTCTTAGGATGGCTGAATATGGAGATACTAGAAAACAAAATTGCAGAGTCCTAAGCTACAGATAGAATGCAGTATTTCCCTGGGTCTGCTAGTAAAATACTCTTTTACCTTTCATGAAGCTAGTGAGATTTTTGGCCTAAGCTTCTAGTCAACTTAGAAGTTTTACTAGTGGATTTTTAAATATATTTACATTATTTCTTAAGATAACTCTTTATAAGCTTGTATGTGCCATTACCAGGAATAAGAAGATAAGGTATTTGGGAAGATAAAAGATGATTTTCTGTTTCTCTGTGTTTTAGAGTATCTGTGATTTAAGAACAGCAACAAAAATATTTCCAGCTTCAGCGCTGGAGAGATGACCCAGAAGTTAGGAGCACTTACTGCTTTTCCAGAGGACTGGGGTTCAATTTCCAGCACTCACATGGCAGGTCACAACTGTCTGTAACTCCACTATCTGATACCATCACACAGATATATGTGCAGGCGAAACACCAATGCAGATATAAATGAATAAAAAAATATTTCTACCTTCAGAAGTATTTCTGTTATTCTAGTAAAAGAAGCAGCTGTAGTTTTATTAAAAATTTCCCAAGTGGATTTGGTACTCTTGGAAATATACCAAACAATTTTAGACATTAGTTTGAATTTTCAGAAAATGATGAATTAAAAATTTGTGTGTATATGAAAAGGTCTGTCACTATGTAACTCTGGATAGCCTGGAAATTGTTATGTAGACCCAGCTGCCCTTGGACTCATAGAGATGCTGCTGCCTCTGCTGGGATTAAAGCCATGTACAATCATGAAGGGCAGTTTTACACAATACTTGACAATACACTAAAATTTAATTTGATAACAACTTTCTAGTTCAACACTCTTGTGACTTAATTGTGAAATGCCCCAGTAGGCTCATGTATTTGAGCACTTGATCTGGTGGGTAGTGCTGTTCTGAGAGGTTATGGAACCTTTAGTAGGGAGGGCCTACCTGGAAGCCTTCCTGATCTTTTCTGGGCCCATGGATATGTGAACAATTCTTTTCATGTGCATGTAGGCATGAATGCTGCCATGTCTTCCCCATCATAACACTCTGAGTCAAAGTAAGTCCTTTTTTTCTTTAAGGTACTTCTGCCTCTTACATTGTCACAATAGCATTTTGGAATTGTATTGAAAGTAACATAATAGTTACTGGATTGTTCTGTATAAGTAGATTTTTAATGCACCTTTAACATTTTGTGTTTCTATAATATGGAGGTTGGCATTTATATATGCACATGCATGTATGTATGTATAATTTATATATAAATTTCTATGAGGAAGTAAGTTTTCCCCTAGAATTAAATATTTTTTAAAAAGCCAAGGCCTAAACTATAGTAGTTAATGTCTAAGTAATAGCTAAAGTAGTAAAATAATAGTATATTTTTCTTTGTAGGAGAAGACTACTAACTACTCTGGGACAATTTGTGATAATGGCCTGAGCCAAGTACCTCATTTGAAGGGATAACCTTCTGCTTTAATGAACAGAGTGCTGAGGAAGCAATGGCAGGTATGTGTTTCATTATTTATGCATGGTAAAGCCCCAGTACAGAAGTACTCAAGTGTCCACAAGATTGTATTTGGCTAATGTTTAAAAAGCTGTCTCTACTCCAGATTCCAGGGGGTCTGATGCCCTCTTCTTGCTTCTATGAGCACCTACACACATGTGCATGCACACACACACACATACACACACAATCTTAAAAAGAAAAAAAGACAGTCATTCTCTTTCTCTTTCTGTCTCTCTCTCTTAAATGCATTCCTTTCAGCAGCAGCTGAGGGCTGGAGAGATGGTTTGGTGGTGGTTAAGTGCATGTAGACTGCGGCGAGGCATGCTGGTACAAGTCTTTAATCCTAGGACTTGAGAAGCAGAGGCCAGTGTATCTTTGTGAATTTGAGGCTAGCCTGGTCTACAGAGTGAGTTCCAGGGCAGCCAGAGCTATAGTGAGACTGTCTCAAACTACCCTCACCAAAAAGGAAAAAAAAAAAAAAAAAAAAAGCACTTACTGTTGTAAAGGACCTGAGTACAGTACCCAGCCCGTAGCCAGTGGCTACCTGTAACTCCTGCTCCAGGAGATCAGATGCTCCCTACCGGCTTCCATGTGCAATATGCTCACACTTAGTCACATACACATACACGTGAATATAAAATGAAATAACAAAAAGCAACTGTTAGCATGAAACCTTTTTTAAAAAGCACTTGCTTTCAAACTTTAAGAACTATGACTACTTTAATTTCAAAGGCAAAAGCATGTTTCATCATAAATTATTTTTTAAAGATTAATTTTTGAATGTGTGTGCCTGAGTGTGTGTGTGTACCATGTGGGTGAATGTGCCTGTGAAGCCCAGGAGAGGGTGTCAGATCCCCCTTGAGGTGGAGTTACAGGTGGTTGTGAGCTGCCTGACATGGGTGCTAAGAACCAAACCTGAGGCTTCTACAAGAACAGAGTGTTCTTAACTGCGGAGCCATCTCTCTAGTCCCTCATAATACATTATTTAGGGTATTAATAATTTATTTTTTCAGCTAATATTTGCCAAACTCTGCCGTGTTTCAGGTACTGCACCAGATGCTCTAATAATGTGGGATGAAGACAAAGGAGCATTATCAGTGAAGGACCTTGAATGTGGGAAAATTACCTAAGCATTTACCACTCTTTTATCTATATTTAAAAATGCAATCGGGCATGGTGGCACACACCTTTAACCCCAGAACTTGGGAGACGGAGATGAGGGGGTCTTTGAGTTTGAGACTAGCCTGCTCTATATAGCAAATTCCAGGCCTGCCAGGGCTACGTAGTGAGACCTGTCTTTAAAAAATATACAAAATTCAGGGCCAGTGAAACGGCTTAGTCATTTGTAAAGGCTGATGACCTAACTTTCATCTTCAAGACCCACACTGTAAAAGGAGAGGACCAATTCGTGCAAGTTGTCCTTTGATATTCACGTATTTGCTGTGACACTCATCCTCACCACACTGAAAATAAAGAAATGTAATTAAAAACTAACTTCAATTTATAAATGCTTGAAAAGATAAATATACAGGCTATGATAACAGTGAATTATAATTATACAAATTAGGATGTTCTGCGTTTATTTATATTAACCATACTAATTTTTAAATATTTGACTGTACTTTATGTTCTGATATATTTTATCTAATTTTGGCTTTTACAGGAAACATTAGGTTATATACTATATATTTGAAATATTTTAGTCCAGTTGTTATTTTAATTTTTTTAAAAAATTAAATGAATGTATCATCAGAGAAGTAGGTAATAGTCACCTTATTTTTTAAATAGGGACTGTTATGGGCAGATGAATGATTTTCCAGTTTCTTAAAGATAGCCTTCCTCAGAACTAAGAATAGCATTCTTGTGTATAAGACAAAGCATGCCTTCTTGCAAACACTAGGGAGAAACTGTCTGCAGCAGACAAGCACTTTTGGGTCACATTCACAAACTGTGTCAACAAGTCAGTTTCAGGATGGAGCTAGCTTATGTCATTCACTGTGGCACCCCCACCTTCTAGCAGGTATGTGCAAACTGGGCTATTAATGCCCAGACACATTCTCCTCCTCAAATATGGGACCAGAGCTTTCCAGCAGCCTTGTCTGACCTGGATACTTTAGTCTTTTAGTATAATTAAGTTCCACTCTCTGACTTGAACAAAAGCAGGTAGAATGATAGCTTTTTACCCCTCAGCCTTCGATAGCACTTGCAAAGGGATCCTCTGAAATTAGTATCCCTTTGGTCATGGCTTTTAGATGCCTTTGCTTTTGTCATATTCATTTCTGCCTTTCTAGTCACTTTAATGCTGGATTTCTTTTGGTTTTGATTTATTTTATATTTTTTTAGATTTATCTTTTAGATAATGATTCTAAGTGCCAGTAATGTTTAAAAACCATTTAGATGGGTACACATTTGTGTTGACAAATTCATCATATTAGTTTTTCAGAAAGGGTTTTTCTGTGTAGCGCTATGGCTGTTCTGGACTCACTTTGTAGACCAGGCTGGCCTTAAACACACAGAGATCCGTCTGCTTCTGCCTCCCTGAGTGCTGGGATTATAGGCATTTACTACCTCACTGGTTTAATTTAATATGTATTTTTTAAACTGGGCTGTTTAAATGTTTACATTTTAAATGTGAAAATGCCTTAGGTGTATGAAGGCCATTGTATGTTTCTGCATGTCTGTTTGTCTCTTTTCTTGTGTACAGTGGATATCTCTTGTTTTAATTGGATCTCATTATTTTTTGCATATGATTTTAAGTATTTTGTGCTCTTACTGGATTTGTGATTTTTACTTTGAATGCAAACATGTGAAAGTAAATATTTCCAGCTAGCTAAACAGAGCTCTGACTCTGAGGTGAAAACAGTGAAACTAAATAGAACAGAGTTCTGAGAATTCCCAGGGAATATATATGAAAGAAGATTACTAAGGATTCTTAGTACATACACGCTTGTTTCTTAAGAACAGTTTTATTTAGTTGATGTTAGCTAAAAAACTAACATGAACCTAACTATAGCGTCTTCAAAAATATTTTAGTTGAACCATATTTCGTGTAAAATATTATTTTTATTCATATATAATCTTACAAAAATAACATCTTTTGTGTCTAAGTAGGCCATCGTACTATTATCTGTTAATCATTTAATTTGAAATACAAGACAGCCAAAAAGAAAAAAGGCTTGGGAACTCAATACGGCCAAGACTCTCTAATTTATAAACATTTTAAGAACATTTAACATTTTTATTAATAAGCACAGACTCCAGTAACTTTAAACATTTTAAATATTTATTTTTATTTTATGGATATGGCTGTTTTCTTGCATGTATGTTCATCTGGTACCTGGAGAGGCTAGAGGAGGGCATTGGATCCCCTGGAACAGGAGCAGATACATGAGAGTCTCCATGTGAGTTCTCTAAAAGAGTAATCAGTGCTTTTAACCCCCGACCCATCTCTCCATTCAAAATCTACTCACTTTCTCTGTGAAGAAAACTTCTCCTATTTTGAAACTGTATTAGATTATTATAGTTTTTTTTTTTTTACAAAACAGAAGTCATGATTCTAAGTACAAATTATATTTGCTCTTATTGCAAGAACTATGCTGTTTTCACTCGAATTTCACTGCAAAAATAGCCCTTGGAATGTTTTTTTCTCCCTTAGTTTTACTCTTAGTTTATAAATTAGATATACACTATTCATATGTAAAGCTTATTTGTTACTAGAAAATTAGACTTTAGCAAATGTTTATTGAATGTTGACTGCTATATTTTAATGATTGTAGTGATTTAGTTTGGAGAATATTGTCATATTCTGATGGCTAAAGTGACTTTCATCCTATGTGCTTATTACAAATAATCTATAAAGCAAAGCACAGAGTTTTTAGTAGTTCTTCTATAAGTGAGCATTCAAGGAAGTGAAATGCATACATACATACACAAACACTAAAGGTTTTATTTTATTTTTTATTTATTACAGTTTATTCACTATGTATCCTAGATGTAGCCCCTCTCTTTTCCCCTCCCAATCTCACCCTTCCTCCCTCTTCTCCTCCCATGCCCCTCCCGATGTCCACTGATAGGGGAGTCCTCCTCCCCTTCCCTCTGACCCTAGCCTATCAGATCTCATCAGGACAGCTCCATTGTCTTCCTCTATGGCCTGGTAAGGTTGCCCCTTTCCCTCAGGGGGAGGTGATCAAAGAGCCAGCCACTGAGTTCATGTCAGAGACAGCCCCTGTTCCTCTTACTAGAAAATCCACTTGGAGACTGAGCTGCCATGGGCTGTATCTGTGCAGGAGTTCTAGGTCATCTGCATGCTTGGTCCTTGGTTGGAGTATCAGTCTCAGAAAAGACCTCTGAGCCAAATTTTTTTGTTCTGTTGCTCTCCTTGTGGAGCTCCTGTCTCCTCCAGGTCTATCTTCCACAAGATTCCCTGCATTGTGCCCAAAGTTTGGCTATGAGTCTCAGCATCTGCTTTGATACCTTGCTGGGAGGAGTCTTTCAGAGGCCCTCTGTGGCAGGCTCCTGTCCTGTTCCCTGTTTTCTCCCTCTTCAATGTCTATCCTGTTTGCCTTTCTGAATGAGGATTGAACATCTCTACCAAGGCTATCTCCTTGCTTAGCTTCTTTAGATGTATAGATTTTAGTATGTTTATCCTATATTATATACTCTTCTGAGTATGTACCACGTATGTCTTTCTTCTTCTGGGTTACCTCATTCACAATGATCTTTTCTAGCTCCCACCATTTGCCTGCAAATTTCATGATTTCCTTGTTTTAATAGCTGAGTAGTATTCCATTGTGTAAATGTACCACAATTTCTGTATCCATTCCTCTGTTGAGGGATATCTGGGTTGTTTCCAGATTCTGGCTATTATGAATAAAGCTGCTACGAACATAGTTGAGCAAATGTCCTTGTTGTACACTTGAGAATATTTTGGATATATGCCTAGGAGTGGTATAGCTGGATCTTGAGGTAGCACTATTCCTAATTTTCTGAGAAAGCGCCAGATTGATTTCCAAAGTGGTTGTACAAGTTTACATTCCCACCAGCAATGGAGGAGGGTTCCTCTTTCTCTACATCCTCCCCAGCATGTGTCACACTAAATGTTTTTAAAAATTTTATGTGCATGATTGTTTTTTTGCCTGTATGTATGTAATGTATTGTATGTATATATGTGTGTTCACTTGCATGCCTGCTGCCCACAGAGTCTAGAAGAGGCCATCAGATCCCCTAGAACTGGAGTTACAGATGGTTGTGAGCCACCATGTGGGTGCTAGAATTGAACCCAGGTCCTTCAGAAGAACACCAGTTCTCTTTAACTGCTGAGCTGTCTCTTTTCTTCAGACACCTCCTCCATTTTTTGAGACAGGGCCTCATGTATCCTGGGCTCTTTCTATGAACAGGGATGACCTTGAACATATAATCCTCACCTTCTATTTCCAGAGTGCTGGGATTGCAGGTGTGTGCCACTATGCCTGGGAAATCAATTCAGGATTTTGATGCATGCTGGGCAAGCATTCTACCAACTGAGCTTAAAGACTTTTTAAAGTAAGTTTTAAACATTGCTGGGGCCTTAATATATCTTTCTTGTGCCTAGAGATATAGTGGAAAGCCAAATACATTCTTTCTGACCATAAAAGAAGAATTTGTATAAGAACTCCCAACATTTTTATGTTGTGATGAAAAAAATTTTGCTTTCATTGAGTCCTTCTGTGGAGACATGTTTTTGTGGTTATTTCTATGAGGTCTGAATCATGAGTTGATTGAGAAGCATTTTCTCCTTAGAAGAGCCAGGATGTAGGTGGGCTATAGAAACTGGCTTGGCCAGAGCCACCCTAGAGAGTATGGGTGCTTTTGAGGGGGTAGAAGCAGATCCAAAACAATGACTAAGATACACTTGGGAACACCTGCTCAGGGATGGGTTCCTGCCACCCCTAAAAGCCTTTATGTAACTTTTTTTTTTTTGCCTTAAAAATAAGAAATATGTTTCCAGCTTGAGCTAGGCATGTCCTTCAATCAGAGTTAAGTCAGGTTGGTGGGTAAGGAAAGGGGATTTTACATTTGAGGCTAGTCTGGGCTTTTATAGCAAGACCCTGTATCAATAAATAAAAAAGTCAGCTTATTTAGTTGATCCTATGTCAGAACTAACACTAGCATAAAATCAAACTAGAATCTGTTTGCAATTTTCAGTCTTTAAAAGTATTATTTGTTATGTTTTATAGAGAAACTATCAAACAATATTAATAAAAATATATAAATATTATACATTCTACCTGTACCATATGAAAAGTCCATTTTAGTCTTTGTTTAAAAGTATATATATTCCTCTTAATTATTATAATTAAGATAATGCAAATTTTATTCATATTTTTAAAAACATACCTTTTGGATAAAATTCTTTCCATGTTCCTTGTTTTAAGGTTTTTGTTTTGTTTTTCAAGGCAGCTCTTTTCTGTGTAGCTCTGGCCGTCCTGGAACTTACTCTGTAGACCAGGCTGGACTGGAACTCAGAGATCTGCCTGCCTCTGCCTCCTGAGTGCTGGGATCAAAGGTGTGAACCACCACTGCCTGGCTGCTGTCATCACTCTTAATGGCAGTGTAACAACTGACTTAATTAGATTTAAGAAACATACTTCTCTGGGGCTGGAGAGATGGCCTAGAGGTTAAGAGCACTGGCTGCTCTTGCAGAGGACCAGGGTTCAATCACCAGTGCCCATATAGTGGTTCACACCTGCCTGTAATTCCTGTTCCCGGTGATCTGATGTCCTCTTCTGACTTCCACAGGGACCAGGTACACACATGTCAAACAGACATACATGCAGGTAAAGCATTCATATAATAAAAATTAACAAAGAAAAAAACATATTTTGTCTATAGACCCATGAACTAAAAAGTTTCCAAAACTAATTATATGTCCAGTGCTTGATTATTTGGATACTTTTTACTGTGTTTTAGGGCCTAGTGTTGTAGGCCCAGCACAGCTGACCTCTGACTAATTTCTATAGTAGATAGTACAAGGCCCTGAGACTGGTTTGGAGCCACTTTTAGTTGAACTCTGGAGGAGGAGGTGTTTGTCACGTACAGTGACTTTTCTACAGCAACTTTCCTGTGTTTATGTTATTGCCTTTAGTGACAAAGGAAATTAATTGGGACCATACCATTTTGTGTATATGTGTGTGATGCTGGGATTTCATGTGGGCCACCATGATCACCCAGCTTTTGGGAGTTTCTAGGGATCTGAACTCTGGTCTTCATGTTTCTGTGGCAGGTGCTTTATCACTGACTCATTTCTCCATCCATTATATATATATATATATATATATATATATATATATATATATATATATACACACACACATATATATATAATATATATATTATTATATACAATATAATATTGTATTAATACAATACATTATATATATAATACATTACATAACATATATTATATATTTTATGTATATATACATTATATAGCATATAATGGGTATATATGCACTATATATATTTTTTCTTTTTAATTGAGATATGGTCATATGTAACTGAGGCTGGCTACAAACTGTGTAGCAGAGGATGACATTGAACTCCTGATTCTCCTCTTAAGTACTGGGATTACAAGCATGCATCTCGCTCTGTAGTAGTGATTTTTGTTCCTGTTTTTTTTTTTTAATTCAATTTGTGTCTTTTCAGCTGATTAAGTTACTTTCAAAAAGAAAAAAATTATAATATGTAAATGCTATCTATTATTATCACAAAAGAAATTTTGAAAGAGTGGAAGATAGCTAAACTCTTTTCTGCATATGAGCTGTGAAGAAAATACCTCTTGTTTGCCTGAGGTAGGTTATTCCTATTTTCCTAGAGAAGTCTTCTCTGCAGCTTTTCTAGAAGGCTCCTGTGCTGTGCTTTATATCGTTCCTGTCAATTTTCTTGTTATTGGTCAGAACTATTCCAAGTGATGTTTGACTGCCACTTTCTCTTGCTGCTTTGCTAGTGACTGAGCAGAGGCAGTGTGTCTTAGTTACCTCAGCATCCCTAGTACATGACACAGTACCTGGCACATGGTTGACATTCCACATGAATGAACTTTTTGAAGAATCTTGGTTTTATGGGTGGGAATACTTAGGATGAAACTGATTATCTTTTTCCAGAGAACAACTCTAAATCTCCTGGTTTTATGCTGTCCCAGATAGTCTCTATGAATTAATCTGTGTTTTACTTTCTTTTTCCATGAAATGGGTCAGTTGTACTAAAATTCTTGTTTCCTACAAAATTATAATTTTAAGAGCCTGGAAGATTGTTGTTATTATGTGTGTGTGTGTAGGGTGCATGTATATGTATACAGGTGGAAACCAGAGGATAACTGGTTATTTCTTGGCTGTCATTTCTCAGGTGCTATCCACTTTGGTTTTTGAGGCAGGATCTCTCATTGGCCTGGAACTTGACAAGTACCCTAGGAATGATAGGGAGCTCCAGGGATCTGTTTGTCTCTGCTTCCCGTACCACCCATGCTCTGTGCTGGAACCCCTGCCCTGTGCTGGAATTGGAATTGCCCTACCATATTTATGTCTGGCTTTGCTGTTGTATTGGATATTGAACTCAGTTCTTGTACTTGCTCAGCAAATACATAACTGCCACCATTTTGTTCTTTGACCTATTTTTAGACTAAACACATATATGGAATTGAGCCATTTGGCCAAATCTTGAAGCTTTGTGGGGAGTTGAGATTCTTATATTTTCATAAGAATGGTCTTACTTTTCTATTGTTGTGGCAAAACACCATGACTAAGGCAACTTATAAAAGAAAGCATTTAATTTATAAGTTTGTGCCAGCATGCTGAGTTGAATCTATTCAGTTCTAGTGGGTGAGAGTCCATGGCCATCATGGTGGTGGTGGGGCATGTCAGCAAGTAGGCCAGGCATGATGCAGGAGCAGTAGCTGAGTGCTTACATCAGACCCAAAATCATGAGGCAGAGTGCTAACTGGGAATGGTGTGGCTTTCTCCCACCCATTTTATTTTTGAGATTATAATACACTTACATCATTTCTCCCCTCTGTGTACTCCCTCCAAATCTTCCCTCCTTGCTCTCCTTCAAATTCATGATCTTTCTTTTAGTTGTTGCTACATGCGTCTAAGTATACAAATTTATTCCCAAATATAACCTTCTTAGTCTGAATAATGCCATTTGGTATCAGAGAACCAACTGATGTGTTCTTCCCTAGAGAAACTGTTTTTTCCACACTCAGCATTCCTTAGTTGCCTATAGTTCTTTATGTAAGGTTGAGGTGTTGTAAGCACTCCCTGTTACGGATCTTTGAGGAGAACCTACAACCACCACTTTATTAAACCAACATGATCCCTAACTGTATTCTAAATATTTGTCCTTTTACCCAAAGATTAAGGGTAGTCCTCATTCCTTATCAAGCCATGGGCTTTTGAATCTTCAAAGCATACCACAGTGACACACTTCCTCTAACAAGGCCACACCTAAAGCTTCCCAAACAGTTCCATCAGTTGAGGACATATGAGTCTCTTTTCACTCAAACCACAAGAACTATTTAAATAATACTCAGATTCCAGTTTCATTAGCAGAACAAAGAGAACATGAAGGCAAGTCATACTGAATAGCTTTAGAGGAAGAAAGAGTCTCAAAGGTCTGTATAGTTAGATACAGAAGTCCGAGATACTGAAACAATCAGAGTGTCTTTTGTCTTGAGGTATGTAGGTTGCTTTTTTGTTTTTTGTGTTTTTTTTCTTTTTGTTTTTAAACCAAAGTCTTAGAAAATTTTTAGTGGGAGCAATTTCCATATGTAGCCCAGTCTGGCCTTGTGTTCACTGTGTAGACCATGTAGGCCTGGCGCTGGTGATTCTCTTATCTCAGCTTCCTTAGTGCTGGATTTATTTTTTACTTTTTAAAGACTTATTTTTATTTATGTGTATGTGTCTATATTAGTATATGCTCTGTTTGGGGTGGGGGAGTACCTATGAAGGCCAGAGAGGGTGTCAGATCCCCTGAAGTTGAAGTTACAGGTTGTTGTGAGTCACCTGACATAGGTGTTGGGAACCAAACTTAGCTCCTCTAGAAGAGCAGCAAAAATTCTTAATGGCTAAGCTGACTCTTCAGCCTCTCTCTTTAGTAACTTCAGTTAGATTTAAATATGTCACTAAGCCAATATTTTCAGAGGAAAAAAGCACAGATTGGGTTTAAACTAGAATACAGCATAAATATATTTTTTACATCTCTAATGAAAATATTTAAGTTTATACATTTTGTTAGCTCTAGGGTTGGCAAGATGACTCAGTGGGTAAAGGCACTTACCGCCAAGCCTCCTGATCTGAATTGGGTTCCTAGACCCACATGGTGGAAGGAGAAAGCCCCCTCCTGCAGATGGTCTCCTGAGAGCCACAAGAGCACACACACTAGATGGAAAAACAAAGTGTCATTTGTTTAGACCTGCCTAAACTTTTACTAACTAATTTTAATTAGTAAGCTGGTAGGAAATAAGTGAAAGCAATACTTTGATGTGATATTTTTATTTATATGCTGCATAAGATTTAAAAATAAGTTAACACAAAAAGTTTAATCTTTTCCTGAAGAGTCAGAAAGGGAGAGGGCCCCGGGCTACTTAACTGTCCTCTGCAACTCTTATGACCGACTGCTGCTTTGCTCTATCCCTGGATTTCCTGGGCTCTACTTCTCCCTTCCTATGCTGGGGATTGCTCAGGCTGACCTCAAACTTTCGGCCTTCCTGTATCAGCATGGAATTCACACTAGATTGGTTTCAGATAACGTAGTACAGTTGTGGCATAGTAAGACATTTGGATGAAATAGATATATTGTTTTGAAAAGTATTTTAAGACACAGTTTTCCAGACATCTCTTAGAACCCCTAGAGGTAGAAGTGGCATCCTGGGATCCTGGATTCTTGTCAGGAAGTAGTTCAGCCTCTGGCTCCTTCAATCAGCTAGCTACTGTCTATTTCTCTCCTTTAAAATGTATTCATTGTCATATATTAATTTTACATGGCAATTGATTTCATAAAGTCCTTTTCATATACATATATCAAGTTTGACCACATTCACCCCTCCTGTTCTTTCTCTCTCCCATCTGCTGTTATTCCCATTCATTCAGTTTTGCTTCTATTCTGTGTCCTACATAAGTATATGATTTTATATGTCTATATAAAACTTAGGATTACAATAGAGATAAAACATAGGATATTTTTCTGAGATTGATTTATTTCATTTGATATGATCATCTTTAGTTGCATACATTCATAAATACAATCTTACTGATATTTTGGCTTCCCAGAGTAATTTGTTTGAAGAAAGGGCCCCCATTGTTAAAACATCAATTTTTAAAACTACTACTTGCAGGTAGTTTCAGAAAACACACCTCTCTGTCTTTGACTTCTAGTATATCCCAATTAAAGACATCCTCTTTCAGGTCCTTGAAGTGGATTCCTTTTCCTCAGCTATGACAGGGATGGTGCCAGTATATGAAAATCATTTGAAATTCTGGTGGCAAATAATCACTAATTGTATTTACTTGAATTTGGATTAGACTTCAGAAACACATAAACCCTGACTTAGCCTCAAATTTTTACTTTAAATATTTGACTGCAAATTTATTATAATGTTTTTAAAAAAAATTAAAGGTTTGTTGAGCTATAATTCTCATGTCATTAAAGATCTACCCATTTCAAGTGTAAAGTTCAGTGATTTTCATATGTATATATGTTGATGCCTCAGTATCAGCACTGTGAGTTGCAGCTCTTTTTGACTATAGTGATTTGCTCTGACTCAGCTGGGTTCTATGGAAGACTTCCTTATTCCTTCCCATTCAGGCTTATTGTCACTTAGTTACTACCTGCTTCAGTTCGGGCTTCCTGTTTGCACTGTCAGTCAGACATGAATGAGAGGTCAGCCAGAGAAACTCAGCTAGGAAAGTGTTAGATTGAAGATACTGAGGTCTTTTGCTTCTTCTAGAGTTTTGGAGACTGTTTTATCACAATAAAGTTGTTACTGGG
Organism: Pachyuromys duprasi; assembly: GCA_028658305.1. Taxonomy (NCBI): domain Eukaryota; kingdom Metazoa; phylum Chordata; class Mammalia; order Rodentia; family Muridae; genus Pachyuromys; species Pachyuromys duprasi. The sequence goes on from CM053752.1 coordinate 40,157,452, forward strand.
GATAGGGCAGGGAAAGACCAGGTCACATTGTCTCTAATACGGAGACCACAGGCATGCAGGTGTAGGTGGCAAGCAGGAGCAGAAATGTGAGCTATGGTCTGCTCCATATGTTATCTCTAGACTAGGAAATAAATAGGAGAGTGATTTATAATGCAAATGGTTTCTAGTTTACAATAAAAAGGTATTACAGCAGTTGCACAAGTGTCCTGGAATCAGCAGCCTTAGTAAAATCGTGAAAGCACATCAGGTGTTCTAGGAATGACAGGGTAGAGGAGGAAGAGGAAGATGGCAAGAGATGAAGCAGGAAAGTGAGTTTGGGGCCAGAGAGTGAAGGAAACTGCACATGTCCAGCATTTGAGCCCAGGCAGAAGAGCAGGAAGACCTAGTTGATGGGCTGAACTTTATATCCATGCCATTGCGACTGCATTTATAGTCCCTTCCTTGTTAACAGATTGTTCCTTTACACTGGTAAAAGTGTGCTTGGCACAGCAGGCTCCTCTATTCTGCCCACTATTTAGCTAACTAAAATACACGAATAACCACACTTGGGGCTGACCCCCAAGTATCATATGGTCTTCAGTGTGTTGGCTTGGAGTCAGAAATCTGTTTAGATTTTTAGGGTCTTTTTCCTGATTCACAATGTAGAGCTGTATAATTGACCTATGTAACAGCTTAGCATAAATAACATATAATAACCTAATTTGGTTAAAAATAATAGTCACTCATTTTAAATTTATTCCAATGTAGGTGATTGGAGTTGTGCTTCATACATTTCAGCAGTTCAGCAATGTTTTATCTGCCAACTAAGCTTTTTACTTGAGTGCGCCATGGAAACACTACTAATGAGACTTGTTGAGCACAAAAGTGGACTTGAAGAGCCAGAAGCCACTGTTTTCAAATGAAGGATTCCAAACGGTTTTATGCCTCAGTGCTTTTAAATCACCACTGAGATTTTCCCCCTAAAATCAAAATGGCTAGCAGACGAAAATCAACAATACCTTGCATGGTCCTTGCCAGTGAGCAGGATCCAGATCTTGAGTTGATATCAGATTTGGATGAAGGCCCTCCTGTCCTTACACCTGTAGAGAATGCTAGAGCAGAGAGTGTCAGCAGTGATGAAGAATTTTATGAATCTATGGATTTTGACAATCAGCAAAATAAGAAAGTGGAAGGGGGCTATGAATGTAAATATTGTACTTTTCAAACTCCAGATCTAAATATGTTTACTTTCCATGTAGATTCAGAACATCCCAATGTTGTGCTGAATTCATCCTATGTTTGTGTTGAATGCAATTTTCTTACCAAAAGGTATGATGCACTTTCTGAGCATAATCTGAAATACCACCCAGGAGAAGAAAATTTCAAGCTAACTATGGTGAAACGGAATAACCAGACAATCTTTGAGCAAACAATAAATGATCTAACTTTTGATGGCAGTTTTGTTAAAGAAGAAAATACAGAACAAGGAGAATCTGTAGATGTTTCTTCTTCGGGAATCTCCATTAGTAAGACTCCCATCATGAAAATGATGAAAAATAAGGTAGAAAATAAACGGATTACAGTCCATCACAACTCAGCCGAGGACACTCCTGAAGAGAAAGAGAATGGAGTAAAAGCAAGCCGGGAAGAGAATGCAGAAAGTGCGAGTTCTTCAGCTTCAGAGTCCAGTACAAGTATTTCCACTGTCAACAGAGTGCATCCTAGTCCTGCTGGCACAGTGGTGACTCCCACAGCTGTTCTTCCTGGGTTAGCCCAGGTGATAACTGCAGTGTCTGCTCAACAGAACTCAAACTTGGTCCCTAAAGTCTTAATCCCTGTTAATAGCATTCCTACCTACAATGCTGCATTGGACAACAATCCTCTTCTACTTAATACCTACAACAAATTCCCTTATCCCACAATGTCAGAAATTACAGTTCTTTCTGCTCAAGCAAAATATACAGAGGAACAGATCAAGATCTGGTTTTCAGCCCAACGTTTAAAGCATGGTGTTAGTTGGACTCCTGAAGAAGTAGAGGAGGCAAGGAGAAAACAGTTCAATGGAACAGTACATACTGTACCTCAGACCATAACGGTTATTCCTACACACATTTCCACGGGGAGTAATGGGTTACCATCTATTTTACAGACATGCCAAATAGTTGGTCAGCCAGGTCTGGTCCTTACTCAAGTAGCTGGAACAAACACCTTGCCAGTAACAGCACCCATTGCCCTGACAGTGGCAGGGGTTCCAAATCAAACAAATGTACAAAAGAGTCAAGTGCCTGCTGCTCAGCCTGCTACAGAAACAAAGCCAGCCACAGCAGCAGTTCCGTCATTGCCAAGTGTCAGACCTGAAACCACACTAGTAAACCCGGATTCATTTGGCATTCGGGCCAAAAAGACTAAAGAACAACTGGCAGAACTGAAAGTTAGCTACCTTAAAAATCAATTTCCCCATGACTCAGAAATCATCAGGCTTATGAAAATAACAGGCCTTACAAAAGGCGAGATTAAAAAATGGTTTAGTGATACGAGGTACAACCAGAGAAATTCAAAGAGCAACCAGTGCTTACATCTCACTAGTGACTCCTCTGCCACTATCATCATAGACTCCAGTGATGAGACCCCAGAGGCTCCAGCTGCAGCTGCTTCACAGAACAAACAGTCCTGGAATCCCTTTCCCGACTTTGCTCCCCAGAAGTTTAAAGAGAAAACTGCAGAGCAACTTCGTGTCCTTCAGGCAAGTTTTCTCAACAGTTCTGTACTTACAGATGAAGAATTAAATAGGTTAAGAGCGCAAACCAAACTTACTAGAAGAGAAATTGATGCTTGGTTTACAGAGAAGAATAAAACAAAAGCTTTAAAGGATGAGAAAATAGAAGCGGATGAAAGTAATGTAGGTAGTTCCAAAGAAGAACCTGGAGAAAATTCTCCTGGAGATGAAGCAGTTGTACCTAAGTCAGGAGGTACAGGCAAGATATGTAAGAAAACGCCAGAGCAGCTGCACATGCTTAAAAGTGCATTTGTCCGAACACAGTGGCCATCACCAGAAGAGTATGACAAACTGGCTGAAGAAAGTGGACTTGCCAGGACAGACATAGTTAGTTGGTTTGGGGACACCCGTTATGCTTGGAAGAATGGAAACTTGAAATGGTACTACTATTATCAAAGCTCCAATTCAAGTAGTTTGAATGGCCTGTCTTCCCATAGGAAAAGAGGGAGAGGCAGACCCAAAGGACGGGGCAGAGGCAGACCACGTGGGAGGCCTAGAGGAGGCAAAAGAATGAACACCTGGGACAGGGTACCGTCACTCATAAAGTTTAAAACTGGAACAGCAATACTTAAGGATTATTACCTGAAGCACAAATTTCTTAATGAGCAAGACCTTGATGAACTTGTCAACAGATCACACATGGGCTATGAGCAGGTCAGAGAGTGGTTTGCAGAAAGACAGAGAAGATCTGAGTTAGGTATAGAATTATTTGAGGAAAATGAGGAGGAAGATGAAATTATTGATGATCAGGAAGAAGATGAAGAAGAAACAGATGATAGTGACACCTGGGAACCCCCACGACATGTGAAGCGGAAGCTCTCTAAATCGGATGACTGAAATGTAAGTGTTTTAGCCTTTGTATTAATCAACAGTATTATACATGTTTTAACAGCCATCTTATTGGTTCAGTCATCTTCACGTGTGTTTGCATGTACACATATGGATGTGTGTGTGTGTAGGCTGGCCAGAGGCTGATATTGTCTTTTTCTTTTGCTTTCCACTCTATTTTTTGGGATAGCACTCTCTCTGAACCTGGAGCTCACTGATTTAGCAATAGTAGGTGGGTGGCCAGGGAGCTCCAAAAGCTCTAAGAATCCACCTGTCTCTACATCTGTACTAGGAATACAGGTGTGTACTGCTGTGCCTGGCTCTTATGAGGAATCTTGGATTTAAACTCAGATTCAGTGATTTGTGGCATCTCCTTCGCCCTTGTCTTTTACTAATTTTTTTCTAAAACTTTGCTAATAAGAGAACCAGGTGCTAATAGTCATGACGTATTATTATGATGTGTTGCTTCATTTAAAACATTGTAGTTTGTTTCAAAGGAAATTAAGAAGGGAAATGGGAAACAAGCACTAAAGATAATTAAAAGGTATTTCTGGTAACCTTCTGTCTACTAATGCTTCATTTTTGTCTATGTAAGGAAACAATTCAAAACAAAACTAAAAAGAAGGGCAAATATACTGAAGAGAGAGGCCACAAGCACAAAGATGGTGGGTTTTAGGAAACCGAAATAAAAGTAAATACTTTTTTCTCCATTGTTCCCCCAGACCTTTTCAGACTGCCAGCTAGAGTTTAAGATGGATTGTGCACTCAGTGTCTTTTTCTGTTACAAGGCCTATTCTAGGTCTTGTGTTTATTCACCAGGCGCCATCTGTTTTTGAGCAAGTACAATATAAAATTTTTGTCATAAAGATCAAAAGGCAGATAACAGATTTGTTATTTGATATGAATTAACTCAGTCACCTAAATATATTTTTTGCTCTTTGGTATAAGATAAACTTTGTACAGTATAAATACCATGTTTGGTTAAAAATAATTTCCTACTAGATGTGGCTTCCATATTCCTGCAATCCTAACATTAAGAACCGAGGCAGGAAGATTTCAAGTTTGAGATTAGCCTGGGCTACATAGCAAGATCCTTTCTTAAAGCAATATAAAATCTCTGTAGTCTTGAAAGTGTAAACAGATATGATTTAAACTTGAAAAGTTTTGGTATGTTCCTTAATGTATTATAGATTAAATTAAAATTTTACTGTAGTTGCAAATAGTTACTCGAAGTTGGGCTTTCAATTCTTTCTATGTGAGTTCGCGTATTGGGTAGTGAATTAGTTGATGATAGATGAGCACTCTACCTCTAAGCTGCACTCTCAACCTAGCATTTCAATTCTTAATTCTTTTCGAATTCAAGAATATGGTTTTATTCTTTTCTGATCTTTGTTTTGGGAGTATTCCAGAATAAAAACACACTGTTTTAGAAACAATGTAGTTGTCATGAAATGCCTGTATTTTTCTCTCTGTAGCTCAGATAGCATCCAGACAGAACTTGCTATAGTGTTCTCAAACACCGAGGGAGGAAAAGAATCATAGATTCTCATTTATGATTTTGTATATGAGCATTGCTACTTATTTCTTTGGCTTCTTTCCTCTCTAACCTACTTGCATGGTCTCTTTTTCTACACATTACTTTCTTAATTGTTGAGACACATCTTCCTGGTTTGTTTTAGCAATTATTTATAGAGACGTTAATAAAGGGTACACATTAGTCTCACGAACAACTCTTTCTCCAGCTTTTTTCTCACTGACATTCCTAAGACAGAAAGTCAGATGAACTGAAGCTACACTTGTTTACCTCAACGGTGTAAGTCTCACTGCATGTCAGAGAGAACCCTGTCATCATTTTAAGTCACAAGAAGCTCAAGAGTTTTGTAGTATTAGCCTGAAATCCAGCCCTCCACTTCCTCATGATGTCATGACAGGCTTTGTTCTGACCCAGATACATAAAATATTTGTAGCAGGCTTTCTTTCTTTTTTCTTTTTTTTTTTTAACTGCTAAACACAAGAACGTGTACTCTGCCAAGATTAATCAACAAATTTGCTGCTACAGTGATTTGTTGTTGCAGCCTTTGCAGTCTGGGGAGTTGTAATCATCTGAAAATAGGTGAGCTTTTCTATACAGTTTATTTGGATCTGACTTTCAACTAGATAATACATGCTTATGGATACTGATTATGGCCATAAAATTCACATAAGCCTAGTTTTTAGAATTTTATAATGTAATTGGTATATGTGCCTTTTGTTTTTACAACACAAAGAAGGCAGGGACGGGAAAGCGGTTCGGTAGGTAAAGTGTTTGCCCAGTTCAGACCCTAGTACTCATAGACACATACAGACTAATAACCGCAGCGCTGAGGAGGGAGGGTGGAGAGAGTTGCACACCTGGGGCTCAGTGGCCACTCAGTGTAGCTGAGTCAGAGTTCTGCTGGCGTCACTGAGAGAGCCTGTCTGTGAAGCTAAGGCAAAAGCAGCTGAGGAACACCCCCTGACACCTGTTGATGGCTGGCACATGTGCATGAGGCATGTGTGCCACCCCCATTAGCATGTGCACAGCATACAGCCCATATACACAATTTTAGACATCCTTGGTAATCTAAGGTTATATAACATTAATTAGCATGTTAGAACTTGTTTAACAAAATAATTTTCACTTACAAAAGTATTCAGCATAAGTTTACTTTTAAAAGTTTTATTTAAATATGATCTAGCTTACAAAAATACTTACCCAAACCTTCCCTAAATATTTGTTGCAACTGGACAAAGCTACAGAAGACAGGTGATAAAAAGATACTGCAGACCATGAAGTAGCTATATATACATCTTTTGCACAAACTAGCCTTGTGTATAAGCAGAAATACTGTAGGTCTTTAGACTTCATGTTACAAATACTGACAATGAAATGTCTTCCTACTAATAATTTTATAAATGATTACAGAAAGGCGTATGTCTAAAAGCATGTGGCACATGAAGAGCATACACATGGTTTATACAAACTGCACTGTGCGGTGTGTGTGGTAAGTGATCTCACTGTTGAAGAGAATGCAGAATGTATTTGTGGCTAACTGTTTACTATTTGTATTCTAAAAGCAAAAATTAAAATATGGCTGTTTTTAAGGTTTTAGGGTTTTGTTCGTTTGTTTTTTGCTTTTCTTTTTATAGCTACTTAAAATCCTGAAGGAGAATAAGTTCTTCAACTCAAGATGTCTGAATTACTGTGAATGGGCCCAATCCTGGATGACACTGAAAATGCTTTGGGGCATATATACTCTCAAAACAGGATCCAATGTCCAAAAGAAATGGAACTTGATGCTGTGCCAAAGTCAAACTGCTGCAGTCGGGGGAAGTTCTGCAATGTAAATAGAGCGCTAATTAAAAAGAACTGTAAAAAGTGAAATTTTAATACAGTACATTTTTATGCTGACGGGATGGAAACCTTGTGAATCTTTGACTTTCTAAGGGGTTAATGACCACTAGAGCTTGTCCTCACATTCAGTCCAGCTTACAACTCTGTAAGATGGGCTGTATTGCCTGTATTCTTTGACATGTGATTAAGCTTACAGCTTTGAGTGACCAAACATTTTATAGATTTAAAAGTTGTTTGAAATGGGGGAGGGAGTGAGAATCAAACCCTAATTTACTTCTGTGTCTTACCAGGTCCTACACCAAAATTAAAAGTTGTACATGGGCTTATACAGTTTGCAGTCTAAAAGCAGCCTATGCATGTTCTATTGGAACAGGAAGAGCCGTGGCTTGCTGGCCTCCATGACTGGCCCCTCCACTGAACACTCACAGACCACTGTTTCCACTTGCAGCACTTGTGCGACTGCTCTCTGTCAGAGTCTGATTTGCATTTTATTAAACTGAAGCTACTACCCTAAAGGAAAAAAGAACTTAGTAGGGAGAAACTCTAAATATTGTTTCCAACTCATGAAACAGAGTCCACAGTGAACACATGGGGTGTGTTCTCATGGTGTAGGAATCAGGAATGCCAGACAGGCTCAGGTCAGATTTTGCAGGAATTATCTTTTCATGAAGTTACACCTTGTGCCGAAATTTCAGTGAACAGAGAAAAAATTCCAATCCGACCCTTATGAGTTAAAGATTAGCTTTTCATTGTAAGAATCAGGGGATGTAATGGTGACGCTGCTGTGTCAGACAACCCAGAGTCCCTACTGATGTGTAACTAGACTGGTGCTGACATTTGTGTTGGGAAGGACCCTTCTCTTGTGATCATAGGACCACTTTTCAAAATGTGCTTTCCTCACAGAACAGATTTCATTTCTATTATATTTGGACTTTAAAAAATTTGTTTGAATGATCACACGTATAGGCTTGGCCAGTTCGTTTTTTTCGGATTTAATGAATAATAAATACTAAGCTCTTGGTTAAATGTCTGTCAGCTCATGAGAAACGTTATGAAAAGCCTTGAATATGCACGCCGCTTTCATGTTTATAGACTTTTTATTTTTAACTATAGCTTTATTAGCAATTCCCAAATGCTGCAACTTGCTGATTTCTTCACTCAGACAGCTGGCTTTGTGGGTGGCTTTTTTCATACTACTGTTAACTTTTTTTAAAAAAAGAAGTGATGTAAAGACTGTAACAATTGAATGCACTAAGCTGTTTTTCTTTTACACATTTAAAAACTTCTTAAACTACTCTGTATTATAATGATTAAACTGCTCCCTTTTTAAAACCACTGCTAATTTGGTCTGAGTTTTATTTGACAGTATTTTTAATGTTCTCAATCCTTGAAATGTCAAGGATTGGAGATGAAGGATTTGAATATATTTACATTACGTTTCCTTTTGTATGCGAACTTTTTATAGCTGCAAATAACTTGGTGATTTTTCTCATCTTTCTGGTAGGCTGGATGAAAGTCTGCTCTGATGTTTGCTACTTTTAAAGAAATTTATTCAACAGTGCAAAAGAACCTTTCTTTCCTGGTTGACTATGTCCTTGAATATAAAATAAAAGTTAGCAATAATGAGCAGTTTTGAGTGATTTTTTTTTCTATTTTATTGAGCCAGCTTCTTAAAAAATTGTAGTAAAATATGCATAGAATTTGCTGTTATAATTTTAAGTGTATTGTTTAATGGCACTGAATTATATTCACAGTATTACACAATCATCACTTGTTATTTCCAAAACTTTTTCATCACCCCATACAGAAGTTTGTAACCATTACACAATAACACCGCACCCCCCGCTCCTGGTAACCTCTGTTCTACTTCCTGGTCTATGAATTTGCCTATGTTTGATATTTCAAGTGAGTGGAAACACACAGGTTTTCCTTCTGTGTCTGGCTTATTTCACTTGGCATAATGTTTTCAAGGTCATCCATGTTGTTATAATGTTCTTTTTTGATGGCTGAATTATAGTTCATTGTGTACTAATTTTTGTCTATTGATGGACACTTGGGATGTTTCCACCTTCAGGTTATTGTGATTAATGTTGCAGTGAACTCTGGCCTGTAAGTCTGTTTGAGTCCCTGTTTTCAGTTCTTTTAGATGTATATCTTGGAGTACTACTCTTACTTATATGATAAATTCAATGCTTAATTTTTAAATAAAAATTTAAGTCCATCCCACACTGATATCCAGCTCCCTGCATTGCTCAGGCTTACTTTGAACCAACAATCCTGTTCTCTCATTTTGAGTGCTGGGGTTACAGGAGTGTGCTACGTACGACACCTAGCATTATTCTTAACTTCCCGAGGAATCACCAACTCATTTACACAATACAAAAATGTTTCCCACAGTATCTTATACATTTCACATATCACCAGCAATGTAGAAGGGTTCTATTTTTCACATCTTTCCCTGTACCTTTTACTTTCAGTCATTAAAAGTATAATATAGTTAACATAAGGTAGGAAACATGATAGCCATCTTGGTTGAGAAGCATATCATTGTGGTTTTGATTGATTGGTATTTTCATAATGATATCTTTTCATGTGTGGACAGCCATTTGTACACATTTTTTGGTAAATGTCTGTTCAAGTCCTTTGCCTGGTTTTTAGTTGGGTTATCCCTTTGTTGTTGAGTTCTAGAAATGCTTTGTATAATCTGGTGTTAGGCTTATCTGAGATACAGTTTGCAAATATAGTTAATCCTCATTATTTGTGGATTCTGTATATGCAAATGCTCCTCATTAAAATTATTTGCAAACCCCAATTCAACAGTCAGTGCACTTTTGTGGTCATTCCCCTGTGTGCACAGAATAGCAAAACATGTGTTGTCTGTGGATACACTCCTAGCTGAGGTCAACTAAGTGGCATTTAACTCTCTGAATTCAAAGAAATAGCCTTTTTTGTAGTGTAGTGTTATGTTTAGTATTTTTGTGCCTTTTTTTTCTGTTAATTTTATTGTTTAAAATAGTTCCCAAATGTAATGCTGGCTTGCTGCCTAGTAAATGGAATGAATCTGCCTTGTGCCATGTGGAGAAATGCATGCTAACTAAGCTTAATTCCAACAAAAGCTACCATGCTGCTGCCCATTAATTTAGTGATGATTAATCAAGAGTGTATGTTAACTAAAGTGTCTTTATGCAAAAATACATGAAGTGAGTTTAGGGATTAATTGATGAAAATATGGAAGGGCCAGAGGCTTGTATTTTGTTTCTCTGGTTTGTTTTTTGAAACTGTGTCTCATGTAGCCCAGGCTGGCTTTCAACTTACTGCATAGCTAAGGAGGACTTGAATTATTGATCCTCTATGCCTCTACTTTTCAGGTTCTGCATAAAAGGCAGGTATCACCACATCTTCCTGTTCAGTATTTTCTTTTAAGATTGATTTTTATTAGTTTTTTTTATTGTGTGTGTATGTCTCTGGATGGGTGTGTACATGAGTGCAGGTGAGTCAGAGGCATTGGATTGCCTGGAGCTGGAGTTACAGGCAGTTGTGGATACGGAGAACTGAACTCAGGTTTTTTGTGTTTTTTTTTTTTTTTTTACAAGAACACTATATACTCTTAACTGCTGGGCTATCTCTCCCGCCTTTATCCAATGCTTCTTTTTTTTTTTCTCTTAGTTTCTATGTGTAGCCCTTGTTGTTCTTGAACTCACTATGTAGAACAGGCTTGCCTTAAACCCAGAGATCCACCTGCCTCTGCCTCCAGAGTGCTAGGATTGAAGTCTTGCACCACCAAAGCCTGGCTCTAATCAGTATTTCTAATGCGCTTTTGTGGACTGTAACCACTGAGAATAATGAGATTTGGTTATAATTTTCCCATTGTGTTGGGTTTATTTTCCCTTTATTGGTAATACACAAATTTAAAATGTTTATGAGTCTAATTTTCAATTTTTGTTATTGCTTAGACTTTTGGCATCATGTTTAAAAGCCAATGTCAATACATACATACATACATACATACATATATATTTAAGTGTTTTGTGATTCTGGATCTTGTATTTAGCATCTTAAATAATTTCTAGTTAGTTTTGTATACGGTATGAAGTGAGTGTCCTATTTCATATTTTTTCTTTAGAAATTTTAGCATGTAAGACAATGGATTTTATAATGGCAATCTCTTCTTAATTATTTGTTTATTTAGTGCACACATTGGTGCATGTATAGAGGTCAGAGGACACCTTTTGGGAATCAGTTCTCTCCTTCCACTCTGGGTCCAAGAGATTGAACTTTGGTCTTCAGGCTTTGCAGAAAGCACCTTTTCCAGTTGAACCATCTTGCAAGTCCAATTATGACGTGTGTGTGTGTGTGCGTGCGCGCGCGCGCGTGCATGATCATCATCATACCTATCTCGTATTTGATATTTTGTGTTTCCCCCTTCTCTGGTTTTGCCTTTCCTCTCTTTAGGTCTTTTTTTTTTTCCTTCCCACTTGTAGTCCCCCTCTACTTTCATGCCATACATGTATTTGTATTTAAAACTAGGTTCTAATTGTAAGAAAAACATACAGGGTTTGCTTGAGCCTAGCTTCTTTTGCCTAATGTGAAGATCTCCAGTTCCACTTATTTTCCTGAAAATGACAGAATTTCACCCTTCTCCACAGCTCAATAAAACAACTGTGTATTTATGTCACATTTTTAATGGTTCATCTGTTGATGGCCATTTAGGCTGTTTGCATAACTTGGTATTGAAAATGGAGCAGCAATAAGCATTGGTGTTCTGTGAGTTTGAGGCCAGCCTGGTCTACGAAGTGAGTTCAGGACAGCTAAGGCTACACAGAGAAACCGTGTCTCAAAAAAAAAAAATTACATGTGTACACACCACACATCTTCCTCAATTGCTTTTTTTTTTTTCTTTTAAACTATGTATGGGCTTGGTGGCACACACATTTAATCCTAGCATTCAAGAGGCAGGCAGATCTGAAACTGGAGGCCAGCCTGGTTCACAAAGTGAGTTCCAGGACAGCAAGGGCTGTACAGAGAAGCCCTGTCATGAAAAACAAAACAAATTAAATAAATGTAGGTAATGTGGGTGTGTTTTGCCTGCATCTGTGTAAATGCACTGGTGCTCCTCAAGGCTGGTAGCCTGGTAGCCTGGAACTGGAATTATAGACGGTTGTCTGCTGACACGTGGGTGCTGGGAATCAAACCCAGGTTTGATTCGTTTCAAGAGCAGCCAGTACTCCTCACCACTGAACTACCTCCCCCTTTCTTGTTGCATCATTGATAACCTTTTTGGGAGAGGAAATGGAATCTCAATGTTTTTTAATTTATATTTATCTGATGAATAAAGATGTTGGTTTAGATTTTGGAATCTTTATAGATTCTAGGTATTAATTCTGTCATATACAAGGTTGGCAAAGATTTTCTCCCATTCTGTGGGCTATCTCAAATTCTGATGATTTCCTTGGGCTGTGCCGAAGCTTTTTATCTTCATGCAATCCATCTCTCAGTTCTTGAGATCATGTCCTTTGCTACTGGAGTTCTTTTGTTTGTTTGATTTTTGAGATAGGGTTTCTCTGTGTAGCCCTGGCTGTCTTGGACTTGATTTGTAGACCAGGCTGCCCCAGAACTCACAGAGATCCTCCTGCCTCTGCCTCCCAAGTGCTAGGATTAAAGGTGTGTGCCTGGCAATTGGTTATATTGAAGGCTTATTTTCTGGACTCTTAATTTTATCACCACTGGTATGAATTTCTGTCCTTATGCTAGTCCTGTTCCATTTATATATTTGTAGATTTGTAATGAATCTCTAAATCCAGAGTATGAGTCCTATGGATTTTCTTTGGGGGCTGGTGAGATGGCTCAGTGGCTAAAAAGGCACTTGCCAGTCCTGACTGCCTGAGTTTGATCTCCACAACCACATGGTGGAGAGAACTGACTCTTAGAAGTTGTTCTTTGATCTCAGTACATGACCCCCCCACCCCCACATACACATCTATCTATCTATCTATCTATCTATCTATCTATCTATCTATCTATCTATCTATCTATCTATCTATCTATCTATCTATCTATGTTTTTTTGAGACAGAATTTCTCTGGGTAGCCCTGTAGACCAGGGCTCTGTAGACCAGGCTGGCCTGGAACTCAGACATCCACCTGCCTCTGCCTCCTGTTTTCTTTTGGAGTTGGGGTTTCTGTTTAATTCCCTTTGCAATTCCATGTGAATCCAAGGATTGTTTGCTTGTTTTTTTTTTTTCCATTTTAAAACAGATGGTTGAACATTTGATAGAGATTATGTTGATTTTGTAGATTTCTTTGGGTAGCAGCAACATGTTAATGATGTTGGCTTCCTGTCTACAAACAGTATTTGTCATTCTATGTATTTGGTCTTAATTTCAGAAACATTTCATAGTTTTCATTGTGCAAGCCTTTCACTTTCATGATAAAATTTATTCCTATATAGTTTCTTCTGTTAGATGTTGATATTAATGGAATTGCTTTCCTTTTTATTTCCCTTTTAATTATTTTTATGTGTGTGTGTGAATGTTCATGTGAGTCTGGGTGCCTGCTGAACCACCCAGTATGGTTGCTGGCAACTGAACTTGGATCCTCTGCAGAGCAGTACAGGATTCTAACCGGTAAGTCATCTTTTCAGCCCCTGAATTACTTTATTTTTTTGAGTTGTCCATTGCTGATGTATAAAAACAAGTCATTTTTGTTTGATGATGCAGTAAGTTGCAACTTTGCTCAGTTTATCTATTAGATCTACCATCTTTCTTGTGGGAAAGAAACAGAAAAACAAGGGTAGAAAAAAAAGAAAGGGGATTTTTTTTTAATTTATTTATTTTTATCTCAATCACAGGTTAGGTACTTTGAATCCCAGGCGTAGCCCCCTCCCTCAGTCCCTCCTACCCTCCCACTCCCTCCCTCATCTCCCTC
>CM053752.1:40171830-40236411 GCA_028658305.1 Pachyuromys duprasi
ATTCAAACAAGCATTGATCATACCAATCTGGGTCCTTCTTGTATATCCTCTCTAGGTGTGTAGATTTCAGCTTGAACTTCCTATCCTATAGGTTTATATAAGTGAGTATATACCATATGTTTCTTTCTGCTTTTGGGATACTTCACTCAGTATAATCGTTTCCAGGTCCCACCATTTGCCTGCGAATTTCATTATTTCCTCGAAAGGGGATTTTTAAAATGTCCTTTTATATAATGTCTAAAGTAAAATTTATTTTAAAATTAAAAAGAAAGAATGAAGGGGAAAATAAAAGGCCAAAAATATATCAGTCTTTGAACATGTGAGAGCACTCTGACATTTACTCAGGCTTGGACTCAGCTAAGGACCAACCCAGACTAACAGGTAAGTATCTTCTTGTGTCTTTTCTGCACACACATCTTGCTCTGGGCATATGCATAGGTTTTTATATATTCTCCCAAATGCACAAGAGCTTTTTAATTTGTAAGGAATCTCCCCTATTCTTTCCTCTTAGGCCTTTGTGGTATGTTTTGATTAATCTTCTGTCCCAAGACTTTGAAAGTTGGTGTTTTTTTTTTTCCTCAATGCTTTCAAACAATGCCCATTGCTTTTTAGTCAGAATTTTAGGTTATACAAAGGAAATGGATGTTTTGTAAATCCTTTTGCAGCCCCCTGGCAGGTTAGAACAGACATACCTAATAATTTGTACTGAGGGCTTCTTTGCATTTTCTGCATCTAGGATGTAGGGTCACATACTGATAACATGGACTAATTATTCTTTGTCTCCTCCTAAAATAGAATTTCCATGACAGCAAGGATCATATATTATGATATATATCATACATATGGCATATATATCATATATTATATATATGAATATATATCTTGTGTGTGTATGAATATATGTGTGTAAAGGTGCCTATGGAGGCCAGAAGAGGGCAGAAGACACCCTGGAGCTAGAGGTACTGGTGGCTGTGAGCTGTTTGATGTGGGTGCTGGGAATGAAGTGTGGTCTTCTCCAAGTGCTCTTAATGGCTGAACCATCTCCCCGGCCCCAAGTGTGAGAATCTTATTGGTCTTATTTACCACTGCATGCTCCATTCTTAAAACAGAGCATTTCTTTCGGCTGATAAGCACAGATTTTAGTTGAATCAATGAATAACTATAAAAAATTTTGCAGAATATGAGAAATGTATGCTGGTAAATTATTCATGAGAATTAGTAGGATAGCACTCATGCCAGAAATAGGGATAAGGAACAAACAGAAAACAGACAAACAAAAGCCAGCAAGATGGCTCACTGGATTAAGGCATT
This sequence comes from Pachyuromys duprasi, assembly GCA_028658305.1. Classification (NCBI taxonomy): domain Eukaryota; kingdom Metazoa; phylum Chordata; class Mammalia; order Rodentia; family Muridae; genus Pachyuromys; species Pachyuromys duprasi. Next base: position 40,173,142 of record CM053752.1, read on the forward strand.
GGCCTCCAAGCCTGATGACCTGAGTTTGATGCCTAGGATCCACATGGTAGAAGGAACTAACAAAAATTCTGACTACCATATGTGCACTGTACCATTTGATCCCCACCCAAATAAGTAGATGAATGTAATTTTTAATTTTAAAGAAAAAAGGGGAGGGCTGGGCACTGTGGCACATGCCTGCAATCCCAGCACTCTGGGAGGCAGAGGGTAGTGGATCTCTAGGTTTGAGGCTAGCCTGGTCTACAAAGTGAGTCCAGGACAGCCAAGGCTACACAGAGAAACCCTGTCTCAAAAATCAAAACAAAAAGATGAAAAAGTGGATAAGGAAATACACATTTTCATAGAACCAAAAGGGTAGCTCAAAGGAAAACTGCTTGACTTAGAAAAGGAAAGAGATCATTTCCTCATGGAAGGCACACTTATATCAGTAAGTCCAGTAATCATCTATCCCAGCTTGTTAGTTAGTTTCTGGTCACTGTGACCTGAAACAAAGGAGGAACAGGTCCTTTGGGCTCATGGTCCCAGAGGGATTTCAGTTTGTCATGGCAAGGGCAGCATTATAGTAGAAGCATCTGAGTCCTGGGCTTGAGTGTGTTTTTCACATCTTGAGAGATCAGAAGGCAGAGAGTTTGGGCAGGAACCAAAAACAGAACTTTCAGAGGCCTGCCGAATTGACCTACTTCCTCCAGTCAGGCTCTGCAGCCTTCCATATAAGTTGGAGACTAAGCATTTAAAGCATGGGCTATGGGACACATTTCACCTTGACATCAGCACAGTATCAAATTATAGAACTAAGTAATCTGCTTGTGCCCATGTTCATTGTGTGTCTCCCTGACTTAAGTATGGTCTCTACATGAGCACAGAGCTACACGCATAGGCCTTCAGACACACAGGATGATGCAAACAGTCCATACACAAATACTGTGTGGCAAGCGTAGTTTAATCCATTCAACAGGAGTCAGGGATGGCTGTGTGCCAGACACTGTTCACACAGAGGTGAGTGACCCAGTTCAGGTCAAAATGACCTCATGGTCTACTGTGGATGACTGACAAATGAAGATTAGAACCCCCGAAAAAGAAAAATTCCAGCCTCTGGAAATGCAAAGTGCCCTGGACAGGTGGTGTGTGAACTGAGACAAGAACCATGGGAACCAGGCTGAGGACAGGGAGGTCAGGAAAGGAGTCTGGGAATCAGTCAGGTAGATAAAAGGCACAGGGGTGGGGTGGCTTCCTGATAAAGGAAGGTTAGGTTAGGACAAGGAGTATTGCAAGAGGAGGGACTGAGGGCAGGTTGTGGTCGGCTTATTGAGGCCAGTGTGCTGGAAAGCAGGCTCATTTAAAGTTATAGGATGCAGGAAGGGTAGGCTCATGGTCTAAACTGGGGAGACACTTTCACAGAGACACATTGGTTCTACATTCCCCAGACCACAGGCAGAACACTAACATGTGAGCATGGCTGAGAAGTTCTTTCCTGCTTTTCTTGGTGCTCCTCCTTTACAATCACCTATCCATTTAACAGGCATTGATTAAGCTGACCTATGTGGGAGCTAGGTTTTCAAGAGTGAAAAAGACAGTTTTTAATCTCCTTACCATGGTCTACAGTGAAATGGAATGCCGCAGTGAGGGAGGGGGTAACAGAGCATCGAGGGAGAATTGCTTGAAAAGGTGGCAGCTACCTTGTGATAGGCAACTCAAGCAGGCACCTCAATAAAAAATAACATTTTTTATAGCTATTGAGCTATGGAAACAGATTTTTAAAAATCACAGTTACTCAGTTTGATGGTTGTAGAAATCCCATTTACTTTAACATACTGGTTTTCAACCGGTGGGTTGGGACCCCTTTGGCAAACCTTTATCTCCAAAAACATTAACATTCACAACAGTAGCAAATTACATTATGAAGTAGCAACAGAAATGGTTCCATGGTTGGGAGTAACCACAGCCTGAGGAACTGTATTAAAGTGTCACAGCATCAGGGAGGGTGAGAGCTGCGGCCCTAACACTGCTCACACCTCCTTTTCTAAGCTTGCAAGGTAGATTCAACTGTCAACGTGTCTAGTGCCCTCTTGTTTTATTGGTTTGCTGTCTTGGGGCTTATCAAGGGAGGCAGTGTTTTGAAACTCAGATTTCCTGACCCTGGCTCCTCAAATGCAACAGGGGATTAAAAAACAGTCCTAATTCTAATTACAGTTTGCTATCTATCAGGCTTCCCCGGGCCCTAACAGCTACATCCTCACTTTCAACTGGAATTCTGTTACACAACGAGGCAATGCTGGTAGACTCAAGCTGGGTAGAAGCCTGGATTGGCTGTTATGTAGGATTTGGGGTCAAATTTTTAAAGGAAAGGGAAGCAATTTTTAGTCAATAAACATAGCATTATTTTGTATACAAATCTGCCATGGCTGTGGGAGTAAAGTAACCGAGGAAGTTTTTAGTGGCAAAAGGTTGGAAACCACTGAGCCCAGGAATCTTGAGTCCAAAGGGCAAAGAACTATCACTTATCCACTGGAAGCCCTAAAACAACGCGCTGCCATTTCAGCACAGGTTGTAGCTCAGTTAATTGGGCAGGAAGCTAGAGCTAGCCGGCTTCGGAGCAGGATGGAAGAAATTCTGAGACCAAAGTTTTCATAAAGAAAAAGCTAGAAGAATCCCCCCCCCCCCCGTCTGCCTTTGCTCTGCTCCTTCTCTGCTCCTGGAGCAGGGATTTTGAATGGACTCATGCCACCCTCTGCCTACCCGTTATGCGCCTTAATCAATACCCATTTCACATACTGGGTTGCACAGTCAGTGAACCAAGGATCATGAAGCCAGACACACGTGGCTCTTGCAGTCCTTCAGTACTGTGCTGTATTGCTTTGTAAGACCGGACATGCCAGAATTAGGGCAAATATCTCCCTTTTTAGGACATCATTTTTTTCTTGGTGATTGTATTATGGATTTTTCTTATACTTTTCTATAATACTCAAAATTTTCTTAATATGGAGTATTACATTTCTGGTGAGAAAACCAAACCAACCAACCACCACCACCAAAACCCTAGCTAGTAAAAATGGGCTTCCCCTGGATGAATCCATCAGTAGCTATTGCCTGGAGGCTGCCTAAGCAGACTCTTCCAATGAGGCTGTTGAATACACAGCTAAATTGCACATTTTGTGAGTTATGAGCAGATACATTTTGAAACCCGGGGAGGTGGTTTGGGTTGCCATGTGTGAGTCTGTAGAGTAGAAAGAACCTGAAAGGCAAGGTGGAAGGGAGCAGGCGTGAGGGAGAGGAAAGGCTTCACTCCTAGCTCGGCACTGCTGCTGCACACAACACACAAGCCGTGATTTGACTTTCTGAGTCAAGACATTTCTTGGAGGTCTCCAGCTTCTCCTAGTCTGATCGAGCCTTTAAGTTTCGATGGCTACCTTTTTATAAATGCGTGAATAGTTGTGGTCTCTTCTTTAGAGACTCTGGGCTTTTGCGCAAGCTTACTCAAGTTTACCTTTTCAAGCCCAATGTCTCTCTTTAGAAGAAAGAATTGCTGTGCTTTTCTCGCAGTTGTTACTGGGAGAAGACAGAAAATGTAAACGGGGGTGGGGTAACACAATGAGACTACTGCCAGGGGTTTAAAACTGCTACTTACGAAGTTAACCGGCTCCCCAGGGACCCCAAGTTTTCGAGGTACGCAGGGAAAGAGTAACTCTATTCAGCTTCTGACACAGAGAAGTAGACCCCTTTGCTGTGAGGCTCAAGAAGATCCAGGGTCAGGGAAGGCTTTTTGCACCACCTCGAACCCCAGTTTGGGCAACAAGCACGAATATGCGCGGCCGCTGAAAGACTACCACTCCCAGAATGCTACGCTCCGGCCGACAGCCCACCGCTTCCGCGTCGGCCGCGTGCCGGCGCCGCTCTAGGCACCACCTCGTCTCGGTGCCTGGCTGGTGGGGGCTGGGTGATGAGCTTCGCTCTAGGTGTCACCTCGTTTCGAAGTTCAGCGGCACGCGCGCGCTATGGAGGCCGGGGACTGGGTGCTCGGCGGCGAATTTGAGGACTCGGTGTTCGAGCAGAGTCAGGAGCGGCGGCCCGAGCCGCCCGCCCCTTACCGCGCCAAGCTCTGCGAGCCGCAGGTGAGACGGCTGCCCTCTTGTCGCTCCGCACCGGAGCCGGCCTGCGGCGAGGCCCATCGCCCTCACTGTCCAGATGCCGGGCAGTGGGAGGATTGCACGCACAGCCTCTCTATTCCCAGCTCACATGTCCTTCAGCTCGGCCCGGGCTAGTGTGAAACACCTCCTGTCTGACCGCAGCCCCGCCCAGGTGGTCAACAGCAGCATCCTTGCAGGCCTGCTGGCTGCCTGGAAGAATGAAACAGTCTAAAGCCAATTTTCTTTCATCATTTCCCAGCAGGATAATGAAAATTGGATGGCTGCAGAGTGCTGAAACTAACTGTGGCTCAGATACCTAGTCTTGAGTGACACGGTGTTTGAAGAACAGAACAAAGTTTTCCCTACTGTGATGGCTCAGGAGAAGGAAAGAAACTAATTTAGCAAGTTTGTGATGAGCCTTGACACTCAGTGAAATGTTTTAGAAATACAGCCAAGCCATCAGAATGTGTTAACTACACTGAGTCAACAGAATTTAGAGACAGACTTTCTTCAGCTTCAGCAAGTTTTATTGTAAAAGGGAGCAGGAGCTGCTTTTTTGGGGGCTGGAAAAGTGGCCATGCAGAATGCTTTCGTCCTTGTGTGTTCTTTCTTGGTAGTTAAATCTCAATCCCACTTTGTTTCTAGCAGATTTAAATCAAAAGAGGGAAGGCTTCTTACAGGCATGTCTTCTAGTCCTCAGAATCTTTTGTCTGGGATGCACAGAAAACTGCCTCAGTTATAATTTTCTTTGCTCAGGTTTTTTGTGTGTGTGCCTTTGTAACATTTTTCACAATAGCGTTGTCATCATAGTCACAATTTCCTAAGTCTTGTGCATAGAATTATCAGTCCCTAGTCACTCTAAATTTCTCTAAAAGAAAGCAGATACTACTTTAAAGAGTCACTGGAGCTGCACAAGATAGCTGTCATTTCCAGTAACTCCACTGTAGTTGCAAATGTGCTTTTTTTGATTTGCCTTTAAACAAGTGTATTATTGACAAGTGTATTATACTGGTGATCATTTTTTTTTTGATTCTTTAAATTTAATTTAATTCGCTTTACATCCCGATTGCAACCCCCTCCCTCCGCTCATCCCAGCCCCGCCCTCCGTCCCTCTCCCCACCATCCCCTAGTCCTTAGAAAGGGGGAGCCTTCCTTCCCTACTAACTGACCCTAGCCTATCAAGTCTTATCAGTACTAGCTACATTCTCTTTCTCTGTGGCCTGGCAAGGGGCCCCTACCAGGGGAAGCAGTAAAAAAAGAAAAAAGTATAAACTACATTCCATTCATTTATTTGTGCCTGTATGTGTGTGGTTGAGGGTGCCATGGCACTGTGTGGAGGTCAAGGGACAAATGATAGGTGTTGCTCCTTTTCTTCCATGACTCGGGACCCATAGATCAAAGGTTGTCCATCTTAATAACAACTGAGCCATCTCACTGACTCTGTGATAATTTTCATAAAAAAGTGGGGCCATCAGTGAGATGGCTCAGCAGGTAAATTCAACTGTAGCCAAGTCTGGTACCAGAACTCACAGAGTAGAAGGAGACAACTGACTCCAACAAACTGCTCTGACTTCTACATGTGCACAGTAGCACGGAGGTGCTCACTCATACAGAATACATGAAAACGTGTTAAGAAAGCCAGGCCGGCATTAAGAATGTCATTGGTGTCTGGGGAGGGTCTCAGTGTGAGAAATGCTGGATGCCCAGCATGAGGACCTGAGTTCAAATTCCCCATAAAAAACTGGGTGTGGCAGTGAGCACTGGAAGCTGGGGAAAGGGGTATCTTGGGCCTTGCTTGTAGCAGTCTAGCTACTGGTAAGCTTCAGGTTCATTAAGAGACCCTGTCTTGAAAAAAAAAAGATGGAGACTGATAGAGAAACACAAGTGGCATTGACCTCTGGTTCTCATACCACATAAGCACACACGCACGCACGCACGCACACCTGCACACACATAACCTGCACATCTAACCATGTGTCATTTACTGCAGTGTGATCATACAGGTCTGTAATCTCAACACTTGAGGGACATATGAGACACTGTTAAAAAAAAATAGCCATTCCTTGTCCAGTGTTCTCCCTTGCATCTCATCCCAAAGAAGTGTGTCCTTGACATTTCAGTGGTTGTATTATGGGAACTTGCCTTTGATTGTAAAGTGGAAAAGCATAGCTTCACTCTCCATCATAAATGCTCTCTTCTTGATTTCTAGTGGTTTTATGGAGAGATGGAAAGTAGTGATGATATTGAAGTTCTCACTCTCAAGAAATTCAGAGGGGACCTAGCCTACAGACGACAGGAATACGAGGTAGGAGCCAACACATATAAGGCTGTGATGCTTGAAATGGGCTCTTGGTTTGTCGACAGTAGAGAGCAGTGTGTGCTGAGTTAGGAGTGTTTTGTATTCAGTCTTCAGTGATGCCTGTGGATAATCTTAGAATCCTAAGTCTTAGCTTTTTCTATAGAGTCCATTTTATGCTTTGTTCTTTCATAATTCCAACCAAAGAATATTAAGGGGTCTGCTTTCCCAGACTCTATATGCACTCATGTGTGAATCGCCAACATGTCACAGGGACAAAATACCCCAAAGTATGTAAGAAAAGGGAAGAATGAACAATTAGATGCCAGGTTGCTTCATATACATACCCCATTTCATTTTTGTACAAATGTTAATAAGGTATATAGCTGGGCCTGGTGGCATATGCCTGTTCAAGACTAGCCTAATTAATCTGCATAGCAAATTCCAGGCCAGCTACAACTACATATGTCTCAATACTCACACACACACATAAATACACACACATATATGTGTATGTGTGTGTGTGTGTATATATATATATATATATATATGTTAAAGTTCCAGTAAAATCAGGACTCAAAGCCTGTTCTACATGCCTCTACAGTGTTCTGTCTCTAATACTGTGATAGTTAGCAAAGTTGTAGACATTGTGGCCTGCAGCCTTTATGTCTCTACCTTTTAGAAAAACATTAAGAGAAACATGTAGGTATCCCATAGGCCATTGGAAGGGTTGGTTATAATACTATTTTCTGCATAGGAAAAGATCAACTGTACACTGGGTCCTCTCCTCCCCCACCCCCTTTCTGTTTCCCGTTTTTCTTTGAATACTTGCCAGAAAGCGCTGCAGGAATACTCCAGTATCTCCGAACAGCTGCCATCTACCAATTTTGCCATGAAAAGGGATGTCCAAGAAGGCCAGGCCCGGTGCCTGGCTCACCTGGGGAGACACGAGGAGGCGCTGGAGATAGCAGCAAACTTGGTGAGTGGTTCTATTGCTTGTTCTGTGCCAAGGACAACAGAGTCGTTTGCTCCCTGAGAGACAAACTTCCTGCTAGGAACAGAATTGGTGGCTGGGACTACAGAAGGGGACTATCAGCGGTGTAACCGAGAGGAGAGCTTGGAGCTCTAGATGTGGCTATTTTCTTGGAATGTTTTTCCTGTGGTAAAATGAGAATTATTGCCTAGAAATCTTATTTTCAGAACTTTTATTTTTATGAGGAATATATACCCAGAGCAGTATGTTGTTAAAAAATTAATGGTGTTGGGCTAACTATTGTTTATTATTATTCCTAATCACTATGGTGGTATTTTTTAATCCACTATCACAATCAATAAGACACAGACACCTCTTAGATTTTATAATTGCCTTATATCCTTGGGCTGGGCAGATATTTCTACCTATGCTGTTTCAATAACCTCCCCATATATCTTCCAGCCTCCATTGACTGCCATCTGCCTTAACCATTCCTATTTGGCCTATCTCCCATTCATAATTGTGTAAATAATTGCTTATCCTTCATTGGGGTTGCTTTCTTCATCCACACCATCCTCAGAGTTCTTCCTCCCAGCCCATGTGGTTCCTACTCCATGCTAACCCATCATGGTATTCTCCTTTCTACTCTGTTCCCATCTGTTTGTCTGCTTCCTGTGATTCTCCTGTTTCCTAAGTCTAGAAGCCATGCCTACCCAATTCCCTGGCCAAGTTTTAGGCCTTTTAATCAATCAATCAGGAGTAATATCGTTGGCAAGTTTACACAACAAGGATAGGGCAGATCTTGAGGACCAGAAATTAACATCAAAATACGAGCATCAGACCAACCCCCAACAGTGGTAGGATTATGTGTGATTTTGTTTTAGATTTTTCAAAGCTATATTTTAATTTTTAATTGTGTTTATATACGAGTGTGGGTCCACGTTTGGATATGGGCATGTGAGTGCAGGTGCCCGAGGAGCCCAGGGACACTGGATCCCCCTGGAGCTGGAGGACAGCTGGTCTCGAGCTACCCAGTGTGGGTGCTTGGAACCGAACCTGGGGTCCCTGCAAGAGCAACAAGTGCTCTGAATCACCGAGTCGTCTCTAGTCTCCATTGTTTCATTTTATAGTACTGGAAAAGTCCCTGAAACACATTTATTTTATTTTATTTTATTTTATTTTATTTTATTTTATTTTATTTTATTTTATTTTAATCATAGGTCATTCACTTTTATCCCAGCCATAGCTCCCTCCCCTTTTCCCTCCCAATCCCACCCTCCCTCATCTTCTCCCTGCCCTCTTCCAAGTCCACTGATAAGGGAGGTCTTCCTCCCCTTCCTTCTGACGCTAGCCTATCAGGTATCTTCAGGACTGGCTGCAATGTCCTTATCTGTGGCCTAGCAAGGCTGCTCCTCCCTCTGGGGGGAGGGGATATCAATGAGCCAGTCACTGAGTTCATGTCAGAAATAATCCTTGTCCCCCATACTAGGGAACCTACTTGGATACTGAGCTAACATGGGCTACATCCGAGCAGGGGTTTTAGGTTATATCCATGCATGGTCCTTGGTTGGAGAAACAGTCTCAGAAAAGATCCCTGTGCTCTGATATATTTGGTCCTGTGGAGCTCCTGTCCTCTTCAGGTCATACCAACGCCCCCTTCTTTCATATGATTCCCTGCACTCTGCCGAAGTTTGGCTATTAGTCTCAGCATCTGCTTTGATACATTGCTAGGTAGAGTCTTTCAGATGCCTTCTGCAGTAGGCTCCTGTCCTGTTACTTGTTTTCTCCTACTTCCAACGTCCATCCCCTTTGTCTTTCTAGGTAAGGACTGATCATCTTACCCCTGGACCTCTTTCTTGTTTATCTTCTTTAGGTATACAGATTTTAGTATGTTTATCCTATCTTATAGGTCTAGTATCCACTTATAAGTGAGTATATACTGTGTATGTCTTTCTGCTCCTGTGATACCTCACTCAGGATGATCTTTTCTAGATCCCACCATTTGCCTGCAAAATTGATGATTTCCTTGTTTTTAATTGCTTAGTAGTATTCCGTTGTGTAAAAGTACCACAATTTCTGTATCCATTCCTCCGTTGATGGACATCTGGGCTGTTTCCAGGTTCTGGTTATTACGAATAAAGCTGCTACAAACATGGTTGAGCAAATGTCCTTGTTGTGTACTTGAGCATCTTTTGGATATATGCCTAGGAGTGGTACAGCTGGATCTTGAGGAATCACTATTCCTAATTGTCTGAGAAAGCACCAGATTGATTTCCAAAGTGGTTGTAAAAGTTTACATTCCCACCAGCAATGGAGGAGGGTTCCCCTTTCTCCACAACCTCCCCAGCACTTGAGTTGTTACTTGAGTTGTTACTTGAGTTTTTGATCTTAGCCATTCTGATGGGTGTCAAGGTGAAATCTCAGGGTTGTTTTGATTTGCGTCTCTCTGATGGCTAAGGACGTTGAGCCTTTCTTTAGGTGCCTGAAACACATTTAAATGGAATTTTCTGTCCAAAGAGGGACAGACTAACTGTGCTATCAAACCCTTATTTATTAAGGTAGCATACAATAAACTTTAGTTTATTGATCATGTTATCAGAGTCTAGAGCCTAGCATAGTGGTGCATGTCTCTATCTCCAGCACTGGGTGTCTGTGGTAGCAGCATCACAAGTTCAAGGCCAGTCAGTCTAGCCTACATAATATACATGCATACTCTAGTTTTGTCTTTACAAACAAAAAAACAAAAGGCAGGCGTGGGAATGGATCATGGTCTGTGTGTAACACCTGCTCCACACCAGCAGTCACCTGCTGGGTGGCAGGGTGTTCTTGAATAGTAGACTGCATTATAGGTAGACGTGGAAGAAGAGGAGTGCTCGGCAGGGATGATCCAGACATGATCTTATTAGAAGTAAAGGGCATCATTTAAACAGTGTTTTCCCATGTTGCTTATTTACAGAGAGGTGGGATACATCTGCCACAGCAATGGGGCAGGTGGAGGTCGAGGTCAGGGACAGTCGATGGAAGTCAGTTTCTCCTCCCACCACATGGTTTCCAGATGGAACTCAGGTCGTCAGCCTTGACAGCAAGCGCCTTCATACGCTGAGCTGCCTCAGAAAGGCACAGCCTGACTTTAGAGACTCCACTGCTCCACAGGCCACGTCTGTGGCGGGCATGGCACTGTGCTGTATTCAGAATCAAACCCAAGGCTTTTATGGACCTTAAATGCTCTTTTGGGAAGGCTAAACTGTAAGCAGTAGAAGCAAAGCCAGACACATTCAGTGTTCTGGTAGGTATGGAATCACCTACGTTATGTGGGGCTTTGTTTCATGTTTTCCTATTCAGTATAGGAATGTTCTGAGAAGTTGGCAGGCTTCCATGTCCACCGGTTCTTGTGTGCTGCATACCTGGCTAGTTTGGCCTTTGTTTGACACTCAGTCTAATTCTGGGCAGGAGTGCGACCTGGACAGACTGGGCTGTCCTTAGGTTTCATATCAGGTTGAAGGTAATTTCACTCTGCCATCTGCTTTCTGTAGACTAACTTGGAAAAAGTGAACCCTTCCCCCTAACCCACAGGGCATTTGCCATATGGCAGGGTAGGCAAGAGATGATGTCTCTCAAGGAGATGTCAAAGGGGGTTTCTGACCAGAAGGAAATGAGCAATCTCCTGTGGCCAGGGAGAGCAGGGAAGGCATTTGGGTTCAGTACCAAGCTGAGAGCTTCAGGGCTGCCCTGGGTGGGAAGTCTAAACCAAGTCAAATATGCAACTGAGATTCCTTCAAATCACCTCGGGGTTTAAAAAGTCCTTAAAAATAAAAATGGACCCTTTAGGCCAGTGCCTAAGAAAATTGGCTGGGTCAGACGTCATCACTGTGATAAATATCTGACTTAGGAAGAGAGATGGGCTTAGCTCATGGTTTCAGAGTCCATGTTCCATGTCACTAGGCTCTGTGCTTGTGGGCTACAGTGAGGCAGTGCTTCATGATGGAGAGGTGTGTAGCTGCGGTAGCAGCCTCTTCAGGTAGCCATGGTGATGGGGGACAGGGCACTGGCGGGCTGACTTCTCCCTTTTATTCCATCCAGGAAGCCAGCTTATGAGGTCCTCCCCACCTACCGAGGGCTTTCTAGAAATGTCCTTAGATGCTCCCCTAAGTGTGTCTGAGCAACATCAAGTTGGTAGTTGAGACTGAACAAGCCCATCCTCACTAGCATGAAGCCCAGTTAACTGTAACAGGACTATGGTAAGGGTCGAACAGTCCTTGGCATTTATATTCTTATTGTTGAACTTTGTTAGACCACTTTCACATGAGTTGCTGTACTGGGGGTGTCTAGGAGTGGCTGGGGATCATTTTGCTGGATCATTTTCTGTGGGTTTCCTCATTGGCCGTCAGCCCATGAGGCCAGGGGGAGGAGAAAGGGTGGGGATCAGGGCTCGGAGGATCATGAGCATGACTGAACGGTAGACTTTTGGGAATGGCTGCAGGGAGGCAGATCAACTTTATTCCAGGAGTGAGGAGTATATCTAGGAAAAGGGGAGCAGCTGGGAGGTACTCTGATAGGTGCTCACAGTGTACTTTATTTGCATAAAACAGCACTCGGTCCCATCCCCTGTGCAGGGGCACGTTACCTAATTATCATATGGGCAGGGTGGGGCATAATTCTGCAAGAAACTGTGCCAGAGGCTACTTCTATGATAAGCCAGGCATCTAGCTCAGGGACATCCTCCAAATAAGGACAGGCAGAGAGTAGGAAGCCTCGATGAGGGAAGGGAGTCCTCCATCTCATGCTGAGTCATGGACAGTGAAACCTCTAGCAGCAGGGCCCTCCAGCAATTTTCTAGGTTTATACTTGTGTATGTGCGTGTGTGCCAGCCACGGCTTTCACGTGGAGGACAACTTGCAGAAGCAGGAAATCTGTAGGAGGATTAAGTTCACTTGACCCGTATAGCACTTAAAAATGCTTCTGGTTTATAACATATACATAGGTGCTCCCATTTTTATTTGAAAACATTTTGTAGTGAAGGCTTTCTGCTCCTTCTGTTCTCAGGAAAACAAAGCAACCAACACAGACCATCTAACCACCGTGCTCTACCTCCACTTGGCTATCTTCTCAAGTTTGCAGAGCTTGGAGAAGACCATCCTCTGCCTGCAAAAACTGATTTCTCTGCACCCTCTCAACCCCTGGAGCTGGTGTAAATTGGCAGAGGCATACCTGAATCCAGGCCCAGCTCTGCCAGCACTGGGTGTGTCGCCTGGGGGACAGAAGAGTGCCACCTCAAGTGACAAGGCTGTCAATGCCCCCTTTGTGCAGGCTAGAACAGGCCATCTTTTGTGTCTCCCAGCAGCCTTGCCTGAGAGTGCAGTGTTTTCCATGGACATAAGCGGCTGTGATGCTCAGAAGGCTGAGAAGGCTCTGAAGAATACGCAGACCTGTCTGATAGAGCAGAGAGGAGAAGTGAGGGTGGACTTTCAGGTGAAAGCCTGTGCCTCTCTGCTTCGTGCCAGGTAAGCTGAAAGAGGGTATATCAGCATGCAAGATGAGCTTGGAGAAAAGGCTGGTTTTGTTTGTTTGTTTGTTTGTTTTTTTAAGGGAGGAAAGATTTGTTTCTTTAAATACATTTTTAAAGCCAATGTACATGGTATGTAGGGAGGAGTAATCCCATACAAAGCTGGAGGGAATTTAGACCAGTGCAACCACCTAGATACCGGTGTGCGGTTAAAAAACAAAAACTCAAGCTGGGCCTGGCACGCACACCTTTAATCCCAGCACCTGGGAGTCAGAGCAGGTCGACTCTGAGTTTGAAGCCAGTCTGGTCTACACTAGAGTTTCAGGACATCTAGGGAGAGAGACCTTTTCTCAAAAAAATAAAACCGAATACATCCCAAAACGAAAACCAAAAATAAAGCTACCATATGTCCCGGCTGTGCACTCCTGGGCACATAGCTGAGGCAGTCTGATAGTGCCTTAGGTACTTGTCCATCTGCGTGTCTTACTGCTCTATTTACAGTGATTAAGAAATGGACATGAGGGTTTCTAATGTTCTATTAATACGAGGACGCCTATCCATCGGAAATAAATACTAAACTACAATAGGACACAAATGAATGTTAAAACGTTTCATAATGCTATTGGTATAGACCTGGAATCCCAGCACTTGGGAGCCTGAGGCAGTAGGGTCATGAGTTCTAAGCCATCCTGGACTATGTAGTGAGATCTTGTCTCAACAGAACAAAACAGAAAGATTCATAGTTTGAGGCATGAAGGAGGATGAGTTGGGCCCCTGAAAATCTGAAGAAAATATTCCCTTGCACTTGTAGATTGGAAACCCACAGTCCCATGTGACACAAGGAAGATGTGGGGCCATCTGTAGGCGTCAGCTCAGTGAAAACAGCAAACACCCTCGCTCAGGAGCTTGGAGAGGTGGTGCAAGCAGGGGACAGAGATTGCCCAATGGTCATTACCCTGTCTTGGAAAAAAAAAAAAGCAAATAAAAAATGCAGTTTTTGTTATTGCTGAAGATAGAGTGTTAAAATTGGACACACACACACAAATCTGTGAAGAACAATTAAAATGTATACACCTTTAAAAGAAGAGCCATTTGTAAAGAACGGCTTTCTCATTCGCATCTGGCAGAAATCTGAAGAAAGCTTGCTCTCGTGCTTAGTGCTAATAGTGAGTACACAGTGCAGTACTCAGTGCTTAGTTCCTGCTGCAGAGCCTTCCCTGAAGGGGAAGCCTTTGACCAGTTCTGTGATTTGTAAGTGAAGAAACAGATACTGCTAAGAACAGAGAATCTTTTCTTTTTTTTTTTAATTCTTCAAAATTCACTGAGACTTAAAGAATTAAAAAAGAATATTTAGCAAGTGTTGATTATGATTGACTGTCACTTTTTGTGTTTGTTTGCTTTGTGCACAGCTTCTCACTGTGTAGACCAGGCTGGCCTCAGATGTGTAAAGACCCGCCTGCCTCTGCCTCCTGAGGACTGGAGTCAAAGGTGCGTGCCACCAGGCCTAGTGACTATGTCACTGTTACCCCAGAAGCACATATGCCAGGCATTTGCTTGGTGCTAGGATCATAAAGATGGTTAAACAAACAAAAAACCAAAAAACCAAGAGTCCCTCTCCTTGCAACAGTCACTGTGGTGAGGAAAATATTCATGAAGTGAGTGACTGGTACATGGCTGCAGTGAGCTAGTTCCTAGTGTGAGCAGAATACCATGAAACCAATGGAGGGAAGAACCCTTTTCCTGGGACTGTGCTCCTGTATACTCCTAGGGACAAGTGCTTAGCAACTGGCCACCAAGTACTGGATGCTTAGTACACATTCCTTCAGCATGCCCTTATGATTTTCTGGGCTGAGTTTTGGGATCAGTTCATGGCTCCAAGGTCCTATGCCTGTGTAGTCTGCAGTTCTCTGTGTTGTCTTGCTCACCTGTGTGCTGTTCCACAGCTGAGGAAGGTGTGCCCTGGTGCTTGGTGATACATAGACAGCTCAGCTAGAAGACACAGGAGTGGTCACATGGTCTGGTGGAGTCTTAGGTAGGTTTCTGTTGCTCTTAAAAAGAACAACATTTAATTGGACTGGCTTATAGTGTGAGAGGTTTAGTCCATGATCATCATGGCAGCAAGCATGGCAGCATGCAGGCAGATACGATGCTGGAGAGGTAGCTGAGAGTTCTACATCTTGACAGACAGCAGGAAGAGAGAGAGATGCTGGGCCTGGCCCATCTCTAGTGACACACTTCCTCTAGTAAGACCACACCTATTCCAACAAGGCCACAGGTCCTAATCCTTTCACACAATGCCACTCTCTGTGAGCCTGTGGGGCCAGTCTTCATTCAAACTACCATAGGTGAGAAGAGCAGCTGCGTAGGAGAAGCTCAAGAATGGCTGGAAACCGCAACACCACGAGAGGAAGATAGGAGGGCTTGAAGTCATGTCTCATTCTGAAGGGCTTTGATGAATGGCTGACATTGAGCACATGAGCCTGGACTGTTCTGTTGGCTGGCTGTCTCATCTTGCACAAACTATAGAAACCCCGGGCTCCAGATTCTTCATAGTGACAGATGGAGGAATGGGGAGAATGCCTACTGCTTGACGGTGTGAAATTAAAGGTATCTAAAGTACCTGCTGAAGCTGCGTGGTCTGTAGCAAGCAATTGGTAAATGCCAGTTAAGAGCACTTCATTGTGTTGGTTTTTTATTAGCTTGAGAGCTTACCATTTTTGCATGTTGGTTGATTTTGAGGCAGTGCTCAGTACGTAGCCAAGGCTGTCCTGGAGCTTGTTTGCCTCTATCTTCAGCCTTCCTAGTGCTATGCCATGTGCTGCCAGCCTGGCTTTGGTGCTACCTTAAAGAGTTGGTCTTTTTCTTGAGGGCTCAGAGAATATTCACTGGCTTAGAATTGGAGCGTGCTCAGAGCTGTGATTCAGAGAGGGATGGTGGGCTAGGAGAAGCCATTTGTTGCTGTGCACAGCAGCGGAGAGGCGACACACACCAGCGATGGGGTCCGACCTACGAGAGTGCAGTAGTAATAAAGACAGAAAACAGTGCCAATGCAGGACGGATTGATGGGACTTGGTGACCAACTAAGTGTATGGGAGGGATGGGGCAAGGAGGAGGCAACTCTGAAGAGTACTCTGGGTGCAGGGGTGGCTTGGGTGCTATTTGCTGAGATGGAGCATGCCAAAGGATGGGCAGTGCAGATTCAGGGTCTGAGAAATGAGTGGTTTGAGCTAGATGCCAGTGAGACATCGAGCCAGAACTCCTCATTAGAGAGAGGGAGTTGAACTGAGAACGGAAGAATGAGTGAAGGCACCAAGTTACGATTGCTGGAGACACTCATAGTAAGGAGCTGTGAAGTGCTTGTTTGAGGGTTGGCCCTGTTTTGGTACTCATGTTTGCCAGAAAATTTGAATTGTCCTTGAGCTCAGTCTCTGTGGAGTCAGCAGACGCTGGATCCCAGGAACAGACCCAGGGTACTGTGTGGCTGGGCTGGCTTCAAGCTTCTCAGTGAATTGTTTCTGTGTTCAACCACCTGGCTGCCACACGAAGCCTTATCTTGTGTTGCCTGCCTGCCTTCTTTTCTTCCTTCCTTCCTCCCTCCCTCTATTCTTTCCTCCCTCCCTCCATCCCCCCTTTCTCCTTCCTTCCTTCTTCCTTCTTGATTTTGAGTCAGAGACTCACTGTAGCTTATGCTACCATCACACTCGGTATCTGTCTCAGCCCCTTGAGTTCTAGCCCTTCCTTTTAGAAAAGATGAGACTAGCTGTAGAGGGAGGCAGCACACTCAGAGCAGAACCTGTAGGGACTGTGACGGTTCTAGCGAGGCAGCAGGACTCCAGCAGCTCAGTGCCTGGCTGTGTTGGAGCTTGTGCTCCCTGCTGGCCTGTGGCAGGGCCTCTCACACTGAGACACTCTGGTTTTTTAGGCTGTTGCTTCGGCTCACCCAATCTCAGCAAACATCATTTGCCTTGGAGAAGAACTTGAGAACCCAGCAGGAGATTACAGGGAAGGTGAAGGAGTTCAGCTTTCGGGAAGACACTTTGCTGTTGATGGAGGAGGTGCGTATCCCCTCAGATGTATGCAGAGCAGAGGATTGGTGATTTTGTGGTGTTCCCACACTAAACCAGTGCCGGATGTCATCTCATCCTAAAGGACTTCCGTCTCCCTCCATTGTCTGCCTTTGCATCACTTGTCATCACAGTGGTCCTTCTTCATCGTTCCCCTGCTGTATACCTGTCGCTCTTGTTCTCAGCAGTGTTCATTTGCACCTGCCCGCTTGGGCATCCAAAGTAAAATGCCCATCTTACTTGTTTCCATGTGAAATTAACTGATTAATTCATTTTTTGCTGGAGATTGGACCTAGGACCTTGTACGTGCTAGGCAATCACTGTGCTGCCGAGTCACCCATGGTGCTGAACCTTAAGCCAATGGGTGAGTGTTCATATTTGTGCCAGAGTTTTAAGCACTTCCCTCCTCTCATGCTAGTAGCCGGGCAAGACAGGCAGAGCTGGAATTGAAGCTTAGAGAGGTTACAGCTCCCTGAGGTCACAAGGCCAGTGGCAGCCTGCGTGGGCCGTGTGAGCAGTGCCCTCCCAGCTCTGTCTGCCCTGTTACGTCTTTGATGTGTATAGAGAAGTGCAAATGGCATTTGAAGCCTCTGTCAGCCCTTTCTAAAGCTTCTTGTAAAGAACACTGCTGAAGGATGGTGTTGGGAGATTATGCGCTTACACTCTTGTGCTTCTTTCAGTACACACCTGACTTGACAGTGTCAGGTCCCAAAGAAGCCCCGGACAAATGGCTAACTGTGGTTAGCACACCAAAGTGCCTGCTTGGCCTCCAGGCTCAGTGGCGGTGCTTTGCCTGTGAGAATGACTCTATGTCTGTGTGCACACTGACATGTTCCTTTAAACTCACCACGTATTTGTTATAATCACCACGTATTTGTTATAATTTGTTATATTAGTTACTTTTCTTGTTGCTGTGTGAGGTGACCTGCAGTCTCCAGGCTGGTCGTAAGCTGTTGGGCTCAGGGGATCTTTCCGCCTCAGGCTCCAGAGTTGTTAGACCTATAGATGCATGTCAGCTTGCCTTCCCTTTCTTCCTTCCTTCTTTGCATTCTTCCTGTCTGATTCCCAGGAAACACATTTAAAAAAAATAGGAGGGTGTGGTGGGGCTAGCACCAGGAGGCAGGGACAGGTGGCTCCGTGGAGCTTGCCGTCCAGCCTGCCCTAATGTGGGTTCTAGGTCATGTGAGAGACTGTCTAAAATCAAAGACAGATGACCCGACAAATGACACTCAAGGTTGATGTCGCTTCTTCACATTTCCACAAACACCCACATATGCTCACACATGAACACACACAAATTTAAATGGAAGTTTTTTTTATTTGTTTCTATAGATCTAAAATAAATACCACTCCCCATAGTAGATAGTAGCTATAAGTTCAAATTTAATAAAAGCACTATCATTGAAGTCTAAGTGGAATATGATTTCCTGATTTCTTTTTTCTAGACAGGGTTTCTCGGTGTAGCTTTGGCTGTCCTGGACTCAGTGTAGACCAGGCTGGCTTTGAACTCACAGAGATCCACCCGCCTCTGCCTCCGGGAGTGATGGAATTAAAGGGTGTGTGCCACCACACCCGGCCTTCCTGATTCTTTATGAAAGAGTTACTAAAGCATGTTTTAGAGCACGTCTTAGTTAGGGACACTATTGCTGTGATGAAAGACTGTGACCAAAGCAACTCCAGGAGGGAAGGATTTATTTGTTTTACGCTTCCATGTCACTGGTCATCATGGAAGAAAGTCAGGGCAGGAAATGGAGGCAGGAGCTGATGCAGAGGACATGGAGGCGTGATGCTTACTGAGTTGCTCTTTGTGACTTGCTCAACCTCCTTTACAACCAGGACCAACAGCCCAGGGATGGCACCACCCATAATGGGCCTGGCCCTCCCTATCAATCAGTAATTAAGGAAACGTCCTACAGGCTTGCCTGTATCCCAGTCTTATGGAGGCATTTTCTCAACTGAAGCTCCCTCCTCTCGGATGACCTTAGCTTGTGTCAAGTTGACATAAAGCTATTCAGTACAGAAAGATACGAAGGTCACATTAGTACCAATTCAGTCATTATTCTCTAAGTATTACAAAAATTAAAATTAAGTTAGGAATTATTTTCCATGTTGCAATTCAATATTTAATCTTACGTTCATGCACCACCTAAAATCAGATTCATTTCTAATCTAGTGTATTTATACCATGAATTGTATTCTTCTCCCTTGATACTTCATCATACATCTCATGTTTAAGATCTGCCTCTTCCCCTCCCCTCTTTTCATGTATGTGGTAAATGCTTGGATGCAGGTGTGAGTGTGCATGGCATATATGCAAAGGCCAGGGAGAGGCAAGATCTGTCACTGGCTTTGAATTTGCCGTGTAGGCCAGGTTTGCTGGCCCCGAGCTCCCAGGGGTCCACCTGTCTCTACCTCCCATCTTGTCATCACTGGGATTGCAGGGGCTTACCACGCTGCCATATTTTTTCATAGGTTCCAGGGTTCCAAAAACATGTCCTCAAGCTCATAATGCAAGTATTTTACTGACTAATAATCCCCTCAGCCACCTTTTTCACTATTTTGCCCTGGCTGGCATCAAAAGTGAAACCTCAGCTTTCCAAGTAGCTTTTTTTTTTTTTTAAAGATAATGGCTTTTGCTGTTTTATCTCATATTTAAAAAAAAAGAAAGAAAAGACTAGGCATGGTTTCATATTCCTTTAATCCCAACACTTAGGAGTTAGACACAGGTGGGTCTCTGTGAGTTCAAGGCCAGTCTGGTATACAAAACGAGTTTGAAGCCAGCGCGGATGACATAGGGAGACTCAGTCTCTAAATAAATGAAAACTGATTTTCCAAGAAGTCATCACTTGTGAGACACATCATTATGATGCCGCTGAAAGGAAACGGTCATGCCGCTTACAGTGTGACATACCAGTTCATGATTTTAGAGACCCTGAAATAAAAAACGAAGCATCTCAGAATGATGAATTAGTCATGCTTACTAAATAAGCACAGCATCTCATTGTCAGTTACCTCCCAAAAATGTGTAATTTGGGGCTAGGAAGGTGGGTTGGTGGATAAGAGCTCGTATGCTGCAAGCTCAGGCACAAGGACCCTAGTTCTAATCCCTATCCCCAACATAAAAGCCAGGCACAGCTGCAGATGCCTGTAACCCTAGCATCGAGGGACAGAGAAGGTGGAGCCTGTGAGCTTGCTGGCTGGCCGGCCTAGCAAGCAGCCAGTGTAAGGCATAGTGAGAGGTCATCCGAAGGGAGTAAGACAGTAAGTGACAGGTTTCCTTCTTTGGATATGGTAATGCAGAAGCAAGAGTATATATGCCCACACACGTGTATACACAAGCATATATCACACACATGTACACACACACAAAATGTATAGTTTGTGAAGAGCTGTTCTTTGATTGCACTTCTAGTTTCCATGCCCACATTAGATGTCAAGTTTGGAGGAACCAACCTTGAATTGGTTATTGTCTCCAATTCCCTATGCAGCGTCCCAGCTGGGCGTTTGTGTAATTCTCATGATGGTTGGTATGAAACATTTTAGTGCTTCAGCTTACTCACTGTCATTACCAAAGGACCAGTTAGTGAGATTACAGAAAGGCTTTCTGGAACCTAATTTTGAGTTGTCTCATTAAAGAGAAACTAGGTCAGAGTCGCCAGTGTCTGTGTTCCTGCAGTTGTGATCATGGCCATGAGGGGGCACTATTGTGATGTTATGGGGATGGGCTCTGGCTGGGAGAGAGAGCCTTGGCTGTGGAAGTCTCCAGGTCAGGAGGACATAGCAACTTGTTGCTTGACTCCTTGCTGCCTTTGACTTCTTTGTGGGGGACTTGGATAGATTCATGTTCCACATCATTCCCTGACCAAGCACTACCCCTGTCTTTTCAACCCCAGCCTCTCCCTGTTGACTCTGTTCCCTGGAGCCCGGGGTGCAGGGGGCAGCTGCCACCTTAGGACTCAGGATGAGAACGGGAATGCGGCAGTTGGCGCCTGTGATAACAGCTTTGTGACAGGAGTTGTCGGTGTGCTGGGGCCCCCCTCCCCCAGGTGTTTTGTGCAAAAGGCCAGTCATCTTCCTTTGTGTCTGCTGTGTCTCTAACTGGAATGGTTTTTGTTTTTTCCTTCCTCTCCTGCCGCAGGCTATGGGGGAAGATATTGTCCCAGAAAAAATAAAAGAGGAGGTCCACCCAGAGGTGAAGTGTGTCGGCCCCGTAGCCCTGGCTGCCTTGGTGGTTGCGTCCTCCAAAGAATTTGAAGATAAGTGGTTCAGAAAGATCAAAGACCGTCTCGGTCCCTTGGAAAATCAGTTGCACGTGGAGATACAGATCATGGGTTAGGAAATCACATCAGAATGAGGACACTTGTACTGTATTGTCCTTGTTTACCTAGGCAAGAGCTATGTAATCACAGAAAATGCAAATAAAGATGGTTCTTTATATTGTTTATAAAAACTTCCCTCTCAGGTAATTTCAACTGTTTTCAGTTTTGTTGTTTCTTCATTTTTGTGTTTTGATGCCCCTAGTACTGTCCTATAGGTCTCTGCCCCTCTGCCAACTCACCTGTTAGGAAAGCGAGTGAACGGGTTGTGCTGACATAACAGCTGTAAGTGAGGGTTGATTGTGACTAATGGTTAGCTTCGTTTTTCTTGTTCTAGATTCTTTTTTTTTTTCTTTATTGATTCAATTTACTTCTCGGTCACAGGCTCCTCCCTTTCCCCTCCCAGTCTGACCCTCCCTCTTGCATCCCCTCTCCCCTGCTCTTCTGACACCCCAGTTCATCTGTTCACATGAGGACTGAGTTTGTCTTCCTCCCCTGTGGCCTGGCAGGGAAGCCCCATCAGGGGGAAGTGATCAAAAAGCAGGCAGCAGTCTGTGTCAGAGATATCCCCCAATCCCCTAAGTAGTGGGCTGACATGAAACCTAACATGCCCATTGGAAGGGCAAGGGTCCCCGGAGCAGGTGCCTTGAATGGCAGGGGCGCAGGCGTGGGCATCTCGGGTGGTGGCTGAGGGGGCACAGGCGCCTCAGGTGGAAGCTTCGGGGCTGGGGGGCTACTGTCTGCCTCAGGTGGCAATCACAGGGACTCTGGTGCCTCATGGGGCAGCCGAGCTTACAGGCCTAGCAGGCACTACACCCCTGGGACTCAAAGACGCTCGTGTGTTCTGCCATCTTGGATCTGGGATCCATATGATTTTATTGTCCGTCTGGCCTCTACCAGGGGACCAGTAGAACTGTGGTTTGGAGGTTGGAACGCTGTCCTCGGGGGAGCGGTAAGGATCCGATGTCTGGATGCTGGAGCAGAGGGTTCCTGGATCTGGAGGCCTGCACTCTCTCAATGTGGAAAGGGCTCCTGGACCCGGAAGACAGCCATGGGGTCACTGGATCCTATTGTCCCCAACTCCTAGATGTCCCTTCCAGTCCGGGAAGCACCAGTGTTTTGGATCCAGCCACCTGCTTGCTTACGGGTTTCACAGTCTCTGCTCTGCCCCTTAGATATGGTATACACTGGTCACCGCCATCTTAAAACCCACTATCCATCACAACAAGGGCAAGGCTCAGTCACAGTGGCCAGGAAGCAGGGGGAGCCAGGGAAGGGCCTGGACCAATACAACCCTCAAGGACATGCTTGAAGTGTCCTGCTCCCTCCAGCTAGACCAGCACCTAATGTTCTGCTGCTTCCTGCAGTGCCCCTCAGCT
Organism: Pachyuromys duprasi; assembly: GCA_028658305.1. Taxonomy (NCBI): domain Eukaryota; kingdom Metazoa; phylum Chordata; class Mammalia; order Rodentia; family Muridae; genus Pachyuromys; species Pachyuromys duprasi. The sequence goes on from CM053752.1 coordinate 40,195,797, forward strand.
GGGGACCAAGGCTTCAACAGTCTTGAATATTCAACAGTGAGGGAAATTGGGGATTGGGGGAAAGCCCTGACACCGACTATGCACATTCAAGCCCCTGCAAAAGACTTTTTTAGGTTTTCCAGTCTTTTGAAAACAGTTGCTCTATTGTAAGAATCTAGAACTCGTCCATTGGAAATGACCAGGGATACTGAAATGTAAGCACACACAGGGTGTGTCAAGAACTGTAAAGGGTCAGGTGTTATCCTACTTGCTAACTTCTGGATGTTGGCCGAAGGCAGTACACTCCTGTCAAGAGTCAGAGGCCGGATTCTACTACTCAAGGCCCAGCAAGCGGGATGGACCTGCGCATCTGGGTGTCAGCTGCTTCTGCCTCCAGATCCTAAGGAGGCTGGCTGCACATGTGGGCACACACACATGCTTCCTGTCACACTGTGAATGTACATGACCACCTTCTATGACTTACATACACCAACTTGCCCCTCGGGAGAGGAACACTGGGTTTAGGAAATCCAGGTTGCTAGAATGGTGAATATACCTGCCTCTCGCTCCCCTGCTCTTGCTATGCAGACCTCCTGAAAGATGTCGGGAACAAGCATTTGCTCAAGACACAGGAGCTGGAGGTAGCCTGGATCTCTGTCACATCCTTTGGCAGCGTGTACCACAGTCTCTAACATTGTCTAATGTACAAAGAGCCATTGTCTTACTCAAGGAATTACCCAGGATAGAATTGCTCATTTCTAGTGGATGTGTTTCTGTGTTGTTTTTTATTTAGACTTTCATGGAGAGAGGATTCCATCCCTTGACAAAAGGTCAAGATCAGCCCCCAGGATTTCTCTTCCATCCATCCACTGCTCTTCCCCAGGCAGACAAGGGGCTGACCGTGCTGAGTCGGATGACTCTCGGTGAGTTGGTCAGCTTGATCAGCAAGTGCATATTTAGAATCTCAAATGGGAAACAAAAGACTATTTAATTAACAGGCATGTTGTTGATATTAATATTTATTATTGATTTATCTTTGTGTTAAGCAGCGGTTATTCCTAAACCAGCTATATACCCAAATCACCACCCAGAGACTAGGAATTGTTTAATTTACCTTGAGTATAATGCTGAGCACTAGTTACTCCATCCTAAACCTCCAAGCCCACATAGTTTCCTGCCATTCAGATTTCACCCATTATACTTGCTTTTAGTCATATCTTAGGTCTGATTCATCTCTCCTGGTGGTTCGAAGTCCTCTACTGCCCATCTCTGCTCTCCTACTCCTCCCACTCACTTCCTTCTCCTCCCCTCCAGACCGGGATGCCCATCCTATTCTCTCCATTGCTTAGGATTTCGGCTGGTTGTTTTATTGACAATACAGAGAACAAATGGTGGCATGTTTACACAAACTGGAGTCAGGTGATGCTTAGAATAAACATCACAATGCAATGTCCTAATTGAAACCAGATAGTGGGGTAGAAAAATTAGCATTTGAATGAACAAGGGTAAATTGTGTACATTCCACAAGAATATTATACCAACACAAGCACTTCAGTTTTAGAACCTGTTAACAATGGAGCACCCATTTAGTCATCATTTATGGAGCTCATATTATGTGCCACTCACTATATGATTGTAGGGAGCCATGGGCTGGAGTTTGTGGTCTAGCCACGGCCCTCACAGTGTAGCTGTGGCCACCTGGAACTCTCCTGTCCACAATTCCTTTCCTTTAGCCTTTCAATGGGCCGCCTCTCCATCTTCATCAGCTAATACACAGGTCCTTGCCTAGGTCTGGTTTCCTAGAAGTCTTCCTGACCCCCAAATGAGGCTAGGATCTGTCTCTTTTGGCCTCCCTTGCTAGCTCTTTACTCTTCTTTATCTTCAGGGATGTTTTCTGGGATAGAATCGACATTTCTTTCTTTTTTAAAATATTTTTTATTTTAATTTTTATTAATTATACTTTATTCACTTTGTATCCCTCTATAAGCCCCTCCCTGATCCCCTCCCAATCCCACCTTCCTTCCACCTTCTCCACGCATGCCCCTCCCCAAGTCCGCTGATAGGGGAGGTCTTCCTCTCCTTCCTTCTGATCCTAGTCTATCAGGTCTCATCAGGAGTGGCTGCATTGTCTTCCTCTGTGGCCTGGTAAGGCTGCTCCCTGATCAGGGTGAGGTGATCAAAGAGCAGGCCAATCAGTTCATGTCAGAGACAGTCCCTGTCCCCATTACTGTGGAACCTACTTGGACACTGAACTGCCATGGGCTACATCTGTGCAGGAGTTCTAGGTTATCTCCATGCATAGTCCTTGGTTGGAGTATGAGTCTCAGGAAAGACCCCTGTGCTCAGATTTTTTGGTTCTGTTGCTCTCCTTGTAGAACTCCTGTCCTCTCTAGATCTTACTATTTCCCACTTCTTTCATCCTGAGTGAGCTATCCCAGAAGCAGAAAGACACACACGGAATATACTTACTCATATAGACATATAATACAGGCTAACCCTACTAAAATCTGTACACCTAAAGAAACTAATCAAGAGGGAGGACTCTGGCTAAAATGCTCAATCCTGATCCCGAAAGGCAAAGAGGATGGACATCAGAAGAAGCAGAAAACAGGAAACAAGTTAGGAGCCAGCCACAGAGGACCTCTGAAAGGCTCTGCCCTGCAGACTATCAAAGCAGATGCTGAGAATCGACATTTCTTAAAGTCAGGGGCTATTTAGTTTACACTTCTGTCCCCAGGGAAGAGTCCCAATCATTTTATTTAATAATTGCTGGTGCTTCTGGTTTGCGTAAAAGTTCATGCGCCTGCCTACCTGTTTCTCTCTCTGTAGCCAGCCCCATTGGCCCTGTATTCCTGGGTTTCCTGGACAGCGCACCTCTTCTCCCGGCCCTGGGCTCCAGCTGCATTCTAGCCCTTGCCATGCTTTCAGTTCACTGGTTTTCCTCCCAGGCTTCCGACCTCCACCTCATGGCCTTGTGGTTTCCAAATAGCTCGCTCCCACCTCACCTTCCTGGCAGTAGAGTGTTGATGTGAGAACCAAGCTCACTGAAGTCCCAAACCTCAGCCACCATTGAGGGCAGGAGGGCATCAGCAGGCTAGGGCACCTGGCTTTCATTGACTGAATTACCGTGATCATTTCCAGCACAGAAAGGGAAGGTAATGAGATGGGCAATGATTCTGGGAGAGGAGGCTCTGTTGCTGTCTGTTCACACAACTCCACCCTCTTGCCAATGAGTGAATCACTTGGAAGTGAATGCATGGCACTACTGCAGATGTGACTGTCTGCTCTCCGGCTAGGGTGAGATATTGAATTGGTTACTTGGATTGCAGTAACCAAATACCCGATAAGAAGCAATTTTAAGAAGGAAAGGTTTATTGTGGCTCATAGTTTGAGGGCCCAGTCCTCCACTGTGGCAAAGACCTAGTAACTGGAGTTTGAGGCAGCTGGTAACGGTGCATCTGCAATTAGGAAGAAGAGATGAGTGCGCGTGTGCTTTCTATTTTTTATTGCCTAGGACCTCAGACCATGGGATGGCACAGGATACATTTAGCATGAGTTTCTTCAGTTAAACCTCACTTGAAAACCCCTACAGACAAACCCAGGAGTTTGTCTCCTAGCCTAAGTGATCCCAAATCCTGTCTTTTTGGCAATAAAGATTAACTGTCATAGACCTCTTGTACTCTTAGATGTTCTCACTTGAGCCTTTTCTCCCAAATAGGACCTGTTACTGGTTATTTGAGCTAGTAAATGTCTTTTGTCTTTTACATTCTTACACATCTACAATCTTCACACTGGAGCTAGGATCTTAACAAGGTTGTTCTCAAAGTTGTCGTGATGGCTGTGGAGTCCTGCATGGCTGCCTCTTGGCCCACTGCATCCCGGCTCACTCTGCTCCGCTTGGTATTGGTTCTAGCTCTTGTCCACCTCGCTGGGCTCTTCAGGTCCCGAATTCCCGCTCCAAGCCCTCTGCCTATCCAGTTGCCTCTACCTGGGGTCATTCTCCTCTGTGATCCTCTACACAGCCCTTGCCTCCTTCCTAAAGGAAGGAAGGTCCTCAGAGGTCATTGTCAGTGTTCCAGAGCCCTACATTTGTCATGTCCCTGTTCAAATGTCACAGTGCCCTGTGTCTTTTCCCAGTGCCTAGGGAGCTAGAATGAATGACGTAACATGGAATTACTCATAGCCAGATCATGAGCCCCAGGACTATGTCCTTTGTGGTGGAGCCCAGCTTTCCCACTGCTGCCTTCCTTTAAAGTATCAGTCCCTGGAAGAGCCACGTGATGTACAGTGGCCTTGAAGCTCGGAAGCCAGTCCCAGCAGAGCCAGGCCACCAGTGTCACAAATGCCTACACCTGTGCAGTATGCCGTTTTATAAAAGATGAGCTCTGCTTCGGGGGAAACGTGGGTCAGATACAACTCCAGCAGATGAACATAAACTGGTGTTTACAGGAAGATGGGCCACTCAAAAAATTTAATCTCAGAAAGTAGTTTATTTACAGCCAGCTTTCTGGTGATTTGGGGGTTGATAGGAAAGCAAGCAAACTAGCAAAAAACAAAAAACAAAAACAAAAGAAAAAACAAGGAGAGGACACAAAACCTTATGAAGCTCTGCTACTGTGGCTTTGCACAGTCATCACATCAGGGGCAGCCTTGCGTTCATGGGCTGCTTTCTCCCTCTGATTCCTCTTCTGGCTGAATCAGACCTAGGTTAACATTTTGGACCCAAACAAATCTAATGGGAGTGTCCTGAGCGAGCCAAATGATAGTCCAGTGACTGGTACCTCAATTCCATCTTCCCAAGTTGTCACTTGGAATGTTTTCAGAAGTTGTGGGGCAGGGTTGCGGGGAGGATGAGGGAACTGGAGGGATGGGGTGGGTGGAAGATACTCATGTATTTCCCTTGTTCTTTTTTTCCTCCTCGGTACTGAGTGGCTTCATGCCCTGAAGCTTTGATGTAGTGTCGGTGCTGCCTCCCTTCTTTCAGAAGAGCTGACCTTTTCTGAAGTGCCGCCTTCTGGCGCAGAGACTCAAACTATGAGAGGGGTAGGGGAAAATTGTCTAGTCCAGTCTGGGTCAGATTCTTGTCTGAGGATTTAGAAACAAAACACTCCGAACCAACCATGCTCAAATGCTTGGGAGCAGGCGCTGTGGTCTTTGAAGCAGAACGTGAGAAGAGTGGGTCTGCAGAGGGAAAACACAGAAGCTGCCCAGACAGTGCAGAGAACCGGCTGCTTTGCTATTCCCTAAATTCCAGGCCCTCCCTGGGCTCTCAGGCCTTTCTCTTGTCTCCATGGAAACTCTGAGGGGCAGCAGGGAGAAGAATGCTGCTCCTCTGCCCCCACAAGGTATCCGTGTTCTAATATCCAGGACCTAGATACATTAGGTTATGTGGCAAAGGAGAGGGAGGGTTGCTAGTCTGCTGACTTCAGGACATTTATCTGGGAGGTTCCAGGCAGACCCAAGGAAATCACTAGGGTCTTTAAAATTGGAAGGTGGGGGTACATGGAATGAGTCAGAGCCAGAGAGGTGTGGCTGTGTATTTACCTTCAAAGATGGAGGAAGAGGCTGCCAGCTTCCCCCCCCACCCCCCCCTGCCAAAAAAAAAAAATTCCTGTAGCCTACAGAAACTAGAAAGAAACAAAGAAATAGATTCACTCCTAGGATTTTCAGGATCAAGGCTTTGTTGATGCCGTGGGTTTTAGTCTAGTCTGTAGGTTAGTATTCTGAACTGTAGAATGCGGAAGTGATCTGTTTGTATTCTGTTACTACCTTGCTGGTCACTTGTTACAGCAGCAAGAGAAAGCTAATACGTGGAGTAATCCCATCCAAGATTAAGGCTGTGTGATCTGGCTCCTGTTACTTCCAACCCAAGAATCCTGTGATTGTCCACTTGGATTTTTTTCTCTGGGTTTTAGAATGACGTTTCTGTCCCAGAAAGCTATTGCTTTTCTAAATAATATTCCTTCACCCATTCGTTCAATGGTGAAATCTTTTTTTTTTAAAGACCTATTTATTTATTATGTATACCGTCTTCTAGAAGAAGGAAGTCTGAGTTGGATTTTGGAAGCAAGGAAAGGATGCAGCAGGCTGAGTGGGCAGCAGCATCTGAAACTTTGGTTGATGTATGGAAAGAGCAGAGGCTTGGGGGGAAATGAAGGCTGGTCAGCCAGACTGGCGGGAGCAGAGGGTGAGGCGGAGCAGTTAGACCAGCTCCAGACTGTAAACTGTCAATGCCACATTAAGTCTGACCTTATTCTGGGGCCGGTGTGGCTTTGGGAGATTTTGGATAGGTGCAGGGCTACTCTAGTTTATTTTACAATGCTGTAATGGAGAGTTGTGATTGTCAACCTGATAGATTTAGAGTCACCTTGGAAACAACCCCTGGGCATGTCTGCAAAAGGTGTTTCCAGTGAGGTTTAACTGAGGTGGACCCACGTTGAATGTAGGCAGCCCCATCCTATGGCTTGGCTATCTCAGACTGAGTGAAAAGGAGCTAGGGAGCTGAACCCAACGATTTTCTCTCTGCTTCCTGTGGATGCCATGTGACCAGCTGCCCCATGCTCCTGCCACCATGCCCTCTCCATTGGGATGGATTGTGCTCTCAAACTGTGAGTCAGACTAAGCCTGTCCTTCCTAAGTTGTTTTTGTAACATATTTTGTCACCAAAATAAGAAAAGTACGCAATACAGATACTGAGCGTAGCTTACCTTCTAAGTGTTAAGTAGTCATTGAACTTTAAGGGATGTGCGTTTCCTGGGCCCAGAGATGAGTGCTCACACTGAGGAGAGTTGGAGCTAACTTCCAGCTACCGGAAGGGCCCCAAAGCCCTAGGGAATTGTAGAATTTGTCAGTCTCTGGAAGTTTCCCACCAAACTTATAATACAACTAGATTCTCTCCCAGGCCTGAGCCCACTGTCTGGCAGGGTCTCCTGCCTAACCTGTGGCGGGCCTCCCACTCTTACACCTCAATACCCGTGTTTCCTCACCCCAGCCCTGTCTCTTTGCCCTTCTCCCTCAGGCCCAGGGAACATAAGCAAGGTAATTGCAGAATCTCGAAGACAGCACACCAGCTCTTGGAATCAGGAGCATATTGCTGTCTCCTGGAGACTGAACACACGTAGTAGGCCCTCTAGAGCAGTAGTTAAGCCTGGTCTCCCAGGCCCAGACCTGAGGTCTTTGTGTAGTACTATCAGAATGTGCAGTAGAACATTCAGGAAGTCGATGCCCTGCATGTCTCCATGTCATTATTCCAGTGGGGACTTCCAGAATGGAAATCTTAGCTCTGCCCCTTGGCAGAAGTGTCCGTGACCCAGAATTGGAAAGATGATATGTAGGGGTACCCAAAACAGGCCTGGGTCCTTCCCTCAGCTACAGGGCCACTGTGTATTTGAGGAATAACTGCCAGGAGTAACCCTTTGCTGGTGGAAAGAATGGTTTGTTTGGCTTTGGTTTGGTTTTTTAGACAGTGCCTTGCTCTGTGGCCTAAGATGACCTAGAACTTGTTAAGTAGCCCAGGCTGGCAGACAAGATCTTTCTCTCTCAGCTTCTCTAGTACTGGGATTATAGACATGTGCCGCCATCCAGAGTGAGGCACATTGTAAATCAGGGACAGCCGTGTCAAGAAGCTTGGCTGAGATGACTCAGCTCTCAGCTGTCCCACGCAGGGTGGGAGAGGGAGGGGACTTGCATCACTCCAGGTTCTGGGCGGAAGGGAGACACGTGGCAAAGGCAGGAGAAGCACCTTGGGGTGGATAAGCCAGGGCTTCTCTGGCACCTGAACCTCTGTAAAAGGCCTGCTTGTTCATGCCAGAGAAAGTCCCTGCTCCCTTTATTAGGGACTCCACTTGGAGGCTGCGTCTATGGGCTACATGCCACAGAGGAAGACAATGCTGCCAGTCCTGATGAGACCTGATAGGTTAGGGTCAGATGGAAGGGAGGAGGACCTCCCCAATCAGTGGACTGGGGGATGGGCATAGGGGGAAAAGAGGGAAGATGGGTGGGACTGGGAGGGGGCGAGGGAGAGGGGCACAGCTGGGATACAAATTGAGTAAATTGTAATAAATGATAATAATAAAAACTATTTTTAAAAGGCCTGCTTGTTAGGGGCTACATGGTGTGCCCTATGTTCCCATTGTAAGGCCCTAACCTCTAGTACCTCAGAATGTAGCTACTTAGAAGCAGGACATTAAGATTCAAAGTATTGCAATATATAAAAGTTAATATTTTCCAGAGAAACAGGACCAGTAGGGAGAGAAGGAGAGGAGAAGGAGAGGAGAGAGAGAGACAGAAAGAACCCATAGCCAATAAAGACAGTGGGCCAAGCGCTGGTGCAGACTGGCAAGTCCCAAGATCTTCAGGGTGCTTCCGCAAGAGCTAACTGTAGTCTCCAGACGAGGGTCACAGGCTCAAGGCTGGAGAACTGTTTTAGGACATGTAAAAAACAATATTGCTTTAGGTTGAAGGCCACCAGACCAAAGGAATTCTTTCTTGGCTGTGGAAGGGTGGTCTTTTTATTGCATTTGGCTTCAGCTGACTAGATGAAGTCTACCCACATTAAGAAGGGAGATCTGCTTTTCTAAGTCTAGGAGTTAATCCCACCCACAATGATGTCTTACCGAGTATCTGGACATCCCGGGCATGTCAACACAGAAAATAAACCATTTTAAGCCCATCCGTTATCATCTTGGCACCCATTTCCAACTCCTTAGACTCCCACTCCAACCAATTTCTGTTTTGACTAGTACACTTAGAAGGGCATTCAGGGACACGCATGTTGAAGTAATCTTGTGGTGTTTTTTTTTTCCTTATTTTTTTGTAGCTGTGAATGACAAAATGCCTTTAAAAAATAACCTTAAGGGAGAAAGTCTATATTTTGGATTTCAGAGGTTATGGTGTATAGTAAGCTGGCTGAGTTATTCCTGCGAGGGAGAACAGTGGAAGGATATGATACAGTAGCCTTATGGCAGACAGGAAGAAGAGAGCGAGGGTGAGAGTGAGCAAGCAAGAGAGAAGAGAGACTGAGGCAAGGTATTCTTTCAAAGACGTGCCCCCTACGTTAGTCACTTTCCTATAGCTGTGATAAGACACCATGACCAAGGCAACTTAGAGAGGAACAAGTTTATTTGGGCTTACGGTTTCAGAGGGTTAGATCTGTGATGGCGGAGTGAAAGGAGGTACAGATACGGCAACTGAACCGGAAGCCAAGGGCCCCCATCTTAAACTGCAAGCAGGAAGCAGAGAGCTTGCTGGAAGCGGGACAAGGCTCTCCAGGTGCCGCACTTCCTGCAGTGAGACCACACTTCCTAAACTTCCAGAACAGAGCCACCAGGTGGGGACCAGGCATTCAAGTGCCTGGAACTATCCGGGACAGCTCATTCAAACCGCCACACCCCCAGTGGACCTACCCTAGCCAACAAGGCTCTAACTTCCATCCACTCCCAATACTCTATTCAAAGTTCACATTCCTCGGTACATTCAATCACTGGTTGATCCGAACCCTCATGGCACCCATTTCCAAGCCAGGGCCACTAGTGTAGAAGGCAGAGACTCCCTATCCTGTCTTGGGGAAGACATTGGAGGGGCCGCCCTCAGCCCTGTGCACAAATGGAGCCGCTGTGTTCTTTCCTCGTGACTTCTGTCCAGCATACTATGCCAAAGCGTTGCCTGGCAATCTTTATCCCCTCTGCAAGGAGGGATGGCCGGATGCTCCGAGAACCACCTCTGCTTTAGAATACATTGAACAATACCGAACAAGGGTTGCATCTCTGCACGCTTGTGTGTGTCTGCAATGTTTACATTTCTAATAACAGCTTTTCTGACACGCAGACACTCTTGAGGAGGAAGCTGAGAAAGTGACTGACAGTTTCTCTGTGTCCAACAGCTTCTTGGATCAAGTCCAGAAAATGGAGCATTTGAAGAAGCAGCTTTGACACTTTGATGGCAGGCCAGCAGGGCAAGCTGTGAAGCCACCCAAAGGTGGGAGCTCCTTTTCCTGCCCTGTTGAGGCAGTCTTGGGGTGTCACAGTGGCCATCTGCCCTGTAGGAATGAAGCCTCTCATAAGTACTCAACTGAGGAGCCTTAATAACACATGTAGTCTAAGCACAGCATTGCTGTTGGGCCTGCTGGACCCGTAAAGACACTGTTGATCTCTCTTACAGTGTAGATGGAGCAATACAAGATCAGGGTCATATGAAGACCAATGATTGCCCCAGACTATTTCAAGGAAAGAGAGATTCTGGAAGCATGTAGTCATTAGCAGCCATTGTGTCCAGTCAGCGTGGGTCTTCTCATGGTTGAAGCACCCCTTTTTGTTGGACCCTCTACAACACAAAAATCCTGCCATTCCTTTCATTTTTCTTCTGGTCTTCCTGGTGACCTTCATGAGCAGGTCCTTCCTACTAGCTCTGGCTTCTCAGGGCAGAGAGATGTGCCCATCGAGGTGCCTTTGTTGAGCTTCACTCTGTAGTAGAGTCTGTCAGTTAAGAGCTGCTCCGGCAAGTGGGCCCCAGTGAGGGAGATCCACAGGTGATGGTAGCCCCAAGTGGAACTAAGGATAGCAAGAAAACAGTAAGGGATGGAGGGATGGGTACATTAACCTTGCACTCCATACTAAGAACATATTTATATTACAGGTTGTAGTATGGAGGCTGCATGTGCACGTTATTAATACCTTAGCACGTACACACTGTCAATGGCTTGCATACTCTGGGGTAACTCTGCTTCAAGGGGAGTCCAGATGGAACTGATATTAGCAAACTCTGACTATACTTAGGGTTCCATGAAGTGCTTGTGTCCAGACATTTGGAGAATGAAAGAGTGCAAGGGGTGGAAATGAGAGGGATTGAGGCACAAGCCTCAGAAATGTGTCTGAGAAAATGGTGGGATACTTCCCTGGAGGTTATTGGCCAGAAAAGGCCCCAGAGCCTCCCCCCAAAGCATAGGCTTACTGCCATTGCTCTTGGTTGCCTACTGGAGCCAAATGGTAAGTCCTTATTGCTGAAAGCATGGCATACTCTTGTTTTTTTTTAGAACATAGAGAAATCAAGACAGAACTTACCTCCTTGCTGGATAGCTTTCATTCAGCTGAAAGGTGTTATTCAGGTTACAGCAGTTAAAGGGGTGGGGGAGAAAAGTTATCAGTGCTGTACCTGGGGCCAACCCTGAATCCTTTTAAGATATGTGCAATAGCGGCATAGAGGTTATGGGGGTGACCGATGGCTGTTGGATTGGATTGAAAGCCTGCTCTACAGGAGCTAATTTATGTCTGGTGCCATAAACTTTGTCAAAAGCCATTGGAGAGATCATAGATCTTGGGCCCTAAGACTTAGACCTACTGCTGTTTTGTTAAGTGATCATATTGTCAAACTGCACTCTATCTGTTGATGTTTGTATTTATAAATTAGTGCTGCCCTCAGTCTAGGCCAGAGAAATTTCTCTCTGCAGTGGTCACCAGTAAATGCAGACTCATAACTTTTCAAACTGCTGATAATAAATTACTATTGAGTAGTGAGCCCTAAATGGGATATTTACCTCAAAAGACACAGAAACACACACACACACTCCAAAGTTCAGGTAATACTGTGGAATAGGAGAGAGAAAGAAGGTGAGAGCCAGAGGACAGGAAGAAGTGCTGTGAAATGCCCTCTTTGGACATGGCATGACCGCTTTCACCCATGAACCAACCGTAGCTGTGATTATTTGTACAAGATCTGTGTAAGATCAAGCCAACAACAACACTCAGCACCAAGTGGACTCAGTTCCTGGGAGCAGGGAATGGAGAGCTGGGATGTGTGATAAAGTTGCAGTGTTTACGTGTTTGAAATTGTCAAAGAATAACTGAAAATATTCTTTACAGAATATGGCTGGCCACTTGACCAGAGGGGCAAGTCTGATTTCCCGAATGATGGCCTTTGTTCCCGTTTCCCTGTAAAGCTTGCTGATTGGAGATGGTATACTAAGGTACTGAAAACTTTGGCAGGTCTGAAGGAGAGCCTTACATGCTGCTAATCAGAAAAATGCTGGCCTAGCTCCCTGCCAGCTTGCTATTACCAAACTATGAGGGCTTACTAGAGTAAAAATATATATACATATAAATATGTATATATGTATGTTTGTGTGTGTGTATTCTTTTCTTTTTGTTTTTTGAGACAGGGTTTTTCTGTGTAGCCTTGGCTGTCCTGGAACTTGCTGTGTAGACCAGGCTGGCCTTTAATTCACAGTGATCTGCCTGCCTCTGCCTCCTGAGTGCCAGGATTAAATGTGCGCACCACTATTGCCCAGCTAGAAATCATATATTTTTAATAGCCTAACATAGTGACAGGGTGCAGGGGAACTGCTGGCTGGGAGTGGCCAGGAACTGGCTCTTTCTTCCTTCTTTGGGGCTGAGCTCCTTCCGGCATATACAGACAGGCCTTAGAATGAAGACTTCAGTAGTTTTTGTTACCCTGTGAGCTTTCTCTGCTTTCAACCTTCTCAGCCAACTGTGAAATCCAATTAGAACCTAGCCATGACTGGTAATTCCACCTTCATCCTGGTGTCAGAGGGTAGCAGCCTCAGGCTGCCTGGTGAGATGGTTCAGAGAGCAAGAGAACTTGCCACCAACCCAGAAGCCTGGCTTTGATCCCTGGGCCTCACATGGTGGAAGAAGAGACCTGAAAGCCAGATGCACGTTTCATTTTTGTGTTTCGTTTTTGTTTTCTGATCTCCACACACACGGTGCAGCACAAATACACAATATATATGTAATTAAAAAAAAATCAGGATCCAAATACGAGTGTTTCTTTCTTTCTTTTTTTTTTTTTTTAACTGTCAGACCTAAAACAGAAAAGTAAAGGGAGGGTGGGAACAGAACTTGAAAGAAACAAATGGAAACCAGGGTGACCCTGCCTTTGCCAGGAGTGTTAGGTGGATAACCACAGGCAGATGGGTGGGTTAGAGCCTAATTGTGCCACAGCTGTCAGAAACAGGAGACAGGAGGGAGGTCTCCGCTCCTCAGCGCTCCCCAGCCATCCTCAGTAAAGCCCCGGGTTTTGTTGTGATGGGTTATGGCTAGCAGGAAGGGTGTGTGTATGTCTCCCAGGTCGGAGGCACCTGCCTTCTTTAGGCTGGACTAGCCTAGAGCTTATCTTACCATCCTGTCTTCCCCCTCCCTCCATCTATCCCCAACAGAGGGGTAGCTGTCACATTCTCTAGGAGTGAACTAGTCAAGGGCTTGCGAGGGTTCCACATTTATTTCTCAAGGCAGCAACAGGACAGGCAGAGGCCCCAGAGCTGGAGGCAAGTGGCTGTGCTGGGACGGCTGAACCTTTGAAAAGTTGTCCAAGGCTGCCCTGGGCCTTGCTGCAGGCCATTCCCAGCCATGACAACTCATGTGTCTGCAGCCAGCCCAGACTTCAGGGTCTTCCAGGACAGACTAGGGTCCTCTTAAGCAAGAGCCAAAGTCTGCTAAAATGCCCTGTGGAATGGAAAATTCTAGCCTCCTCAGGTTGCTCCATCCCTGCTGGCCGCAGCTTCAGGCCACCCCACAAAATCACAGACAGTTTCTGGGGTCTCATTGCTAGCCCATCAGGTCCAGGGAAACCCAGTTTGAAGACCCTTAACAGGAAAGGAGCATTTCCTATCAGAAACACCCAGAATGTTTTCACACTTGTTTCTGAATCCTTCCTTGCTGAGTCTTTGAGGGAGTGGAGCCTGTTTAGAAAATGTAGGCGGCAGCTTCCCATGTTCACACTATGTAGACATCACTATCAAAGTCCAGGATGGCCTTTGGAAGGCAGGGGTTCTCAATCAGATTTTGTCATTGCGGTCTCTCCAAGGGCCTCCCTGGAATCTTCTAGAATGGGTCATGTAAGCCTACATTCAAAGGTAGGCGATAATCCAACCCCCCATACCCAGTGCTTTTAGCTCATAGGGAATCAGGCTCAGTCTTACTGGTCCTCAAGGCACGGCCTTCAGGCCAGAAAATTCAGCAGTGCCCAGTCCTCACCCCCGAGGAAAGGAGTGAGGGAAAAGGACCCTTTAAAAATGAGGCAAGGCCTGTAGAAAAGGCCTCCAGGTGTGAGTCACCCTGGGCACCAGGCCGAGCTGCTGCAGCTGCAGCCGAGTGGGCCGGTAGGCCATGAGGCTGCTGTAGGGAACTGGGGCTCCCTCATGGGGCCTCATGGGGACCAAGAGGGCCTGAGGGGCCGCTGCTATGCGGGGAGTGTGAAAGGGCTGAAGCCTGGGAGCAGCAGGTGGGATGGCAGCCAGGGGACTGCCTGGCCCTGAGGATGTGGACAGACTCCGGTCATGGGCATTGCTGCCGGTCGACAGGCTACTGAAGGGGTTGGAGGAGGTACGGTCACTGGCGGAGCCGCTGCTGCCACTGAGGCGGCCATTGGGGGCTTCTGGGCCCTTGCGAGGCTGGAGCGGGGCGACCAGCCTTGGGGACTTGAGGCCCATCAGGGGCTTGGAGGAGGCGTAGAGGCGTCGGAACTCCTCATCAAAAAGCTCTACTGCCTGGCCCGTGAACTTGGAGAGGATGTTCCTGTGCACGTGTCCGCAGAGCCAAGAGAAGCTGGAGGGGAGAGGAGACAGTGAAGAATCATGGCACATTTCATCCCAGCAGAAACCCTAACAACTGGTTATGTAAACTCGCATTGTCTCTCCTTTTGCAAATGGCAGCACCGAGGCTCAGACCAGGACATGCCTGCAGATGAGCCATTGAGGTGACAGAGTAAGTCTCTGGCTTCAAGGTTCCTAACCCTTATCCATCCACCCACCCACCCACTTCATGCATGTGCACACAGACAGACAGACAGACACAGGCACACACACACAGACATACACATACACACAGATACAAACACACACACACAGACAGGCACACACACACACAGACATACACATACACAGATACACACACACACACACCCCGAAGGTCAGGAATGGCCAAGTGTGAGCGGAGCCTTCCCTGCCTCCATCCTGCTCAGAGTCCTCACCAGATGGGGCCAGTGTTGGGAGGCCTTCGGTGTCCCACCTGTAAGATGGAACACCTGCCTCCTGCCAACACTCACTGGCCACAGATCCCCACACAGGCAAAGGGATGGCTGAGTGTGGATGACCCTGCTGTGTTTCATAAAAATCTAGATTGCCCTTCAGGCTCAGAGAGATGGCACTGGCCTTTTACCTCAGTGCTCTGGAAGTTGAGGCAGGAGGATCACTGTGAGTTCCAGACCAGCCTGATTTACACAACAGGATCCTGTCAAACAGACAAACAATAACTACTCTCAAATGAGGACTTAGCCCATTTTGCTCTTTGAGCAATGCAAAAATGGAGTGGAGTGCAGGGACCTACCTGAGTACCTGCAGCTGCAATTTATGAAAGTCCCTCAGACATCCAGGGATGAACACCTTTGAGGTCTAGCCCCCACCCCACCCCCAACCCATTTAGAGGTTTTAAGTGAAAACAAAATACTTGGGGCATTTGTGTCTTATTTTTATGATTCTCTTATTTTAGCAAACACTTTTCAGTCTCAGATGGAAAATGCCCCCTCAGCAGCCACGGGCAGATGAGATGTCCTACCAACGGGACCTAGGGATCCTGGACTACTTATACAAATGGGCCATCCCTAGGGTAGTGCAGTGCAGGGCTAGTCAGAAAAAGCCAGAGCCCCCAACGCGTGGGCAGGGCTAGAGCTAATGAGAGCCAGACCTCCGAGGAAGGGCCTCTGCTTCCAGCCCTCACCCTGGCTGCCTTGCCCTTGCATCCTGGCCCCAGACCCTAGGTGGGGTTCCCTTTACTATGAATCAGGACAGGCCCACACAGGCCAGGATAATCCTTGGAACAATTGGGATGCTTTGTTTAAACCTCTCCTCCCTACTCCCAACGGCACCCACAGCCTGGAGAGGTGAGCCTTGGAGGCTGAGTGCAGGCCAGCCAGGAGGCAGGGAAGGAGGTGAGCGATCCGGCTTTGGCTTAGACTGAGAAAACAATCTTGCAGTGTTGTTTGGAATCACACAAGATCAAGGCACATAGGTGTGTACCTTGTTCCACAAAACGAGTCCAAAGACGCCCTAGGAACTTCTTAGGCCATGGTTCTCAACCTTCTTCATGCTGTGACCCTCTAATACAGTTTCTAATTTTGTGGTGACCCCCCACCATAAAATTATTTTCATCACTATTTAATAACTGTATTTTTGCTACTGTTATCAATCATAATGTAAATATCCGTGTTTTCCAATGATCTTAGGTCACAACCCCTGGGAAAGGATCCTTTGACTACCAAAGGGGTCACAACCTACAGGTTGAGAACTGTCCACTGTCTTAGGCTCTTCATGTCCCTCTGTCCCCTGTGTGCACTGTGCACTCCCCCCCCCCCACTGTGCACCTGTGTATCTCTGGGCTTCTTCATATACTTCTCTCATTAAACCCAGGGGAAGGAATGATGTCTACTGTTCACCGAGTTTGGGCCCCGAAGGCAAAGCTTGGTAGTCTTTGTCTGGTAGCTCACTCTCCTTCCTGGTCTGTCCATGGCCTATTTAATTCATGTCTCTATCTTCCTGTGTTGCATAATGTTATTAGCGCGGCCTGAAATGAAAGCTAGTGGCCTTTAAAATCTTGTTTGTTTATCGTTATCGTATATGTATGTACAATGCACACAACAGCACAGGATCTGCCACGGTGCACAGGGGGAGCTCAGAGAACCACTTTCGGGAGTATGCTTCTCTCTCTATGCTGGTTGGTTTGGGATAGAACTCAGGTCACTGGGCTTTCACGACAAGCGCCTTTACCCCTTGAGCCACCTCACCAGCCTGGCCTCTGGATCATAGCCTATATCCGGTCCCCGTGGTCCTCCCAGCAGCCTCGTCCTAGGGTCCTGACTTAGAAAAAGCCAATGGACCGTGCCCTGTGACCACAGCATCCACGTTAGCTACTCTTCCATCGCTGTGACCAAAACACCCGTCAGAGACATCTCAAGGGACAAAAGATTTAGTTGTGCTTGGGGTGTGAAGGATGTTAGCCTGTCGTGGAGAAGAAATGGCGGTGTCCATGGTGGTGGAACATGCGGCTGTTCCTATGGTGATGGACTGGGAAG
Organism: Pachyuromys duprasi; assembly: GCA_028658305.1. Classification (NCBI taxonomy): domain Eukaryota; kingdom Metazoa; phylum Chordata; class Mammalia; order Rodentia; family Muridae; genus Pachyuromys; species Pachyuromys duprasi. The sequence continues at coordinate 40,212,852 of CM053752.1, forward strand.
CAGAGAGAGCAAGCTAGACGCAGGGCCAGGCTGTAATCTTCAAGGGCACACCCCAGTTAGCCTCCTTCCACTGCCTCGCCCTACCCCAGGGTTCTGAATCCCTCCCAAACGGCACCCTTGCTGTGGAGAATCACAAGCCTGTGGGGGACGTTTCCGATTCAAGCCATACCACCAATCCCTGCTTTCCAAGTCCATAATTAGAAAAAAAAATGCTTTATGCTTATATCTGACCTTAAAAGTAAATATTGTAATCTTAGGGTTTTAAAAAAACATATGTGCAATCTTTTAGGATTTTTCTTTCAATACTACACTGCAAAGGTGTGTCCACATTATTGCTTTTTCACCCCCAACATGCACCCAGACAAAGTTTCTCTGTGTTGCCCTGGCTGTTCTGGAAGTCACTCTGCAGACCAGGCTGGCCTCGAACTCAAAGATCCACCTGCCTCTGCCTCCCGAGTGCTGAGATCAAAAGCGTGTGCCACCACCGCCCAGGTACATTATTACTTCTTGCTGTACTTTTTTATTTTTGGACTGTTACACACTCTTCTGTTGGTTATTTCACTAGGAGAACTGGGTTGCTCCTGTCTTCAACAGTACTACTTCAACATCATTCTCTTATGTGTCTGTCACATACATGTAAACAAGCTTCTCTTGGATAAATACTGGGAGAACAACTTCTGAGTTATAGGTGGTGAGGGTCTACCTGGAGGAGAAAATCCCAAACACCTTCCAAAGCCATTCTCCAAAACAAAGGCATTTCCACAGTTGGTTAAAAACCTTACCTGGTGTCCCAGGCCTATAATCCCAGCTCCTTGGGAGGCTGAGGAAAGGAATATTCAAGGCCAGATGGGCAATTAATTTTGATCTTGTATCAAAATAAAAAGGGAAAGAGGATATGTAGTTCAGTGGAAGTGCATTTGCCTAGGAGGCAGGCCCCCTGGGTCCCATTCCCTGTACCCCAAACCAAAATAACCTCCCTGGAGTCTCATCTGACCTTGCACACCCTCACCATACTAGCGGGCCCCAACCAATAGAGGGCAGCAAGCATGGTTCCTCTATGCTGCCTTCTGGCTCCACATTCGTGGTGCTTCTCACCCCACTGTCTTCTCTACACTGTCTCCAGGGGCCTGGCTCTGGTGCTTTTCCCCAGCGAGCTGTGCTGAGGGGATGAGGCACAGGAAGAGGCCTCACGTTCTGGAATAATGTTCCTCAACTCACTAAATTAATTTGCTCATAACAATAGCGCTTTTTCCTTACACACCGGGACTTGCTGGAGAGGTCAGCTCGCCCTGTATGGAAGACCTAGCTCTGTCGGGCTGAGGAACCAAACTTGTTATTCAATAATCTCTGCCTAGAGTTAGAACAGCACAACACATGAGAATGTACGTGTAATGCCTTTTTTTTTTTTTTTTTTTTTTTTGCTTTGAGACAGGGTTTCTGTAGCCAAGGCTGCCTAGAACTCATGGCAATCCTCAGCACTCTGGGATGCATGGTACAACATACATGAGCCACCATATCTAAAATCAATGTAATTTAAAAGAGAGAGTATGTGTGTGAGTGTGTTGGTGAGATGTGTGGGTGTATGTCCGCGCATGTCTCAGCACGTGTTTGGAGATCAGAGGACAATTCTCAGGGGTTTGTTCTCTCCTTCTACTATGGGTTTCAGAAATGGAACTGAGGTCATCAGGCTTAATCAAGATGTGCCTTTGCCTGCTAAGCCATACACTGGCCCTAATACCAACGTTTTAAAGACACTTTTGGGTACCGCAGGTCAGACAGTTGAGTACCTGCACTTGTCATTTCCTTGATCTTCACAGCAACTTAATGGAGCATTATTCCATGTTTTGTGGGTGAGGAAGCAGGCTGTCAGGGGAGCGCACTGGGAGGAGCATGAACCAACAAGCTCAAGTTCTTGTCCTTTTGAGGGAGGAGGTGTCACATAAGATTATGTTGACTTAGTGCAGAAGTGAAAACAGAGCCAATGTGGGGATTAGATGGTGAAATGGTCCACATTTTGAGACGTTAAAGTCTCTCTTCATGCCGAAGGGGACGATGCAGGATGGCTCAGGCCGGCACATGCCCAGCTCTCATCTCCCTGCAACAGTCCTTTGGTTCATATTCTCAGCATTCATTTCTGTTTGCTGTTTTACCTCTCCATCCATCACCTTAGCACATTGCCAAAGGACAACGTTCCTCGACCCTGGTGGTAACTCTAACAGGCCCTGAATAACTGCTGTTTAGAAGAGAAGCAGAAGAAACACAGAGAAAAGGTAGTCAGAGGGAAAAAGCCTGTATAATCAACACTTTAAGTACAGTCTAAAAAGCATGCAAAAAATGCCTACCATGTGTGGATATAACCTAGAGCCTCTGTTCAGATGTGGCCCATGGTAGCTCAGTATCCAAGTGGGTTCCCTAGTAAGGGGAACAGTGACTATTTCTGAGATGAACTCAATGGCTGGCTCTTTGACACCCCCCCCCCCCAGGGGGAAGCAGCCTTGCTAGGCCACAGAGGAGTTTGCAGTCAGTCCTGAAGATACCTGATAAACCAGGGTCAGATGAAAGAGGAAGAGTTCCTCCCTTATCAGTGGACTTGGAAAGGGGCAGGGAGGAGATGAGGGAGGAAGAGTGGGATTGGGAGGGAATGAAGGAGTGGGATACAGCTGAAATACAAAGTTAATAAAATGTAACTACTATTAAAAAAGATAAAAAAATTTAAAAAAAGAAGCAAAAAAATGTCCACACATAAATGCAAAAGCGTTTTAAATTAGATATACCAAGAGTAGCAATGTAAGTAAGCTTAAGAGGAAAGAATCTGGAAGAAGCTTATTTAGTATTTTCAGCAATTATGGCATCAGATAAAGTTTCCCTGTCTTAAGACTCATTCGGTTAGGGTTTCATGATAGGTGAAGCAGTTGGTGGAAGGGAAGTGTTTTGGGTCAGTAAACTATGCTGCTTGGTGGAGACGCCTTCCCAGAGTGTCACTAATACCCCCTTTTAGGGGTCTCCTGAAATCCTTAACACAGAAGGGTTTAGAGTAGCTGAAATCACAGGGTGACCAGGCCCGTGTATGCAACAAAATAGCAAAGCTCCTCCCATCCAGGGCAAAGGCGCTCTTCTGACATGATTTCTTAGGACCTAATATGAGTACAGGCTCAGACATCCTTAGTCATCTAGAGACACCCAGAGCAGACAGAGAGAGAATTTACGGATTTGGCTTTCTAATACAACCACTTCGAAGGCCTCAGAGCTTTGGCCTTTCCTCAAGTCAATTATCACAGAAAAAGGTGTAACGGACCAACACGCAAAATAACATGTAAAATTACATCAGTTCAGTATGCCAAAGACAAGCTCAGAAAAGAAATGTAAAAAGAAATGTCTATTCTCAGGCTATTAAGTGACTCTCAGGGACTCCAAGGGATACATCTATGTCGCCCCAGAACTCACTGCCTGCCCAGATCCTTCCCAGCCAGTTACTAATGCAGAGTTTATATAATCCAGGTGGGAAAGAGCTCATTAATACCCTGCAATCCAAGGGTGATTTCTACACTGCTCGCTAAGCCCCAGACGTTTAATCTTTATTCCACAACAACAGATAAAACATCTGTAGAACCAAAGGGCTGCAAAGGTCCGGGTGTGAAATCTTTGCTCCACAATTTTCAAATGAAACAAAGGAGACCCCCAGCTGATAAGAATTCCAAATGTATCTTGGCTGTCTCAAACCTCTTCACAAACGAGTGCCAGCTGCATGGAGAAAGCACAGACTGTGGGAGCTCACAAACCGCAGACACAGAGAATTTCTTCAAATGAAGAGCAAGTAGAAAGAAAGAAAGAAAAAGAAAGAAAGAAAGAAAGAAAGAAAGGAAGAAAGAAAGAAAGGCCTGCCCCTTAACCAGTTTACCGATGAGATGGGTATGTATACAGCCAGCACTGTACAGAGAAGGGGAGAAAATTTCAGGATCCCTCCAGCTGCTGGGAGTTCCCCAGCACTCCAACTGCAGGGTTGGCTGGCCAGCCTGGAATCCACACTCCTGACTGGCTCGCCAAAAACTGCTAGCAGATTCTGGAATTTGAGGTCTGTGCCTTGTGGTTATAGCAAAGGAAAACCGGGAGAGTTAGTAAAGGGAGGTGAATTTACTTATGGTTTTGTCTAGAACTGGGGTGAGAAAAGTTCTTAGTTTCTTTCCACCTCTTTTGTTAACGTTTTATAGAAACGATGAAACAAAACCCTAGACCCATGCAGATTGTTAGGTCCAAAGAAGGCCTTCCAAACCGTGCTGCTGACAAGAACAATCTTTGACAGTCTGGGCTCAGCTCAGACTGGACTCTGACTGGGTAGACCGAAGGTCTGCTAATGGATAACCAAAACCTAAACTCAGCCTTCCTTAGAAACCTTGAGAAACTCATTGCTGTTTGTCAGGAAAAGCCATTGCTTCCCTTGTCTGTCAACAACCTCCAGCAATGAGCATCTAGCCCCAGGTTAACACCAACAAGCCCGTAACAGATCAAAGTCTCCATGCCAGCGCCCTGGCTCTTCCCACTCACTACAACCGCACTTTCCACTCAGGACTCTAACTCCTAAGCTGTTCCTGTTCACACAGCTCCCCCCTCCAACTGTAACCCACCCCTTAAAACTGGTAAGGCATTCCCTGCCTTCTGTTATTGCTTATGTCCCCAAGAGACAGCCTTGGCAGTTTTGTACCCAATAAACCTTTCCTTTTACACAGAGTGGTTTAGTTCAGTGGTTTCATCATGGTTCAGCAGCGAGAGAGGTAATCAGAACTTCCTGGAGTTGAGACCTTTCTCTGGTTCTGTAGCCTTGGCCTGGGCTCTCCCCCAGGGTGGGATCCCCTGGGGTCATGTTCTGCTTTATTCTTCATTTTCTTCAGAGTCCTTGCAATGCTTTTAACTACTCTGTGCTCATGTGGAAGGAAAGGAGCTGGTGGGTTCTAAAAGGCAAATTTTACTTTATTTCTCAGGTTAGAGAAACTGTTGCCTCTTCCAGCCATTGACTATATCTCTCTTTTCTCTCTCCGTGGAGGCAAAGCCCCAATTCCAGGGGGAAAGTGCCCAAGAGTGAGATTTCCGGACCTTAGGCTGCCAGAAGCTGGGGACAGGGAAAAATCCCCAGGAATAGGTGAACCGTCGAGCAAAGTGGAATATTGTTCAGCTATAAAATGGATAAAATACTGATGCATGTCACACCTGGTATGAATCTCAAAAAAGAAAATGCTATGTTAAGTAACAGGATTAGCTAAAAAATACCACCTAGTGCACGACTTTGTCTATATAATGCCTAGAGTAAGTAAATTCATCAAAATATAGACTGGGGGAGGTCTCTAGGGGTAGGGGAGAAGGGGATATGAGAGTGGCTTTTTAATGGGTATGGAGTTTCTTTTTGGGGTGATGAAAACATTTCATAACTAAATGGTAATAATTGTATAGTTATGTTGTGAATATGCTAACTGCCACTGAACTGAACATTTTGAAATGACTAATTTCATGTTATGTAAATTTTAATGTATCAATAGTAATAGGGAGAAAAAAATGAGTCCTACTACAACAGTGGTTCTCAACCTGTGGGTCATGACCCTTTTGAGTGGTTGCATATCAGATATCCTTCATTTCAGAGATTTACATCACGATTTATAACAGCAGCAAAATTACAGTTATAATGTAGCAACATAATAATTTTATGTTGGGGGCCACTACAACATAAGGAACAGTATTAAAGGGGTGCAACATTAGGAAGGCTGAGGACCATTGCACTACAGAGTCTTTACTTCAGGTCTTGTATCAAGGGCAATTGTCAGGATGTAACAGAAAGTTTGAAGATAACAGTGCTATGGTTTAGAAATGGGTAGTGTCTGCCAAACGCCCATGCGTTAAGGACTTGCTCCCTTGATTGATAGTATAGGGAGGTGCTCAGACTTTAGGGGGTGGGACTTACTGAGAGAGAGACCTTAGGTAATTTGGAGGTATGCCCTAAACAGGCATTGTGAGCAGGCTGGAGAGATGGCCCCGGCTGCTTTCCAGATGACCATGTGGTGGCTCACAACCATCTTCAACTCCAGTCCAAGGGATCTGATGCCCTTTCTGGCTTCTCCAGGCACCAGGTACCACATGGCGCACAGACATGCATGTAAGCAAAACACCCATATACACAAATAAAACAACAATAAGAAAAGTCGTGTGACCTGCCTACGTTTCTCACCCTGGTTTTCGGTGTGAGCATTGGCTTCTACTTACAGTCCTGTCACAATGTACCACCTTCACCAGAGGCTGCTTTTCCCAAGGTGTAAACTGAATAAATCTTTCCTCTGTATAAAGTTAATTGCCTCTGACATTTTTCTGTAAAAGTGCTGACTAATACAAATGATCTGGGAAAATGGATGTTTGTGTTAGAACTCAGTGTCTCTGTCTCTCCAAAATTCAAAAGTTGAAAATCCTAATCCTTAATGAGATGATGTTAGGATGTGGGGCTTTCAGGAGTGATGATGTCATGAGGAGGGAGCCCTCATGTACGAGGTTAAGCACCTGTCATGGTTAAAATCTGAAATGTCTGCCAGGGGTTTATCTGTTTGAATTTCGGCCCCCTGATGATGCATTGTCTTGTGAGGTTGTAGAACCTTTAGAAAGTGGAGCCAAGCTAGAAAGGGGGCAGGCAGCCATCAGGAATTACAGCCCAACCCTGCACCTAACATGAGCATCTTCTGCCCTTCCTCATCGTCTGTGGCATTTAATATTACCACCTTGATAGGCACAAGAATCATATAAGAGACAAGACTGTGTGAAAGCCTGTGGGGTATTAGCTAAATTAGGTTAACTGAGGTGGGAAGATCCACCTTACCTGTAGGTGGTACCACTCTGGCCTGGGTCCTATTTCTAAAGAAAAAGGAGAAGGCATCAGTGTCCATGACTCCCTGTTTCCTGACCATGCAATATGGCCAGGAGCCTGAGGCCTCTGCAGTTATTTTTTCCCTGCCACGAGGGACTACACCCTTGACACAAGCCTTTGCTCATGTGTAAGCTTCTTTGTGTCAGGTATTTGGACCCAACAACAAGAAGGTTGATTAATATACCCACCACAATGTAAAGGGCTGTGCTGTGAGTTTCTGCTGCCATACATGAGGCCCCAGCCACCATGCCTTCCCCACCATGATCAAGTGTAGCCCCCCTGGTCCCTGAGCCCAAACAAATCCTCCCTCCCTGAAATTGCCTCTGTCTGATGGTCACTGAGAGAAGGGAAGACCACCTGACAGAGGGGCAAGACTAATTTTGAGTGATAGATTTTGTTTCTCTTTTCTTTATAATCTGCTGGCTGAAAAGGAGACAGTAGACAGATCTTTGGGATGGTAATCCACGGTCTTCTCAGTAAAGATTTATTTCTGACTTTTTTCTTTTTTCTTAGATGATAGGTACCAAAGGATACTTGATACAAGACAATAGTCAAAAAAGACAATAGTCTGAGAGCCAGAAAATAGGCTTTTGTTAGGCACTCTGTTGGTTATCAGTTCGACCCTGGACTTCCTAGCCTTCAGGATTATGAGATATAAAATTTATATTATTTATAAATTATTCAACTTATGGTATTTTTGTTATAGTTACACAAATAGCTTGAGAGACTGCAAATATTAGTGATATCAATGTCATTAAAAGTAAGATTTGTTCTGAAATGCATTCATAAACCAAAGAGAGGTCATTTTTGTGTTTTCTCCCACTATCTCTTTTCCCCTTTGGGCTCATTTTTCCGTGGCTGGAGGGTTAGCAGTTGCCTCCGCCTGGCTGCATAGCGGCATCTCTGATTTTGCTGCATTGCTGGATTAAATGGATAGTCAAATGTTTAGTGTCGAAATGTTTTTAAAACAAATGAAACCTCTAAAGAAGACATGCAAAGAACCAACAAGCACCAGATCTCAACATCCTCATCCCTCAAGGAAACACAAATTGAACCCACAAAGAGAGAAACATATATGTGTTCAGGATGGTTGGGACAAAAGGGACAACCAGTAACAAACATTGCTCAAGATCAGAGGAACTGGAGCCTTCAGACATTGTAGAAACACAAAGGATATAGCTAGTTCAGAATAAATCTCTATCCATTCATCACAAATAGAAACACAAAATCAATACCCAGCAATCCTATCTCTAGGAATACTCAAGAGAATAAAAAATAACGCTACACAAAAAGGTGTGCACAGGAATTCTCACCCGAATCATTCACAAAGTCAGAGAAGTGGAAACAACACAAATGCCCATTCACTGCAGAGTGGATGAATAAAATGTGGTTCGCCCATACAGCATTACATTAAAACACTGTGCTGAGTGAAAGAAGCCAGTCTCAGGAGACCACATGGATAGTCCTGTTTATAACAAAAAGTCTAGATGAGGCTAACCCATTGAGACAGGAAGCAGATTTGTGGTAACCCAGTGAGCCAGTTAGTCATTGTGCTGGAGGAACTATCAATAGGAATGAGGTTTCTCATGATGGTTAAGCAACGCTGTAAATAGGCCAAGGGGAACATAACTGCACACTTAAGTAGGTGAACTGTGTGTGAATCAATAAATCTCAATAAACATACCGCATTAAAATAATACAAGTTTGGAAGACAGGGAATGGTTCAGTTAGTAAACAGCCTGCTATGCAAATGTGAGGACCTTATCTAAGATCCCTCACACCCATGTGAAAAAGCCAGGTGTGGTCACACATGGAGGCAAACCAACAAGGGGAGGGTGGAGACAGGAAGCTCCCCGAAACTCACTGGCCAGCCAGTGTAACCATTGATGAGCAGCAGGTTCGGTGAGAGACCCTGTCTCAAAAGCTAAGGTAGAGAGCTAGGAGGAAGGGACGACCACAGCCTCTGGCCACGGATCATTTCCTCACACCATACACGTGCAAGGGCACTCACACACACAAAATAAAAAACATTAAAAGAAAAATGGATCATGCCTACACACAGCAAGACAAGTCTATTGCTTTATAACAACCTCCCAAGAGATCTGAGAGAGTCTACTTTCCGCACAAGGAAGGCACCTCATTTCTCATGTCTTGCTGCGTTTATTTGATGAACTCTAGCTGTGCACAGAAGAGGGTCTGGGACCTCCTGGGGAGGTGAGAGCAGCGAGAATCCTGCTGGAGCCCAACTCAGCCCTTCACTGCCAGGAAGCCTCGACAGCCGATGACACTCACCTGTATGAACCAGATAAGACAAACCTCCAGTCTGAGATGATAAACTTCTCTTGGATTTGGCCGGCAAATTTCCTGCCTGACTTGGCACAGTACACCTCCCCTTCCACACTCCTGATGGAAATGTTCTGTTGGAAAAAAAGTGAAGGTGTCACTAACCGCGGGTTTATTGATCAACATGTGGACTGTGACTCAACATGTACCCCCAATTCTATGTTGAAACCTAATCTCCAGTGTTGTGTTTCTAGGAGGCTGGGCTTTGGGAGGTAATTGGCTCATGACGGTGGAGCCTCAGGAAGGGATTAGTGCCCTATGTAACAGACTGGAGAGTTCCCTCATTTCGTATGCCATGAGAAGACACAGTGAGACAGTCATTTACAAACAAGGCAGAGAGCCTCACCAAACACTGGATTTGCAGGCATCTTGATCTTAGATTTCTCTGTCTCCAGAACTGTGAGAAATAAATCTCAGTTGCTTATGAGCCACCTCTTCTATGACAATCTGCTGCAGCAGCCCAAACACACGGAGACAATTTGCATAGGAAATTGGAAGGATGTTCACCAAGATTTTATCTAAGCTTGGAAAGCTTTTAGTAGTATTCACATTTTTTCTTGGCCTAGTTTTCCAAGATTTTTCCATTGCTCTGGCAATAGATGGTAATGGGGTGGGTGGGGGGGAGGTTAGAATTCCAACAAAAATAAGATGGCAAATAAGACAAAGACAAGAGCTTGATGGCCCAAGGTGCGCCTACTGTAGGCCTCCATGATCCACAGAAGTTCTGCATTACCGAGGAGCAACTCCATAGGCGGCCTTAGTGACATGAATTCCTTACCCTTAATCCGGCCAGAGAGTTGGCCCAGTATGAGATGAGACAGTGTTGTGAAGGTCCCATGACTCTGTACCATTGTGAGAAAAAAGTCTGCTCACAACCCCAATTCTAACTCTGTTTGTATCTTGTCTCCCTGGCAACATCTGATGTCTGTGCCTCAGCTGGATCCCATGGAAGAATATACAAACGGAAAAAGCAGAGGATGCTGGAGATTTGTTTTAGGCTTATAGCCAAGGGCTGTGGAATATGGCTAGGACCCCACCAGTGCCTCTCCATAGCCACCAGGCTCCAGGAAGGACCTTCCGGAAAGCTCCTCCCTGCATCTCTGAGGCAAGAAGAAGACACATCCACAGCTCTGTAGGTGTTGTCCATGAAGACAAGGGCTGCTCCAACACTCTCAATCTATTATAATCCACCCTTTGCAGAGGAGTAGAAACCCAAAACATGCCAGGCAGACCTTGAGTGACTGGCTGTAGACAGTGGCATCAGGAGGGATCCCTGAATTCAGCTGCCTCAGCCAGTGTTGAGGAGATGGTGTTTGGGAAGCTGGTGTCTGAACTGGAAGGGAGAAATATCAGAGGATATCAGCTAGCCTGTGCATGAAAGTTATGGGTGGTTTTCCTCTTGACCTCGACTTAAGGCTCTGAAGTTTGTATGACTAATTAAATTCTTATCTTTGTGCTTCTTTTCTTCCTAACAGGAGAGGGAAATGTGTGTACATGTGTGAGTAGTGCTTGTGTTTAGGGAAGGATCTAGGTAAATTAAGACCCCAACTTCTTGTTGGGGTCAAGGAGTTCAAAACATATTATCTTTCTCCTCCTTCTTTTTTTTTTTTTTTTTTTTTTGCTCTGGCTGTTCTGGAACTCACTATTTAGACCAGGCTCACAAAGATCTGCCTGCTTCTGCTTCCCAAGTGCTGCATGAAAGGCGTGCACCACTACCACCTCACATTCAAAACACATGAGTGGCTCTGTGCTGTCAGGCAGGTCAACTTTGTTCTCAAAGCTGATAGAAGGAAAGGAAGATGTAGTCCATGTATTGGCAGCACCCTGCAACTTTGAAGGCCCTACACATTCATTCCATCAAGGTCAGAGGATTACAGGTGAAAGTGGTGAAAAGCTCATCCGGGTCAGAGCCTAATGATATCCTTTAGAATTATCCAGTCCACTTTCTTGATCACTACTGTTTCATATGTCACATAGCATAAGATGGAGGAGGGCTGTTTGGCCTATATGGAAATTTGAGCAAGAACTAAAGCTTCTTTGAGATATTGAGATGAGGCATTAGCTAGCACTGTCCTATCTGATGGATACAGGGTACCCTCAGGACTGTCACTGAACCCCTACCTTGAGATGAGTATCAGAGATCTGGACTTTGTCACACATCTCCTGGAAGAGCTTCACACCTCCCTGGTCCAGAAGCACACAGACGAATACCCCTCGCTTGTTTGCTGCCTCTAGAATGTCACAAAAGATCTCAACATCTGTGAATACATCCATCAGGATAGCCAGGACCTAGGCCAGGAGAGAGGACTCCATTACCAGAGAAGTCAGGGAGCACTACCAGGTCGCACCCAAACCTCCTAAATCGCAGTGGGTCTCAGAGAGCCGGAGGGGAGAGGTGGAATGGGGGAGGGTCTGACAGGGCAGGATTAGAGGAAGAAGGAATAGCTCAGGGAGAGGTCCTGCAGCTATCTTGGCCTTACCATACCGGACTAGGTATATTGTTGCCTCTGTGCCCCTGTTGGAATAAGAAGTGTTGAGCGGAAAGCAGGGAGGTGGAAGAAAAACAAGCAGGCAACTTAGGAGGCTCAGAGGAGAGAAAGAAACTGAATGTCAGGTATTCTCTGTTTGGAGGTAGAAGACACTACACCACTGTTTTCCAAGTGTTCTTAATGTTTTAAAACTTTTATTTACTTATTTGTGTTTCTCCTCTCTTTTCTTCTTCCTTTCCCCCGCCTCTCTCTCACTCTCTTTGACATACACACACACCACACACACAGATCGGAGCGGGCAGGTAGCTTGTGCCATTGTGTGACTGTAGAGGTCAGAAGACAACTTGTGGAGTTGGTTCTCCCTGCCACTATGTGGTTCTCAGGGACTGAACTCAAATTCTTAAGCTTGGCAGCAAACTTTTCTTACCTGCTGGGCCTTTTCACTGGCCCATAAGTGCTTCCGCCACCCACTCCCCAAAGAGTCCTCATATACAACAAAATCCCATGTGAAAGAACCGTATTTAAACCAGATCAGAGAGAGCTGCCCCAGCAGGATGGAGGAGTTGAGAGCTCCCAGCAGCTGCTGCTAGCAAACACTGGTCACAGGCGGAGCACGAGAGCACCACATCCCTCCCTGGCTGCAGAGACTAGTCCAGACAGAGATGGCCACAGCACCCACCTTGTTCTAATGAGAGCTGCTCTGGGTCGTTTGTTGGGACTCTTGAGAAAAGGAAAGATCTTTGTCTGCTCTTACCCTACCTAGTTGCTTAGCTAGTAGTTGAGGAGCTGCGGATCCTGGTGTCCAGTGTGCTGTTCCTTGAGGAAAGCATGCACGAAAATGAAGCTAGCCTAGAGAAAGCAAGGCCAGGCAGTGGGCGTCCGTCTTCAACAGTAGCACCTGAATACCGGGTTGCAGCCGTACCTGAAGCTCCCTGAGTGTTGGGATTATAGGGTTATTCCCCATGCCGAGCTACCTCTGACCTTCCACAAAGCAGGTCAACACATCTCTTTGAGTTTGCTTGCATTTATTTATTTCCCCTTCCTAAATACATATATTGACAAGTCCATCCTTAGGAAGCCATTTAAAAAGATCACTATGATGGTTGTGTTAAAATGAAAAGACCCAGCGGTTATGTTTGTGCTTGGAAATAAAGCCTGCTGGATAGTAAGTACTCAACAAATGCCTGTTGGTAACAGATAAAATGAAAAAAGCAAAATAAATGCAATTGTCATCCTCCAGTGTGACTGGTATAGACAAGTTAAGCCAAGGTAGTAGTCATGATAGAAGGGGCATGGGGAGTTTCTTCTTTAACGTTAGATGTTGCTGTTTGCCGCCCCCACCAGCTCACAGGTGGCGGGGAGTTTGGGGGAGGTTGTAGACCCCTTGGGATTTGTTTCTATCAGATATTTTCTTTCAGCATTGAGACAAGTAACTACCAACAGATCTAACAATATTGTTTCATTGTCTTACCAATAATAAGTTCGTGTGTGCGCATGTATACTTTGTTTCATTTTGCTTTGAGTCTCACGGGGCAGCCAAGGCAAGCATTGACTTGCAGCCTTTCCACTTGAGCCTCCAAGTGCTGGGATCACAAGCCTGTGTCAATATGCCCCGTGACAATGTTTTTTCTTTTGTTTGTTTTTAAAATACCTGCAACTGGGAGGTAGCAAGGAAAGAGAACACCTCATCTCACGGATGGGCCAGGGACGTGGCTGGGACCTGCGTGGAGCTGACCACTTAGCTGATGTGGATATCCGAGGTAGGGAGGGGACAGTGGAGGATTTGCTCTTGAGCAATGAAGCCTGTAATCTTTTAGCATCATGCTTGGTTGTCACACAGATAGTGCTGGTGAGAAGGCGGCTGAGGAGACAAGTTTATAAAAACAAGGTGTCTTGATTTATAGGCTCCGGATGCTTGTAAATATGGGTTCACATTTGGGTTTATCTCATTTGTTTCTTGTTGGGATGGGCTTACAGCTGGATTAATCGGAGGCCAGTAACCTCGAATTATTCTTCTTAAGCTCCCTGCATGGTGGCGGGGGTGGGGAGGTGTCATCCTAAAGAGTGTGGTAGATTGAACTGTGATTCCCCCTGCCTCACACACGCACACCAAAATATATGGTCACAGCCTAACCACGGGAACCTGTGAATGAGATTATTTGGGAAAAAGTCTTTGCAGATGGAATGAAGTGAGAAATCTCAAGTTGAGTTCTTTCTATGACAAGAGGTGACAGAGGAAGTGGGGGTCCATGGTGCAAGAGTGGAATTTCAGCTGAGGCACGAAGATCACAGGTTCTGGGACAGCCTGGACCACACAAACCCTGTGCCAAAATAAAAGATAGCAGAGGAAAGGTGCAAGGAGAAGAGGGAGAGGCAGTGTGAAGACACAGATTAGAGCTGGGTAGTCAAGAGGCCTGGAGCCTCCAGAGGCTGGGCGTCGGGAGCAAGGGTTCTTTCCTAGAGTTTGGAGAGAGTATGGCCCAGCAGGTCACACCATTCCATCCTTTTGGCTTCCAGAACTGTCTGAGAATAAATCCCTGTTGTTCTAAGCCACCAAACAGGAACAACAGCAAAGGTTCGATGAGCATCTGCTATCAGCCCCAGCTTTGTCTCGTGGCTTCCCCAATACCAGTCTCCCAGCTTCCCAGGGAGGAGCCAGGGGTACAGACAGCTTTCCATAGCCACCAGATGTGGACAGAGCTACTCACGCCCCAGCCTGGAAACTCATGCCCTCATCATTGCTCTCCACATCCACGAGGACTCTGATTGGCTTTTTGTCAGTCTGTCTGCCTGTGTACAACAGTGACAACCTGAGGGAAGAAGGGTAAGGGAGGAATATTCTAGAATGAAAAGAAACATTCCTGTTCTGCTTCCCTGCCAGGAATACAAGCCTACTTTATCTCTGCCTTAGTTTCCCTGATGGCCCTGAATTTACCTAGTAAACTTCACACACACACACACACACACACACACACACACACACACACACACACATCTCAAAGCATCTTCTTGCACTATTAGCAAATATCAATGATCTTCAAGAACATTTGTCTGTATATTATACCTACTAAGGTGAGAAATTGAATCTGAAAAATTGTTTTTGCTGTTTTAAATTATTAGCCATCAACCCCATTATAAAATAAATAGCATAAAATAACAGGTTTCAAGAAATACCTATTCTCAAAAGCTGTGGTGAGCAGCGTGACCTCATTCCTCATAATCTGTACGTTTGTGTGCCATGCTGGGGACCAAAGCCAAGACCTCACGCATGCTAAGCAGACCCTGGCCATGATGCTTTCCATGTTTGCTAACCCTGTCTGCCGCTACAGGGTACTGTGGTTCCTCCAACCCCCCCACCTCAGTCTGCTGCACAGCACTGTGAGTGGAAACATAGAAAATAAAACTTTTGGGGGCATTAAGATGCAGTACCACTGATAGAGTGATTGCCTAGCATGCACGAAGCTCTGGGTTAAATTTCTAGCAGTGCATAAACTGGGTGTGGTCGTCATGCCCAGCGCTTGGGAGAGAGACACAGGACAATCAGAAACTACGTGAGATTCTACAGCATGAGGGGAAATAAAGTGCTTAGAAACAGCAGAGCACTACAGGACAACTGAAAAGTTCTCAGGAACCCCCAGAGACTTGTGATCCAACTTGGGAAATGTAATTCTCACTCTTTTGTCCAGTGTACAGTTGCTGGTCTCAACTGTGTGGTCTCAAGAGCTTCCATCCTTGTCCCGTCCCAACTCCTTCGGGTCCCACTGGATAGATGGTAGCATCTCCCCACCTCCAGGACACAAGCCCCCTCTGACCGTCCTGACCTTTGCACTTGGCTTCTCTACCTGGAATTCTCCCTTCCTCCTCTGCCTGGGAAACTCTTACTCAGCTTTTGGCCGTCAACTCAGTCACCTCTTCTCAGCAGCTGGCCTTAGTCACTGTCTCCCAGGTACTTTGCCCGACACCAGCGTGCTCCAGTTCCCTCCCATAGCGGGAGGCAGTTGACAGAGACTTCCTTCTGAAAGGGAGGAAAACTGAGAGACCTCAGTTCTGCTTTGCCACCCTGGGCTGGGTGGAGTGAAAGAATTCAGCTTGAAGGGAAGTAAGGAGGATGGATCCTGCTTTTTCAGTGGGGAATGCTCTAGGAAGACTGGCCAGGCTGCTCTTCAGCCTGTCTTTTCTCTCAGGGGCTGCAGTTATAGAAGATAGGGAGCTCATGCCCAATTTTAGTCCCTCTTCTTATTACCTGCTTCTATGACAGTGTGTAGCTGGATCCATCCCACCCCAAACCTTCTTGTCTATGTCGCTGTCTTTGTCTTTCTACCTGTCTGTCTTTGTCTCTCTGTCTCTCTCTGTCGGCTTGTGTCTCTGTCTCTATTGCTGTCTCTGTCTGTTTCTCTTTCTCTCTTTGCCTACGTGTGTTTTGGCATGTGCACTCATGTGCATACTCATATGAACTTTACATGTCTGAAGGATATAACAAAGTCAGCCTCAATGTGTCTGGTAGGGACTAAAAATGAGTGAGGCCTCAAGAGGCTCAGGCCAACAGGCAGGTTTAGGGAACTGTGGCAGAGGGGCCGAGTCAGAGGTCACCATAACTTGCTTCAGATGATCCAGGTCTTTCCTACCCACTAAGTGGACCCAGATATCCACAGTTTTAGGTGAAACCTTTGGATTTTCAAGAGTCCTAAAATCCATAACATGCTGTGTCACAACAAACATCTGAGGCTTGGGCCTCGGAGGGTGGAGGATACCCTGCCAGGCGGGAAGAAGGAAGCAGGGAGACCCCCGCAGGGAGCTGGGCTTCACAGCTAGCCTTGGCGGCTTTCCAGGGTGTCACACTGGCCCTGGAGCTGGCGCTGTAGCCAAGGACTCCCTGTACATTCGGCCACCCTCAAGAGAGCACCAGCAGTCTATACAAGAGACCAGAACAAGCACACTTAGGGGGGAAAAGTCTCAGTTCAGCATGGCAGCAGAGTCCCAGGAGGTCAAGGCACTTTGCCTGAGGTGTCTCAGGGGAGCCCTAGGCCACCCAGGTTTCTGATAGCCTGCCTGGGCCCACCTGTCAACTGCAGATGCCATCATGTCATGAAATACAGTTCCCAAGCAGCCCTGCCACACAGAGGCTCTACCCACTGACACCATCTATTTAATTTTCCAGAACTCTACTCCCCCACAGCCCTCCAGGCCCCCAGGCTTGGTAGCTTGCACCAGAATGTTAAGATTGCACACAGTGTTGATCCTGAGGGGTGAATCCCGCCATGAGCTGGGACCGTAGCCAGATGTGAGCATTAATATCAAACACACACACACACACACACACACACACACAAAGAGAGAGAGAGAATGTCTTTGTAGATGACCCTCCCCCCCATACTCAGAATCGAACCCAGGGCCTCTTCTGTGCTGAACAAACACTCTACCACAGAGCCACACCCTAAACCTGGATGACAGATCTCTCTCCTCCGTGGGGTTCACTCTCCACCTTGCAGCTCTGAAGCTTCAGGAAGGAGGGGTGGGTACCCACAACCCTGTGCACCTGGGAAAGAAGAGAGCCTCTCCTCCCAGCCCCCAGCAGACACTGACAACACTGCAGACCTGAGTGCCCAGAGGTGATGGGAACTCCTGTCCCGAGGTCCCTGTTCTGAAGGACTTTCCTGAGTCTAAACCGTCGGCACTATGGGGAGAGGGAGACTTCCTCTGACCCCCTCTCTACCCCATTTTCTGCTTAGAGCTTCCTGATACAGGCAGGGTCAGCTGTGAGCAGCCAGATCAAAACAGAGGTGGAGAGGACAAAAGGGCAAGGGTATGCCCTAATGAAGCTCCCACCCTCTTTATTTGGAAGTACAAAGGAAAGAGTAGCATGAACCAAGTGAAAACCGGTGATGGTGAGGGCCTAGGCAGAGCGTATAAAGTCCTGAAGCCAGAGGCCAGGGACTCAGGGTTGAGTGACTGGCAGAGGGGGAAACGGCTAGAGAGCAGTGGGAGGATTCTATTCTTCCGGCACAGGAGACTAGCGTCAGGGTTGGGGCTTAGGGGCTTAGGACCCAGGTTGTTACAGGGATCAGGGGTCTGGGCTCCAGGACAAGCTTGATGCCGCCCATAGTCCTGCTTTACCGGCCCCCCTTCTCCCCGCCAGTGGCCATGCAGACATCAGCCATGCGTGGGTACCTGGCTGGCCCGGGAGATGCAGCGGCGGACCAAATCTCTGATGTTGTTGTGTTTCTCCATTTGGAAGTACACGGTGGCGCTGGACTTTTCCTTCATGTAGGGCTTCTCAGCCAAGGTCCAGGTGTGCAGCAGAGCCGGTTCACTGCCTTCCGAAGCCACAGGGAAGTAGGTACCCGACTGTAAAGAGCAGGAGTCGAGTCCTCTGGGTCCCGACTCAGCCCCTCCTGCAGGATCCTGGGGCTCCTTGGCCTGAGCCTGGATGTACTGGGTCTCCACTGAGGACAGGAAGTCCACCTCTCCTTCCTGGCTGAGAGCGTGCCAGTAAGCCTCTGGACCCCCATCCAGAAGGGCATCCGTGGCCACCCGGGCACTCTCATTGTCACTAAAGTCAGCTCTGGCTGGCCGGATCCACTGGTTCTTGACATCTTCCAGACGTTTCCGGATCTTGCCCACATGCCTTGACCGGCTCATGGTGCTGTATCCCTGAGTTGTGGACGGGAGGCCAGCCCTGGAGCAATTCCAGATGTAGGGAGAATGCGGATGGTCCCAGCGCGGAGCGGGGCTCCGGGTTTCCCACACCGGCCCGCAGAATCCCTTCCTCCCGTCTTGCTTGTTTGGAGGAATGATTCCCACTGCCCAACAACGCTTCTGGGGATCCTCACCTGCAACCCGGGGATTGGCTTATCTCTGAGGGCCACCACCCTGCCCGCAAGCCAGAGGGCTGGATCAGTCACCGCCTTGGCACAGTCAACCATGGGATATTTCCTCTGCTTCAGCCGCAGGCTGAGCAGGCTTTCCCACTTAATTGCACAACCATGAGAACCTTGGAGCCCCTCAGGCCTTTGTTACAGTGAGGAGCCGCCCCGCAGCACCACCAGCCCAAGGGACAGACGGGACCAGGAACATCTGCCCCCTTTATGCTCCTTGGCTTAAACTCTGAGGGGTACATATGAGACCAAAAAACCCACCACCACCACCACAACCACCACCACAACAAAACTTCCCCCAGAAATCTCTCCTTCCCTGTCCTGTGAAAGGGCATGCCTCTCTAGGATTTGCCATTGTTCTGTTTGCCAGCTGTGGGATGGAACATCTGGGAGACTGACTGGCTTGGAGTGGGTTCTGCAGGAAATAGGTTAAGATGAGGGCTTGAGCACAAGCGTCTCGGAAGGGGGCTCTGGGGAGCAAATGTTGCAAGGAGCAACAGGGAAGGACACTTGTCTTGGGCAGATTAACACGTGGGTCGCTGTAGTGGCCGTCTTGGGGGTCACGGATGTGGTAGGACACGCCCGGGGCTCGTTCTCTGTGTGATGGGATGGGGTCACATCCCAGCTTTCCTACCTGGAGGCTTAGACCACCGAGGTGCCAAACCATCTAGCAGTGATGAAGGGCCTCTGTGCCTGGGTTACCCCAGCACCCGGCCTGCCTGAGAGCCCACTATGCGCAGTGTGGTGACAAAGTGGTTACAGGAAGGTATACCTGGTTCTAGCAGACAGAAGCCAGGCTCTGGCAGTACCTGCTAAGGACCTGTGCCAGGAAACTCCAGTTGTGTGCTGTCGAGGAGCCAGAACATGGAAGAGCTGTTGCCTCTGGGGCATTGCTACTCTCTGGAGGAAGGCCAGTCTAGGCATCTAGGACCTTAGAAAAGTGGCCCAGCTGACTTGCTTCAGCAGGACAGTCACATTGTTTAAATTAGAGTGCCATCCAAAGACAGGAAAAGCACATCTAAAAGGAATTTCTTTCCTCATAGGACAGACAGCAAAGGAATCCAATTCATAATCTTAGAGAAGACTCCCTTTGCCCCATCTCATCTCCTCCCTCAGGCCCTGCCCCCCTGCGGACAAACCACTAATGTCTCTCGGCTTTCTGCCCTCTCCCTTCTTGCTCCTAGAAGGTGAGTTTGCTCCCCTCTCCCACAGCCACCTCCTTCTTCCTGGAAAGAAAGCTCCCACTTTGTCCTTTCCTACCCTTCTCTGAGTTTTTTGCATTTCCTAAGTCCAGTCCCCCTTCTATAGAGACAGACCCTGGGGAGAGGGAGGAAGTACCCCATGGGATTTAGTATTCATGCCAAGGGACACTCTACAAGACAGTCTAAAATGAGCCCAGTGTGCTCTCCTCCGCACTTGGCAATCACAGAACACTCAGGCAAACTGGCTTTCTAATATTAAGGGTGAGATGAGGTGCTTTGCCTCAAAACAAAGAAAAGGACACCAACAACCAGAAAGACTGAGTAGTTTGTCCAGGATCGCGTAGGTCCGAAGTGGCAGAACCCAGGCACCAGGATTCCAAAGCTCTTGTACTTCCTTTGCAAGTCTCAATCCTTCAGCTTCCCTTTCTACTCCTCAGGCTCTACAGATTCTCTCATCAGCTCCAGAGAGTGAGTTGGGAGGAAGGAATGAAATATGTGGGTGTTCCTCTTACCTGGACTCAGCTCTGTATTTACTTGATAAATGATTGAGTGCCTTCCTTGAGAGAGAGCTAGATCTTTGTAATCTATAGGGACTGTTTTTCTCCCATTTCTCCACAAAGTAGCTTTTAAAAAAAATGATGAGAAGAATCTTTGAGTAGAATTCACCTCTTCAAAACTCTGTCCCCAGCTCTTGGTCTTTATAGATCCCAGCTCTTCTAGTCAAATTCTTCAGAGAAGTCAGTAAACAAGAATTCTGGTACCACTCACCACCCCACACCCAATCCCTCTACCCTTGGCAGGCATTACTAGTTCATCCCAGCACTCTTTCTGAGTGAGCTCATTTCACAGTGTAGCTTACAGGTGATGAGGGAATTCGTCTGCAAACATCAAGACAGACTTTCAGAATATGAGATAATCTACATGACAACTATGGCAACAAAGCAGTGTCAGAGGTGTTTTTCAGAGAAAGAAACTGAGAAACTGAGGCACAGGGAGATTAATTAAATTCTTTGAGCACCCAGTAGCAGTCTGGACTGGGTTTCTCTCTGAAGCTCTTGCTTCTCCCTGCAAACAGATTCTCTAATTGGTAGAGTTTGTGTATGTGTACTTGAGGCAGGGTCTCACTCTCTAGTCCAGGATGGCCTGGAGCTCTCCATCTAGTTCATGATGGTTTAAAGCCATAGTGACCCTCCTGTGTCAGCCTTCAGAGTGCTGCAATTACAGGCATAATCTCAACCACACCCTGTTTTGTAATTTCTAGTTCAAGTGAGAATCCTCTCTGGGAGACTGAGAAATTTGTGGTGGCAATTGGGGTAGGCAAGGCATGTCTTGGCTCTTTGGCACTCCAAATGTCTATCATAGCCAGTGATTAGCACAAAGTAGTTGCTAAGTCAGTGTCTGTTGGAACAGTGGTTAGGAGCCCCTGCTGAGAAGCTGGGTGGTATAGATAGAAGACAATCTCGTGGGCTTCCGGGCTTGCTTGTGTAGCAGATGAGAAAATCTGGAGGCTGTGGCTAAGTCCTGGGGCAACAGCACCTCCCCTGCCACTTCACATCAAGGCCTGTACCAGCGAGAGAACCATACAGTCTTGTTACCCGGTGACCCGAGATGCGCAATTAAATTGAAAATTAGTTGGCGTATTAATTAGACAGACAAATCACTCCCCGTCAACACCAATCAACTCTTTCCACATAAAATCAGATCAGTGAAGGCGGGGAGAGCAACATGAGGTTCTCCAAGGTGTGTCTGCTGGGGGCCAAGGCAGTGGGTGGGAAAGCAGCACCTGAGGGTTCTGCCTGGGGCCCCAAGCCCCATTCACTCACAGAACCTTCTCCAGGAGAGAAGGGAGGCCTTCAGGGAGGCCCCCCTCTGTGTTGGTCCCCACTGGTCCCATCTTACAAAATCCAGAACCTCTCCCAGAATCCCCCACAGCAAGGTCTGTGACTCTTCTCTTTCCCACCTTTGACTCCAGGTCCATTGAGATTTCTGACACACATAAAGACCGCAAAAGCTCCTAGTTGTCCTTAGCAAAGATCAACGAACGTTCTGAAAATTAAGACAGCATTCATGTGCACTAAAGTTCATCTTCGTGAATGTGCCACTGAGTTCTGAGACCATAACCAAACAATGTCCTCCTCAACACTAAAACCTCCCGAGTCTTCCCAAGGCCACAGCTTCCTCTCCGTCAGCTCTGGGAGACCATCCATCAGTTTTCAGTCCCTAAAACATTTTGTTTGTCTCTGGATGTCACATAATTAGAAGCACACAGGATAAGATTTCCAAACGTGGCTGCTGGCTTCTTTTGTTTAGCATAATGCATTGTGATTCACTCATCCTGTGCAGCAGTAGCCAGCTAAGTTTTAAAACTATTTATTTGTTTGTTTGTTTATTTATTTTTTTCTGTGTAGCATTTCATTGCATAGATGTACCGTAGTGTGTTTATCCACTTCCCAGTAAGAGGTCGTAGGGTTCTCACTTGACGTGTTTATGAAGAAAGCTGCTATAAACAATCACGTGCAGAATTTCACATAAACCGAGCTTATGTCAGCTGGGGAAATATTTAGGATAATATTCCTAGGTTCCATGGCAGATGTTTTTATAACTTTGTAAGAAACTGCTGCCCTGGGCTGCAAAGTCTGAACCATTCTGTCTGCCCACTACCAAGGAATGAGACTTTGGTCGCTCCACTTTACTCAGGCATAACTTTGTGTGTGTGTGTGTGTGCGTGCGTGGGTGCGTGCGTGCGTGTGTGCGTGTGTTTGCTCACGTGTGCATGCGTGAATGTGTAGACATTGAAGCGTGTGCATGGCTGCTGAATGTGTGGAGGCTAGAGCTTAATGCGGTGTGTTTTTCTTAATTTCTTCCCCATCTTTTTTTCAAGGTCTACTTGAGCTTGGAACTCTCAGATTCAGCCACGCTGGCTGGCATTGAGGCCCTGGGATCTACTTGCCTGTACACGTAGCCCAGTGCAGGGGTTAGGGATACGCACCACCACACCTGGCCTTCCACGGGAGGTTCTGGGGGTCTGAACTCGGGTCCTCGGGCCTGCACAGAAAACGTTTTACCCAGCGAGTCATCTCTCCAGTTCCCATGTATACATTTTAAGAAATGACATCATGTGTTGCTGGAGACCACAGTTATACAATTTGCAGGCCCAACAACAGAATGCAAACATGGAGTCCAAAATAGAAGGAAAGAAAATGCCATTGGCACTACTGACCCAGAGGCTTCTGTCTTTCTTCTGTGATTTTCTCTCAGTTCCTCGTGGGTTGCTTGGTTTGCTTTTTAAATCTGTTCTCTGATATTTTACTGTCTTCTGTGGTGTGTTTGTGTGCATATGCTGAGCAGAGATATAGATCTAGCTGTGTGGCAGGACTCACAGGCTCAGGGCCACAGATACCTGCTAGAGATATGGGGGTTCTGGTGTGCTGTCAGTGCGGGGAAGCTGAACAAGAGCAAATCCCCACTGGGGCCCAGACCTTCTAATGAGAGGCACTTTGTAATGAGGCTCTCTCTCCTGGCTGTTAAGTTAATGGAAGCCGCTAAGCCAGATGAGGCAATGCTGTCAAGGTAAGTTGTGCAATTCAGACACACTATTCTGTTTGATGGAAGGTCCAGGAGCTGATTTCACTGATATGAATTGAAAGGACCGGTGCTTGGGCAGCCCAGCCCTGTGAGTTGGCATGTCAAAGCCACACACCCATTAGCTCTGCCCGCCAGCACCTCGGTGGTGGCGGGAGACACTGCCCCCTGTCG
>CM053752.1:40236511-40441227 GCA_028658305.1 Pachyuromys duprasi
TGTAACCCTTTCCTCTCTGCCTCCTCCCCGTCTAGTCCGTGGAGAGGAGGTGATGGCTGTGAGTCTGCTTCTGGATAGGGCAGTAGAAAGGTTCATTTGGATAAAAAAGTCCCAGCGTGCAGCCTTGGGAATCTTGCAGCCTGTAAAAACAGAGGCACAGGAAGGAACTAGCCATGTCTCCAAGGGAAGACCTGCCTGAGCAGCAGGGAAACGTCTTTTGCAATTTCCCAAGTGTTTCCAGTAACCACAGAGGTACAGCATGACCTGCTGCCGGAATGACAGCAGGTAAGAAGCCATGAACACAGAGAAACCCTGTCTCAAAAAACCCAAAATCACGAAGCCAGGCAGTGAGACAGATCAGCCAGGCGGTAAAAGACAAGCCTGATGATCTGAGTTCAGTCCCCGCCCCCCCCCCCGCCCCGATTCTAGAGGTAGAAGAAGAGGTATGACTTCCAAAAGTTGTTCTGTAGGACACACACACACAGCAATGTAAGAAAGGAAAGAAAAGAAACCATGAAACCAAGCTTGGGGGCTTGAGAAAACAGTGAAGCAACCATGGTCCTAAATTATGGTGAATTGTTGAGGGCGGGGGGAGGGCGGGGGGAGGGCGGGGGGAGGGCGGGGGGAGGGCGGGGGGAGGGCGGGGGGAGGGCAGGGACTGAGAACGCAGCACAGAATGACCCCACCTAGCTCAAGGGCAGAAGCCTCAGGAGTGACTAGTGCCGACAGGGAGGATGTCAGGCTGCAGGGTGAGGGTGAGGTGAGATGAGCCATAAAGGGCAGACCCGGAGGTGCGTGCGGATGTGGCTCCTCTGATGGGTGGTGGAGCCACCAGGTTTTGGCAGGACACACTCAAAGTCACTGTAGCATCAATAATGGCCGCTCTAGTCATGGGGAGCCTGTGGAGCTGCCTGGGGACATCTGGCCGACAGCAGGGGTGAGGCTGCCTCCTTCTCTGTCAGGCTGCCAGTAACAACAGGCTGTCTCCTTTCCGACTGTCCATTCATCACGTTGAACCCAAACTGGGAGGACTATGACCCTCTGACGCCCTGGACACATGGCAGAAGGGCTGGAGGCTGTTTCCCTCAGGCCACAGCTGAGCAGCCGGCTCCCTCACCCCTTGCCTCCACGCCTCTGATCCTTCTGCTCGCCTGGATGGTTGTCCCCTTCCTCCTGTCTTGTTACAGCCGGAATAATAAGATGACACTCCTGGGAGCCTAACCAAGGCCAGCCAGGCAGGTTGCAAGCTGCAAGAGGCCAGCCCAGGGACCTTTACATATCCCAGCGGACGGCGACACAGCTTCAGCCCCAGAGGGCCTCCCTCATAACTTCTGTCATTCCACAGCTCTCAGCTAGCCTTTGATTAAACTTAAGCAAAGGTTTTAATTTAAGCAGAGGCCACTGGAAAGGAGGTGGGGGTCCTAGGATGAAGAGGTTTGGTGCCAGCTCCTCTGACCTTGCTCCAGCTAAGCAGCCACTAGGGGGAACCGTGTGAGAAAAGACCAGAGGCCAGGCTAAAGGTTGCTCTTAAGCTAGTCAAGAACCCTGCCAGATAGATGGAGACAATGATCTGAGGGAGAGTTCAAGGTACAGGGAGAGGTGAGGGGGTAACAGTCTCTATAGCTTATACCAGTTGAGCTCCCCCCCTCTTGTCCTTTGGGTAAATGGAGAATTCTCCTTGGGGTGCGAGGACGGGAATGAACCTGTTTTCCTTTTAATCTGCCCACACGCTCTTCAGTCTTCCATTATCCAACACATCAGTCCATATGCACAACACTCATATTTTTGCTGGGTTTGTTACTAACAAAACTTAGATCTTCCTGAATTAGACCTTCCTATGGTACCTACAGCCACCATCACAAAGGCCCCAGAGTGGGTGGCAGGCACGACGGAAGCTTATTCTCTCGCTGAGCTGGAGGCTGAATGGCCCAGGTTAGACTAGAGTGTCTGCAGAGTTCATTTCTTCCCAGGCCCCTGTTGTTGACTGTGGATATACGGCTGTCTTCCTCCTGCAGCCTTATAAGGCTCTCCCTCTGTGTGTGCCCAGGTCCTCATCTCTCCTAAGCACTCCAGGTAGTTACAAAGACCAAGGGAGAGCCTTGTGTGTTATCAGATGTGATGGCTTTTCTTGGCTATCAACTTGACCACATCTGGAATTAACTCAAACCCAAGCAACTGGGTGCCCCTGTGGGATTTTTTTTTTCATAATTAAATCATTTGAAGCAGAAAGACCTACTTTTAACCCAGATCTTTTGAGGAGGGAAAGTACACTTTTCATTTGGGCCCCACCTTCCACTGGCGGCATATATAAAGGACATGGAAAAAGGGAGCTTCATATTTTGCCTGTTTGCTCTCACTCTACCTGGCAAGTCCATTCCTTCCCTGGCTGTAGAGCCACACATTCAGAATTCCAGAGTATACTGAAGGTCAGCAGAGGCATCCAGACTCGTGGACTGAGCAACTACTGGATTTTTGGATGTTGGTAGACAGCTATTGTTGGACTAGCTGGACCACGTATGGTAAGGCATTCTAAATAAATGCCCTTTATTCTGAAAAGAACCCTAAGACACCAGGGAAAGATGGAAATAATAATAATATGGTCCCATTTATGTGCCTAAATCCCACGTTTGTTCTGGGACTCTGTGCTTTCCAGCATTGGGGGTAGGGTGGGTGGAAGGAGCTGTATTTGCTCACATAGGTATGTGCAGGTTAGGTTGCATTGCTGTTCTCAAGTCTTTCTTCCTTCCCTTGTCTTGGAACTCTGGCCCCCTTCTCTCTTGGGTTGCATGTATTTCCCTGACCCAGTGACTTTGAACTTGGTCATGTGATATGCTTGAACTCAGGACCTCTTTCATGTTAGACAGGTGCTCTACTACTGAGCTCTATCCCCAGCCTTGCTTGTATTTTTAATTTTTTTTTTTTTTAATTTTGAGACAGGGACTCACTAAGTTGCTGAAGATGACCTTGAGCCCACTTTGTAGCCCAGGCAGTCCTTGAACTTGTGACTTTCCTACTTTGGCCTCCTATGTAGCTGAGGCTTATAGGTCCATTCCAGCAGACCCTGCCAATCCAATGGAAGTGTAAGTTTTCCTTGTGCTTACTTGTGGTCTCTT
This sequence comes from Pachyuromys duprasi, assembly GCA_028658305.1. Taxonomy (NCBI): domain Eukaryota; kingdom Metazoa; phylum Chordata; class Mammalia; order Rodentia; family Muridae; genus Pachyuromys; species Pachyuromys duprasi. The sequence goes on from CM053752.1 coordinate 40,239,625, forward strand.
AGGCCCCTCTACTCTTTGAGAAGAATGTTCCTTGCAGGAATATCTATCCTTTTGACTTTGGGACACTGTGTTGTCATCTACAAAGTTCACGCTTGATAACTGCACATGTGAGTTACAAGAAAAAAATCACAAAGGAGTCACTGCTTTAAGTAGGTTTACTAATCTGTGTTCATAACTATCCTTGCCTCTTGCAGCCAAGGGCCATGGGTTGCACACACCTGCTTAGAAAACCGCTGGTCCATGGCCACAAGACAGGAGCACACCCAGCCTCACCCTGGAGCTGGGGAGCTGAGCCACAGACCTGTAATCAAGGAAAGCCATGTCTGCCACACTTGGTATTCAGTGAGTAAGCCAGACATGGGACACATATCACCGGTCTCTGCTTACAAAAGACCCAGACTAGGTAAATTTATAGATGGAAAGGAGGCTAGGGGCCGCAGAGTGGGGGAGAGGCTGCTAAAGGACATAGTTTCTGTTTGAAATGATGAAAGCATTTTGGAAATGCAGGGGCTGAGGACATAGTTCAGCTGGTAGAGTATTTGCCTAGCATACTGAAAGCCCTGGGTTTGATCTGAGGCACTATATAAAATGGGGCATGTCGTTACAGGCCTGTAATCCCAGCAGTCAGGAAGACCAGAAGCTCAGGGTCATCCTGAGCCACATAGCAAATTCAAGGCCAGCCTGGGCTACTACATGAGACCTTGCCTCAAAACAAACAAAAATAGCAATGTTGGTTTCACAACTTTGTGACTGGACTTGATGCTACTGAGTTCTACGTGTGAAATGGTTAAGATGCTAAATTTTGTTATGTGCATTTATGGCACTTATATAATACATACTGTAAGAGAAGGGGACTTGGGTCCACTCTGGCACCCCCAGTCTGAAAAGTCCCCTTTCTCCTCAGAGTCTGGACTTGGGTAAAATCAGGATTCTTGGTTTAACAGCAAAAGGTAATTTCAGGGAAAGACAGCGTAAAGCAGAGTTGGGATTTATTAAAAGACATTTTAAACTTAGGTAAAGAAAAGACACGAGGGCATGAGATCTCAAGGAGAATCACTTTTGTGTGTTTGTTTTTTGGAGACAGGGTTTTTCTGTGTAGCTTTGGCTGTCCTGGACTTGCTTTGTAGATCTACCTGCCTCTGCTTCCCTGAGTGCTGGGATTATAGGCATGTTCCACTGTGCCCAGCTAGAGAGATGCTTCTTATTGGCTTTACAATGGGTATATATAGATCCTGTGGTTTTCTAGATGACAGTGTTCAGGGGGTGAAATTTACAGTAAAGTCTGAAATTTTAAGAAGTTCCTTTTGTAAACAAACTATAAGGTAATTTCATGAGAGACATTGGGTAGGTTAGGAGCGAGATGTGTTACACTCAAGATCATCTGGGCATAAGAAAGTACATATCTGTCGTCTTTGACATCTCTGAGGTATCTTGCACTGTCTCTTCGGTCTTGTCTTAATCAGTGGTGTCTGAAGAGTGACCTGTTTCTCAGCAGGAAAGGCAGGTCAAATCCCATGTTTTCACTCCATGTCTACATTATCTTCTGTCCTTCTGTCCTGACTTATGTAATATTCATTTAACTGTGTATTTTAAGTTGATGAATTGTATTATGTAAGCTTCATCTCAGTACAACTTTTAGAAAACAGAAACTGCAAGCGAGCTGAGGGTGGATGATTTGTTAAGCGGCGCTGGGAAGCCACATAGTTTGTATGTGTGTATCTGTTTCATAATTAATTTACCTGTGAAGTAGAATTTACGGGTTTTTCACAAACAGGCCCTTCTGTCCTAGTCTCTTCAGAGATGGTGCCAGGGCATTTCTGGGTTCCTCGTTTGAATCCGCAGTGACTCTTGGCTTCTGGATTGTGTCTCCACTTAGCTCTTCCTCTTGGTCTCTGTGCTTTTATCATCTTCCTGGAATTGCTGCCTGTGTTTCTCAGATGGTCTCCCTGTGTGGATCTATCTAGGGAACATGAACAGGTTTTTATTAAGTTACTCTGCCTTGGACCCAATTCATCCCAATGTACACAAACACACACACAGACAGACACACACAGAGACACACAGACATGCATAGATACCACACACACACTCATCCTCCTCCTCCTTTTCTTTTTCAGATAGAGGAGGTGACCCATACTCAGACTTGTATTTGCCTCGTTGTATTTCTCTCATTGTCCATCACAGCCTGGACTGACAAATGCTTACTCCTACTGCCCTGACGGTCAGGAGGACAGTTGGGCTATTTCCTGTTCTCTGCTATTCAACACCTCGGAGAACCGAGGCAGACGTGGTGTGCTATCTGTGAGGTGGTTGGTTTTTCTGTCTGGAGACCGCTAGGCAGGGGGCGGGTCAGTTTGCTGGGATACAATGCACCTCCTCCTGCCTGGGTTCTGGGGTCCACAGCCAGCAGCAGGGTTTACTCCTGAATCCCAACCTCAACAGGAGCCCTCTATAGCGAGAGGTTCTCAACAGGTGGGTCGAGACCCATTCAGGGATAGAATGAGCCCTTCACAAGGGTCTCATATCAGATATTTACATTGCGATTCATAACAGTAGCAAAATTACAGTTATGAAGTAACAGGTTTCAGGAGCTGTGGGCATAAGATTTCCTAGGCCTGGACTGGACAGTCCTCTTCCCGGCTCATCTCTGCTTCACTCCCTCAGGTCTAGAGAGTCCTGACCACCCACGCGCCCCAACTCGTGGGGGCTCCCTCTCCAATGGCGAGATTCCTCTTCCCAGCAACTCTAGTGACTACAGTAGCAATCATGGAATACCTGTGTCTCTTGAAACTCAGGAGAGTACAGCCAAGCGTCCCCTCCGCCTCGCACTTGCGCTCTCCTAGTCTGGGTGCCATAACAGAACCGGGCAGGGAAATTTCCCAAAGCCTCAGCAGGGTCCTCATCACTCAACAGTCACCGGGGTTGGGGTCTCTCCACCTCAGTCCTGTCAGTTCCCAAACTCTCAGCTCCCGCACCCTTCAGATCTGTGGACTCCAGGACAGGCCCTCCTCAGGACTTCTGTCTACGACCACGGGTCATCCTACTCCCATTTAAAGTTTAGCCAGGCGTTTAGCCTTCCAACACCTAGAAGGGAGAGGCAGAAACCCAGAAGTGCAAGGCCATCCACAGCCACGTGGCGCTTTCCGAGCCAACCTGTCTCCACTAATCCCACCCACCAACCAACACATCAGCAAAATGGTGGCGAAACCCGCAAATCCCCAGCCTTGCTCTGGCTGGTTTTCTTTAGTTGTGTGTTGGTGATAACGTCGGTGAGAACACGAAACCCCGCTGGTCCCCCAGTGCGGGTGGAGACGGAGGTCTCGGTTCCGAGCTGGGCCGCCGGGAGCTCCTGCGAGCGCCGGGAGGAAGCTGCCTGGAGAGCGGGTGGGAGCAGAGCAGTGTGCCCTGTACCCGCACGCTTGCCAGTCATTACCGTAGGCTCCTTCCGCTCAGTTGCTCCAGGTTAAGAGCGACCCTGGGAGCCCAGCACCCGGAACGAGGCCGGGAACACATTAGGTGACCGACACATATTTCATAGTGTCTCGAGCGTGTTAAACTCTCTATAGAAGGGAGCTCACAACGGTCTCTCTCCCAGGCTACCCGCCCCCCCCACCCCACCAGGACAACTATAGCAAACAACCCATTGTGTTTGTTGTTGGACAGAGGGACAGGAGAATAAAGACGATGTAGGTCCGCAGGCTCGGTGGAGGCAAGGAACTCTGGGGTTCTGGGTTGGAATTAGCTAAGATTAAACTCAAGCCTTTGAGCATGCGCGCTGAACCTTTCTACCAGAGTCTTGAGACTCAGGCCGGAAGCTGCCGCTAGGTGCCTCGTTAGCGCAGTAGGTAGCGCGTCAGTCTCATAATCTGAAGGTCGTGAGTTCGAGCCTCACACGGGGCACAATACTTTTGGCGGCTCCTTGGCATCTAGGAGTGTATTTCACTTTTTTGCAATCTGAAAGTTACGCGAAGCGGTAGCGACCCGAAGATTGTCTGGAGCTGGCTAGGCCGGGGGTGGCTGGTATGTTGAGGTGGATCAGGACCTCATGAACCCGCAATCCCTGGGGCCGCTGACAGCCGGTGGGTGGGAGGGTGCACATCTCCGCTGGGAGCTGCGAGTGACGTGGGAGCGGGCTGAGGGTGGTGTGGACCCGCCCAGGCCCTCGAGGGTTCCAGGGGTCTCGGTCACTCCTGCCCGCCGCTGCGGGGCGACCACAGTCAGTATTACCCATGCCCACCTTCCAGGCTGCAACCCTCTCGGTGAGTAGTGCAGCGGGGAGGACCCTGTAGGGTCGTGGGGCAGTATGGGGAGTCTGTCGCTTTAGTTTAGTGGTTGATTCAGGTGCTCTGAATTGCGTCCCGAGTGGCTCTCTACACTCCCTGGGATTCAAACTTCCGCGAACACTCTCTGGATCACCATAACCCCCCACTTTGGGTGGTAGTCCGCAGTAACGTCAGTTCGTAGTCTAGGAATTCCTGCCACGCCTAGCTTGTATTTCCCTCCCCGCCCTACACGTCGCTCCATAGACATCACCTTGGAGGAGGCTTAGAGAACCCTTAGCGAACGAACACGCGGCTCTACAGCAAGGTCCTTCCTTGAGGAGACCCTGCTTCCCCTTCAGCCATGAGGTTTGGGGGCTGGGATGCGGGAATTACCCTAAGTGGAAACTGAGCCTCAGGTCCACTGTGTGACTCAAATCGGGCGCTGGACCGTTGGGTCTGGAATCTCTCCTCTTACATACACAACCTACATTTGTTGTATTTGGAGACAGGGTTTCTCTGTGTAGCCTTCACTGTCCTTGAACTCTGTAGATCCGCCTGCCTCACCTTCTCTGCTGGGATTAAAGGTGTGACTTCTTGGTTCTTAGAAACACAATCAACAGCCAAAGAGCCCTGCAGATTAACACCGCTGACTTGGGGAACTGGAAAGTTCGCTGGGTCCCTGCTACCACAGACTGCAGTCAGATCATAGGTGGTGGCATTTCTTACTGTCACTCGTGGCCAGCAGAGCCACCACGGTGTCTCTCAGCTTTGCAGATGATTTCATCATTGACTGTCTTACAGAACGCAGTCTCTTGGGCTCAGAGTCTGGAGCTGGGAGGTGTGTGGGTCGCGTCATAAATCGATGATTCTGTCCCTAGCTTCCTGAGCTTTGAAGCCCTTATTCACACCAAGGATTCCTAAGATTTCCCCTCAAAATCCCACCCCTTTTGGCCTGGGAAATGTTTACGTGACCCTGGATTTATAAGTATATGAGTAAACATACAAATAACATTTATTGAGAAGAAACCACAATTTTATTTTATTTTTTTTAAGTTGAAAAATAACTTGACTGTGTTTGGGGAGTTGAAAGATCATGGGCCGCTTACGGTAAGCATGCTGCGAATGTCCGCTATCTTCCCGGTAGTCTGAAGAAGGAATTTTTATTTTAAAGCCTATCTTTAACTCCAACTCTGGTTATACATACAATTTTACCATTCATTAAAGATAAAAGCAAATTGGCATGCTAATAGGATGAAAGTGCTTATTTAATTTTACAGAACGAATTAAACCTTGGCTGGGTACTGACACTGTAACACGCAGTATCTTCAGCTTTCTTCAGAGCTGACTGAAATTTTGTTGGGTGTAGGAGTGAGTGGCCGTTACCATAGCACTTGGCAGGAGGGGGCTGGAAAGATCCATTCAAAATCATTCCCAGCTACACAGCAACCACGAGGCAAGCCTGGGCTACGAGTCCACGTCTTAAGAGACCAGGCATAGAGACAACCCACCTCACAGACCAAACTGAGGACATCTTGATTCTGTAGTTACTCATGCTGAGAACACTGCTTTGCATAAATATGTAGTACAAAGTGGCCAAAAATACATTCTGGGCCATTTCAGAAATTGTTGGAAATTCTGACCTGATCTCTAGCCAAAATTTTCTCAGTGATTTTTTTTTTTTTGAAAAACAAACAGTAATTTTGCCATTGCTGGAGAGATCCCAAACACTCTACCATTGAGCCATATCTGCAGCTTGAAAAACAGTTTTTTAAAAACAAATATTTTAGCTATGATACAATCTAAAAATATACCAATTTGATGCTTGCATGCTGAGGAATGAAGGCAGGAACATATTAAAAGTTCGTTTCTGTAACTAAGCCATTATTTTTCTATAAGAACAAAAAACTCAACATGTACAGCAAAAAAAAATCCTTGGAATTTATAACATACAATAATCTTAACAGAGCCGAGATGTTTTAAGCATCGGTCATTAGTATTTCATGTTGTGCAGTGCAAAGTGCACATGTGTTCAGGACAGACAGAGGCTGATGCAGCCATCATGTCTGTCTCTGTATGTATGTGCATGTGTGTGAGTCTGTGTGTATGTGTGTATCTGTGTGTGTCTGTGTATCTCTGTGTTTGTGTGTATATGTGTCTCTGTATCTCTGTATGTGTACATGTATGTCTTTGTGTGTCTGTGTATCAGCGTGTTTCTGTGTATCTGTGTGTATATATGTTTCTATGTATCTGGGTGTGTGTCTCTGTATCTATGTGTATGTTTCTGTGTGCATGTGTGTGTCTGTCTCTGTATGTGTCTGTGTCTGTCTGTGTCTCTGTATATCTCTGTATGTATTTGTGTATCTCTCTGTGTGTATATGTATCCCTGTGTCTTTGTGTCTCTGTGTGTATATAGGTGTGTCTCTGTGTATGTGTAATTATGTGTGTGTATATGTGTGTATCTGTATGTGTGTTTATCTCTCTGTGTGTGTGTATCTGTGTGTATATATGTGAGTGTCAGAGAGATGGGTGAGGGGTATTTGGGGGTGTTCTGGAGAAGAGTACAGATGCATGCCGACTGCAGGTCCAACACAACCTGGGCCGGTTCCAGCTCTCAGCTGGCAGGTGCACTTTGGGGATAGCCCACCAGCCTTGGTTTGTCTGTGCATGAGGGTCATTTCCCAGGGTCCCCTGCTGTGGTCACCTCACCCTGAACCTCTGTGCACGCTCAGCTGTCGGCTTGGAACAGAGTGGGTAGCTAACGCTGTGACACTGTTTCTTGCTGCCTGGGGAGGGAGATTAGCTCCAGCAGAAAGGTGACCCTTCTACGTGTGGCCTTCTGGGTCTTTGGTACCCGCCAGTGTTCTCTTCTTATCTCTACTTGTTTCCCTATGAGCTTAGTGTGTCTTTTGCTATGCTTGCCCTGTGTAGTTGTGTGGATTGGACTCAGGTGGTATAATGAGACGAAGCATCAAATTTAGACTCTCTGATGAGTGCACCCATATCATAAATCACGCCGTCATCCTTGTCCGTGTCTACGGCTGTGGTGGTCACTCTGGAAAGGCATTTGCCAAAATGCTCAAACCTTGTCTGGCACTGGAGGAAAGTCCTATGAATGAGTGAAAAATAGACACGAAAAGGCCTCTGGTCAAGTAGTAAGAGATTCAACACCAACCGTTTCACACCGAAGGGGCTGTGGAGATAACTTAGGTCGAAAAGTGCCATCATGAGGACCCAAGTTCAATCCCCAGAACTTGGCGTTTTTAAAACAAACAAACAAACAACTATCCATGGCTTGTGTACTTGTAATCCTAGTGCTGGAGAGGCAGGAAGATGGACCCCTGGCACCCACTGGTGCCACTAGCTAGCCTACTTAGTAAGTCTCAAGCTGACGAGAGACTCTGCCTCAAAAAACAAGGTGGGTGGCAGCTGGGGAATGGCCTAGGGTTGTCCTTTGCCCTCCACAAGCATAAACAGATGTATACACCCCAGTTGTGCTGGAGTGTAGCCAGGTGTGCACTTAGCTGAAGCCCAATAATATATAGCTTGTGCCAGAGAAAAGTTTTACAAACAGAGCAATCATACAGAGGTTGTTTACACACTCAAGAGCGCACCTGAGAATCTGGATGCAACCAGAACATGAACTATTTTAGTCAATCAAGCTCAGTGTCCATTCAATTGCAGAGGAATTACATTATTATTATTATTATTATTATTATTTTAAAGTAACAAACAAGCAAACGAAAACAACCCAGGTAAGACTATGTACATGGCATTAAGAAGCAGAAAGAGATAATGAACTTTAGTATTTAATTAAATGTGAGAACCTTTGAAATATGCCAACTCAGAGCAGGTGGCTATGCAGCCAGCGTCTGGAAGCTGTGGAAGCAGTGATGGTATCAAAACTATTGCTGTGGGACTCAGAAAACAAAAGGGTGCAAGAGAAAACCTTCTTCATCTGGCAAGAATCATCTTAACCGCCTTTTGCTGCAAGGGTAGAAGCTTTTTAAAAATGAGGTATTACAACTCTATCTCCAAGAACACCCACCCCTGAGAAAAACACAGGAATTTGAGTAGATTTAAATTCTGAAAGCACCTGTGACCAGTGTTCTGAAACCAGAGGACAGAAGTGTGGTGTCAGCGAGAGTGAAGACACTGACCACCTGTTGACATAAAAGCAAATGGCCCCAGATAGCTCAAGCCTGAGCAGTGTTAATATTGTTGTTGTTGTTGTTTTTTTAATTAGACGAAATCATAACATCAGCATTACAGAAGCCTCATCATTGCTCTGTTCCCCCAATAGTTTTCCTTCCTCCTTTCCCCCTCCCACTGGATCAGTCGTCCTCCCCCCCACCCCCACCCCCCACCCCCCCATCCCCCGCCAAACATATTTGCGCTACAAAGCACAATTTCAGCAAGCCAAAAATAAATGTCTAGCCAGGCATGTCCTGTGGACAGGAGCACATACCTAACCCGCAGCAAATGTGGTTACACAGTCATGCAAGGTGAGAGACAGAGTAACCATTTGTGGGTAACCAAATAGCACCCCTTTGTCATTTAAATATTTTAAAAATACATGTTCATTATACCAAGATTTCTTTTCTTTCTTTTTGAACACCTGGTTTATTGGGAGAAGCTGGTAAAGAAAACTGCGATTGCCATCACCAAAACTTACAAAATAGTGATCTGATATTTAAAATAAGCTAGTTCCCATTATGTAAGTGTAAATGGTAAAAAAAAAAATTAATAGCCCTTCCAATATGTATTTAGAGAGACTCGTTCCCGAATTTTCCTCTTGTATGCCTTATATCAGACGCTTTAAGACTGTTGGCCAAGGAAGACCAGGCTTTAAATTATATCAGGTTTCCGTTACAGTTAAAATCTACTCCAGCTGTCTGTCCTCAGAGCACAGTGAAGGCTGGGATTGATGATTTGATGTTTCTTCTCCCGGCATGTTTGGACGGCACTGCTGAGACAGTTCAATCTCCCATGACTTCCTACCTGACTTCATCGAATCCACCAGTCAGGAGGAATTAGTCCGCTCTCCCATCAAATCTACGTTGGTTCTAAGTGTACAAGACTGTGCAGATTTGTTAACATGGCTTCTTGCCTCACCCTACCCCTCTAAGCTAAGCTAGAAGAGGGAACTTCATCAAGCACTTCAGTAGTGACAGCACCCTGAGTATTGTAACTTTGTTTGGCCGTGTTAGAACACTTTCCCACGTGCTACAGCAGGTCAGTGCACACAAAGCTTAGCAAAACAGTGATTAGCAAAGCAGCTCTCACAAACGATGCTCATTTAGGAAACCATGCTGCTGCTTTGTGTAACTGAAAACTCAAAAAAGTTTTGTGGTTTTTTTTTTTAATGTGAATTCCAGAATATTGTTCACTGAAATTTTACACGTAGCTCTCCTTCTCCTTAGACCTTAGTAGAAACAATCTATTCTATCTGGAAAAACAAAGGCCTGGTCAGATTATTAAATCTCAGCAGCCATCTCATTTCTGCCTTATTAAGATTCGCAGGCACGCATTTTAACAAATGCAGTTTAAATGATATAGATTTGAAATAAGGAGAAATTAGCTAATACTTAGCAAACAGAAACAAGTCTTTTTAAATTCACAGGACATACATGGGACAAAAACCTTAACACTTGTTTATGAAGCACTTTCTTTAGCATTTATTCCATCATTTCTGTTCATACGAAAGCTAACCAAATATAGGTTTCTTGTAGCTTGGAGAACAGTTTCCTCCTGGGGACCCATTTTGCAACAGGGCTTTTCTCAGGGTCTCCCTTCCACATTAGGCAGATGTGTAGAAGTACCTGGGCTTGTTGGCATTGCCCAGAAAGCCATCCTCATAGTAGGAGAGGCAGTAGCAGAAGAAGGAACGGCCAATCAAGATGATTGTGGCTGCCCGTCCAAAGCCATAGGCCCAGTTATAGATGTAATTGACAGCAGGATTATCATGAAGCATGAAGGTTTGTGTGTACTTCATGGGATAGATTGCCTGGGAGATGATCTGGCATACAGCAGCCAGGGCAAGGAGGCCCTCCAATAACTCTCAGGAAAATGAGCATCTGGGCTCCACACGGGGCGAAGAAACAAGATGAAGCAGATGACCAGGATAATAAAGCCACAGAAGAGCATGGCAGCAGCTGCTCCTCCCCATGAGTGGTTCACAAGGCTCTCACAGCCATCGCCATAGAAGCCACTGTGGCCGCCCTCGCCTCCACCAGAGCGAGGAAGCCTGGATATGGGTGCTTGACTGCAGCCAGCTGCAGCGACGGCGCGGTGATGTCGAAGGCCAGGAGCAGCGGCGGCGGCAGGGCGCACCTGCAGCGCCCGCATGCCAGGCCGCAGAGCAGCGGGTCGTAGGTCGTGGCGCGGAGCAGAGGACCAGCAGACGCAGGAGCGTGGCCCCGCGAGCGCTGGCACCGCGACTAAAGAGCTATCTTTTCAAGAATCATTTTTTTTTTTCAGGTCTCAATTGAGCAGACACAGCTTCCCCATTTTTTAAGTCTCTGTTGATCAGACACAGCTTCCCCAGAACAGTTATGCGAGCAGGACCCACTGCTCTCCACACGGCCACAGGCCTACTCAGTGTGACTGTAGCTGCTTCCCTAGGGACATGATTACGCGTCCCAAAACACCCAGGATTAATGGTCACAGGCAGGATCGATAGAAGCAGAGGGAGAAGAGGAGGGTTTTCACCTCTCAAAAGTTGAGAACACGCTCATCCCCACGGCTTTCAGCCTGCGTGAGCGACAAAGTGAAACTGAATGATTGCTATATAAACAGAGTATAAACAGCAGTGAAAGCAGGCACAGCTTGTAGCACACGCGATCCTAGGTAATGAGCGTAGAGGCCACCAAAATCCACCACGGGTCCCTGCCAAGCAGGAAGGGGTTTCCAGGGGCCTTGCCAGGTGGAGTCCCATCAGCGAGGTGCTCACAGGCCGTTATCGCCACATGCTGCACGGCCATCGCCTCCTTTTTCGATTTTTTAATTGAAGGAATGGGAGTCATGAGTCATAGCACAGAGATCCAAGCTTACTTGCTGGATGAAGAATAATAGACACAAGAAACAGACGGACAGCAATTCCTAGATCAAGCAGAAAAGACCAGAAATCCTTATCAGGAACTAAGACTGAATGGAATCGAGAAGGAGGCAGCCGCCCTTCCACCAGCGGAAGGGCAGCCTGAGGGGGGTCTGAAGGTCTGAAAAAAGGGCAGAAGTTCCCCGAGAGTCAACATTAAAGTGATTAATCACGAATAAAGCATGGCTTAAAAGGCGATAATGGGAACAACGTTTAAATTCTCCCGGTTGTAGTTGAAAAAGTTGAGTCTTAAGAGTTTGCTGAGACCTCTCCACAATGGCTTGGCCCTGAGGAGTAGAGGGAATGCCGGGAGGACGGCTAAGTTGGAAAACAGTGAAGTCCTGAGCAAAGGCCTTAGAGATGTAAGCCGGGGCATTATCTCTTTCTAGAGCTCCAGCTTTGCCCAGCACTGAAACGCATAGAAAAAGATGACGAATAACATTCCTTAACAGCTCCACCTGTAGGAGCCGAGGCCCAAATCACATGAGGGCAAGTGTGCACCCAGACATGAACAAAAACAAATCTTCCAAATGAAGGAAAGTGAGTGCCCTCCATTTGCCAAAGGTCACGGGGGCGGGGGTGGGGGTGGGGGGAGAAGGCTCCGGGGATTTACCCCCACAGGTAGGGGGTGAAAAGAAGTAGCACAAGCAAAACCGTTTCTAATATAGCGCAGTGTCGCTTCACCCGGAATATGAAACTGAAGGCGGCGAAGAGTGGAAGCATTTTGGTAGTGCAGAGCACGATCTTTAGGAGCCTCTTGCACAGAGCAGTGAGGCAAGTGAGCAAATCTGCCAAGGCATTTCCCTCACACAAAGGACCAGGGAGCTGAGAATGGGCGTGTATATGCCCAATTAAAAAAAAAAATATATATATATATAGTGAGACCATGAATGAATTGCAGCTTGCAGCTGTAGTAAAAGTGAAAATATAGAAGTCTGTGTAGTAGGAAGAGAAGCAATTTCAATATGAGGAAACAGTTGGGCAATGTAATAAGAATCGCTATAGGTTAAAAGTCTGGTTTTGAGAGGGAATCAAAACTGCAAGAACTGCTGCTCGAAGCTCCACCTTCTGAACTCGGAAAAAGATTGTGGTTTACCATCAATGATTTGTTCTCTTGTGCCATTGGAGGAGCCATCTGTAAATATCAAAGCTGCAGCAGGAGGTAAGGGAGAGGCCCAGCCAATGCATGGGAAAATAAAAGAATGTCTACTGACAAGACTGCAAAATGAGGGATGGAGGCAAATGATGTTTATAAATTCGGGTGAAGCCAGAAGTAGCAATCCCACAGCTATCAGATTCAGAGAGCAATATATAGTTAATTATTCAGCAGCATAAGGTATAATCATTTTTGAAACATCTCAACCAAAAAGTTCCCTGCTTCTCTGGTGGCCTTTTAATATTATGGTGGCCAACAAATCAGTATATGGGGCCACAGTCTTATTGGAAGGCTCAGTGAAGCCGTTCCAAAGGACCCTTGTGCCATGAGCAGCCAGTAGGCATATGGTCAGCTGAAATAATGATCAAGAGCCAGGGCTGAGTAGAGTCAAGTCTTGTCACTTTATGTGAGCAATAGCCTGTTTCAATGCCATTAGGGCCTCTTGAGCTTCAGAGGTAAGTATCCTTGGCGACCGAGGCTCAGAATCAATCAGGTATATCAATCAGAGGCTTATGTTGGGAAGTGGATAATTTCAAACAGGGTCTGAGCCAATTAATATCTTCCAGGAGTCTTTGAAACTCACTTAAGGTCTGTAGCTTGTCTGTTCTGATCTGCAAAGGCCACTCTCTTATCGTTTGTCCTAAATAAGAATATGGGGGTTGAGCCTGTATTTTTTTTTCTAGAGCAACCTTAAACCAAAGTTTAGCAAGCGCTGTTGTGAGATGTTGGCGCCTCTCCTGTAAGAAGCCACGGTCAAGATACGAGATTAAAACATCGTCCATATAATTCAGTAAGTGTATGTTCTTAAAATCTTTTTGAATTTGAAGCAGACCCATATCTACGGATTTTTGACATAAAATGGGACCATTTTTATCCCTTGAGGGAGAAGTTTCCATTGATACCTGGTGCAGGGTCTAGAAAAATTAGGTGAACTTAGGCTAACGGCAAATATCTGTCTTGAGGTGACAGAGGAATGGTAAAGAGATCAAGAAAGATCTTGAAGATCAATAACAAAAATATTATCATCTTTGGGAACTGCTACAGGGGAAGGAAGTCCGGGTTGTATTGCACCCATATCCTCCAGAGTATCGTTGATTTTTCTTAGGTCTTGTAATAATCTCCATTTCCCAGACTTTTTATTGATAACAAAAATTGGCATGTTCTAAGGGCTATTTGAGGGCTCAATATGGCCTGCCAGCAATTATTCCTCTACCAAGTGGAAGGTTGCCTGCAATTTTTCCTGTGTAAGGGACGTAGTCAGCAGTAGGCTGTTTGATTTCCTTTAGGAGTTTATAAGGAAGAAGCTCCTATAAAGGGTCATCATCCCATTCAGAATCAAAGACTACAGGAAAGCAAATTAAATGCTCTCCCTGCTGTTGAGCCCATTGTAAAGCTCCCTGAATTCCTACTGCTCTCAGGGGAGGCTTAAAATTAACCTTTGGTCTTTCTCTCTCCCAAGAGAAGACCAATCTGGATTATGATATTGAGCTGCCTTTTCTTTTAAGTCAAAGGCATTGCCAGGATCCAGAAGTTCATCCTCTTCCTCACTTTCTTCTTTGAGAGGGTGGTGTTAGGGAGAAAAAGGAATGGACCCCTTCCCAGAATTGCTAAGGACTTCTTTTGTAACTGTAAATTCAGGGGCTAAAACCACATCCCCTCTCTTCCTGGGTACAAAGTTGCTCCGGGAGGAAAAGGCTGTCATGAGCATTTCATATGCACCATGCCTTGATTTTGGTGCCAACCCTATCCCATACTTCCACACCCAGAGTGCCTTCCTCTGTAAGGACTAACATTTTGTACAAACTTTAAAAACTCGTGCACCCGACCTAACTAATCTTATATCCTCTAGTCTTTATAATATGCTTAACGGTATCTGCAAAAAGGGCCATTTCTTTAGACTCACTCTGTCCCGTTATGGACAGGGCACAAAGCACTTCTCAAAAGTTCTGGAGATTAGCTACCTCTCCTCAAACAGGTAACCTTCCTGGTGAGCTTGCAGCACCCGAGGGAGAATCCTTGCCACACTGAATCTTTTCCCCCAAAATGCTTACCATTCTTCAAGTCCCTGTTCAGGCCCCATCTGCCAGCAACCAGCATTAGCAGGGTCCTGGAACCTGAGGACAGAGGTGTGGTGCAGAGAAATGGCCCAATAGCTCCAACCATCTTTATACCATCACAAGTCTGCTTACCTGAACAGTGTTTTTTTTTTTTTTTTAATTCAAAGAAATCATAACATCAGCATTACAGAAGCCTCATCATTGCTCTGTTCCCCCGAGAGTTTCCCTTCCTCATTGCCCCCTCCTGCCAGGTCAATTACCTCCCAACTGTATTTTGCACCACAAAGCACAATTTCAGCAAGCTAAAAATAAATGGCTAGCTAGGCATGTCCTGTGGACATGAGCACATACCCAGCTGACAGCAAATGTGGTTACACAGTCATGCAAAGTGAGAGACAGATTAACCATTTGTGGGTAACCAAATAGCACCCCTTTGTTATAATACTGTTTTTAATTGCAAAGACATGCTCATTGTACCAAGCAACCTTTCCTGATATGCACCCTTCTTTTCAAGAACCATTTTTAAGTCTCTATTGATCAGATATAGCTTTCCATTTTTTAAAGTCCCTTTCTCGCCTCCTCCCTAAGAAAACCCAACAGCTTTTCTCTGTGTAGCGTTGGCTGTCCTAGACTTTGTTCACCAGGCTGGCCTCGAACTCAGAGATCCACCTGCCTCTGCCTCCCTGAGTGCTGGGATTACAGTCGTGCACCAACATGCCCGACTAGCTTCCCCATTTTTTGGGTCTTTGCTGATCAGACACAGATTTCCTAGAACAGTTTTGCGAGCAGGACCCACCACTCTCCACAACGGCCACAGGCTTACTCAGTGTGACTGCAGTTGTTTTCCTAGGGACGTGAAAACAAGGAGAGCTTGTAGCACATGCGAACTAAGTAATAAACATAGAGGCCACCATGGGTTCATGCCAAGTTCCCATGGGCCTTGCCACATGGCGTCCCATCAGTGAAGCACTCATACGCAGTTTCCTACAGATGCCGCATGGCCACCACCAGAGAAGGATCTACAAGGGCCTGGAGGGATGACCTGATGGTCAGGAGCACTTACTATTGCAGAGGACCTGGGTTTGGGTCCCAACACTCAAATGATAGTCACAACCACCTGTTAACTCTTGTTCTGACATCTTTTGGCCTCTCTGGGCTCCTGCCTGCATAGGCATGCAGATACACACAGATAAATCCCTTTCTTTCAGTATACATACCTGATTGTGGCAGGCAGAACCAGTGCATTTTAGAACTTGAATGCTTTTATGTTGGCAGGCTCCTTCACTGAAGTATCCACCATGGTCTACATTCTATAGCCACTATTTCTGTGGCAAAACACCATCAAAGGCCTATATTGTGATCACTGAAAAGGTCCAGGCCACGGGTCTAGAAAACCAATGGGGGTTATTACTTTACTGCTATGACTCTCCAAATGTATTTAGATTACAGCAAGATTATTCTTAGTGACTCCAGAAAAGAAAATTATTGCAATGTGCCATACATTTACTATACATCCAGCACTGGGCCAGGAACTTCAGACATATGAAAAATCCCCACAGGTCCCTTAGGGATGAAAGGGAAGCCCAGGAGGATGGGGGTGGGGTAGGGAGGCAGCGTAGTCCTTACTACTCTCAGCAGAGGACAGTCTAGAAGTGCAGAACAGGAGGGCTGCCATTCAGCCTAGCCCACCACAGCGGAGCTCTAGCCTAGTCCTGCCTGTTGCTGGAGACGCAGTTTTGTTTGTTTGAAATTATATGTATTTATTTGTGGTGAGCGCATGAGTGTGTGGTTCTCTCCTCCCAGCCTGTGGGCCAGGGGTCTGAACTCAGGCTGTCAGGCTTGGGCCGGGCACCTGTGTCCGCTCAGCAGCCTCCTTGACGTTGGAGTCCTGTTCTTTATTTCTCCATTTATCTTTAAAACAAACCTCACCTCATCAGCTGAAGTTTGTACTGGTCTTTTTAAGCAAAGAAGACAGATAGGCTTTAATAGTTTCCAAAAACCTTTATTGTAAAACATTTCAGAAGCCCTTTACAAGCCAAAAGCTTTACAATTCAATAGAAAACATAATTTTATAGACATATTTCTCCATACAAAAGGCTGACCTTTATAAAAAATTAGAATAAATAATTGAAAAATCAGTGCCATTGATCTTAAAAAGAAATCTCTGATTGTTTCATGTTGAAATGCCTTCTATGTCACCAAGAGATGAGGGGGCTCACACCTGTTCCGAGCTTGGGCTGTGAGTCTCTCGCGAAGATTTCTCACTTTCTTGAGAAGATCATAGTCCGTGTGGTTCCATTCTTTTGTTTTCTTACTTGAAAAAACTTGAAAACAAAATTTAGAGTTATTATCAACTGACTTTTCTGATGTACTAATATTTACTTCAGTGCAATTATGTTATAAAAATCAATAACAAAACCACTATACTAAAAAATTTCTTGAGCAAAAAGCCAATTTCATTACCCAGCCCTATGCAGTTCCATTTCCCAGGCAAGGGGCTTTTTTGTTGTTGTTGCCTTTGCTGAACTGAATGAATGTTGTCAGAGAGCTCACAACTGTTGGCTACTAAGCACACACCATACTTATAAAAGCTTGGCTGGGAAGCTGAGCTCTTCAGGACAGCACACATCCTACCATGATGCTCAATGGAAAGGAGAAAGGACAGACTCCAAGTCAGGAGCTGAACCACACTGGAGGGCCACCTTCCCCAAATACAGGATGTTCTGGCAGTAGCTAGTGACAGGAGAGTTCAGATCAACACTAAAGTAACACCCTGCTGGAGTTTACACTGCTCCATCCCTGTGAATGGGCAGGGAACACTGGACGGGAGGTCCAGTGTTAGATATATATATTTAGTTTCTGAAAATTATTTCTGTCCCCTGAAGAAGGAAGGCAGATTTTATGCTTCATTTTGCTGCCAAATAACCTGCGCTCAGCTGGTTCCCCATCGCTCTGAAAGGCAGGTTACCTGGGTGTGAGTCTAAGCTCCAGCTGGTCTGCTGTGTGTCTGTGCAGGCTGGAGGGGCAGGGTTGCTTGAGCTGTCTGACTGCAGCGCTTGGGTAAGACATTGAACCTTGTCTACAAAAAGAAAACATTTAAGTATGAAAAAAGGAAAAGGTTTCATTCCAGTGAGTAGAGACCAGTTGTGATCTTAGATTACAACGGACCCCCAAATGATCTCTGGTTTAAATTATTATTCTAGCATGGAACTTACAGAGGTACACAATAGGATTCACACAATGCTGGAATTTCATGACTTGTCGTTTGTCATAATTCTCATAAAACTCATCTTCTGGGAATCTTGTATAAGGGGTTGTTCTTCTAAGAGAACTCAAAAGACCTCTCAAAAAATCAAATTTTGCTTTATCAATACAACAGCTTTACTGAAAAGCCAGTGAAAAGTCTAACAGACTTTCTTGTCCTTCCTTTATTAAATTTTAAAAAATTATTTATTATTAATTAATTTTGGGCTAACCCAGGCCTCACACTGAGCAGCATCACTAGGTTGCTTGGGCCTGATCACTGTCTTCTTAGTCTCCCTAGTGCAGAACTGCATCTTTAGGCCCCAGTTCCATTTTGAGTTACTGACTCTACTGGGATGTGGCTGACTCCTTTATGGGGGCAAATCTCAATCTTCTCTTACCCCTACCCTGTCTGGGGCAACAAGTCACCTAGCCAGCCCACGCCATTCACAGGCATCAGCCAATCTGCTGAAATCTTACAGGCAGGTGGGGTTGGGGAGTTTTGGGTCTATATACTAGTCAGTGTCCAACCCCGTTATTTTGGGGCTAAAGAAACGGAGTCATGTGATCTCTGTCTGAGACTGCTCCTCATCCTGTCTTTTCCAGCAGAGCTGTGAGGCTCCCACTGTCCCCGTTCTAGACTTCCTACTGCCAATGCTCTGGAAAAACATATCATATACTCTACCTACCCCTTTAGCCTCCACTCTGCTTAAATATTGTGAAATGTAAAATAATAGATGGTGTCTTCCTTATTGTTCAACTTACTCTGTGTTGACGGATCCATTTCAGGAACATCATTTAATTGAGAGGTTTGGGACAAATGGGTTGAGGCCATGTGTTCCCTTTGAAACCAGGGCACATCTGCTCATAAAAAGAGAAAAAGGATGTGTGAGAGTGAGCAGAAGTGGCCAACAGTGCTTGGTAACTCACACTGCACAGGTGGTCACCAGCCCCTTCCTTTCTTGTTCTGGGAAGAACACTGTTGCCTTCCAGCAGATAGTGGAAATGTAGTGCAGGGACAGAGAGCTTTGCAGAAACTGCTAATGGCTTCTAAGAACATCTTCAGCTAAAACAAAAGGTCAGCAAATAGCTAGGAAGCAGGCATCAGGGGCCAGAAGCATGGCTTCCTGGTAGAGCACTTGCCCAGTATGCACAAGGTTCCAGATTCCTTTCCCAGGAAAAGAAGATGTCAGGCGGGGATCCCAAATAATAAATGAAGAGATTAGGGAATGAATTACCGACAGTCAACAGAAACCACCCTGAGTGCATCAGAGGCAGGCTCAGCCAGGAGGCTGCCCCAGCCTGGACAGCGCATCAGAAGTAATTCTGATCAGAGCAAGGAGCACAGCAGCAAAAACCCCAGGAGGCCTGCTGCACTCCTCACCATGAAACCCACACGGGCCTGGTGAGACGCTGAGCAGGTCAAGGCACTTGCTGCCAAGCCTCACTGCCAGAGTCAATCCCTGGGACAACATAGTGGATGCAGAGAACCCTCTGAGAGCCATGCACCCCGTACAGAATGAAATAAATAGAATTAGCATCAACAAAAACATGCTCACCTTTGGCTGTTTCCCTCTCCCCTAACCACACCGCTCCACATCTTTTGGAATCTGTCTCACTGACATCATCGTCACCACCACCATCATCATCATAACCATTATCAACACCATCATCATCACCACCACCATCTCTTCTGTCTAAATCCCATCCAAGGGTCTCCACTTACAAGGTCTCCCTGACTGACTGTGATGCCTACTTCCTATCTGATCTTGGGAGTTAAGTGGAGTGTTTGACTTTGATGAGACATTAAGACAATGTAATTGCCAGGTAACTAAGTTGAACTGGAATGGTGGAATGGGATATAAGGGACACTATCAAAATACGGATGTCTTGTAACAGAAGCAGCTAATGATCTACACAGCTCCAAAGAACAACTTCAAGAAAGGAAAAAAAAAAAAAGCTTTACATACAGGAGGAAAATGGAGGCACGTAACAACCACCTGGCCAGCCTCCAAATGTCCCAGTGTCGGTGATGCCGCCACTGCCATGCAGCAGATGAGCCACAAGCCAAGCTCTGGCTCCGCTCAGCCATCTTTCCAGAGCTGTGATCTGCCTGCCCCTGCCTCTCACTATCTTTCAGGAACCCATGCTACCCACTGCTGTCTGATCTGTCACCCCCGGAGGTTATTCAGTGATGTTTTCATGCTTAAACAAGCACTGGCCAATCCACCTTGAGATTCTGCAGACTCACACTGTGAAGCTAGGCTGGCCATCGCGTCAGCACTACTTGCTCAGCTACTCACTGACCCAAGTCAGAGCATCACCACTGATCTGGCTCTGCGCAGGCGCATTTAAAACAATCTGCTCCCTTGCTTCTCCTGACTCCCGGAGCTCACTGCAGGAGAACCTATCCTGGTGCCTCCCCAGGTTGTGTCATGCAGCTAGCTGAGCAGCCTGGTAAGAGGCTGGGCCCCCTCCTCAGCTTAGCACAAGGGAGCCCATCGCCTATGGCTGTCTTCATCCCCATAAACCCGAGCCAGGCCCCAATGCCTGGTAGAGACTCCTGAAGCAGCTGGCTGCATGTTCTCCTGGCCCAAGCATTTTCAACCATCCATAAGCACGGATTCTCTGCTGCAGCTATTTTAATAAGGCCACTAAGGTAGGCAATTTTATATGATTACTGAGTTATGCTCATTAAATTTTGTTAGGAACAATGGGTGATACAGCCAAAAAAATTCTTAGAGAAATGTTGTCAATATGTGTGTGGGTGCATGGCCTAGAAATGACAAGTGTTTGGAAAATAGTTTACTACGATGCTAGAGCTGTAACAAAATTCAAGGTCCCCAGTCTACAATTTTCCCCCTTTATAAAGAGGAAACTGGAGACTTAAGAAAGCCAAAGGCACACAGTTCAATGGCTGTTTTCACCCCCAAGAACTTGCTCCTAGAGCACCTGTCTTGCTCTTAGTCCCAGATAATTCCATCATGTTCATCTCTCCCAAGTGTCATCTCTTCCTTCTAAGCTCTCCCTATTCTTTCTTCAACATCCAGTATTTTGAAATCTGGGCCAATGGCTCCATCTGGCAACAGTGTTTCCCAGTGTTATTTTATTATTATTCTGTGGTGCAGGGGGAGGAGTGTATACATAAGCTGAGTGAGTAGGGGTCAGCATCCAACTTTCAGGAACTGCTTCTCTCCTCCCACTGTAAATTCTGAGGATTACATTCAAGTCATGAGGCTGGAGAGATGGCTCAGTGGTTAAGGGCACTGGCTGTTCTTCCAAAGGAACTGGGTTATATTCCCAGCACCCACATGGCAGATCCATTTTAACTCTAGTGCCAGGGGATCTGATGTATTCTTCTGCCTCCATGGGGACTGCACATACATACATACATGGTACATACACATACATGCAGGCAGATGCGTATACATTAAAAACTAATATACTTAGGGCCGGAGAGAAGGCTCAGAGGTTAAGAGCACTAGCTGCTCTTTCAGAGGTTCTGAATTCAATTCCCAGCACCCACATGGTGACTCACCATTTATAATGAGATTTGGGGCCTTCTTCTGGTGTGCAGGCACACATGCAGAAAGAACATTGTATATACAACAAACAAATAAACAAATAAATCTTAAATCAGGTCATTAGGCTTGTGTGGAAAGCACTTTACAGTTGAGATCTGGTTGCCTTCCAATGTCTTTTATTTTTGAGGAACTATTTTATCAAACCTTCCTTTGATTTGAGACAGATACTCATGTACTGTAGGCTGGCCTTGAACTTTGGATCTTCCTGTTTATATCTTCCAAGTGTTGGGATTTTAGGAATGTGCCACCACACTTGGCCAGTTTATCTTTTTAAAGTGAATAATTTGATGTTATTGATATATTCAAAGTTATAATAAATATCATCACCAACTTGAGAACATTTTTATTAGCCCCCCAAAGAAATCACATACCCTTTAGCAGTCATTTCCCACCACTTCCTAACAACCACTCATGTACTTTTCTCTGTACAAATGTGTCATCCCTGACTATTGCACATGGATGGGCTCTCACAGTCTGCATCCAGCCTTTTAGGTCTGGCTTCTGTAACTAGACATAAGGTTTTCATGGTCAACTATTCTGAAGTGTGGGACATTCCTATCTACAGTGGAATTAAGATTTTACTGTATGGATATATTCATTCTCTTTCCCTGTCAAATTTCACTATGTAGCTCAGACAAACCTGAAACCTGTGACAGTCTCAGCTTCCTGAGACTTGATAACAGGTACAGATTACCACACCACGCTTGAACACATCCTCGACTGCAGGCAAACTGTACACTGAGGGAAACATGCACCAGTGAAACTGTTGTCTTAAAAGGTGATAATCATATATTGTAAACAAGCTGACAATACAAAAATGCAGTAAAAGAAAACTTCCCTATATCTGTATTTTAGAATGTTAAATTGTAATTTTCATCTAAAATTACATCTCTCTCTCTCTCTCTCTCTCTCTCTCGTGTATGTATATGCACGTGTGCCACTGTAAATATGTGGCAGTCAGAGGGAACAGTAGGACTGAGTTCTCTTCTTCCATGTGGACTCCGGGACTCAAGCGCAGGCTCTCAGGCACGGCACCATGGCCTTTACCCACTGGCTCATCTCAACCAGCCCAATAGAATTTTGATTTTTCAGTTGAGCAGTTGAAGTCTAATCCTAAAACTTAACAGCTAGGTCCTATAGGAAGATCCTGTGGTGATTATCTGGTGAAGAGCATCTCCTTACTAAAACCAGAAGTAGCTCTTAGGAAACAGCCAGATTCCGGAAGATGAAGAGACCACCAAAGATACCACAGGCCTCTGGAATAAGACAGTCCTATGGAGATGCGCTGCAGGTTCCCTTTTGTGTTTACTCCTTGGTGAGTTCTGCGCTGGGACTGAGCTTCTCATACATGAGGCAAGCACTATCGCCAAAGCTGCTTTCTTGACAGAAACTCTGGACTCACCAGTTCTACCTCTGCAGCCAACCCTCCCTTATACCCCTCATGCCACGCCTCCCAACAGCCAGGCATAATTTGAATGAAGCAACAGACGAGAGCTGCCGAGGCTCCTAATGGCGCCAGGGGATGCGACAGTGCAGACCCAACACTCACCTTCGCTCAGTGACTCTCCCCCACGCTCCAAAGCTGCCCTGGCCTCCTGTTTTAGAAACCACCTTCTAGAGGCATCAGAAAGGGCAGACGCATTCTTTTCTGATCGCAAATGAAATCGCTTCTCTTCAGCTTCCTTCCACTGCACACACAAGGGGCAAAAAGATCATTAGAAACTGGAAACCCAGACTACTTGAGCAGAATGGCTCCCTCATTTTCCTCTACTGCTCCCTTCATAGTGTGAACCCCTCAGGAGCTGAGTGGTTCTGTGGGGCTTGGGTGCCTGTGCTGGCCTGTGGGTGCCTGTGGTGGCCTGTGGGTGCCTGTGGTAGCCTGTGGGTGCCTGTGGTGGCCTGTGGGTGCCTGTGCTGGCCTGTGGGTGCCTGTGCTGGCCTGTGGGTGCCTGTGCTGGCCTGTGGCTGTGTACGAACCCCAGAGCAGGGGCAGGACTTGCCTGCACATGAAGCATGCAGCTGGGCCTCATCCATCTCAGGAAGCAGCAACTGTACTTCCCAGGTTCCAGGCTTCACCAGCCTAAACCAGCTGCCCACCAAAGGGGATCAGTTTCTATCTAATGTGAATGCCAAACCTCAGTTACAAAGACTACAAAATTTAGATAATTACTTCTTTGCTTGGCTCCAGGACACATATGAATTGTAAGAGTTTAGTAATTTCTACCAGCCCCAGCTTTTCCCTCTATAAAATGAGAAAATTCATCCTAAAATAAGTTCAGAGTATGACTATACAGTAAATTTAAAACATCCAGAGATGCCACATAGAAACAGTTTTTTAAAAATTAAAATACTAATTCATTAAATACAAACCTTAAAGAATCTCAAAATCTGAGGGCAGAGGACAGCAGAGATCATTTTCCCCCTATAGATCGGGTGCAGTCTGCCTGCTTTCCTGAAGCCACACAGCAGTAAAGGGAGCTTTAGAACCATTTACTGTGCTCCACAGAGCCTGCGCAGGAGACACCCATGCTGAGGCATTCAGTGTACTTTCAAGTCACTAATTTGCCCCAAGTAAACTGCACCGAAGTTTACAGTCCGCTGAGACAGTGCCCGCAACCCTTACCCTGAAGAGAGAGCTCACGCCACAATGTTCCTATGGACAATGATTTCAGGATTTTGGGTACTGCTCCATATCCCAACCTTCTTTCCTGTCCTTGAGTGAAAGGGCTATAAGACAGGTTCCCTCACTGGAGTGAGGCAGGAGGAAAGTGAACTTGGAAAATGGTAATGAGGGGCTAGCTTTCAGAAAAAGATATCGGCAAAACATGAAGGTGTGGATACTAGCTACCTATAGCCTGATCCTCCCAGATCAGCAGAGTCCTCAGAAAAGCCACTTTTCTAAGTTCCTGTAGTGGAGTTTTGTTTTCTTTAAAAACTCAGTTATGTTAGGCAAATATGTTTTGATTTAATCCTAAGTGTGGGATATGGGACTGGCTTAGTTTGTCCACAGCTGATAACTGCCTCTTGTGGCTTGGAGAGGGGCATGGTCTTTGCCAGCTGGAGTTAGTGGAATTCTGAGGACTCTGGGAGCATGTAAGTACCAGAGCCCAGAGACAGGAACACTTCGAGGAGACAGATGGAGGAGAAGGCTGCTTTTTCACTTTACTGCATTTGTTGCTGCTGGACTACTGGATATCCTGATGACTGAGATTGGTATTGCCCCAAAGAACCCGATGATCCTCAATCAGCAGAAACTAAGTCTAAAGAGGTCTACGTACCCTGTCCCTTCTAACCGTCTTTCTCTCCTACCTAGGGTGTGGGGATGGGAGGTTGGAAGGGAGGTAGAGTCCTTAGGAACCCCAAATAAAATAGTTTAAGAATAGCACCTACAGGCCCCACCCAAAGCGGCTGAGTCAGCCAGAAGATACACAGCTATGACATAAACTCTTCAATTCGACAGCGGTGACTCTAGCATCATTTTGAATGAATGATAAAGTGATAACGAATTAAAGTCTTCCAGTAAGGAGCACAGCAGAAAGATGACAGTGCAGTCATGGTACTGACTTCAGTTTGCCCACCTCCTTCTGAAAAAGAAAAGTATCTCTGTATTCCTTATATGCTACTTTGGGTTTTGCTGCTACTTAAATTCTTTCTACACTTTAAGTCTAAAGAGATATGTATAAATTAAGGCAATAATATATTATCAAGGCAGCAAGAACAAACCCAGTAATGTACTATCAAGTCAGTAAAAACAAAGCTGAGACATAACAATATAAACATCGGGTTAGAAAGACATAGGCTCATTGTATTGGACAATGTTCCTGAATATCACTTATTATATTTTGATCATTTAATAGGTTAGGAGAAGATCATTTAATGGGTTAGTGGTAGAGTGCCTGGCCCTGGGTCCAGCCTTCGGTCGGCAAGGGAAGAGATTAGCTTAACATACTAACCAGAAGTTTGTAAGTTTCCTTTACCTTCCTAGCCTCTTCCTCCATCATTGCATTTAAGATTTCTATTTCTCTCCTTCTGTTCTTTCTAAGAAGAGTGGCAACTTCACGGTAGCCCTGACTGCGCTGTAGATCGTCACATTTCTGCTTCTGTAACGCCTGAATCTGCCAATCAGCCTTCAGGCAGGCTTGCTTGGCCTTTGCCAAATTGTCCTCCATTACCTAAGAAAAAGTAAGTTTCATAAACAAGGTGAGATCATGTAGGATATGGACACCCACCCACTGTGTCCAAAAATCTACTTAGCCTGGGGTATGATGCAGTCACCAGGGTGTTTAAATGAACTGAATTCCAGGCCCCACCATAAGCCAACCAAATCTGGACAGCTGGAACTTTTAAAAAGATTTTAGAGCAGGTGTGTGTGTGTGTGTGTGTGTGTGTTTCAAGTTCAAAGCCAGTTCAAGGTTAGGTAGCAACCTAACCCTCTCTCATAACAACACTAAACTGAAGTGGCTCTGCTTTATGGCCAACATTAAGGACTTTCTAGGTTAGAAAAAAGGCAAGATTCAACAACTTCTGGTTTTAACACCCTGAGAAGCAGTTAGAAAGCCCTTTTTGGATGCACAGAAGTCTGGAAGAGAAACAAACAGTATGGTATTCTAGAAGAATCAGTTAAGACCGGTGTAGAAACCCCACCACTCAGAACGGGTGAGCCTGAAACACATGCACTTAACTACATTAAAGGGACCTCAGAGAAACTTCTTTCCAAACATCTCATGACCTATCTCCATCCCTTCAGCTAGCACTTCTGAAAGGGCACTTCATAAGAGATGCTGAAATAACTGTATCCTCATACCTGGCCTAACCTCCTCACTTCACAGCAAGGTTTCCAGTCCTGGCTTGACCATCCCATGTTATTGGATAAGTTACAAGTTTTCCACAGAAGATCTCTGGATATTCTTACAGACCAGGCAGAGCCCCAAGTTTCTGCTACCTTGTGCTGTCCAGGACAATTCCAGAGAAAAACATACCAGGACTGAATAATACGTAAGTTACTAGTTCTACGCTTTCTTCTGTGTCTCAATGCCCGTGAATACAAAGGCCTGGCGTGACTAAGGACCTTGGTAAACCAAACAAATGAATCACTGCAACATCAAAACCTTTCAACTGTGTGTTCTCAGAAGGCTAGCTCACGCTGTGCAAGCCAGGTTCAACAGCCGCTCACCCTCAGGGCCTCCATGCTCCCCAGCTGGCTGCTTTCCAGCAGCTCCTGGAACATGTGATCTTCCACAGCCACTTTCTGCCTGTAGGCTTCTGCTTCTTCTCGAAACTCCTTCGCAACAGTATCTTGTCTTTCAGTAAGATCCTGTTGAACACAAAGGGACTTTGCTTTGTTCAGGCCCCAAGGACAATTGTAACTTTCTCATTGTCCAAGTACAAAGTAAACAGGGTGACTTCCCTGGCAGCTGCAGGGTCCCTGAAAGATGTCTCCATAAATGCACTGAGAGTGGCAAGTGTGCTCAGCAGCAACTTGTGGATTCTAGAAGGTAACAGTGTGTGGCCTGCTGGGGAACACCCCCAAGAGGATGGGATCCACTCCCACCCCACCCACAGCTCTGCATCAATCTTTGAAAAGCAGCAGCCTTGGTGGGCCACCCAGGAGACCATGTGTAAGCTACAAGTCAAGGTCTGACTGTGCAGACCTGAGCCGGTCTTATGGTCTCACTCTAGTTATCAGTGAAATTTCACATAACCAGAGAGTGAAATCAAAGTTGGGATTGAAAGTGCCTTGCTGAGTGCTGAAGACACACCCAATAGCTTCCCTGGATATCTCAGGAAAAATCAAAAGCTTTTGGTTCATACAATGTATCATTGCTCAGCTATGGAAAGGAATAAAGCACTAAATCATGCTACAGCATAGATGAACACTGAAAACATTATGCTAAATGAGAGAAGCTGACAGCCAAAGACATTGTATATATGGTGCATTTATATGAAATGTCCAGGATAGCAAATCCATAGAGATGGAACTAGATCAGTAGTTGCCAGGGGTGGGAAAATGGGAAGTGGTGCTAATAATATGGTTGCCAGGGCATGGGGAAAGCAAACAACCTTCATCATGATCTATGTTAAAAAGGCAGAGCACACTTGGGGCTGGAGAGATGGCCTAGAGGTTAAGAACACTGACTGCTCTTCCAGAGGTCCTGAGTTCAATTCCCAGCAACCACATAGTGGCTCACAACCATCTATAATGAGATCTGGTGCCCCCTTCTGGTGTGCAGACATACAATTGTGTACATAAATCTTTAAAAAGAACAAAAAAGGCAGAGCACAAACTGTATGTGTCTGTCTCACTGACCATGGCTAACGATGTCAGCAGTTATTCTTACAGTATTCAGGTTAAACCCAGGGCCTCTGTGGTCTACCAAGTACTCTACCATAAACATAGCCCTAGGAGTTACTCCTTTTAAGATTTATTTTAAATTTTGCGTGTGTGCATGTGTGTGTGTGTGAAGTACAGATGTCCTGGAATTGGAGGGAGCGGTACCTGTGAGCCTCCTGACATCTGCTGTGGATGCTAGAAGCTACACTCCGGTTCTCTGCAGAATAATGTTTTAACTCACTCTGTTAAAACTATAAGATGAAATTCCAGTCCCTAGGAATTCTTTCTTAAAAAAAATTTACTTTATGTGTATAAGTGTTCTGCTTGCATGAATGTACATGTAGCATGTGCGTGCAATGCGCAGGGAGACCCTGGCGCTGGAGTTACAGGTAGCTGTGAGCAGCCACAAGGGTGCTCTTAACCACTGTGCCATTGCTCAAGCTCCAGGAGTTATTTCTTGAGTCAGAGATTTTTTTTTTTCTAATGACCTACAAGCAGCTTAATTACTTTTACAATTAACTAAAAGTGAAAATATGCAGAAAAGGTACATGTACAAAGATGTTATTGCTAAAAGTTGTAAATTTCTTAAACATTTAAGTTTAAGACTTATTGTTTTTATTTTATGTGTTCGGGTGTTTAAGTGTACCACACCTGCACACACAGTGCCCACAGGGGCCAGAACAGGGCCTGGATTACGCATCCCTCTATCCTAGAACTGGAGGTACAGAGGCTTTTTAGCTGTATGTATATGTACATACAGGGCTCTTAACCACTGAGCTGTCTCTCCAGCCCAAACATTAAGTAGCTGCCTCAACAGCAGCTACTACAGATGATGACTATGAAGATCCACAGCCACTCAGAATTGCATCTTACTGTTTAGTAACAAAATGTTTTTCTCAAACAAAAGCTTGCATTAACCGCTCTTTTCAATGATAAAAACTGAAATATATACCCTACATGTTTGCTGATTTACTTCCAGACAATTTAGATTTAAAGTAGTTCCCATTCCTGGCTTTGTGTTCCTGTAATCCCAAAGGGTCAGAGACGCTCCTTTCTCTAGATGCTCAGCAAGAAGCCTTCAGATTTGGGAAGGTCCTGGACTCTGGGAGCACCTTGCAGGATGGGAAAGTTGCAACATGAGAGATTTCAGACTCAGGTCTCCAGATGGGTGGTTTCAGTCACTGCCACACAAACACGGGGAAGGTTGGTGAACAGGAAGAGAGAGATCCTGAGGCAAAACCTGGGCAGATGTGCAACCATACTGCTGGAGAACCAGGAATCTAAGCGTTATACTTCACATTTTAACATTCGCTAATTTACAGTCCTGGGTGACAAGATATTCTGCTTGAAGGGTAAATAAAATGAACAGCAGAAAACCACAGATGAGTATAGTCTACAGGGGCTGAGGGAGAGTGCTTCCTCCCGTAGGAGAGAGCTGCTTTCTACCTTCTCATAAAGCCGTTTTTGTGTTTCGAGTTCCAGCTGTCTCATTTCCAGATCTTTGGCTGTGGCCACAATTTCCTGGTCTCTCATTTGGACCTATGGACAAAGCACAAACTGTCAAGACCCAAACACCTCACAGCACAATTTTTCATACATTTAGTAATCTGGCAACCTGGCATCCATTAATTGCACTACGAAAACAGCAACCAGGAATTGGGTTTAAAACAGAGTAGCTGGCACCGTAGTAGAACTCTCACGGAATCCGGAGCTTATCTGGGTTATGCTTATGTTTTTAAAACAGCAAGCTCAGCTGCCACATGTCCAAGGAGACAGACTGATGAGCAGGAACCACCTCCCTGCTACAGAAAGCCATGCAACCGACAGGTGGGGTGGAGAGAAAGTATGTTTAATCTTGTTAAATTAATGCATTTAATTAAAAAATTAAGCTTCTGAACTTCTGATCAGTTTGACTTGACAACTTTTAAGTCTAGGCTGAAGTTTCCCGTGACCTGTCTGACAGTTCTGTGCTCTGTGTGGACAGTGTTCGTCTATAGGTCACGCTCTGCAGGTTTCGTTACTTGGGGGCTCTCAGTTCTCAGACAGGGGTTGGGTGAGGCACTCCCCACTTCCTCTTCCTAAGGATTCGGCTGCTTACAGACCCAGTTATTTTTAGCGGTGAGAATAAAGTAAATGATGTATATTTAGAAAACAAAACAACAAAACAATCCCCATTGATTCATTCACCAAACATTTAAGGACTGTATCACTATTTTAGTCACTGCCAAGTATTTATAGTGTTGACTAGACAGCATACTACTAAATACTTGGAAGAAGCAGTAAAAATGCCGGGCCCAGTGACACATGTCTGTAATCCCAGCACTTAGGTAGGCAGAGGAAGTGAATCTCTGTGAGTTTAAGGCCAGCCTGGTCTACAAAATGAGTCTAGGACAGCCAAGGCTACACAGAGAAATCCTTTCTTGAAAAACAAAAAACAAATAAAAAAATAAGGACACTAATAAACACTGTGCAGTTGATCTTAAGAAAGTTATGGGACAAGCACTAGCTTAAGGTGGGGCCTGAGCATAAAGCCAGAGTCCTGGCAGCATGGAGACGGGAAAGCACTCTGGGCACACAGCACCACACTTTGTGCAGGGACCAGGTACAGACCGAATTTGATTATGACTTTTCAGTGATACAACAGCTATACAAAAAGGTCACATGAGTTTGTGAGCAGATGTCCATGGTCACATACACATGGCCCTGCTGAGGCTAAGGGCAGAGCCAGAGCACAGTGCTGGGACAGTAGGGACCTCTCTGCTGCTGAGAAGAGTCAGGGTGCCTTACTGCGTGTCAAGAGGATTTGGGATAAGACAGCAGAGTTCTGAGCATGGATCACTTTTGGGAAAGAACATACACTTTTTGTTAAGAATACAAGGCTAATTGATTTGATTCACTAGATAATTTAAAAGAATTGCAGATTATAAAAGCCAAGTAAAATTAATTAGCCTTAAACAAAACAGGAAGTATTAAATTAAATGCTTTACAAGAATTAAAAATTCAGTATTTTGTCAAAGCTGGGTTTTAAGCTTCCAAAATTAATGTACAAATTTAACATAATACTAATAAGATTTCAATAGGATGGGAGGGATTAAAAAAGATCAAATTCTCTGTCGAGAATGTAAACATTTGAGAATACTGAGTCAAATAAAGAGGAAGAACAATGAGCAGCACTCAGGACCAGGCTAAAAACCCACAGCTGCTGTCACCAACTGTGGCATTGGACCGGAACAAAACAGGGGAGAAGAGTGCGTTTATGAGTAACAGTAATAACCCCTCTCAGCAAGTGACTCACTAATACTCAACAAATGGTGTTGGGACAATGGCATACCTTCTAGGTAGAGGTAAGCTTGGTCCCTAACTCACTCCTTACAGTCCATTTTCAGAGAGACCTGGAGTTGGTAAACCTTTTCTACAAAGCACCAGAGAGGAAATATTTTAGGCTTTGGGGGTCACAAGGTTTTTGACACAACCACCTGCCTTGTCAAAATTTTAAAATTAAGATACTATCAAAAACAAATGACACTATTAACATTTTTAAGAGGCAAGAGATAAAGACCAGCTGAAAAGATTTACAACGGACGAGGGTTAATATGCCAACCACATACTGCACAGCAGCCAGCAGTGTGACTGTTGGACAAAAGGCAAATTGCGGAGACAAATGAATGCAGGCTGCCACTTATCCGGTTAACTGTCAAGGTTAATCTGGAGACATTCCATCTTCAGAGAATAACCTGAATTTTGTTTTTAGAAAAAGGTTAATTGCAATCTTCTCATACATTTTTATAGGTGGAGGAATGCTGATATTTTCCTATGTTAATGTAAATTTTCACTTGCCTTCCATTTTTGTGTCATGTTTTCAAACTGTTTAATGTCTTTCCATATTGCTGTTATATATTTCTCTTTACTGTGGCTGTGTGGTATTTCATGGGTGAATATGCAATGGTTAATTTAATCCTTTGCCCTGAGTGTTTAGTTACTTGTAGTGTTTTGTTTTACAAATGGTACTATGGTATACATTCAGGATAAGATCCCAGACATCTCAGCTTTAGAAATGAGCAAGCACAGAAAGGCCAGGTCTCCAACTCTAGATGTTCTGTACTGGAAATTCTTTTCATATTGACCATGTGCGAATTTTTATAAGAGAATATTTCCCCTAGCTTATAACCAATACCTGACATAGTTTTATTTTTAGAGAAAGTCATTAAATTAACTAATTTTCGTGACATAAAATAGGTGAATGTTGAAGTAAATAAACCGGAAGAAGCTGTGGACACTAGCGTCATTACTTAATTTGAAGGTGTCCGTTACAGGAGAATAAAGATCTTGGTTAAGATTAAAGATGAGAAACCTTTCTCTTAATTTCATCCTCCAGCCTGCGTAGCTCCATTTCACATTGATCTTGTTGAACCTTCAGTAGACGTCTTCTAGCAGCATCCTGTAAGCACATTTCCTTTATCTTCAGCTCTCTTTTCACAGCAGCTAGCCTGAAAAACAAATTTTATCAAAGCACTTTCCAACAGAGCTTTGATTTTTTTTTTCCTCCGGGAGTTTGCCTGTGCTATTTGAATACATTTGTATCCACTGCAACACAACTGTGTTTACAATTCATAAACAAAGTCAGGGCTCAAGGGTCAGTCCCTTTGGCCATCCTTTAGACTTGACCTTGCAACTGTCTGTCAGCTACTTTCCCAGGGCTGGGATGGAATCCAGGGGCCTCTTGCAAGCAAGGCAAGAAGTGGTCTAACACCCAGGTGCAGCCCAGCACTGCCAGATCACTTCAACACAAGTGATACTCTGTAACTGGAGGACCGTGACCATAAAACCAGTACAATGGCATCACACATGGCACCCAGTTTTAGTGGGCACCATCAGTTCTGTAATTGCTTTTAACAGCGCATAGAAATAAGAATCACTAAACATGGAAATAAGACAGTGCATGTGCAGGCCTGGTGCCTGTAGAAGTCATAGGAACCCCTAGGAACTGAAGTTAGTTTTATGAGGTCTGCTTAGATCTTGCATAACTCAAGCACCAAGTCAATGAAGATGACAAACATTTATTGTAACTAAGCCACTACTGATTGATCAGCGCCTCTGAACAGACTCCGGAACTAAACTGCAATCCCAAACAAGAACATCATAGAATGTTTAAACTTGCAAAGCACAAACATCTGTGCCAAGTTATTGTTACATTTTTCAACAAATCAGGACAGGAGTTGGTTCCTGGGCCTGGGAGCATGAACTTAGTTTGACCCTGCCAGCAGGATGGAGAAATTGTCCTTGAGATGGCGGGCTCAGACAACTGTCTCCTTACATGTTCCTGAGATGAATGGCCTCAGACAACTGTCTCCTCACAACAGAGCTGTTTAGCCATTGGCCCAACTCCTCTAGGGTCTGGGGCCTGGAACTTAGTTTCCCCCATGGAGTCTGCAAACAAAATGGCAATACTTTGAACATGTTTCTTTTGCTTGTTCTCAATACAGATGGTTGTGAACCACCTTGTGGGTGCTGAAAACCAAGCCCAGGTCCTCTACAAGAGAAGCACTGAGTCACTGCTCTAGACGCTCTTGTCAAAGATCTTGTTTGTTTGCTTGCTTGCTTTGAGACAGGGTCTCACTGTATGACTCTGGCTGTTCTGGCTCTCCCTGAGAAGAGTTCCACATGACTGCCTCTTAAGTGGTGGGATTAAAAAGAATGCAGTAACACCCCTGGCATTGACAAAGTTCTAAACGCATCAGGAGAGAAATGATTTGTGTTTCAATTTGTTGGATCAGATAGTTATGGTTAAAACATAATTTTAGTACCAAGAGTGATTTTCCAACACTCTTATTATAAAGCATTTGTGCCTACCATGAATTTTTTTTTTTTTTTTAAATAAAGACAAAGTCTTAGTCTGCAGCCCAGACTGGTCTAGAAGCCCACGATGAAGCCCAGGTTAGCCTTAAACTGGCAATCCTGCCTCAGCCTCCCAGGGTGTTAGGATTACAGGTATGAATCATGCCTGGGTTAGAATGAGTATTTCTAAATAATGCTTTTCAAAATATATTAGAGCTTATCTTACTTATGAAAATTCATGCTAAGAGACCATATTTAACATTGCTTTATCCCCCCACTGGCATATATGCTTTTTATTAACTTACATATTTACTTAATGGAAATTACACTGGGTAGTTTTTACATACAGTAAGAGGAGAGTAAACAGACTTATCTGGCTCCCATTCTAGGATTTCCACAGCAGCAGACTGCACTGATTCACATCCTAGGTTTTCCAAGGCAGTGAACTACACCTGTGTCTCTGCTGGGCCATGTGACCTGCACCTGTGTCTCTGCTGGGCCATGTGGACTGCACCTGTGTCTCTGCTGGGCCATGTGACCTGCACCTGTGTCTCTGCTGGGCCATGTGGACTGCACCTTTGTTTCTGCTGGGCCATCTTCTCTTCCTCCTGCAGAAGCAGCTCTCTTCTTGTCTCCTCAGCTCTACGGAGTAGCTCTTGCTTTTGATACCAAGCCTCATCCTCAGCTTTCTGCTCATCCACTTCAGCTTTCATAGTTTCAACTCTCTGCCTTAAGCAGACAATTTTTACAATTATGAAAATGCAAGCAAGAATGAGAAGTAATTTAGTTCAAAACAACTAACATATAAAATCTAAGGCCTGCTGAAAGTTCAATATATGGTTTTATTTCTAGATATAGGAGAAATTAGGCATCTTTAAAGACATCTTGGGCCTTCAAATGTGGATTTTTTAAAGTACTTTTTAATTTAAATTTTTTCTCATTAAAAACTTAACTTGGGTTTGGAGAAAAACCTCAGAGATTAAGGTCATGTGTGGACAAGGTTTGATTCCTAGCACCCATTTCAGGCTGCTCATAACTACTTGTAACTCCAGGTGACCTGACATCCTCTGGCCTCCTCAGGCACCTGTACACACATGGCACACACAAGCCCATGCACGAGAACATAAAAATACAAAAATAAAAATAATTAAGAAAAAAACTTTATAATTTATTTATTTAGATTTATAATTATAGATGGTTGTGAGCCACCATTTGGTGGCTTGGTCCTTCTTATTTATAATGCCTTATTTTTCTGAAGAATTAGTATACCATGATTACCTCTCTTTCAAGAAATCCAATTCGTCATTTCTTATCCTTTCTCGTTCCTGTGTCTGATAGTCCACAATAAACTTTGGATATTGATTAAATATGGGATATTGCCCTTTTGTTAATGCAACAAAAGCATCCAGCATGCTATTTGGATGAATATCAGCAGGCGTGGTCTCCATCAGATGATAAACTTC
This sequence comes from Pachyuromys duprasi, assembly GCA_028658305.1. Taxonomy (NCBI): domain Eukaryota; kingdom Metazoa; phylum Chordata; class Mammalia; order Rodentia; family Muridae; genus Pachyuromys; species Pachyuromys duprasi. The sequence goes on from CM053752.1 coordinate 40,274,649, forward strand.
TCTAATTACAACTTTTATGTCCAGGTTATTCCGATGGTGAAAAAAATACTGTAAGAAAATTTGATGTTTAAATCAAGGTTTACCCAGCAAAACACACTATTAAATACCCAGAAGAAGCAGTAAAAATAAGGACACATGAGATGCAGAGACATACAATCAAGGGCCAAGGGACACAGAACAATTGATCTTGAGGAAGTGTGGGAACACTACCTAAGGTGAGGCCTGAGCTATGAAGCCAGAGTCCTGGGAGCACAGAGAGGGGAAAAGGCTCTGTGGGGTTCAGTTTCAGAGCTTTTCTTGTCACTGTGTAACAGCTTAGGCTATCCTGGAATTTGCAACAAAGCCCAGACTGGCCTTAAACTTGTGATCCTCCTGCCTCAGCCTTCCTAGTGCTGATACCATAGGTCACACACCTGTAATTCCAGCACTTGGGAGGCAAAGGCAGGAGTGCTGTGAGTTGTGGGCTGACCTGTGCTACAGAGTGCGTTTGAAGCTACCAGGTCAAGACTCCTGTCTCAAAAATATAAAACTGGCCAATCACAATGCAACTCTCAAGAACTAGCAGGTTCTCAGCCGAGGAATGTGCTTCTCAGTGTAAAGAAGTGATCTCTGAGAGGTCTTTTTGGGGTTTGTTGGGGTGATAGAATGGAACCCAGGGCCTCATGTGCTAGGCGAACACGCCACCATTGACTATCCTTCCAGCCTAGAGACATTTCTCCTGTGGATGGTATTTACCTCAAAGTCATCCTTACGAGTGCAGTTGAGCAAGGGCACTCTAGAACAGGTGTTGTAGGCCACTACAGTCATCAGCAGGAAGGAAGGGTGATTGGAGAAGACATTATCAAATAGTCTGAGCCACTCCTCTCTTGTTAGCACTTCTGAGAACACAGTTTCAAGGAGAGGCCAGGCATATAGCTAAAGCAAACAAGAAATGGTGCACACCAATATCAATATTTTAAGTAAGAGTCAAAAAGTCATCGGTGATTTAAACTATGCAGTAATTATATACATAATTATGAAATGAACTAGATTAATTTGGGTAATGCCTCTGCTTCCCCTCAGGCTAGAGACTGAACACAAGACACATGCTCTTCCACTAAACTACATCCTTAGATCCTATTTGGATTATCTTCATAGACTTTCAGGAAGGTAACTTAATAAAGACCGGCAAATTGTTAAAAATACAGTATGAGGTGGGCTCAGCTGATTGCCATCAAGCTACATGACCCGCGTGTAAGCCCCATCCTGAACATATGCCCACAAACATGTACACATACATACACACACAAACATGCATATACATGTGTACAATAAACTAAAAAATTAAAAAAATTATAAAAGTTACAAAGTAGAATATACTTTTATTATTCACTGGGGAAATACTGTTTTTGTTTTTTTTTTTAACTTTTTTCTGATGACTATTATTTGGTAGTAGCGGGGACTGAACCTTGGGCCTCAGTACATGCAAGACAAGTTTTTCCACTGAGCTACACCCTCAGCCCCTAGAAATACTGTTTTGTCCATACCAGAAACATTCTTAGCTCTCAAAATAAACAATATCACTCCAAAGCCCTTCAATTTCTTACCTGGGAAGTTATGTTACGATCTATAAAGTGCTGCAGTAGTTCGTTGTCGTGAAATGCCAAAACATTTTCTATCATACTAAGAATATTGATGGGAGGGTTAGGAAAGTACTCAAACCAATGTTGACACCAATTGACTACAAAGAAAAACAAATCAGAAAACTGCCTTTAAATACTTTCATGTATTATAAAAGGATTTTCTTCAGTCTCACTGTGTGTATTTGTGTATATTCACATTCCCAGGCTAGTCTCAAACTTCTGATCTTCCTCTGGCAGCCTCCCTAGTGTTGGGATTATAGACAACTACACTGAGCTTTTTATCTCGAGTACCATGGTTATACATAAGGGCCTTGTACATGCAAAGCTATGGCCAGCACTAAGCTAGATCCCCGGCCTATTTATTCAGTTATTTATTCACTTAGTTATAAGTTCTAAGCCAAGCCGTGAAGAACTTGTGGTCTATCTGGCTCAGTCTCTGGCTTGGTTGAGATCCCAAGCCTGGACCACCAGTCCCAGGGAATTCTTTATTTTTTCTGCTCAATATGCTCATGAATAAAGAGGAGTTAATGTAACTTTTTAATTGCTTGAGCATAAGGTTCCAAAACTCTATACTGATGGTGGCCCTTCTCACCTCATTTAAACCTCCCTGTAAATGTCCTCACAGCCATGCCCAGAAGTTTGTCTCCTAGATGATTTTAAGTCTGCTTAAGCTGACCATAAGGGTGAACCACAACACACAACCTTCTCTAAGAAAATCCCTTTGTCATCCAGGAGTCCACAGTAACCAGAAAGTCCAACATGTTGGATTAGGAATGGTTTGGGAGCATTTTTTGTTTTTACTGACATAGTTTCAACTTCTACCCTGTCTAGGTACAAAGAAAATTTGCTGATGCGATGGCTCTGTTCTGCTGACAGGACTCTTGGTGGAGCAGGTGAGAACTTCCTGCCGCCTGCCTGAGGCTGCAGCGTGACTGGCTGCCTCTCCTCCCGAGACGGACCACAGGGCGGGGAGTCAAACCCTTCCCTTAAGTTGTTTTAGTCAGGTATTTGTCATAGCAACAGGAAAAGCCAGATCCCTCAATGTCACCACCTCCTTTCTCAGATCAGCCACAGAAGTTTCATTAGCAGAGTGTTATGTACTTTATGAGAGCTATTATTTCATTTATTACCTTACAGTTAGATTTGAGCTAATAATTAAGCAAGAAGTCAAATCCGGCAAAGATGTCAACGTCTCTGAACTGCTGCTCTTCGAGTGACTTCCAGCACACACAGTGAGTGACCAGGAGCAGAATGCCCTGACTGAGCCCCAGAACATGGGTTCTCCGTGCCTCGGTCTCGTCTGTACATGGGGATGGTCATATCTACTGCACAGGGCACTTATGAAGGTAAAGTGAGAGAACAAAGGCGAACACTGAGATCCACATGTCACACGCATTGCTTGCTTCTGTGACCTCAGATGGTGGTGATGAGGGCAGCAGCCGGCACCTGGGCACTAAATGGCAGGCACTGTGTGCGGTGAGTGCAGCCCCACAGCAGTTCAAAAAACCATCAAGCTCCACTAAGTGCAAGATCAGATTCTTTCTAACTGAACCCAGCCTGCATCAATACTGTCTAAAAAAGACAACTCTGCATTTTCCTGTAAAGGTTCCCCTACAAATGACTGATGTGTCTACTTTTTGCTCTATAAAAGTAATGAGATCTAGATTTCCTAAGTGTTGCAAAGGTGCCAAGATACCAGGGAGACTTGTAAGGCCCACGCTCAGCTTCACTCTGTAGTCGTGAGTACTTACTTATGAGAGTAGCAATAACTTCAAAACAGACGAGCTGATTGTTCTGGAATAACTTTACAAATGGAAATGCCAAGAGTGGAAGATAGGGTATTTCACCGAAGATCGTAGACCAGTGAGCTAATACAGAGAGGGTTCTGGAAATATAAAAAAAGGAAAGATCAGAAAGAGATGGCCAAATTTTCTGTAAACCTATCTTATATCCTAGAAAATTGATAGAATCTCCTCTTTGCATTTTTTTTTTTTTTTTTTTTTTTTTTTTTTGCAGGAGCAGTTTGTAATCCCCAAGGGCTGCAGCTGCAGAGGCCCCATGCAGGGGCTGACCAGTGGGCACGGGCCCTATTGAGTATTGACCTGCTTCTTCAGGCACTCCAGGCTGCCTCACACCCCCCTGTCTTCCCAGGGCTCATCAGCATGACCTTTGTGCTTGCAGTCTGGCAGAGATGAAGGGAACAGATTACAGAAAATTTGACCACAGAAAATAAAAATCAGGAGAGACCGATTATAAACTTTTAATGATTTTCAAAATTTGCTAGGAGATGTTAACTAGCTGCAGCCCTCAACTGGATTAATTACTAAAGAGCTAAGTAATTTATTTCAAACCTTACAAGAGTGCTACTTGCCTGCTGAGAGATGGAACTCACAGGGCAGCAGCACTGCCCACAACCTACAAACACAACAGCCAGCCAGAAGCAAGGACAGGGTACTACGCAGCAGCCTGTAGCTCCTGCCGAAACATGTCATTACCTAATAGGGCCAGTCCCAAGCATGGAACCACTGGGGCTGCAGCCTGAGCTGTTTGCCCTCTTCAGGGCAGTGGTGCTGCCTGCAGAGGAGGCAGATATCGAGGGAGGCACGTGGCACCCAGGAGAGCCTGTCCTGGGACACCTTGCCTAGCCACATCACCCTAACTATGGGCAACAGCAGGATATCTGAGACAAGTCTCCGCAATGGTCGAGGATTTATGGAGCTTCAGAAACCAGAAACCTTGAATCAAATCAACAATTCATGGAAATGAATATTTGCATGGAAAACTGTTTGCGGGGGGGGGCGGGGAACATATTGTATGCCACATTGTGGTTTCCAATGCCAGTACCACAAAAGAAAATGTGAGGGAGAGGTGGGGAAGATGGTGGAATGGAGTAGTAGGTGCATAGTGAAGATGGAACTAGAGACACTACAGCTGTGATGGTGTGAGTGAAGGCTGTGGTGGATGGGAGGACTTGTCCTGGCCAAGTAGGGCTGATGGGGTGGTGTGCAGCATCCTGACAGGTGGTGTGTCTGCAGTTGCCTGTGCAGACTCAGTCCTGGAACATACTTCCCAGCTGCACAATCGCCCTGGTTCTGAGCAACAATAGGATGTCCAAGATGAAAGGTCCATTTTACTGGATTAGTCCTCCTCAAAAGACTTCTATGGTCCATGCTGCCCCTGGAGGCCATGGGCACTGAATTCTGAGAAGCAGATCTCAATTTAGACAAAAGATATGCTAGAGATCAAGTGAAGGGTTGGATCCGTGCAGTCAAAGAGTGCTTGGGAAAGTAGTGTTCTAGCTTCAAAAAAAGGACAATAGCAGAACTTGAGAACTGACTCCACTTGTTTATCTGAGTACTGCATAAAACTCAACCTGATGATTACCCTGTCAAATCCAGTCCACATCTCATGCTCTCTCCCAAAGGTATAGCATCACCACCTAGTCAACTGTACAAAGCAGAAGCCATCATCTTTGGTACCTGCCCAATGCGTATCTCATACAAAGCCCACCACTAAACTCTGTTGTCTTAGTTTCTTCTAAGTTGCTGTTATTAAATACTTTGATGAAAGAAATGTAAGGGATAAATGAAAAAAAAAAAGAAAGAGATGGCAGTATTAAAATATGTCTGAGTAAATGGTCGAGATTTGGTGGAGACTTTCTTGTCTTCATACAGTTCACCTCTTTAGATGCGCTGGGCATAGTAGTAGTGCACACCTTTGACCCCAGCAATGGAGAAGCAAAGGCAGGCAGATCTCTGGGAATTTGAGGCCAGCTTGGTCTACATATTGAGGTCTAGGTCAGCCAGGGCTACATAGTCCCCCCCCCCCCCAAAAGCTCAATTCCCCCCTCACCACCAACAAAAGAACTCAACCCCACATAAATGGTGGTATTACATAAACACTGTTCTGTGCCTTAAAGTTTTCAATTAATACTTAAAATGTTTACATCAGGATATGCAGCATAAATACCCTCATGCTGTTTTCCTGGGGCCTATGACAGCTTTGTGCTGAGATATCTTATTTATTAAAATATGACTCCTATCACTGAGCCATTAGAACCTTTCTGCTTTTACAAACAATGCTGCTGAACATCATTACATGGACACCCTTCTTCATGTGGCTACACAGATGTATATGAAAACAGAGCTGTAATTTCAATAGCCATTTGCATTGCTCCTGACATTGTGAAGGATGTCTGTTTTCTCGAAACTCTTGAAAGTGTTAGCAACATTTTGTGATGGTTATTCTTGGTTGTCAGCTTGAACTGTATCTGGAAGATGGGAAGATCCACCCTTAATCTGGGCCCTATCTTCTGGTGACAGCATATAGAAAAGACACTGAAGAAGAAAGCTTGCTCCCTTTCCTTGCGGCCCTCACTCTTGCTGACAAGTCCACTCCTTCACTGGCATGAAAGCCTACTTTCTCAAGATTCTGGAGTATACTGAAGAACAGCTGAGACATCCGGCCTTGTGGACTCAACAACTATCGGACTCTTGAACTTCCAGTTGGTAAATAGCCACTGTTGGATGAACTGGGCCTGTAAGTCTGTAAGTCATTCTAGTAAATCCCCTCTCTGAATTTGTGCATGCGCATGTGTGTATCAGTTCTGTTCCTCAAGAAAACTCTGCTTTGTACACATTTCTGTCAAACTTTTAATCTATTTGAAAATATGGCCAGAATTGGAGAGATGGTTCTGTCATTAAGAGTAGAGTTTGGTTCCCAGCAAAACTGATATTCCTCAGAGTTGGCAAAAACTTCCAAGAACTCTGTGTGTCTACAACACATATTCAATGTATAATATTTAATATATAGAGACCCTGACCCAGTAATTCCCAATGTATGAGAGTGTTCCACAAAATCATCACACAAAGATATGTACATGGATTACCACTGCTTGTAAAGCCAAAAAAAAAAAAAAAAAAAGAAACCCTGTAAACTATGCTAAATGGCTGTTAACAATATAATCAGTTTAAATAAATGGAATTATTCCTCCATGTACATTTTAAAAAGTGAGGCAGGGCCAGCAAGATGGTTCAGCAGATAAAGGGGCTTGCTACCAAGACTGACAATCTGAGTTTGATCCCTGCAATCCTCACGTAGAAGAGAACCTAATGTCCCAAGTTGTCCTCTGACCCTCACATGTATGCCATGGCAAAAACCACACAAAGTCAGGCACAGCAATATGTACTAAAGGAGCCTGAAGAGAGGTCTAAAAAGAAACAGACAAACAGCATATATCGTTTCTTTGTTAAGTGTATAATAGGGACACGCACCTGTGATCACTCCACCTGGGAGCCAAGGCAGGGAGACACCCAGTTCTAGGAGAGTGTGGGCTATATAGGGAGACTTGGAAAGAAGAAATCAAATCAAAGCTAGGTAACCAGTGTGCTTGTATCTGCATTATACACCTATGGAAGCCAGCAGGAAGAGAGAGCCCATTCCCCTGGCGCAAGTCGGCTTAGGACAGAAACGAGCAGAGTGCGAGACCTCTGAACTGCCTCACCTACTTTACAAAGGACTACATTCACTTCTAGGTTTATTTTATGTGTCTGTGTGTGCCCGTGTCTGCACATACAGAGGCAGATGGAGGAGTCATACCCTCTGGAACTTGTTACAAGAGGTTGTGAGCTTCCTTATCCAGGTGCTGGGAACCAAACTGTGGTCCTCTGGAAGAGCAGCAAGTGCTCTTAACCAAGAACTACACTCTTTTTGAAAGATAGAAATAATTTTATGTCACTTTAAATGTTCAAATGAAGGTAGAAGGCACAGCTGCCTGTCCCGCTGCTGCCTGTGTCTGACAATAACACCTTGCCTCCACCACGTTTCCTACAGTGTTCTGAAGCCTTTAACACACCAGGTTAGTCTCTAATAGTTAAGTGTACATCTTTAAAAACAGCAGGCAATGGTGTGGCAGTGCCAGCAAAATGGCTTAGCAGGTAAGTGTGCTTACCATGTAAGCCCGGGAACTTCAGTTCAATTCCTGGGACCCACATAGTGGAAGGAACAAATTAGCTCTCACAGACTGGCCCCTCACCTCCACATGTGTGTACATGACAGGTACACACACACACACACATACACACACACACACACTCATTCTCTCTAAACAAACAAACTAAAATTTTAAATTAAAAACAAACATTTTCTTATATTAGTCACATCACTATAATACTTAAAAAAACCATGGTTTCTTCAGCATAATCTATAGCCAGGCAAGCCTTAACTTTCTGCATCAATCAAATTAAGCTAAAAACAACAATTCTCTTTCATTAAGTTATAATTTTGAATAAAAATTACAAAATAAACAAGCTAAAAATAAAATGAGGTGTTATTTCATGTGTATGGGTACGTTGCCTGCCTGGTGCCTTCAAAGGTGAGAAAGGAGTGACCCCTCTAACTGGAGTTAGATATAGTTGTGAGCTGCCAGGTGGATCCTCTGAAGAGCAGCCAGTATTCTTGACCATCAAGCCTTGCACCTAATTTTAAATTAAAATGTTGGAAAATAAACCAGGTGTGTTCTAGCCTCAGCACATGGGGGCCTGAAGCAGGAGGGTGAAGAGTTTGAGACCAGCCTGAGTTGAGTGGTAGGCTCTAGGCACACTGAGAATGGGTTAGCCAGTGAGAATCCATTTCAAAGAAAGGAAGTTAGAAAAACTAAGAAAAAAATGAGGGTTATAATTTGAAGTATTTATACATAATTATACTTAAATTAGTAACTTTAATTGTAAACGGATTTGTAGACACAGAATTGCTTTATGCATCAAACTTAATGCATTTTCTGAAAACTCTCTTACCACCTTAGACAGAATTTAGAAAGTGCCCTGTTCACACGCTATGTAGGAAAAAATCAATAAGAGCATTTCTCCAACCATTTTAACCATCAGACAAAAGCCAGAATCTCAACTGTTTTTATTTATTGACAAAACAAATTCTTGATTTCCTACAATGATGGGATCAACAGAAGGAATGTGAACTCTGCTCACAATTAGCAAGTTAGGACTGCAGAGGAATGTGTGAAAATAGTCAACTATTCCCATCGTTTTAAACTTCCTCCACAGCTATAGAAGAGACAAGGCTTTCTCCCAAAGTACCTGCTGTGTTTAATTCTGCATACCTGAACCAAAGAATCAAAGGTGCAAGGCACAAGGGTATTCTGAAAAATATCTGAACTATAATATTATTTTATGAAGACTTACTGTGCACAGCAGGCAAGCATAGTAAATGTAGGGACCACATGAGTAAAATAAGTCAACGCCAGCTGATATTTCACCAAATTCAAAAGGGCAATAAATAAAAATTTTAAGGCACATCGACTTTTTAAAAGTATATATGGGCAAAGCTAAATTAACCAAGCACATTTTAAGAGCAAGAGACTGGAAACAACCCAAATGTAGCGATGGGTCAATAAATCACGATGCAACGAGCAGCGCGGCTGCAGCATCAGATGCGGAATGTAGCTCCCACCTCAGAGCAGGGACTAGAAATGTGTGAGTCTATGAACACACATGTGACTGTGTGATGTTCACTGGCAGGATTACCAATGTGGAAACAGGGTGGAGGGAGCAGAAACCAGACTGACTTGAACAAACCTTACTTTGTATGAGAGTATAAACAAGATAAAGTCTAAATTAAACAAACATTTCAGGGGCCTGTGTTCAACCTCAGGTGGAGAAACACAACTAAGCCAAAACCACTGAAAATAAGTAGAATAGATTAACTGAACTATGTAATGAGTTTGTAGCATTAGCATAGAAGTGGTTAGGTAATTTTAAAATGACAATTTGATTATACATGCTTGTGGGTTATAGTCTAAGAGGAAAAAGTTGAGAAGCATTTGAACTACTTCAATAATCATAATGTGAACCAGGCATGATACGCACCTTGCAAATCCTGAGCAGGAGGATTGTTACCAGTTAAAGCAAGCTTGGCTTACATCCCAAGCACGGAGCCAGCTAGAGCTATATAACAAGACTCCAGCTCAAACACAAACAAAACCACCAACCACCCAAATACCAATGTGAGCTACAGCACTCCCATTATCAAACATACGGTTTTATATGCACACAGCCCAGAGTTTAGAAGTCAGGGTGTGTGTAGGGAAAGTGGTAGGCACCTGGAGTACAGCGCCTGCCTACCATGCGAAATGGCCCTAGTTTTATCCCAGAGACACTTGCACATGCACATCAATGCTTTTACAAATCAGAATTCTTTTCCTCTAAAAGATTAAAATATAAAATCAAAGTTATAAAAAAAGTTTTAATCCTAAATTTGATAGGAAATATCACTGTAAACTTTTTCCTGGCCCTGTTCACTGGCAAGACCTATGTTTAAATCTGAGTTTATAATGGATAAATATTATTTGGGGCATTCTAGGATAATTTTTGCAAATGGGTAAAAATTGTAAAAGGTACTGTGCATTTACCTTGCCCTTCCTCACAGACTGTATTAGTGGCAGACTGTATTAGTGACAGGGACCTGGTCTTTGTGTGTGTGCATGTTTTCACATGGGGGAGGTAAATGTGTGTGAGGATCGCCCATGTGTGGAGGTCAGAGGACAGCTGAGCTGTTGTTCCTCAGGTGTCCTTCGTTTTTTGTTTAAGACAGGGTATCTTCTTGGTCTGGAACACAACTGGCTAAGCTAGACCACCTGGCCAAAGGCCTTCCAGGAGCTGCCTATCTTGGCCTCCCTTTGACCACCACTGGGACTGTAAAAATGCACACTGTCCCCCAGATTTTTATGGGTTCTGGGGACTGAACTCAGGTCCTTTGGCCTGAAAGACAAGTGCTTTAAGAACTGCACCACTTCTCCAACCCTCAGGAAAATTTTCTTTATAGAAATTTCCCACATAATAAAAGAGAAGGAATTAGAATTAGAACTAGCCTGTCAGTGTTTTGCTAATCTCTGGGCAGCAGTGGGTCCGGAAGCCAGTCATCAATGAGCAGTAATGCCTTCAAAAGAAAGACGGGCGGTGCTAGACACCTCCTGACAGAGGTACACAGACTACCTGTAATGTTACCTGGAGAACCGCCAAAATGGAGAAAATTAATATCCTGACTCTTCTCATGACTGTTGCATGAATGGTCAGTTTAGAGAACATTACGGAGAAAGAGAAGGAGAACAAACAGTAGTAAGAGAATAAAATCTAGCAAAATGCACTTTGATATGAGTATGTAAGACAATTCCTAGGTCTTCAATAAATACATTTCCAGGGGAAAAAAAGAGAATCTGTGGATTAAGAGAGACCCCACTCTGGCATGGCGGCCATGCCTGGAGTCCCAGCTCTCCCAAGATAGAAGCAGGAGGGATACAGTTCCAGGATAGCCTGGACTACACAGACACTGTCTCAAAGACACCAAGACAAAGATAAAAATGTAACAATAAAAGAGACTGGGGGGGGGGGGTTGATCAAATATTATGCACACAACTTGTTTGAATCCAGACTTGAACAAGTTTACCACAAAATTTCCCAAGTCAATCAAGAATGAGGGTGCTGACTGGATCTGAGGAGACAAGAATGAGTTCTTTCTTGTCAGCATGATAATGGCAGTACATGCACTGGTGTTAGAGAAACGGACACCTGGCCTAGCGGCTCCTATGAAATCGTTAGCATGGTGTGTGTACACATGTCTAGGGAGGCAGCAGAGAGGCGGGTGTGGAGGGGGGGAGCATGCAACAAGATAGTCTGCAGTCAGCAACTGCTGAGGTTAGGGACAGGCACAAGGCTACTCTCTATGGTGTCTTACTTTCACATACGTTTGCATTTTTCATCATAAATACTTTACTCTAGCCAGGTGCAGTGGTGCACTCCTATAATCCCAGCACTCAGGGAGGCAGAGGCAGGCAGATCTGTGAGTTCAAGGCCAGCCTGGTCTACAAAGCAAGCCCAGGACAGCCAGGACTACACAGAGAAACCCTGTCTCGAAAAACCAAAACCAAAACCAAAACCCAAACCAACAAAAAAACCCCTAAAAACTTAACTCTGGAAAAAGGCCTTAAATTCTAGAGACCAATTGCAATTTCAGCTCTAAAACATGTAACTAAATCATATTACCCAACCTCTCTATGTCTTAGTCTCCCTACCTGTAACATAAATTAAATATTTACCTAATAATGAAAGACATTTGTGCTCAGCCTGTGACATGATGTCACCTACAAACTTCACACTTGACAACTGTGTGAACAAGTTACAAAAACAAAAAAACCTCACAGTGTCTTAAGAAAACTTAGTTTTGTGTTGCATCATGTTCATAGCCGTGCTCAGCTCCAGGCAGGGTGTGGGCTGCAGACGGGCACATTTGCAAGGCTAGCCTTACAACTAGAATCTATCAACTAGGCACAGCCGTAACCATTCTAAGCAACGCTTCAAACACCCCAATAATCACACAATGTTGGGGTTACTAGCTCCAACGCTGATTCCTGACAAAAGATTAAGGGTGGAGGAGGAAAGGCACATTTTTTTAAATCATTTATTAAATGATAAATGAAGAGTCCAAACTGGGTCCTCTCTCTCATAGTGCATGCTCTTTCTACTACTCTGTTTTGTTCTTTGAGTTACCTGACCGAGTGTGATTTTCTGGAGCACAACACAAACTCATATCCATATATGATGTATGTACATTTTGTTTTTAAAATAACCCTACATACCAGACAAGGGCAGTCAGCGATGACTGAGCAATGCTTTATGGGAAGGGGACTTGGGAATGCTGCAGTTCTTAGTTCCTGTCCCCATGTATCGCTGAAATGTGCTGAGCATACCTCTGCAATACGCGCAGTAGTTTTCTGCTTTTGATGGGGTATTTCTTCTGAAGGTTGAGATAAGCCACGTGAGTCCCCTTATCCATCAAGCTACTAAATGTAGCATGGTTTTCAGGCAATTGGAGTAAAGAGCGCCAAATAAACATTCTGAAATAAAAGTTTAATTTTTAAGAAAAACTTTTTTTTGAGCAAAAACTGACTAAGAATTCTTGTAGAAAATAAACTGTAATAGAGGTGTTGGGCTATATGTTCATTATTGTTAGCCCCAAGATTATCACGGTGGTAGTATTTAACCCGCTGTCACAAATATTAAGACTCAGGTGCCTGTTAAATTTTATAATTGCCTTATTTTACCTTGGGCTGGCAGAAGTTTATCTTACACCATTTTAATATCCTCACCATCCATTTCCCAGCCCCCATCCAATGCCATCCACCTTAATTCTCCTCATCTGGTCTACCTTCCACACATAATCCCATGGTACTTGCCTTTACTTTTCATCTGGGCTTTTCCAGGCCATTATTGGAGTCCTATCTTTTGGCCCATGTGTTTTCTTCTCCATGCTAACACATCCTGGTGTCCTCCTTCCTTTTCTCTTTCTATCTGTTTTTCGCCTGTCTGTCTCCTGCCATCCTATGTCCTCCATAGCCGGGGAACCTTAGCTGCACTACCCCACTCTGCCCTGCCCAGGTATAAGCTGTTTAATCAACCAATCAGATACGTCTTGGGCAGGTTTACAAAACAAACATACGTGTAACCAGATCTTAAGAGTCAGTAACACGCATCAGACCAAACTCAAGCATAGAAGAAGGAATTTGAGGTTTACCTGTATTTTGTTGGATATTCCCCGTAGCCTTTTAATAAGATTTGTAAACGTTTTCTATTTAATCCTTCTGACAATTTATTCTATAAAAAGATAGTATCAGTAAGTGACAATTATTATGCAACTGAAAGCATGGTGATCTAGTTCACAGTAGCTTCCAAACTTTAGAGCACAGCACACAGACAGGCAGGGTGCACATGTTTGCAATCTTAGCACTCAGGAGCTGAGCTGGAGGGTTGAGTCTGGAGCCAGCCTGTGCTGCAGGTCTCAAATAACAGAACTGAAGTGAACCCAATACGACCTATCCCTGCCCCTGCACTCTGGGGCATGCGTGCTTCCTCTCTCCTACCCTCACCTATAGCCATAAGCATGGCACATGAAATTCACTTTGTATTGCCCTCCTATCAAAGCACCAAGCATGATGACACCCACCATCCAATGAGCTCAGATTTTCACTAAGCTGTAGTCTGCTTTATACATTTTTTCATACATGTAAGTTATGTAATTTAAATGCTTATGGAAACACTTTATTAAAATGGACGTGAAAATACCAAGTGTTGCTGAGGATATGGAATGACTAGAACTCTCTCCACTGCTAGTAGGAATATGAACTACTTCAAGAACTCTGAAAAATTGACAGTATTACTGAATAAACCTATGGTATATCAAGAGGCTAAGATGTGTGGCAGGACACATACTTAGCATATATGTGTGATTCAGAGTTCAATCCCCAATACTCACTCTGCCCAACAAAGAGTATTATCACATAGGCAACAGGCAATGTCTAGAAAGGAGTGGGAACATCCCACTCTTTGATGTGGCTGCTGATAGCATGGGTATATTCAGTTTGTAAAAATTCACTGTGTATTTCAAATGTGTATTTTATTATCAATAAAAAAGTTCCTTGAAGATACTATTAAACATTTCTATGAATATATTTTCTTTTTATTTAAAATAAACATATATGCTTTGTAGAAAAAATGTTAAAACAAATAGAAAAAACATTTTAGAAAAAACATTTTAGAAAAAACATAGAGCAACGAAATGGCTCAGGGCTTTGGTAAAGTGCTTGCTGCCTGAGCTGGTGACCTGAGTTTGACCCCTGAAGCCCAAAGCAGAAAGAACTGACTTGAAAGTTATCCTCTGATCTCAACAAGTTTAACACACATGCACATGCACACATACTCACATACATAGACACACTCATGCATGCTTGCATATACTCAACTTTAAAACACAAAACCATTTGAACTCTTTTCCTCAAGGCAATCCTGCTATTGGCTGCGTCCAAGGAGCACAATGACAGACTCCAAAAGGAGCAGCAGAAGCATGCTTCCTATTCCCTCCTGATAACCTTCTACAGCAGCACTGACTGATAGAAACACAGCTCAAGTCACAATGGAATTTAAAACCTCCTGACAAGTACATTAACAAAAGTAGAGAGAGACAGAAAAAAAATCTAGTTTCATAATATGATTTTTAACGCAACATAATCAAAATATCACTTTAACATATTATCAATATGAAATCATCAATTAATAAGACATTTTACAGTCTAGGTTTTCCTACTTTCTAACTGCATGTGTTTCACACAGCACTCTTTAAAAACATTAATTTATTTAGTATGTGCAATGTGAATATGTGTGTGTATACAGTGAAGACTGAAGGACAATTGTTAAGGGTTGGCTGTTGGCTTTCTCTACTATGTGGGTTGTAAGGATGGAACTCAGGTCGTGAGGGTTTGTTATATGTTGTTTTGAGACAGTGCCTCACTCTGTTAACCCAGGTTGACCCCAAACTTACAATCCTGCCTCTACCCCAAAAGTGCTGGAACTTCAAATGTGAGCCAGCATGACAGGTTACTATAACACATCTTGATTCAGATTAGCACACCTCAAAAATCACCGGCCACACACCAGCCCAGAAGTCACAAGATGGCCCTCATCAAGGTCATGGCAAGCTAGAGTTAAGTTATAATGTGCTCTTACCTCCTTGTTTTCTAAATCACTGGTCAGGTCTTGTTTGAGTATGCTGGTTTGAATTTTGCTTTCTTTACATCTTGCTGACTGCTGGACTCTTCCTGGCATTATTTTCATCTTAAGATTACTGGAACTACTGGGCAAATCTTCAATCACTTTAAATAAAGGAGGAGGTGGCTGAAAGAAGAGAAAAAGGCTCCATGTATTTATGTACCTATATGTACCTTTCCCACTGGCGAGTCTTGGACAGCAAACCTATTCATACATGATTCACCAACTTTACATGAATAGCATGATTTAATTTATACAATTAGTTTTAGGCATAAGATCTAAGTAAAAATGTCTAAGAACGCTTCAGAATGCTTACTGATGAATAAATCACAACACATGTCTGTCAAATTCCTTTAAAGAGTCAATACATGGTTAACGGCAACAAGTAGAATTTATTCCCAAAAGGTGGCTCAAAATGCTACAATAACAAACCACTTCCCACTTGCACAATGAAGTCAGCACTTGATGAGGACACAGGGGGCATGGCTAGATGGATGGCCCAGAAGAGCGATGAGGAAAGCACCCTGACAGGCCCGGGCTCCAGCGCAGGTCCTCTGAGGGAATGCGGTCCCTGCATTGGTGAGCTCGAAGCCTGTGGTCTGCACAGCAAGACTGCCAGTCCCTTACGGCATCAACGCGCTAACGGCAGCTCAGGAAACACCACTCGGGACCCAAGAGCTCATTCTTAGGGGCTGTCAAATGGGAAAATCTAACAGTCAGCTTACTCAACTAAAATGACTCGCTAGAACATTTTCTTCATAATTGGTACTCTTTTTGAAATAAAATTATTTTCCTTATTCAAAGGAAATGAGCAAATTAGGTCACACAGCCTGAGTTTGAAAGACAAAGTAGGGTGCCCACTTCTGTGATTTAATTCTTCATCTTGGGAATCAAAACAATCTGACCAAATTATGGCCAGCTTTTAATAATGCTGAACTGCTCATTCTGTGATTTCAACCTATTCTTCTAAGTCTTTGTTAAAGTCTCTATTTTAAAGTCATTTCCCCTACTGAGGCCTCATCCTTGGCTTCAAGCACAATCTCCCCAAGGCTAGAGATGTGGCTGGGTCCAACCCACCTCTGTAATGAATACATAAGAATTCACTGACTTCATTAAAACACCACCAGATGACAAGATAACCAAGTAAAACTCGGAAGGCTGGGGCACAAAGGAGCTGAGATTTATACAGGAAACGTGGCTAGATATTTATGCAGCTGCAACTGCCACAGAGACACTGGCTGATGTGCCCTAAAAGTAAAAGACGGTCCACTTTGTAGCTGGCTTTCCTTCGCCAAGCTCTCCGTGTGCTCAGCATCCAGCACTGTGAGAAGGTCTGCGACTCACTCTGAATAGCTTTGCGTAATCTCTTCCTGTCTCCTTTAGTACTTGGTCAGTAGGAGAAAATCACAGGAAAAGGCTGAAGACCCTCAGCAGAGCACTTAATATATTGGTGATTACATGATCTAACATATTAAAAAGCACAGAGCTATGGCATCAATAATTGTATCTTTTATATAATATAATTTATACACAAGAACAATAGATTATAATCTCATATTATAAAAAATACATACTCACAAATACACATACACGAACACATAGAGGATACTTGTCATTTGAGGTATATATTTATATTGAATTACCTTATGTACTGAATTAGTAAAAGCAGAATCACTGATTCTGAAAGAAAGTTCGGTTCCAGGGAGACTCATTCACATTTCATCAACTGCCTGATATACATGCATTTGTTTTGATATGTGTTTCTGCTTAATGATACCTTACTTGAAATACATTATTGACTTCCAAGGTAAGAGCACCAACACTACCTATATGAGTTTAGGATCTATGTCTTCCCTTCAGGCACAACACAGCTTTCGTGTGCTTAAGAACATCAGACTGAGCTTCGGCACTACTCTTGGGGTCAGTATAAACAGTAAAATCACTACAAAAAGACCCAACATGTAAACCGCAAAATTCATGACTCTATACAACAGACTATGAAAGATACTTTGACTGTAGCAGGAGAGATGAAACAATAAAAACCTTGCCCCATTCAATTCAGCTGTGACCAAGGGTATTAAATGAGTGTGGAATGAATACAACAAGAAGAAAGCCACCAAATAGTATTAAGAAATGATACAGGAAGCTGGAGATGGCTCAGAGGACAGAGACAACTGTACACAGGCCTGACAACCTGAGTTCTATCCTTCGATCCCAAAATGTGGCTGCAGAGAACCCATTCCTGAGCGCTGTCCTCTGATGTTGGTACATGTGCCTACACACACACTCACTAAACATTTTAAATTAAGAAATGATTATGAAAGCATTATTTTGGAAAAATGTTGTGGAGAAGATGGACTGGTAGGAGGGGTAGGCACTGAAGGCTGAGTTAGGAAATCTGTTTAAATTACTGTAATTTGGAATTAGTTAATAAAGACCAAGAGAACAGGTAGCAAAAGCAGATGATAGACAGACAGCTATATGATAACAGATAGATAACTGATAGATGATGAACAAATAATAAAACAGATAGATAAAATGATAGAGAAGATGGTAAAAGAACTGATGGAAAAATACATCATAGGTAATCGATAAACAGGTGGTAGATAGAAATATTAGATAGATAGACAGACAGGTAGGAAGATAGCAATAGAAAGATTATAGATAGATACATGATAGTTAATTGATAGTTGATTGATGGATGGTAACACAGAGATGACAAATACATGATAGATAATTGATAAGTGATAGACATGGATAGATAGATAGTTGATAGATGATAGGTGGATGGTAGAGACTGTTTGAAAAAAATTCAAGTCTCTGAAGAAAGAAATTAAAGGAGACATATCTCAAATGTAAGAAATTCTATAACTTGCGAGTCCCTAGATTAGGAAAGAAAGAAAAGAAAGGGCCACAGAGCTCCAAGGCTTGTAAACTAAAAGATAAGAAATAGCAAAACAGAAATGAAGACAATGAAATTAAAGACCTCTTTTGAGAGAGCGACCATGGGTAACACTGAATGCGGTGGGCACCAAGCTAAGAAGACGCATGGTGAGAGGCAGAGCTGGAGACGGAGCTCTTCAAGAGCCAGGCGCTATATCCAGAAAGACAGCTGTGTCCCAGTGAAGTCGGGAGATAGCGCAGGGGAAATACGGCAGCACACAGAGCAGAGTCAGTTACTTGATGATTCACATACCTTATTTATTTCTTGTGTCAAAGCTTGAACTGAATATATGTTCAGACTTCCATTTTCCATAATAGATGCTATGTACCGACCGTGTGGACTAATTGCTGATGAGCTAATTCCTTCTTCAATGCTCCCAATTTCAAAGAGAAGTTTACAAGTCTGTATGTTGATAAATCTCATAATCCCGTCTTGACTTAGCACACCAAGAACCTAGGGAGACAGAAACAATGGGGCCTTAACATTTAAAAGCCAAAGCCTGAAAGACTATGTACATATGTGGATATTTACATGCATATCATGTCAATATATTTTAAAAGCAATGTATTCATTTTATATAATTTTTATGAGGGCAGCTCAATTTGCAGTGAGCCATTTCACATTTTAAAATCACCAACAATGGCTCACATGGATGTGTCTGACTCTGACCACACATGTGGACGGCCTTGTCTTCCCCAGGCCGGCCACCTCCACTGAGACACAAGGATCAGCTGCTGCCCTCACCTGCACACTGGCTACTGGAGGAAAGAGGTGCATGCAGGCCTGGTAAAGCTCCCCACTCTGTGCCCATCTTCAGCTGCTCTGATACTTGGACTGTGATTATGGGTTGTATACTAGATTAAGGCAGAGGGAAGCTAGTCTTCGAGAAAAAAATATTTAAATTTAAGTCATATAATTTGAAAAAGTAAAAGCATGTAATGAAAACATTACTAGAATAAGCCCTCTTGCTTGCTGTCTGTGGGTTAGGGGACAATGGCTGCAAGTATGACTTCATATGATTCTTTGACATTCCAGTGTTGTGTTATTTTACAAAAGTTGTCTGGTGGTATCGACAGGAAAAGCATGCTCTTTGCCTGCTGGCTACCACAGATGCAGGCTGTCTTGAGGGCAATTTGCACAGATCCTGTCCTAGTTACAGATTCCTTTGTGAAACGATTTCAATTCTAGGATTTTTATCCTTCAAATAGGATGTGAAAAATGACATTGCAAAATTTTGGTCATCCAGTGATGACAAAACAGAAAGTAACAGCACTATTTATAACAGAAAGGGACTAAGAACAGATTAAGGGCCTAATAACAGAGAGTTAGTTTAAAGAAAATTATGAATATTATGAAGCCAAGAAAGAGGTTTTATACTACTAATAATTGCCAAATTAAGAAAGAAGGTGTAAGGCTGTGTAGAAAGAGGAGACGTAATATGTAACAACAGTAGTTGTAGGGGGAGTGAATAATGACACAGCCAGGAGATGGGATGAGGCTTACCACCAATGCCTATTTGTAAGTTTTACCATTCCGACCGTAAGAACACAGGAACAAGTTAGGAATCTTAAATAAACAGATAAGATACCCATATGCTTACATACTGCATGCATGTGCATGTATATAACTACATAGAACATGTATTGAATTTAACTTTGGCTTTCACCACTATGACTGCCAATTTAAAATGAAGTTAAAACAATTATTTGCAGTAATTATCTGTCAGTTTTACATTTGAGTCAGTTGAGCCATCACAAGTTCCATGAGAGCTGATGAAGATGGCTGAGATGGAGCTGAGGTGGGGGAGTTACAGGGACTGGAGGCGGGCTGTATGGAAGGACATAGTTAATATACATTGTGTAAATGTGAGACTTGCAAAGAATATGGGTTATTGCAAGACAGAAGTGCATGAACAACAGAGCCCACACAGGTCTGGATCTTGCTCTTTCTGTTACTAACCTGATTGGATCCAGCATCAAAGCTATCAGGCAGGAATTCCAGATGGCGAACAGCTCGCACCTTCGTAGGCATCTGGATGATTCTGAAGAGCTGTGTGGCCTCTAAGCACCACAAATGCAGGTGATTGGATTTCCCTCCAACAGCCAACATTCGGCCATCTCTATATTTAAAAAGCAAAACTAGACAGTGAGGAGAGCAAGACCAGCTGAGTGGCTTATGCAGCCATGTTCTGTACAGAGCTTCCTGTGAGGGTGAGCTCCTACAGTCATGCTGACCAGAGCACCTCTGGCCATGTACAACTCTGGGCACATGGCTATGCTACTGTGGCCAGGGGACTAAGCAGGGTGCTCAGTTTACTGAAGAATTAGGATTTTACCTACTGCCTTTCAAGCACTATTTAGCTTGTTTGGTGTGGAGTTGTTTGGGTGAGTTCTTAGGGGCTGAGGAGCATTTATATTTTAAATATAGCTTTTAAAAGATGTATTTATGAGCCAGGTGGTGGTGTACATCTTTAATCCCAGTTCTTGGGAGGCAGAGGCAGGAGGATCTCTGTGAACTTGAGGCCAGCCTGGTTTACAGAGTGAGTTTCAGAACAGCCAAAGCTACAGTGAGAAACCCTGTCCCAGAAAAACAGTAAATATATGCAACAAACCAACCCATTTCCTAGTATGTCTTCTGGGCCTAGAAAGGCTTATAGAAATTGACAAATCCTCCTGGCATGCAGGGTTTCAAATCATCATTTCCTACCATATCAAACTCACTCCTTAGAGAAATAGCTGATTGTAGGTTTGGAACACTCTGGAACAATTTGTCACAACATTAACAACTAAGTGTTCGGAAAAGTGAGAGAACCAGGCATTACTAAAACTCTTAACTACTGTGGCTTTAGACATCCCAGGTAAGCCCACGAGTTTGAAAAGATTAATGATGAAAAAAAAGAGTTTAATGGCCATCTTTGGAAGATCCTAATAAAGTAAAAAACTCTGAAAACTTGTTTTAGAAAAAAAGAGAAGCACTAGGGAGGCTGAGGAAGGAGGGCCGCCATGAGTTTGAGTCTGTGCTAGAGTAAGATCCTCTCTCAAAAGCAAATACAAATAAGCACAAAACAAAAATAACAGCAAAACAACTAAGAAATGTGCCTTCCACTGTTTTCCACAAGCTACATCAACGTAAGCAAAGCGCCAGTAAGAGAACACTTGCTTTCACAGTTTCTAATTCATAAGTGAACAGTGAGCGAACCAGAAATGAAGGAACAATAGAAAAGGATGTAGTTAGTGAGGGGCATTGCAGAACTAAAACTATCTATAAGCCAAGAGTGACAGAGCTAGAAGAGCTAATAAGCCAAGAAAGGACAATAGAACTAGCCCAGCACCGCTGTTGGAGTATTTCACACCATGTTGGGGTAGGTGGTGATTAGAGAGAGAGGCCTATGCTGCTCCTGATGGAAGCGCACAAACCACATCTTCCTCTTTACCTGGGTCAAGCCTCATCTTCCAGAAAATACAGGGGTTTCCAGTGTACAGAGGATTGAAACGACAGAGGATGGCACTGACCCACACCATGTAGACATAGAGCAAGATTAGACTGCAGAAACAGTTGTGTTCTCACACCCTCCTCCTGTGTGTGTGTGTGAACAGGGACTCTCTAGGGTCTGGGACTTAGCACACAGCTAGGCAGGCTGGCCAGCAAACCCCACAGACCCATTGGTCATCACATTCTCAGTGGTACGCTTACAAGAACTTGATACCACATCTAGCTTTTTAAAAACAAATGAACAAACATGGGTGTTTTTTTTTTCAATTTTTTTTACATTAATTACATTTATTTATTTTGTATCCCAGCTGTAGCCCCTCCCTCGTTCCCTCCTAATCCCACTCTCCCTCCCCTAACTCCTTCCTCCTTCATCTCCTCCATGCCTCTCTCTAAGTCCACTGATAGGGGACATCCTCCTCCCCTCCCATCTGACCCTAGTTTATCAGGTCTCATCAGGACTGGCTGCAAAGTCCTCCTCTATGGCCTAGCAAGGCTGCTCGTCCCTCGGGGCATGGGGGTTAAAGAAACATGGGTTCTAAGGATTGAATTTAAGTCTTCAAGTCCTTGCTCATGTTACTGATTAATTTATGAAGCCTGTCTACAAGAAAAAAAAAGGATTGAGACATAGCAACCAAATGAGATGTTTTATGGGAACACAGCAGTCAATAGAACCAGGTACTAGACAAGCCACTGGCATATGAACAATGGCTACATGACAATTTTAAGGAGTGCTAGTGAATTTGTAGAAAGTTTATAATAATATTATGGTTATGTTCTCAAAAGGTAGCCTTATGTTTCAGAAATATACACTGAAATATTTGCCAATGAAACGATATATGTAAGCTTTGCTCCTAAACAATACAGCAGAAAAACAGAGACAGAAACAGGACCAGAATTAGCTGACAACTGTTAGAGCTGATGAGTCCTTAGGAGTTCATGTGTCTCTCCATTTTCATGTATACATGACTGCACAATAAAGTAAAACTAAATCAGAGGAAAATAGATGTTATGCAGATCACATCTAAATCAGAAAAAAATTTTCTCAAGATACTGAGTGGAAAAAAGAATTTTAAAACAGAAACTAAATTTTTTTTAAAATGCCCATTACCCACCTGGTCACAGCAAACACTTTGTATAACATGCTAGAACCTTCAGGTGGAGCTGGCAATTGGTACTTGCAAAGCAGAGTATCACATTCCCAGGCAAAGATGGAGTTGTCTTTAAAGCAGCTGAGGATGATGTTACTTAGTGGTAGAAAGAAAACCTAGAGACAGAGAGGGTTGGTTACCTTTCACCAGGGTTCACACAGTCCTCTTCAATTTAGAATTATACACAGCCATTTTCTCTTTTTAAACCAATCTTCTCTTATACTAGAGAAAATACATTTTAATGTATGATAGAATAATACCAATATTTTATTAGCTATAATAAACAAAAATAAATGTAAACCCTTTTAACTAAAAATAATTGACTACAAGAAATATACAAAATTCTAAATACCAATTTAATATTTGTCACCTCATATTTAAAAATTCAGATGAAAATTAGAGATCTTTGTGTCATGTTTTATAACTAATGAACATATTTATATACATATAAAATTATACATGTATTTGTGCAATTTGCCTATTGCCCCAGAAATGTAATAAAGATGAAGATTTTCTGTCGCCTGGTAGTGTGTTGTAGAGCTGCCGCACAGCTCAGCCTTCACGTGTCCGTGGGAAAGCTGGGGTATACAAGCCTGCATTGCCAGTTGTGTTAAGAATAAAGCAGTTCTGTGCAGGGCCTAACATGGGGACAATGCACGACGGGCTTTAGTGCACACACCCACTCTACTTCTAATCATTACTTTGGCTTATAGCCCCCCTCCCCCCTTTTTAAGTATGCGGACTCATAGCCCCCCCTTTTTAAGTATGCTGACTCATAGCCCCCCCTTTTTAAGCATGCTGACTCATAGCCCCCCCCTTTTAAGCATGCTGACTCATCCCGGCGACAGCCTCAGACGCCTCCTGTCACCTGTTTCACGCCTACGTCAAGAGGCCCCACAGGGTGGCTGACCTGCATCATGTAGGCTGAAAGTATGTCACCATGCAAAACTGTTCAACAATGCGTCTACAAAACACATCCACATCCTTCAGGGATCAAAACTCTAGAGTCACACGAACATTTCAAAACCTATCAACAACGCTAATACTACCAGTTCATGGACGCCCAGGAAGAGGCTCTATCATACTCTATGCTAAATGGGACAATACAACATGCCTCCCAAACCTGAAAAACATTCCTCCTGACCTAGTCAACTTATTCATAAGACAGAAGCAGGTGGATCTCTGCAAGTTCCAGGACAGCCTAGTCTATACAGTAACTTCCAGGACAGCCAAGGCTACACCTGCCTCAAACCCTGTCTCAAGCAAGCAAGCAAGCAGTCAGTCCTGTGGGAAAAAATTAAAAAAGTAAAAAGTAAATGTAATTATTATCTATACAAGTAAAATGTATACAAATCACATTTTATCAGAGATTTAACTAATTTAATAGAGAACTGTGGGTGGAATTCTTGATAGCAAAGCTGAAAATGGAATCTTTTATTCTATTTCCCACTTTTCTGTTACATAAGCTTTAACCAGTGTTTCCTTTTGAATACAAAATTTTTGCTAGGACTAGTGGGTGGTTGCAGCTCAGCAGTAGAGTGACTGTCCAGCAGGCCAGAGGCCCTGAGGTCCATCCCTAGCACCTAGAACAAAACCAAAACATTGAACCTGATCACTGATACATACACATATATAGCATTTATATACATGTATAAGGAGTAAAGCATATGAAACACTAGTTAAAATTATCCAGTCAAGGTCATCGACAATAAGACACAATAAAAGCGTAACCAAAGAATGTAAGATGTAAGATGCCGACAGAGCAGGCAGGGCCCGAGCCTCACTTGTGCTGGGCTCACACTGCCTTAGGCTGTCGCTGGACCTTCTGTTGTAACATGGGCTTATAAAAGAATCTGCAATGAATATATTAAATCCATAATGAATGTCTTAAAGACGCTTTCAAAACTGGTGTCAAAAAGTGACTTCAGAAAAATCTTAATTAGCAGTCATTTTTTGTAAAAAAGTAACCAAGTTTATTCCTATTGGGAGAAGCAAAGGCTTAGAAGTTAATGAGCATCAACTGCTATTTTAGGTGAATAGCTATGATAAGATCATTGCCTGCATGATTATTCATTACCAGATTTGTGATTTTAATTGCTAGATTTTAATGATTATAAAATTGTTCTTAATGAAACATGTCATTATTATTTAGATAATGTCACCTCCTGACAACATTAAGTACTTTGAAAAAAACTTAAAAAAAATTAACAAAATGTGCAGGCGGCAGAACAGGGGCATTGAGTTCAAGGGGCTAGACTTGTTTCCTTGTGGAATATTAAAACTCTAAGCTTTCTGTACTTGTCATTTCTGTTGCCATGACAAACTATTGTTGGTGAGGTAATTTGTAAAAAGTAGTATATTTAGCTCACAGTTCTGGACAGCTGAGAACACAGGCCTGGTCCTGCTAGGCTCTGCTGAGTCTCTGGCTACATCACCACGCAGCATCACAGTGGCAGAGTCTACTTCCTAGCTATGCAGGAAGCCAGAGAGCCGCACAGCAAGGCTTTCTTGCTTTTTTCTCCAATTCTATCACCTTTCCTTTCCCACTTCCCTTCTTCTCTCAGGGTTCCTAAGAACATTGTTCTAAGGATAGAACAATGTAAGGCTCTGCTACACATCAACACGGCCACAACTGGGGCACGTTTCCAGGATGCACACCTCAGGGGGTAAGCACATCCAACTCAGCATTTTCTGCTCAGTTTTGAGAGGTATGACCAAATTAAGAAACTCAGGCCTTCTCTGTGGTTGGAGTTTTGCCTACCATATGCAATACTTTGTGTTAAAAATAAACAAACAAACTGAAAAAACTAAAACAAGAAAGAACCAAAGCCGGAGATGGCAATACATTCCCATAATCATGCAGAGACCGAGGCAGGGTAGCAAGTTAAGAACAGCCTGGGCCAATAGTAAGACCTGACTTTACTACAAAACCAAAACCAGAGCAACAGCAAACACCCAGGAGAGTAATAGTGCAAGATAACAGTGCAAGCCAGGTGTATAATTCACAGGAACGTAAGAGGTGCTCACTGTATAGAGTGATGTGCAAGAACCTTCTTTATGAAATGTTTTCTGATAAGCATCATAAAGTTGTTTTCACATATACATGAATAGAAGTGATTACAAATCCAAGGATATATTCCCAAGTACTGCCACTCCGCATCACAAGAACCAAGCGTTACTGCTTTGCCTCTTGCTATTTAAATGGAGCCTTTACTTACCTCAATGACAGACCAGACTCTCAAAGAAACTTGGATATTTCACTATGAAGTTAATTTCATAATGACAGTTAGTCTGGAACAGTGACCTGTTCTGTTTTTCTGTGACAGGTTCCAGTTAAACCACAATGTGGTGCCATGTACTGCACCACAGTAAGACAGTAAGTCAGGTTTGGACTCATACCAAAACCATTTTATAAGCTATCTGACACTGGGCAAGCGATCAGTGATTAATGATTCTGAATTTCAGTTTTTCCTTTTGGAAAGCAGTATGAAAATCACTAGTAAGCCAGTTCTGGTGGACTACACTAGTATAATCTCAGCACTTGGGTACTCTAGGCCAGTTGGACCCTACTTCAAACTCTGGACCAGCACAGGCTGCAACCAGAGTCTGTTGTAAAAAGGAAGAAGGAGGGAAGGGAGTGAGTCAGGGCATGGGATGCGAAGCTTTCAACAACTGACATCTATCACTGCTCATTTTGGGTTTTTGTTTTAAGATGAGGTTCCCACTAAGTTGACCAGGCTGGCTTTGAATTCAAAATCCTCCAGAGGATTGGCTCTGTGGGTAAGGACACTTGCCACCAAGCCTGATGATCTGAGTTCCATCCCTGGGACCTACATGGTAGAAGAAAACACTGACTCCTGAAACTTGTTCTCTGACCACCACATGCACACCACACACAGTAATGCATAAACGCAAAAACTATTTTAAAAATATCTCATTATATATTTTTTAAAAGTCCTCCTGCATCAGCCTTTGGAGCAGCTGAGACCAGGGTGTGCACCCCTGTGCCCAGCTGACTTCTAGCATTGCTCCTATACACTATATACAAAATGCAGTGCAAAGAAGCACTTATTTCAAGAGGCTGGAGACATAGCTCCTCAGTAAAGCACTGGCCCAGCACATGGCCCTGGGTTCATTTCCCAGCCTCCTCCAAACCCCCAAAAGAACCCACAACACCCAAGAAGAAAAAAACACTTTGAAATAAAAAATCCATGATCGCTTACTGGGATGTCTTAGCAACGGAGATGTTCCAGAATTAGCGCCACTACCAACTTGAGAAGGTTCTGTGATATGCTACCTACTATACATACCCAGCCACCAGCTCATCCTCCGACACATCTGTGCTTTAGGCTGCTGCCAGTTCAGTTCAGATTAGATTGCCAGTTAGGTAAGGTCAGATCATATTTTGCTATAAAGTAAGTGAAACCCTCTGAGTTTTAATGTTATTAAAAGAAAAATGATATCACTGTCAAGATTTTAAAGAACACATCTAGAGGTTCAGCTTGCAGCACAGTTGGTAGAAAGCTTGCCTACCATGCATGAAGCCCTGGGTTCAAGATCCAACACTGTATAAACTGAGCATGCTTGCACACAGGAGGCAGAGGCAGGAAAATCAGATGATCAAGGCCATCACTAACTTCATAGGTAGCTATATGATTGATAGATAGATAGACAGACAGACAGACAGACATGATAATAACAATTGTACTAAACACTGTGAAGTACTAAAGTCCATGCTGAGGTAGTGCTGCTACTGTTTTGACTTTACAATGGATAAAATACCTTGTGGAGAAGATTACCAGGAATCTACTCAAGCCTTGAGACTAACTTCTTGCTTATAATAAATACAGAGGACAGAAAACAAGCTAAGCAGTGACTTAAGGGTAGGACCAGTGCAGGCTGTGAGGCTTCTCCCTAGACCACTGACCTTTAAAAAACAGGTATCACAGGAAAAACAGAATGGAACACTGTTTTAGATTAAAAGTGCCATATGGCGCTAACTTCATAGAGAAAGGGTCATCACTGTAAATAAAAGTTACATTTTAATTACAAAATCAAAACCTGGAAAAAAAATCCTGTCAGTAAAAATTTAGAGTAGAATTAAAATTTTATTTTGGAAGACTGGGTTACAGTTAACGTCCATTAATAACACTGTGCACCAGTAGCAGAAACTTTGGCTATCCCCAAATTTTGCATAGCCCAGGATTTATTTATTTTTGAGGCAGAGTCTCACTACATAGCCCTGGCTGGCTTGCAACTGGCTCTGCAGATCAGGTTAGCCTTGAACTTGGGGCAATCCTGTGGTCTCCTGAGTGCTGAGATTACTGGTACAAGCTGCATCCCTGGTTATTTTACATTTTAAACAGTTACATCTAAAAGGGATATATAATTTTGGCTTTGCAGTATGTTTATTTTTGTGCATGTGTGTTTGTGCTTGCACATGTGACAGCACACATGGCGGTGAGAGGTCACTTCTCTCTTTCCACCTCTTTCCCTGGGGGTCCCAGGGATCAAATTCGGATCATCAGGCTCGGTGGTGAGTGCCATGACTTGCTAAGCCATCTTGTTTGCCCAACTGTTTTTTTTTTTTTAAGAGTTTGGTGATAACTTACCAGCTACAGTGTTCTATTATTTTACAATACACTTACATGCACATATTGTAGCAACTCTATATATAGTACATATATAATATATATAAATGTATAGTTTTATTCTTATACTACTAAAATCTGGAGGCATTTTTAAGTGAACGTCTGAGTAACCAAACAAGGTTCACATTGACACCCATGAGAAGAGCAGAAGGCTTCTTGCCACTGTTCCACAACTATCTCCATCGAGGGCTCAATTCCTGTGCCTCTCTGCTTTGGGACTTAAAATTCAATCTAAATGCTAAAGCAATTAAAGAAGAGAAGACCTACAAAAGCATTTGGTCCACGTTTCTAATGAATACTTGGCTACAACTTCTATCTTCTTTTTTTTTTTTTAAATTATTAAAAGTGCACTAAAGAATTCTGGGATTTCCATGGAGACCCATGTAATAAATTTTTGGTTGACATGCATTATTAGCTGCTCATGTTAATAATGAAGAGAAAAAAAGACAACAGCGCATTACAACGTATCGTAAATAAAGCAATGTCACCGGGGACAAAGATACTCCTGAAAATAGTGTTTAGCTAATCAGAGTGGGGGAAAAAGCTAAATCCTGAAAGCAAATAAGCGAATCTTTTTAAAGGCATCATATTTATATATGGAATACTAATTAGTGATTAAAAGGAGGAAGATACATGAAACAGGCCTTATACAAATTATTACCAAATAGTTCAATTTTCATGAGTTTTATAATAGAAAAAAGTCACGGTAAAAAATTTCAGACATACCATGAGGATAGAGTAACTGAGCAATGAAGTGATGCACACTGCACAGCCGCTTGCTATAGGTTTATGAAATTATGCATTAAGAAAAGAGTATAAAGAAATGTAGTGAGATGAAAAGAATTCAATGCATGAGACTGTTGGCTCTCTCCAAACGAACATTAAAGTTAGTATTTCTGTATGCTGGATCTAGTCTAGCAATACTGAGCACTGGCTTGTTTCTGAGCACACCATTCTCCAGTTAACCTTCAGTTCATGAGCTGACAGTCACTATGGTGACCAAAATGCTAATGACAGTCACTTGGTGGACACTAATTAATTGCCCTGCTGTATTCTGGTTTTCCATCTGGATGCCTAACTGGGTGTGTGCTACATTTTTTGGTCAACTTACTCAAAAATTTGGTTTCACTATGTACGGATTTTATTCTTGGGTTATTTTTTCTTCTAAATTTAAGAAGCAAGCAACCAATGCTACCAGCAAAAGTCACAAGACAGTTAAGACTTACCATTTGGTTAAGATCATATAGTTCTGAACCCAAATATTAGTGGAAATTACCTGAATTAATTAAATGGACACAGTGTTCATTTAATGGTCATTCCCATTGTGTGGCTTCCATTATGGAAGAGTCAAATCAATATGGCCTCACCTTTTGTAAGTTTTACATGTTAAAACTTTAAAAAAAATACACAATAAAAATTTCATTTTCATCTCCTTTGGTTAAAAAAAAAATGAAAAAAAAAACCCCAAAGGATATGATGAAAACTTCTTGGGACCACCACATACGGGTCCCAAGTGTATGCCTCTGTTACACTCAAATGATGTGTAGGCACTTCGTAGGTCAATATTTTATCAACAAAGACTGCAACCATGATGAGTCAATGCAGACTTCAGTACTGGGACAATGATGTTCACATTTAAATTTAAACTTACTTTATGTGAACATGAAATGAACTGCACAGTAGAGTAACATATTAATGAAGGACTCTAGGTGATAGGCATCCTTGTTTACCATGAACTTCTTATAGATCTGCTCTATGTTTAAAGTTGGTCATAGCAAAATTGGAAAACATCTTAAATGTTTTAATGTTAAACCAGAATGTCTTAAGATCTGTTACTTGTAACAGTGGAAGTTTTATGCTATAATAATTTAAAAGAATTAAAGCATATATTAATTAAACTTGCAAGATGACTCAGTAGTTAAGAGCGTATACCGTCCTTGCAGAGGATCTGACCCAGCCCCCCTCATTAGGTAGCTCACAATTACCTTTAATTCCAGCCTCAGGGAATCAGACGCCTCTGGCCTCCATGGACATCTGCACCCATGTGCAGATATCCCCATGCAGACATATACACATAATTATAAAATAAACTAAAATATTATGCATATATGCACAGATATGCATTCATACATATATGTATATATATTCCCTGCCCATCATCCTTCTCTGCCAAATGGGACTTAAGGGCTATGGGTCCCAAGAGATCCTTAGGATAGATACCTTGTGAACAGTTTGTTAATCTAAGGACTGTATTTGTGGATGGAGTGGTTGGCAGAGGCAAAGCTCACTTCCTCTGCTGTGTTCTGAACATAACCGTAAGCAACAGTTAATCCAGACCTACTGTGCCTGTGCTGTGCTGTGAGAAGCAGCTACTGAAGACACCTGAATCATATCTACCACATCTCTGAATCTGACCCAGAGACCAGTGGGAGAAGCCCATGCCAAGACAGTCACCGACCTTCTGTATCCCCACAGACTGGAGGATGTTCAGCTTTCTTTTCCTCTGGAAAGTATCCAAGTCCCAGAGCTGAGCTGTGTCAGAGGAAGTAGTGATGGCATATCTCCCGGACGCGTGCACAGAGATGGAACACACTGACGATTCATGTCCTCTCATGCAGCTAACCAGCTCCTTAGTGACTGGAGTGAAATTCTTACATCAGTAAAGCATCCCTCACTGATACACAAACCACTCTGGACACTATGCATGATCTCATTCAGCTGACGGACATAAAGGGGTCTTACTGGCACCTCCTTTAACATCAGCAGAGGTGGGAGCCTGTGGCTAACGTTTACCATGGGGTGCCAGATGTTTCAGGTGAGGCCTACAGAGGGCTTAAGAATGGCCTCAACGGGACACTAGAGCTTGGGTATTGTCACACGGTAACAGCTTTATGCTGAAGAATCCAGGCCTCTGTTTGAGGCTACGGTCTATATACTGGAAGAGGGGAAGTGATTGGACAGGGCTAATTTACGTCATTGTAAGAATCAGACAAGAAATGGAGCTTAAAAATAAGAAAAAGGCAATAGAGAAAAGGAGCAAATTCAAAAACTATCAATAACAGAGACACACACTGAACTACTGGACTCTAGTGGTCCTAATTCAGCTATACAAGCAGTTGGTGATGCTGTCAGGTCACATGACAACACACAAAGAAGAACAGATTTGGCATGGTGGAAAAGGGGATAAATCTGATTTAAAGAACTGATATTGCCAAGCATAGTGACACACACCTGTCGCCTGTGAGCACTTAGGAGGCTGAGGCAGGGGAATCACCAAAGCCTGAAGTCTGCCTGGGCCACATGGTGAATATGAAGCCAGTTCTGCCCACACAGAGAGATCCTATTTCAAAAAATGAATTAAATAAAGACTCACAGATAATAAGAATTAAAATTGAATTTGGGCCTGGTGTGGTGGTATGTGTCTGTAATCTCAGCACATGGCAGACCAAAGCAGGTTCTGCATTTGAAGCCTGGGCTACACAGTGAAGTCTAGGCCAGGGGCTACATAGCAAAACCATGTTTCAACCAATCAATCAATGGAAGTTTTGACTTTTAGGTAGTCCTATATCTGTATGTGTATAGGAGAAAACAGGATGGTAGAGAATATACCAAAACTATTCATGATAAATACTACTGAATAACTAAATGTTTTATTTTATCCTCACACTTTTGTGAATATTTCTAAGTCGTCTATATCATATCAGTTTTGTGATCTAAATTCCTCCAGAAAAATGGAAGTGAGGAGAGAAAGCAAGGATATAAATCTTAAAACCACTAAGATACGAAGGAGGTCAGAACTGAAGACAAAGCAATGAGTTCCTTAGGGAGACAGCAGCTTCCAAACACTTGCCTAATGTCTGCGATTGTTACTCATTCCTTCCTGTTGGTCTGCATGAAAGGAAAAGAGGGAGGATAACATTGTGAGCTTTCATAAAGCTACAGTTAAATCACTACTTTTCAGTTCAGTATTTTGTCCCTCTCAGCTTATGGAGGGAAAAAAATTCCCCTTTTTTAATGAAGTGCAATTCTGTTTTTTGTTTTTTTTTTCTGATGTTGAATAAAAAAATAAAAGCTGGCCAACTATGCTTTTGTCTAGGGGTGGTGCCCTGAGATTGCTTCCTTTCAGGACAGTATGTCAAGTGATGCTGCCATTGCTCAGGTCTTACTCAGGCAGCCACACCACTGAGGTATCATGGGTATAGTAGCTTCCTTGGTATTCCTAGGAGACTCAGTCTCACAGCAGACTTCCTGGCCAATCCCAGGTTTTAAGTGCTACTGGGAAGTGGGAAGGCAGGCTGAAGATCAGTCGGGGGCTGTTAGAACCTTGGAGACAATCTTGCTATGGTGGAGGTAGGAGGCACAAGAGTCCTTGTTTACTAATAGATGCTGTGAGGAAGCAGGATTTGGCCACAAAGAAAAAAGGTGACTTGGAAGTTAGAAACTGGACCTTAGTTTCATCTAAGGACCTTAATTGGGTGTCAGGTTCCATGAGAGAGTAGGCTATAAAAAATATGGAGCTAAGAGAAGAAAATGGTAGCATCCAAGGAAGCTAGTTGTAGGAATGGACAAAGACTTAATTTTTTAAAGAATTTTTCCAGCAGTGCTGACTGGATTTCTAGGCACGACTTAAAAAGATAACTATTTCTGCTGATCTGTGTGAGTGTAGCACAGAGTCCAAGCTCAAACTCTGCCTGCCTTGCTTTATATAAATCTGGAACCCTGGTCAAGAAATTTCACTGTCTCAGTTTCCTCATTTGCAAAATGGTGATCATAACAATATCCATCTCAGTTGAGTTACTAGGATTGAAATAAATTAGTTATAGAGAGTCAGAAAATAGCCCTTGTAAAAGAATAAGTACAATATAATTATTTGTCACTATTATTGTTAATCATATTTACATCTTTCTAATTATTATATACCATCAATTATTTAGTAATAAAAAATACAATTAATTTTTTTCTTTTCACTTGTGATTCGCTTAATCTATAAACCTCCAGAATGCCAACTTAAAATATCTATGCAATTTGCCAGTTGTAATTCTGCTATATTTCCATGAAATATGTGGGATTTGTTTGTTTGTTTGTGTTATTTTAGAATACCTGTATAGTAAGGAATTTGACCTCGAAAGAGAAGTCTCATATTTGTCCACAATCGGGAGGTAATCGTTAACTCCTGGGCCTTCCCACATGATAGGAATATTCTAATTATTCAGTCAACCTTAGCCGCAAATAAATGGCTTCTGTTAAGGACTCAGAGCTGGGGCTGGTCTCACCAGAAGAACCAGCAACATTAATAGACTGAGCATCAGGAAGGCAGGAGAACTGGAAATGGGATTCAGCCACATAGACAATACTTCATCCCTGGTGATAACAGCGTGAGAGATGTTACAATCAGATTGACCTTACATCTACACACAGGCACTAATTCAATTAACTATGTCTGCACAATAGAGTGCCAATTAAAATTCCTGACACCAAAGCTTGAGTGAGCCTCCTGCCTCAGCAACATCCGGCAGAATTCTGGCATGTGGATGCTGGGAGGGTAACTCACCACTGAAGACAATGGAAGCATCCTTTTAGAAGCCTCCCAGATGCTCCCCTAAGCATCTCTCCCGTTGGCTGGCTCTAATGTACATCCTGTATTAATGCTGTAGTCAGTCACATGGACAATGCTTTCTTAAGTTCTGTGCACTCTAAACAGATTGCTGCTGAGGCTACACAGACTAGTACGGGCCTTGCAGTCTGCTGGGCTACAGTTTGCTCTGCTTCAGGAGACAACCAGGAGGACTTCTTACCTGTATCAAAACATTTAATAGAATAATCAGCTAATGCCACAAGGAACTCAGACTTCCTACGAAGATTAAAGGCCAGAGCTGTGCACGCTTGGGCTGTTCGCTGAACAAGATTAAACCTATTAAGAAATAGCTGCGTTAGTACCAGAAATTCTAGCAGTGACCATCAACCTTACAGTGGTGGAGACCCGAGAGGGGAGATGAGGCCTAGAAAACGGTGGGCCAAAAACAGACATGCGGGTCCAGGAGACTGGAAATAGTGAGGGTATTTCTGCCATATGCAAAATGCCAGGGGTTGGGATTTACATCTCAGGAGCCAGGCTAGGGAAACTGGATCCCACTTCCACAATTGGGAAGTCATTGTTAAGTTTTAAATTTTTTGTTAACTCTTGTTAGTAATTTGTTAATTGGGAAGTCATTGTAAAGTCTCTGTTAATTTATCACAGCAGAATTACAATTGGCAGATGGCTCTTAGAAAGATGCTCTGGAAGCAAAGGCGAATGACAGAGGGAGGGACAGAGAAGAAAAGACTGCTGCTATGAGAGCAGCAAGGAGACCTAGGCCTTAGAGGCACAAGTACATGGTAGAAGGGACACACAGGACAGGCTGCTGAGCCCTGGCAGCCAGTAAGCATGGGGGAAGAGAAGGGACAGGAGCTTCTCAAGTGTGCAATGAAGAGAAGAACTAGAAGCCTAACAAGGGTGGAATAGACCAGGGTGCATTACATGAGATTTCCACATAATCAACAAGATATAATGTTAAAAAGGATTGAAAGCCTAAGAGTTTATTGTGATTAAATTAAATAATACGTAGTGAGTTCTTGAGAGAGCTTGGCACACAACTAGAATTTCATTTACAAAATATTAAACTTCTGAGGTTAGGGTAAGGGCACAAACTTGAGGGTAGGGAATCTTAAATCTTATCTTAAAGATGCTGAGTTCAAGGTTCCTATATATCATCCAGAGCTTTGGGTCCAAAAAACTACTACACAGGCCATGAGTATAATTTTAAATTTTCTAGGAGCTATATTATAGCAAAGAAAAAGATAGGATTAATTTTAATATCCAAAACCTTATTTCAATGTTTAAAGAAATAATCCATTTTTCTTTCATACTAAGTCTTCAAACTCCAGTGTGTACTTTAGCATTACACTTACAATGTATCTAGTTACCTTTCGAAGGCTCAGAGTTGTGTGCAGATAGTGGCTATCAGTAATTCTAGAAATAAAATCTTAAGTCATTAGCACAGACTCTGTTGGTGACGAGATTACTAAAAAGAGCACTTGAAATAAATAATAAATAAGAGTGAGCACAGAAAGATGTAATCCCAGGACAGGTACCCAAGCAACACCAAGTACAGGGATAAGCACTGAAAGCCAGGAAAACAAGGGACAAAATGGTCAGAGACATGGAAGAAACAGCAGGGTTGTAACTCGAAGCTGAAAAGAAAAGGGGAGATGTAAGTATTTCGTCTTTCAATATGAAAGAAATTGAAGAGACATTGTGTCGGATGATAAGGAAGACTGAAGCCCAGTAGAGTGGGCTTAACAATCATGCCTGGTTTCATGGCCCGCTGCTTACTGCTTAGTTCAGCTGTAAATGCTCATCCTAAAACACACTACTTAGGTCTAAGGATTACTTTGACCTGAAAACAATTAAGAGGCTGAAACAAGCAAAGTTCTTTGCTTTTTCCGGTATTGATCTGTCTGGTCTACATAAATCTGAACTAGCTTACACGGATGTCCTTCCTTCCCTGTCAGTCACAAAGGACAAAAGTCAAAAGGATAACTGTAGGTCCTTTTCATCTTGGGGATGGTACCAGAGGAGTCAACACACCACATCATCCACCATTTTTCCACATTTGCCTCCCCACAGCTCACTGTCTTTTTCTTGTTCAGTTCTCTAAGGTTTTACTGTTTTCTGTTGCAAGCGATCTGGAACTTGGTCACTCTCTGAATACCCACATGGCACTCTGTCATAACTGTTTTCTCCCTGCGAGCTGCCTTTTGCTATAAGAAGCCTGGCTCACACCTTAGGAGGGCAGGGGAAATTATTTCTCCTCTCCTACTGTAAACTGCAAAGAGACAATAGGCAAAACAGGCAGGGAAGTTCTAGGTGTGGAGTCCCAGGGAGGCTGACCGCAGTGACGGGGACAGGCGGAAACCAGAACCATCATCACAAACAGGACAAAAAGTTACAGATGGCTCAACTCACTGGCATAATTGAGGCTGCTCTGGCATCTGTTTTTCTCCCAAATCAGGAGGCTGAGCAGTGAGAATAAGATCCATATCCAACACAAGTAAGCAAAGAAACTGTAAAGCTTTTGCGTTGCAAAAGCTGGAGAATGGCAAAGGAGCAAAGGACTGAGGAACCAGAGGATCGCTGAGACAGAAACGTGCTACTGTGTGATGGGCACCATCAACAAGTTCCCTGTTGTCCAGCAATAGAAGCAAGAGACAGAAGCAGCAACTCAAGGTGGGACAGCCAAGACAGGTGAGCAAGAGTGAGGATGGGAAGGCCGCTTTCATCACTATTTTAAGTGAGGAGAAGCAACAGCTAGCAGATTTCTAACAGACTGCAGATAACCCTGTGGCTTCTTTCCCCCAACTATGCACGAGTAAGTCGCCAAGACCATGTCCTGCCATCTCTACACCTGACCGTCAAAGTCCTTCCGCACCTTGCCAGTTGTCTCCTGGCAGGTGTGACAGGAGCAAGGTGGGCGTAGATTCCTGCCTCAGACAGGTCTCTCCCTTCATCCGGAAGTTCTGCCTTTCCTGACATTCTCAACTGTGGCCTCTGGGCAGTTACAGGACAGCTTTGTTAGTGAATGCCCCTACCAGCTGTTGCATGACTCCATCTGGCTGCATCTGGATTGTCTTTGGCAGGAACCACACCAAAATGTATGCTTTTTACTGCATCTGGTCACACAGACCTTTACTGGTTCTATTAACTTTAATCACTTGACTTACACAGTGTGTGCCAGGTCTTACAATTTTAACCATTATTGTGTTTTTTCTTCAATTAATTTTGAGGTGAGGCTAGGAATATCTCAGTGATAGAATGCTTACCCGTGTAAAACCCTGAGTTCAAAGCCCCAGTACTGGAAGATAATATAAATAAAGAAAAGAATTTTGTGGGGAGAAAAGTTTTTGACTGTGCCATATTCCAGTCTGCATTAAACTGCATGGACTGTGCTTGCATCAGAAAGTATGACCCATTACTTTCCTGCTCAAATTATCTCCACCATGGGTACTCCTTCAAGCTGGCTTCTGTGTCCTGACACATTCTTATTGTCCTCTAGATAATGTTTCTATCTATGAAATGTTACAGGCTCAGCCTGTACCCTGCCTGCCCCTATTCTGAAAGTGGCCGTTTCTGCAAGGATCTCTGGTTTGTCTTATCAAGGAATAGTTCTTGGAATCTAAGAACTGGGCACAAGGCATGTTCCCTTTTCCTGGAACATTGTTCTGGAGCTGAGTGGACAACACTAGAGAAGGTGTGCATGTGTAATGTGCTCATTCTCACACAGATGTCTGTGTTTATTTCTATCTCTACTCAAGATACCCAAACCCAGAGTTTATGCTGATAAGACCAATTTTAATCTAAAACCAAAGGGTTCACTTGAGCTTTCTTCCTTTCCTTATGTGGAGTCCTCATCCAGTAGGAGCCCAGGTCTTATTTTCCCAGTGTTTTCTTATTTGAACAAGGCTTTCTAAGCTAACTCCCGTCACTGACACTTGCGCCATGCAGACATCCTCTGGCTGTTGCTGGTCATTCACTTCCTGTCTTGCCTCATGGATACTTAGTGATCAATTCTACTTAACTGCTCCTGGACCAACTGGACGAGGAAGGAGGGTGACCTCTAACTCCTTGTGGTTCTTAGATATGGTACACCATAATAAAAATGTTCAATAGAAACCAGGTTTCTAAATTACTTAATAAAGTACCAGAACTTAATGATAAATTAGCAGTGAGGAAAACTTAAGTTTAAAAGAAATCAAGCAGGGCTGGCAAAGGTATCTCAGAGGGTAAAGGTTGCTTGCCACAAACCCTAACTGACACGATTTCATTCCCTGGGACCCACGTGGCAGAAGGTGATCAATTCTTGAAAGGCATCCTTTGACCTGCACGTGTGAACTGTGGCATGATATGTGCGCACATACAGACACACACAAAACAACAGACAATTCTTAATGAAAAGGAAAAACAGGGAGTCAGGATTGGTGGCTCCCAGCCACAGGGAGGCTGAGGTATGACTACTGCAAGGTTGAGGCCAACCTGGGCTATAGCGAGACCCTGTCTCAAAAAGAAAGTCAGAGCTACCAGTGACCCTGTAGAAGCAGTCCCCTATTCCTTTCCTTCGTTCTTCCACCAGCACTTAAAGCAGCATTCTAAGAACTCAATAGCGCTTTGCAAATCACTAGTAAGTAACTGGAATTAGTTAATGGTCAGTAACTTCCTAAATAGTAAGGTACACATTGAAAGCATCTGCTTACCTGTTTCCATGCAAGTCAAAAGCATAGATGTTTCCCAGATGGTCCCCAGCAATAAAGGAATCGCCTGAGCCATCAAAAGCCACACTCAAAAACCGCAAAACTTTTGGATGGTATTCAGAAGTGCTGTGAACGATGTTCACTATAATTCTGTCAAAACAACAATCTAAACGTTACATTTCACACCACACACCTGCTTTTATGTATAGGCTTCTATTGAAGGCTTTCTGCATGCTCATTCTTCCTGTTGCTGCGCCTTCCTTCCCTACAATCATTCTTGTAGGGATTTCTAAATAGTTCAGAAAGCTTTTCATTATCATTTAACATTCATTTATTCATTAAATACTAAAAAACTTATTACACGTCTGAAGTGACAAAACCAGACACTAGGAATAACTGAGAGACAAGGTTCCTGCTATCCTGTCACTTACAGTTTAGCAGCACAGACAGTAAAAAGATACATAGAAACAGCTTACCCTATGACTAGGCAACAGTGTATAAGACTTTGTTTCTATAATAGAAAATGTTCCACAAAGCATGAGCTGTATCTCTGCCTCTCAGAGACCGACACCACCCCAGCAAGTGTGTGCTCTAAGGATTACTTGTTCATTGCTGTATTCCCACACCTTATCTACAACATACAACACTCATACTATGCCTGTGAAGTGCTGTAAGTCACTGTTTCAAAACCCCCACGAGTCACACTTCTTTCCCATGTTAAGAAATGGAGTTTACTCTTCCATATTATCCTATAGAAGCATACACCAAAGCCATGTGAAAATTCAAACATCTTAGCCTTGGGATTTAAATTACTCATACATAAATATGTAAACACAAACATTCAGTTAAAATAAAAATGCAAAAGAAAAGGTGTACACATGGGGGAAAGGGGTAACACATACTGTTAGCTGTGCGCAGAGAACAGTAACATGGGTGTCTTCCTCCTACCTACTTTACTTTTCTATATTTGATACACATTTGCTAGCAATCATATACTACTCTCATAGGCAAGCTCTGTAAAGAATGTACAGCAATATTTGTCTAAATTTACTATGTTGGGAGGAGGTTTCTTGTGCCATACATCTGCTGAAAAACTGTTTATAAAACTTACAGCACTGGGCCTGAGGGACGGCATGGCAGACAAAGATGCTGGTCACCAAGCCTGGTGACCTGAGTTTGATCCCCTAGGCCTACATGACGGAAGGAGAGAAATGATATACACAAGTTGTCCTCCAACCTCCACAAACATGGTATACCGTGCACATGCCAAATATAAAACAAAAAAAAAACCAAACCAAACAAAAACTTTGCAGCACAAAATGATTCTTTAATATATAGGGTTGCACAGTGATGTGCACCTAGAATCTCAGGACTCAGGAGAAGAAGGAGGAGGAGGACTGAGAGTGTGAACCCAGTTTGGAACGCACAGTGGGACTGTAGCTCCAAAAACAAGGGGGGGGGGCCTGCATAGTCAACCTGGTCTTGAAGACCAGTACAATCCCATTCTGTTTAAAGTTACTTTGTGTGTGTGCATGATGCACTCGCACACGTCTGGCATGTGGAGGTCACAGGACAACTTATAGG
The DNA here is from genome assembly GCA_028658305.1 of Pachyuromys duprasi. Taxonomy (NCBI): domain Eukaryota; kingdom Metazoa; phylum Chordata; class Mammalia; order Rodentia; family Muridae; genus Pachyuromys; species Pachyuromys duprasi. The sequence continues at coordinate 40,314,981 of CM053752.1, forward strand.
AGTCCGTGCCCTCATACCATACATAAGGTTCTCAGGGATTAAGCTCAAGAGGTCAACTTGGTGGTAAGCTCCCTTACCTTCTGAGCCCCCTGGTCAGCCCTTTCTTTATTTCAAGAATCACATTTAATCATGAAAATTTTATCTTTTGTGTATGAATCGTTTAAAAATTACTTTTTATGTATGTTGGTCTTTTGACTAAATGCATGCCTGTGTACCATGTCCATGCTTGGTGCCTGTGGACCCTAGAAGAGGGTGTGAGGTTCTCCTAGGACTGGAATTACAGTTGGCTGTGAAGTACCAAGCGAGTACTGAAAATTGAATCTGAGTCCTCTGCAAGAGCAACCAATAAGCCCTGAGCCATCTCTCCATTCCCTTGTACATGAGTTTTAATATTCCAAATTAAAATCTCATTTAAAAAAACGTACAGAAGCGTGCTATATTGATAGGTGCATTTCACAGTGCTACACTGATAGGTAGATTTCACATTTTCTTCAAGGGCTCACTGGTAAAGCATTTGTCTAATATGTACAAGGCCCTAGGTTAAATACTCAGCAGTGAAAAATAGTATTTTTCTTTATGTTATCTAAATAGAGCTTTTTAGATTGATTAGGGACAAAGAAAAAATCTTACAATGCTTGTTTTTACATAGTTTCATGATGTTGACAATACAAAATTAAGTCAAGTGTGATGCACATCTATAATCCCAGCACTTGATGTGGAGGTAGAAGGATCACAAGTTTAGTCATTCTCAGCTAAATGGTGAGTTTGAGGCCAGAAGGAAATAATAAAATAAATAAGGAAGTAATAAAACAAATAAGGATATAATAAAAATGATCCTGCAATAACTTTAAAGCATCTCTGGGCTGATGCTGCATCAATCAAGTGCTTACTGCATAAGCATGAGAACCTGGCTTTGGCTCGTTAGCACCCATGTAAAAGCTGGACATGGTGGCCCACAGCTGTTACCCCAGTGATGGGGAGCCAGCCAGTCTAGGTAAATTGATGAGCACCAAGTTCAGTGAGTCCATATCTCCAAAACTAAAGTGGAGAGGAATTAAGGATGACTCCTGCTACTCTCTGGCCTTCACAAGCATACCTACAGGTACACACATGAACACATTCACATATAGATATAGCAGTTTGGTGACAAAAATTAAAATTAAAAATGGTGATTGTTCACAATATTAAAAATAGCCAGGCACAGCAGTAAGGGCCTTTTATCCTAACACTCTGGAGGCCCAAGGCAGAAGGATCACAAGTTCCTACCCAGCCTGAGCTAAAAAACGAGACCTTGTTTCAAAAGTACCAAAGCCAGGCTGTCTTGATGGTTCAAGCCAGTAAAGGTGCTTTCTGAGATGCCTAATGACCCAAGTTCAAATCCCAAAACCCTCCATTCATGGTGGGAGGAGAGACTCAGCTCCCCAAAGTTCTCCTCTGACTTCCATGCATGCACAATAAATAAATAAATAAATAAATAAACAAATAAATGTAATCAAACCAAACACTAAACAACAGAAGTGGTTATTGTACAGTAGAAATCAGCTAGTGACTGATTGTCTGCTCCAAGGATATGGCTGATAAACTTGTACTGTCTTCAATAAATCTTCTGGCTCATTTTTGTTTCTTTCGACATAGCCATTCTTTAAAATAGAAAATGTATTTATTATCAATGTGTACTGTATGTGAGCCATGTAGTACCTGTGGGGTGGAGGACAACTTCGTGGGGTTGTGGCACCCTAGTTAGCTTTAATTGTCGATTTGACACAAGCCTAGGGTCATCTAAGAGGAGAGTCCCAGCTGAGGAAGTGCCTAGATTAGACTGGCCTGTGGCTTGGCTGTGCGGATTGTCTTGACTGGGCGGCACCATTCCCTGGGCAGCTAGTCCTGAGCCTTGTGTCCTATAAGCTACCTAAGCATAACCCAGAAAGCCAGCTGGGAAACAGTGTTCCCTCCCTGTTCCAGGTTTCTGCTCTGACTTCATTCAGTGATGGGCTTTGACCTGGAAATGGAAGACAAATAAATCCTTCTCAGTCCTAAGTTGCTTTGGGCCAGGGTTTTACCACAGCAACAGACAGGAAAACTGGAAGATGTGAGCTCTGGGCATTAAACTCAGGTAGCCAGGCTTATAGCGCAGGCATCTTCACCTACCAAGCCATCTCCCTCCCTCAGCAATGGATTTAAATGAACAAAAAGAAAGCTGTGTTTTGGTAGAAGTACATAATAAGAAACCATCTCTTTAAAAAAAACAACTTACATATCTATCTAGATACTATGTAACAGCAAGCAATGGTAGACTGCCTCTCATTCTTAGACCTTTTAGAGGAGCCAACGGTAGAGAGTGCTACTTATACAAACTCCACATTTGAAAATGAAAACGCTGAAGAATCTCCACTACTGACAAAATTGTTTATTCAAAAGGTCAGTGGGCCAACAGCATTGATAAAGGGTAGACAGCCACCAGAAAGCACAGTGGCTGGCTGGTCATATAAAGTGGCTGACCCGCTAAAAACTGCGTTTTCAGCCTACAAAAACACTTAAGTTTGATCTCTGGCGAAGCAACTGAAACATAAACAGAAAAGACTCTAGAGAAACAAACTTCGAGACATGAACCCAAGTGATGCCATGAAGTCCGTGCAGGCCTAGGAAATCAGAAACAGAAAGATCACCATGGCATGTACCATGGGAACCAAAACAAACGTACACGGGGGGCAAAGACTCCCGCTGACGTCACACAAGAGGCTGGGTCTCAAACGCAGCTCACTACTCAAATGAATGAAAAGGGCAGGCAGGCTGCGGTGTGGAAGCCTCTTCATCGTTGACAGCCCCCGCAATACACACCCCTCTGTGCAAGCTGCAGAATGTAAGTTTGTTCCGTCCCACAGTGCTTAGAACCGTGCTTGGCCCACATTAAGCTCTCAATATTACAGATGTGAGCAATGACTTCAGGACGGAGAGCTTCGGCTCTGGGAGAGGTAGCTGTGGACTGCCTTTGCTCCCATTACCTCCTGGAGTCTTTTTCCAACTGGAATAGTCATTAATAAAGCAAAGCAGGTGGAGTCCTGGCTCTCAGCAGAACTGCAAATTCTTTTGCATAAATAGTAGAGCCTTCTCTGGACAACCCCCGCCCCGCGCGCTCCCTGGGACTCGGGGCCAGAACATGGGACGCAACTGCAATCCACGGCTTCCGAGGCTACTTGCTCCTCCTGAGGTCCCGACCCAGAGAGGCAGTGCACGGCCAGTGTCAGACCCCCGGGGCCGGCATCCCTCCGCCATGCTTCCCTTCTCAGCCTCCCGCTGACCCGCCCCCTCGCCGGTCTCCACAGCCCGCGGCCTCACCCGTCGTGAGTAGCCGGCGATGGCTTGCGGTGCCATATCTTGCCGCTGTCCTTGTTGCCCAGGTCAGTGCTCTGCATGGCGAAACCCCACTCCGGACCACTGCTGGCCAGGTGGGTAACCGTCCCGAGAGCTTCCCGGCAGACCCCGCGCGCCCAACCCGGGAAATTCGAGAGGCCGCCATGGAGTCTCCGCCCCCCGAGGACCATACCAAACGCGCGGGGGGACGCCCTTCCCAGTTACAGCCAATCGAAACGCGGATCCGTCCACCTCGGCTCAGGTGATCCCTCCGCCCAGGACAATGGGATCGACCAACGACTTCTCTCTCGACTCCACCTCTTTTCTAAGGCTTTTCTCCAATCCTGCTACCCAAAGGCTTCTGGGAGTCGTAGTATTTGAAGACGAAGCTTGAGACTTATGTTCTATGACACCTCTAGGCTCAAAAAGACATCAAAAGTGTTTTTCTCCTGAGAGCCCGTTACCTCGGGCATTCCGTTCTAAATGGCGTTTAGAATAAAGGATTTATAGAAACAACTAACAGAGAAGCAAAAGACACGTATGTTGAGAATTGCAGAGTTCCTTTTCTAGAACTTACAGGCTCCATAGAACCTCCTAGACCTAACTGACTATTCCATTCTTCTTGACGTGCTTATTATGTTTTAATTGCATACGTTTACAAGACGCTCCCACAGGGTTTCCAGCCCACCAGTCACACTCCAAATAGGCAAAACCGCCAAGAACCAGCGGCCTTGGCACGGGAAATCTTTTCACTGTTTCTCTAGTGCTTGCTATGTGTGGCTCTCCTGTGTGCTTACCATGTTAACGAACTTAATTTGAAGAGAAACAATTTACATAACACTCAACTCCACCTCGGTGCTGTATGAAGTTGCGAATTAGTTTCCAATCAAACTGCCACACTGTTTTACACTGTTATACACTGTTTTAGTGTATAAAACAATAGAAATTATACCAGGTGGTGGTGGCTTATGTCTTTAATTCCAGCAACTTCAGAGGCAGAGGCGGAGACCAGCCTGCTCTTCAGAGCTAGTTCCAGGACAGCCAGGGCTGCACAAAGAAATCCTGTCTCAAAAAAAAAAAAAATCAGAAATTCATTCTCTCAGCATTCCATGTCAGCAGAGTCTGTCAACAAAGATCTTCTTTGTCTGGGATATCCACTTTTCTGTTTGCTGCAAATATCTCTGTACTTTTCTCAGATGTGAAAATAAATGGAAAAATCAGAATAAAGTAAAAAGTAAATGAGGTTCTCAAAACAGGGTGCAAAATCTTTAAGGAAACAGGACTTGAGTTCACCTCACTGCCTAGGAAAACCACCTTTGGCTTAGGAGCAGTTTTTAGCTATAGTCACCTGATGAGCATATTGCTTCTGAGATTTATGGTGTGGATATGTATATATTTTCTTCTTATTATTAAGCTATGTAGCACATGCCACATAGCTCCTGCTCTTTCTCAGCTTCAATAGCAGCTGATTCAATGATTGCTTGCTGTTTGGCAATAACTCGGCAATTGTGACCCACATATACTCCTATTTTTCTACTTTCTTTGGAACACTAATGCAAGGCTGTTTGAATCTGTATCTCCTGAATTGCAATTCCTAAGTCTCTAACAAGGTTCTCTCTAACGCTTGGAGCTTGACTTGATGTCACTGATTGTTATTTAGGATACTTATAATTGCATTTAGGGTTCCCAAGAATAATGCAGAATGATATTCTTATATGAAAATCCTTAACTTAATCACATCTTCAATGACTGTGTGAGTGTTTGGTAGGCCTCATGAATACTGAGAGATTAGTATATGGACATATATGAGGAGGAGGGGTGAAACATTTGATCTACTACAGGTAGGTACTCTGATCTTTCCTAGTTTCTAAGAAATTGAAGTGGGAGGAAAGCCAAAATAGAATAATGATCTTTCTGTTCCTGGCCTCCATGATTTTTTTTTCTTCCCCCCCACCCCCTGAGTCAGGGCTTCTCTGTGTAGCCTTAACTATCCTGGAAATAACTTTATAGACCTGGCTGGCCTCAAACTCACAGAGATCCATCTGCCTGTGCCTCCTTAGTGCTGGGGTCAAAGGCATGCACCATCACCTCCCAGCTGATCTCCGTGATTTTCAACAACAGAAAAATAACAACAAAAGAAGTATTTGGCCAGGTATGGTGACACATACATAGAATCCTAGCACTTGGGAAGCTAAGGTAGGATGATTTTGAACTGGAGCCCACAGGGAAAAAAAATCATATGGATAATTAGTCCATATTGGATATATACATACATACATTATATGTAGCTTTATTTACATATTTAAAGTATATAATTGTGTAAGTTTCAACATAAGTACCCACTGTGAACCCTACTGCCAAATCAAGAGGATGCATGTATCTGTGACCTTAACATTTCCTCCTATATCTTCTTTGTAATCTTATTCTATCCCTACCCAACTTGGTGTACTGCCAACTGCTGATTGTCCTCTGTCCTTTATATTAATTATTTTCTATAAATTTATATGAATAAGGTCTTATTCACTCCCCCCATTTTTCTCCAATTAGATTCTTTCATATACTGAAATTATTAAGTGAGCTAAAATTATTAAGAGATTCAGTTGTTTTGTTGGGACACCGGTTGGTCATCATTTTTATTGCTAAGTAGTGTTTCATTTATATCCATATAATTTGTTTATCTATTCATGACCATTGCCATTGGTTCCAGTTTTTCTTTTCTGTTTTTTAGAATTGCAACACAAGTTGCTGGTATTGTATTTTATTTTTAAAATTTTATTTTTATATTACAGTTTTTATATTAACTAGTTTATTCATTTTGTATGCCAGCTCCCAATCCTACCCTCCCTTTCTCATCTCCTCCCATGCCCCTCTCCAAGTCCACTGGTAGAGGAGGTCCTCCTTCCATTCCCTCTGACTGTAGTCTATCAGGTCTCATCAGGACTGGCTGCATTGTCTTCCTCTGTGGCTTGGTAAGGCTGCTCCTCACTCAGAGGGAGGTGATCAAAGAGCCAGCCACTGAGTTCATGTCAGAGACAGCCTCTGTTCCCCTTACTAGGGAACCCACTTGGATACTGAACTGCCATGGGTTACGTCTGAGCAGGGGTTCTAGGTTATCTCCATGCATGGTTCCTGGTTGAGTATCAGTCTCAGAAAAGACTTCTGGGACCAGATTTTTTGGTTCTGTTGCTGTCCTTATGGAGTTCTTGTTCCAGTTTTTCTTACTCCATGTAAAGCTGTTATGAATGTTCCTTTTATTCCTTTGGGAGGTGTTCCTGAAAGTGGAGCCATGGCCTTGCGTGGCAGGCATCAGTTTAACTTTTCAAGAAACTGGCGGATGTGTTCAGTGTAATACTTGTGCTATTTCCCTTTCCACCCGCAGTGCAGGAGTCCGGATGCTCCACATTTGTAATGAATTTCTATCATTTTGGCCACTCTGGGAATATCCTGGTATCCATGGTGATTTTAATTTCTTCTTCTGAAAAGACAAATGAGGCTCAGCATCTCTTCATGCAATTATTTGTGTTCTACATGTATTCTTGCTAAGTATCTGTTCAAATCCTTTATGTGTTTTTAATTGGGTTGTTTGAATTCTTATCATTGCACTTTGAGAGTCATTCATATAATCTAAATACAAGCTCTTCATTGTATATATAAATATATGCTTTGCAAATATTTTCCCAGGCTATGACTTGTTTTTTCATGTTTTTTTAATCAAACAGTAGAAGATATTAATGAAGATCAACCTATCATTGTTTCATCTTTGGAGGGGGTGTGGGAATTCATATTAAAAAAACCTCTTTCCTACGGTACTGGGGAGATGGCTCAACTGGTCCTGTGCTTGCTGTGCTGAGTTGAAGCCCCCCAGAATACACCCAAAAGGGCGGGCACCGTGATGTACAGTCCCAGTGCTGGGGAGGTAGAGACAGGCAGGCCCCCAGAGCTCCATGGCCAGTTAACCTAGCCTACTTACTGACTGTGAGACTCATATACATACCACACATACAAATGCACCCAGCCAGCCAGCACCTATTCCTTCCATAAACCCTTTTCACACTTCAAAACTACCAGTGACAAAAGCAGCAACAACGGTTACTATTGAGTCAATGGAAGGATTAAGTAGGAGGATTCAGGCAAAAGTCAGAGGATGCAAGTATTCAGGCTATTTGATGGTGTTATTAGAATCTTACACTAAAAGTATCTGAGGGAAATCTTTGTTTCTACACGCACTTTTGTTTGCACAGGGAGGGTTGGACTGGGGAGATGGCTCAGCTGGTAAACGTTTTGCTTTGCAAGTATAAGGATCTGAGTTTGAACGCCTAAAACCAAAGCAGAAGATGAGTGTGGTAGCATGATTTTGTAATTGCAGGACTCCTGTGGGGAAATGGGAGGTGGAGACAAGCAGGTACCAAGAAACTCACAGGCTTTCTTAGCAGTGAACACTGAGGAGAGCTCGTCCCAAACAAGGTAGAAGACAAAGGCTGACACCTGAGGTTGTCCTCTGACCTACATACATACACTGTGGCACATGTGTACACACACTACACACATCATACTCATGAACAAGCACACACATGGGCATACAACACACACACATACAAAATTAAAGAGTTTGAGCTTGAGGTGGGGAGAGGAGGAGCTCTCATGCCTAGTAGGACCAAAGTGGATTTGGAGTTGGCCAGGGCAGTCACTAAACAAGAACTAAAAGCAGACAATGGCTGGATGACAGTGATAAACTGGGAGGGCTGACGGTGCACAACAGAGCTGTTTCGTCAGTGCAATGTCTGGGTCCTGCTGCCAGCTGATGCAATCCCAGGCAATGCTTTCCATTCAGTTGATGACTCAGCTATGTGACCTTGTGAGATGGAGGAAAGAGGCAGAAGCCATTACAGGCAAATGATGACTTTTTTCACATGATTCAGAACCATGAGGAAGAGGAGGAGGAGAAAGAAGAGAAGGAAGAGAGAGAGAGAGGTTCCAAGCTGCTTGAATAAATATTCATGCCAAAGTGTTCTCATAAAACATACATGAAAGCAAGCAAGGGAGACATTTCATGTAGAATGGAAAGGATTTGGCACTTACAGCTGGCACAATACAATATCCCAGGAGGAGGCAGAAATGTGATGCTCATCTTGTCAGGCAGCAAGTCCATGTCCACATACAATAGGACAACTGCTGACTGCTGACATTGATTGGGGTTTCCATTTCATTGTTGTTTGTTTTGTTTTATTCTGCAAAGCAGAGTTTTTCTGTGTAGCCCTGGCTGCCCTTGAACTTGCTCTGGAGACCAGGCTGGCCTCAAACTCAGAGATCTGCCTGTCTCTGTCTCTGGAGTGCTGGGATTAAGGACATGTGCCACCATGCTTAGTTTAGATTGGGGTTTTATTTAAAGGGCCCCACACAGAAGAAGGAGAAGACTGCAGGATAAAACTTCCTATTCCATGAACAGGCTGTGCCTAAAATTTCTGGTCTTTGAACTTTTCCCCAGAGCCGGAGAGGAGGTGGGTATGGAGCCTCTGTCACATTTAAAGCTGTCCTAAAAACTCCATCTTGGGGGGAGGCATAATTTTATGATTCTCCAGTTATTGGCAAGTGGTTTTAAAATGCTATTTGCAAGCCAGAAAAATGATTGTCTAACTGTGCTATTGGGGGCATTAGTACACCAGCTCAAGAAAACTCTATCAATCAAAGCTAAACCTTGAACATGATATTCTGCAGTACCAGCCCTATCTGAAGACCTCCTCATGCAGATAGCTATGAGGTCAGGGTGTTGGGAATATTTCCTACAGCACTGAACAATTAGCCTGATTCACAGGCTTCCAACAGCATCTGTGGGCTCAGAAGGCAAGCCATCAATCAAGCATGACAGGACGCTAGTAAACCAGGAGTATATCTTCCGTAATTGCTGTTAGGAAGGAAGACATGCTGACTGGGGGAAGTGTTCATTATCCAGCAAACTGCTCTGCATCTTTCCACTGGTGCCCACTTGCAGGAGTGTGCACAGAGAAGCCCTCTACCCACGTAAGAATGACCTAGAAAAATAAAAAGCCATAACTAGCACCCCTTCTCAATTGTTGTCATATTTTAAGTGCTATTCAGGACTTCTTCAGTGGTAAAATTCATTCTTTTGAAGCGCTATGAGGGAGGTGTCCTTGTCTATGCAAATGTGGGGGGAGGGGGTGTCTGTTGCACTTGTGCGTGCATTTGATGAGGATTGGGCAGGAGAGGTCAATCTCAAGTATTGTTCTTCAGGTACTCTTGACCTTGCTCTTTGACATGGAGACCCTCTTTGGCCTGAAGCTTGCCACGGCTGAGATTACAGGCATGTATCGCCATGCTGAGCTTTTGGTGTGGGTCCTGGGGATTGAAATTAGGTCAACATGCTTGCAAGGCAAGTGCTTTATAGACTGAACTATCTCCCTGGCTTTAATTTTGTTGTTTTTATATACTGATGAGTTTGGGAAATACTGTAAACGCTTTCTAGTGAGGAAAGTAAAAGACAGGGTATCCAATGAGGTATTATATTAAACTGACAGACTTTAGAAGAGTGTTGCCTCTGTTAGGGAAGTCCAACACCAGCAACTCAGACCTAATTTACTCTGCAGAGAATCCGCAAAGGAATAAGGGCAAGGATGGGCTAACAGGGGCCACATTGACTGGCATCTGTGCCAAGAGTGGATTCACTGTTTTTCATTTCCTTGGGGATTTTTTTTTAAAGTATCACTTGGTTTTTTATTTTAAGTACCAGGGAATCTTGTATTTGCATTGTATATTAAGTAGAAACCTCTCATTCATTGTCCCCTTTTCCCTGTTCTTCTACTAACCTACTTATACTGTTAGCTCTTTTGCCTTAAATTCTTATTCACAAAATATGGTTTAGAAACTTAAAGACAAGGGACTCAGAATACCCATATTCCTTGAATCTACTGTCTACAAGGGCTCTAACTTTGGGCAAAGAATTTAATGTCTCTGTGTCTTGATTACTTCATCTGTAAAATCAGGATAATGACTGTACTTAACTTGGAATTGTGAAGGATTCAGAACAGTGTCTGGCACAAGGGTGATAGGCATTATGAAGCCCTGCTAAGGAGGGTACTATGCTGTCAATGTTTAGCAGCTGGCTCTCGAGGCTAAGAAAACAAAAACCAAAAACACCTGTGCCATCTACAGTTTGGCAATTCTGTTGTATAAATACCTTGACCAGTTTCAAGCCACCAAAATGGGATCCCTGACCAAAGAGTTAAGCTGCAATAAAGACATGTCAGACAAAGATAACCTCAAGATAATAAAACGTGGCATAATAATCAAGACATATTTGTTACCTCTTAAACCTATATTTTAATGTAAGCTTGGGTCATTTAGCTTTTAATTACAGCTGTGTTTAACCACTGACTCAGAGCATCTCCAGATTTTGTGGCATTAGCAGCTATAAACTGGTAGTCGCCGCTTCAAATGCTGCACTGCTCGCTCACTCACTCAGGCTTCTGGTCATTTTATTCAGCTGTCTCCTATTTCCCGCCTTGAGAACAGTGACTTCCTGTTTTTCACACTTGTGTGTATCAGTGCTCAGTCAGCCCTTTCTGATCCACCTGGTACAGCCATGACCATTCATTTAGTTGAGGCTCAGCCGGGGCTGGACATCTGAGATAGTTTCTTATCCACCCACACCTCTCTCGATGTGGCCCTTCACCATTCAGCAGTCTACCCCGAATATTTTTGCACGACACTGGCTTCTGAGAATGAGACATTACAATAGGTAATGCTGCAGAAGCACATGGTCAAGGCCACAATCGATGCAGGAAGGAACTGTGTGAGTGCTGGGATCCTGGGAGGGGTTTTCTTTGAACTGGGTCTTGTTCTCTACCCCCTGCCCCCGAAGTCCTTAAACTCTGGGTGTTTCTCATGCCTTATCCCCTTAGTACTAGGATTACAGACCTAAGCCACTAAGCCTGTCTAAGATACGATTTGTTAGAGGTTTTCTGTACAGTAGTTTTTTTTCACGGATGGCAGCAGGAAATCCCAGGGGCACATTTGGAAGGAGTGTGCTGGGTGGGGATTTTCTCAGCCATGTATGTGTATGTGTTGGAATAAGTTTGCAGCTTCAAGAAGAGGAGGGGTGAGTAAGCATCATCCGTGTCATCCAGAGCTTCTCACTGGGAGTGATTTTACCCCAATCCACTCACAGGGCATTTGAGAAGACTTGCAACGCTTCAGTTGTCATAACTGAGGAAAGGTGTTGTTTGTGGTGGCCCACAGATGCTGCTAACCAAGTTGTGGTCCCAGTGCGTAGGTCAGAGTCTCACAAAAAAACCAAGTCAAACTATCAGCAGCAACCCCCCCGCCCCCAGGCACTATGGGTGCAAGCTCACAGAAGCACAGCCCAGACTGTTGAGTATGTACAAGTTCTCTTCCCAACACATTTCCCCCTATTGCTTTCGACAGCATAGACAAAATGTAAAATTATCTCCGAGCTCTCTAAATGTGCACTCAGCCTATTTGGATTGCCTTCAAACAAACATGACAGATGTAGCATTCTGAGCTCAGATGCCTTGCCAGTCAGACATATGTATGTTTGCACATCAACAGCAATAGCATCCTGTGGCTAATGGAGTCTGTGCTTGCTGTGTTCACTAAAACATCTAGATTACCTCATTTCCCCGAAGTCTTCGATGTTCTTAGTGCTACTCTTCACTCTCTTCTTCACTTGAACAATTTGATTTCTTATGACACGAAGGTTACCTGTGCTTTGTTTTGACTGAGGGCATATCCATTCATTAGTTAAAGGTTGTTCATTGAGCTGTTATTTGTACTGTGTACAGGAGGTGCTCATTGGGATAGCAGCAGTGAATGAAACAAGTTGGATTTGCATGGAGCTTGCTTTCTAGTTAGACAAAAAAACAAGTGTTTTTGCTTTGTTTTGTTTTGTCTTTGAGGCAGATTCATTACGTAGCCCTGGCTGTCTGTGTGCAGAACCGGCTAGCCTCAATTCCTGAGGTTTGATACTATGTCCATTTAGCAAAACACCAGTTGTGTGTTTACCCCTTGGGGTAAGAAGCTCCCCAACCATGATCTTGGCCAGATCTTAGTACCAGGATTGTGTTTCTTTCTGTGGAGTGGACATTAACTCCAACCAGAAAGCACTTGGCTACTCCCATAACAGTCTTGTCGCTACTGCGTCCATGGGTAATATCTTACCAAACTAGTTATTGCAGTTCACAGAGGTCATAGCTGAGTGAGCACGCTGAGAGCCTCTTTTCCTCAGCAGCCTGCACAGCACCTTCCAGTACCATGAAAGCTGTGTGCCTTAAAAAGTATGTATGCATATTCTGTTTTCCCTGATTCTTGTATGAAAAATAGTGTTTTATAATTTGTACCATTTTTTCCCTTTTGCCCAGGGATATTGGCAGTCATTATGGACTCATTAAAATAATGTATCTCTTATTCTTTGTTTACAGCTGCATGGTATTCCAAATATTACTGTTTATTCGGCCAGTCATCTCCTACATATGCACATTTAGTTTCTGTGGATTATGTTGCAATTATAAATAATACAACATTAAATTACCTCATATCTGAATCCTTGTACAGTATTTATACTGTAACAGGTTTATTTCTAAGTCTAGACAGGACGTTTTTTCCTTCTTTTTTGTTTTGTTTTTTTCTAGACATGGTTTCTTTGTATAGCCCTGGCTGTCCTGGAACTAGATCTCTAGAGCAGCCTGGCCTTGCACTCAGAGATCAGACTCCCAAGGCTGGGATTAAAGGCATGCCCACCACTGCTAAGCTCCTTCTGTATTTATAAAGAAAATAAAAGTACCTGGCTATTGTGAGGACTCATTGAAACCATGTCCATAGGGGACATAGTTCAGCACCAATAAAATTTACATACTCAGTGAATGTTAGTTGTTAGTAAAAAAGTTATAAGTGTGAAAATATGGATCTGAAGATGTTCATTGTAGAGTCATTCATGGTATTGAAAAATAAGTTTCAAAGTTTGTAAAATGATCAAGATCATGCCACATTATTCATAGAAAATTAGCCATCAAAGTCATGTAACTCACACCTATAATTCCAGCACTATGAGAGGTAGAGGCAGGTGAGTTTTAGGCCAGCCTGATCTACAAATCGAGTCTAGGACAGCCAAGGCTACACAGAGAAACCTATCTTGAAAAAAAAAAAAGATATAACTAGAAAAATATTGCAGAAACACACAAAGACTCTTGAGGGTTTTGTTGTTGTTTTTAGGGTTTTTTTTCCTTTGTTTTGTTTTTTGATTTCTCTGGGTAGCTGTCCTGGACTTGCTTTGTAGACCAGACTGGCCTCAAACTCACAGAGATGGCTTACCTCTGCCTTCCGAGTGCTGGGATTAAAAGCATTCACCACTACCACCCAGGTTCAGGTTTCTTTTTAACAGACTGACTTTATAATGCATGTATGCAGATGTTAATGTGTGTGCACACATCCACAGATATCAAGAATAATAAATAGCTTATATACTGTTCGGCAGCTGTGACTAAAAGGCAGGACTGGTTCTGCTGGGAATGACGGTGGCATGTCATGATTCTCGCCACAGCAGCTTCATTTGCAAGGAGGGGCTAACCAGCCTGTTATTTAACATAAGGATTAATTATGCATTGGCACGACGCTATGAGCTTTTTAAAGAAGCATGCCCTTATGTGTCAGGCATCCCCCGAGGACAGTGCTCCTATGTGACTGCTGTGACAGAGTCTTTCAGTCACCAGCCCCTGCCTGCCAGCATCAGGGAGCTGCACAATACAAAACTTCAGCTTTAGCCAGCCTTGTCCTTTTGACTGTTGGCCTCTCTCTATTTTTTTTTTTTCAAATTTCTGTTTTACTTTAGGGAAACAATAGGCAATAGATTTTTATTTTAAAATCTTTTAAACCAGGTGTGGTGGCACATGCCTTTAATCCCAGCACTTGGGAGGCAGAGACAGGTATCTCTCTGAGTTTGAGGATACCCTGGTCTACAGAGCATGTTCCAGAACAGCCAAGGATACACAGAGAAACTGTATCTGAACAGAAAAACAAAAAATCTTTTAAAAATTATTTTTATGTATATGAGTTTTTCCTGCCAATATGTATGCACACCAAGTGTGTGCCTAGTGCCTACAGAGTGAGGGTGGCAGCAGATCCCTTGCAACCAGAGTGAGGGATGGTTGTGAGCCACCATGTGGGTACTGGGAACAGAACCCAGGTCCTCTTTGGGGGCAGCAAGTGTTCTTAACTGGTGAGCCATCTTTGCAGCCTCTTCTTACTTTTTATCCTTTTGCTTTTTTTTTTTTGAGACAGAGTCTTGCCTGAAACTCTTGATCTCAAGCTTCCTGAGTGTTGGGATAGCAGGGCAGTCTATCACACTGACCTTGGACTCAGGCGCTTTTATGTGGATGCCACAGCTTGAGGGACAGGAGCTTTTCCAACCATCTCCGAAGCCCAGTTAGCAGCTCCATCGAAAGATGAGGAAACCAAAGTGAATCTAAGTGGTTTTCACAACACTCTATCCCCTAGAAGCAGTTTTGTTGCAATATAAACTTCAGGTTTCTAAAGCCAGCGGTCAGGTCCAGACCCCTCACTCAGTGAATCTGGGAATACAGCCTAGATTTGAGCTACTTAGTATTTTTGTCCTTTTCTCATGAACATGTATTGATGAGCTCATTAGTGGAACTTTCCACAGCCATGTTGAATAACCAGTTTCTCTTATTCCTTATACTTTGGTTAAAATGACAGTGCCTAGGATAGGAAAGGCAGGCACAATGACTTTCTTGCAAGGTTGTGTCATTTGAAATCTCCTATGGATGAAGTTTTTTCATAGACTGTCTATACTTGATATTCTTTAGGACCACAGATTTTTGTATTCTCTCACTAACCCTCAAAATATCTAGCACCTTTCTGTTTTGTAAAATGTTTATTTCTCAATACTGAAAAGGGTAATGACCAAAATTCTTTGAAATAATGAAACACTGGGAACTGTGGAAATGCATGTGAGGATGTGAGGCACGTGGACATAAGGTTTTCAACTCATTACAAAGTTAAGTTATTTATATATATATATATATATATATATATATATATATATATATATATATATGTATATTTAAGTTTGAGGGTCTCCCCCCCATTCTATGAGAACACTTAGTCTACTTCTTTTCTTAGGCCCAGGCCTGATGTCAATCATGTTATACAGAGCTCTGCTAGAATCTATAAGACACTGCCTCTTCTAATTTTGTCAACATGCCTCTTTCTCTGTTATCCAATAATGATGCTCTTGTTTACTGAGATGGGTCCAAGTTTCTCCGGTGCGCAATCTCTCTTATTGCAGTAAGTTCAAACATTTTGTTCACTACAGGTCAGTTTACATCTGTCTTTATTAGGGGCAGTTTTACTCATCCTTAAACCATAGTTCCAAAACAACAGCAACAAAATAGAACAAAAGTTCTAGTGAACTCGATGTTTTTTTACTAGTCGTTTTTTTTTTAATTGTATTTTTAAAACCACCATTTTCATCTGTTGTTAATTTAAAGCCCCCAATGAGCCAGACTGAAAGTCAAGGCCACACCCCCTTTCAGTTCCTTTTTCACTCCTCTCAAAAGCAGTCTTTTCATGAAAAATTCTTTTCCTAGATTTTTGTCCAACCACTCTGTTCAGAAGGCCACCTCTTGGATATGTTCATTATTAAATGCTGTCTCAAATCGTCTCAAGATTTCCAGTCTTCGTTGCCACTCTACACCCGCCATCCTAATTTCTTTCCGTATCCTTCTCTGAAATTTTTCATTACTCATTTGTTTTTCTGTGTACCCTGAGACTGCAAAGTCCAGGAACCACAACGGTGTTGACAGCTGCAGTTGCATCCCTAGTGTCTAGAAACCTGCCTGAAGTTGTAAACAAAATGCTGATGCGATTAAATGACTAAGTATCCACTTTACCGCCTCCTTTGCCTTTAAATAAATCCCCTCCGAGAGGCACTCTTTGAATTACAACTCCGGCTAGGTGAAGGGCTGGTGGCCTCCCCATTGGCTTGCAGTACTTGCCGTTGCTCTGGGCAACCACTGTTTCCCACTAGATGTGTCGTCGCCGCCCCGCCTGTCCTGCTTGGCCCCACCCCAGCACCTGGGGATCTGGTTTTGCTCTTCAAAAACGCGGCACTGGCTCTTTAAGCCGCGGGGAGCACTTCTGGTCACGTGGCCCGAGGCCACCGGAAGGGGAAGTTTCTCCTGTGATCCCTGCCTCGCTCGTCCGAATTCGGTGGCGCCACGTCCGTCCGTCTCCGCCTCCTGCACAGCGGCTGCGCCTCTACTTTCCCTGGCCAAGCCGGCCGCGGAGCGGGGGTGGGCACGGGAGGACGCGCGGCGCTGCGCAGCCGGCCACCTGACGGGCGACCATGTCGGACATCGGGGACTGGTTCAGGAGCATCCCGGCCATCACGCGCTACTGGTTTGCTGCCACCGTCGCGGTTCCTTTGATCGGCAAGCTCGGTCTTATTAGCCCGGCCTACTTCTTCCTCTGGCCCGAAGCCTTCCTCTATCGCTTCCAGGTAGTAGCTGGCGTCGGGCAGTGGAGACTACACCCCCCAGGTGTCCCCGCGGCGTCGGAACGGGTTCGCCGGGCTGCGGGGCGCGCTGGGGCTGGTGGGATCTGTAGTGCGTCTGGCTCCAGCGTGTAAGCTGGGGTCCTTTGGGTCCCAGGAGGTCCTGGGGTCCCGAGCTAAGGCTTGGAAAATTTAGAGTTGAGCATTAGCCTGTTGGGACATGACTCACGATACCTGTCTGGCGTGATAGTGCTTCCCGCCCTCCGCCCTCTGAGGGAAATAGTGAGAAGGTAAGTTAGTGATAGTTGCTGTTCTGTCGGCAGATTGGGCCCACTTGCCTTAAGGTTTTCTGCCTTCCCTCTATCCCCATCGTGGGTGATGATGCCAACTTAGTTAGTGGTGTCTACTTGACATACTTCTGGATGGGTCGTTTGCATGTTTTCAGTTTCTCTCTCCGCCCTAAACGAGTGCTTTAAGGTCAGAGAAAAATAAGAATGAATTTATCTGTATTTCCTGTAGGTCCTGTCCCATCGCCTGGCTTATAGCAGCTAAATGTATCAGTGAATAAGTCTTCTATTCAGGAAACGGGAGATGTTAATTTTCTTAAGCATTCAAGAAAACTGTCAACCAGGCCAAAGAATATTAATTTCCTGGAGGTTATTTTTATCGATCCTGTGATATAAAAATTTAGTCAGGGAAAGCTCAGATTCCAGTATTAGATATGAATCCCAACACATTTCCTGGCCTTCCCCCTCTACTGTATACTGGGTGTTATTTTCTGGTCTTCTTTTCTGATTTCTCATTTACCCAACCTAAATATTGTGTTATGCTCCAGGAATCTGTTATAGGATCCCCTGTTGCTGCTCCCCGGACTCAGGTCTTTACC
The DNA here is from genome assembly GCA_028658305.1 of Pachyuromys duprasi. Classification (NCBI taxonomy): domain Eukaryota; kingdom Metazoa; phylum Chordata; class Mammalia; order Rodentia; family Muridae; genus Pachyuromys; species Pachyuromys duprasi. Next base: position 40,332,758 of record CM053752.1, read on the forward strand.
ATTCAGGAACATAAGTAGTTGAATGGGAGACTTGGCAGATACACAACTGTCTTTAGTGCAGTGTTGTAAATCACTGCCTGATGACCAGTGTATCTAAACAAATTTCCTTTTTGTCTTTGCCTCAGAAGTAAATAGCAACTGCATTTGCTAGAGGAGTTTAAGCTACCGATCATAGAGACATCCCTGAGTTCCTTTTGGGTTTTACTTTCTAGTGCTGGGAATCAAACCCAGGGCATGCCATGTGCTAGGCAAGTGCTCGGCCACCGAGACCCACTCCTTGTACAGCCCCTTGGCTTGTTTTTCCCTTCTCAGAATCTGTGAGCTGTACAGCTGATCCTACCTCAACTGTATACCCAGAATACAGGCCTTTCCCTTTCTCCATTGCAGGCCGTTAACCATGCCAGCTTGGCCCTTTTGGTTCTCAGCCAGAGCAATCCTGTTAGAACATAAATCATGTCCTGTCAGTGGCCCTAGAACCTTCCAGTATCTGAAATGTGATGAGTAAAATCCTTGCCAGGGCTTGCTGTTACAGCACCTAAGTTGACCTCAGGGCCTTTGCACGTGTTATTTCTCTACTGAAGAAGAGAATCATGGCTCATTCACTTACCTATGTATCTTTCAGGTCTTTGTCCAAATGCCATTTTACTTTTAAGGCCTTCTGATTTCTCTCCATCAGAGGATGTTCATCTTTATCTGTTTGCCTTACCTTTACTTTTTCCTGCTCTATACCATCTGTTGGAATTTGTTAGTCTACTTCCCATCAGAGAAGAAGGTTTCATAGGGTCTTTACCTTTATTACCTAGATGTTGTGTGTGTGCTTGCTATGTGCCAGGCATTTGTCTACAGTGGTGAATAATACAGAGGTTCCTGGTCCTGTGGAAAAGAGGAAGGCACATTGTTAAGGAGAGTGATGGTTTAAGGTACCAGTGTTTCGAAAAGTCTAAGAGGACACTTGAAGAATAGTATAGTGGGAAAACTGGGAACAGAAAGAAGACTGGGTATCTCATAGAGAGCCAACTGAAGTGGTACATTCTGGTAGATGAAGACGGGGGGTGGGGGGCTAACCAGGGGCTTGCAATGTAAAGCAGAGGTGGAAATGTGGATTGGGGCTGGGTCATAGAGGGACTTGTAGTTCATGGTAAGATAAATGTTAAGTGTTCACAGTGCTAAGGATCGGACCTAGGGCATTGCATATGCTAGACAAATACTCCTCCTTTGAACTTTTATTTGAGAACACCAATGAAGCCTGGGAGGATTTGAATAAAACACAGTTGATTGCCTATTCTGAGGAGTGGAGTTAGTGTGTTGGGAAGTACGGGGTAATAGAATCAGAGAGATACAAATTAGGAGGCAAGAAAGATGATGGTTTGGATCAGGGTTCCTGTGGATGGATTTGGCAGTTAGTGTGGACAAGATTGCCACTAAATGGATACAGAGATAAGTAGGAGAAGGAAAGAGGACTCAAGGATACCACTGTTTTATGGGAGTGACTGGCACAGGCCTTTGCTGAGCATGGGAATGCTTTGAGAGGCTTGATGTGCTTTGATCAGTGTTGAATCTTGAGGTCTTTCCTGGCATCTTAGTAGAGACATCTGCAGCAGTTGGTCGTAAGAACATGGTTCTAGAGCATGGCTCTAATTGCATATTATTTTCAATTATTTGCTTTAGTAAGTATGCCTTAGCAAAGTGCTGTCGTGAACCTTGTGCCTGGTGGCATGTTGGGTAATGTGTGTGCATGGGGAGTGTTGGCTGTAAATCATTTTATAAGAACGTGGTCAAAGTGGACTCTTTGTGCCTTGTGAAATCTTGCTCATTTGTGTAGCTAGATTGCTAGAATAAGCAACATCAAAAGCTTTGCTAATAAGCTACAGATGCAATAATGTTAAAAATGGGGCCCACTAGAGACATCATTTGTGTCGTACCTCATGCATGCATCAGCCCCTCAGATGCAGATTTGTAACAAACCTAGTAGAAACAATACAGGAAAGATGGAAAGCACAGAAGGTATGCTTTCACAGTTTCTGCAGGAGACGCCTCTCCTTAGTCGCTCCATCTGTGTCAGCCTGAAGAAATTGTGGGATAATTGATTTAGAATTGTACATTCACAATTTGAAGTAACTAAAATATTTTTTCCTTACTTCTTTGGAATGTGATGGTTTAAATTATAAAGTTTAAGGTGCTATTTCTCTAGTTTGGATAACAAAATATAGGGAATGTGCTAAGATCCATTACTTGGCTGTCCGCAGTATCTCCCTATCACACACTTCCCAGTGATGGCGTGTGTTCATACCGGCCCCCGATTAAAGAGAGGTGGCAGTTTTCTCATGTGCCTCCTGTGGAGCCTGTACTGTATTTCATTTCTTAAAAACAAAACAGTTTCGTTCCCTTTCATCAGTATTGTGCTTTTCTCTATGTATGTTAGTTATCTCGGCCTCTACAGCAGTCTAGAGATAAGTGCTGGCTCATGAACAACCACAGCTGGTTGCTGTCTCCACTAGTTTAGAATGGTCTAAGATGTCTTAAATCCCTTGCTAAGCCCCTACCACCAAAGTGTTTAGCAAAGCATTTTGAAAAGTAGTTTCTTCCAGATTAGTTATAGAAAATGATTTTTCTTTTTTTCCTAGGGCTGGAAGATCATAAGGTTTCAAGTACTTAGTTAAGTCATTTAGGATAGAAAGATTGCAGGCTTTCAAAAATTTCAAGTAGTGGGATCGTAATCTCAAGGTCCAGCTCAGACCTTTACAAGTTGTGTGCTATGAACCAATTTACTTACCTGTCTGGACCTAAAATATCGTCACCTAAAAGCAGAGATAATGTAATGACATGCTAACTCATCAGTTATAGAACTCTTGCCCATAGGGCCCTCCATCAGTTTAATGATTTTTTTGGAAGGAGAAGAGTAGAAGTTACATTAAATGAATATATTAATTACAAGCTAAGTCTTAATTCCACAAACATAAACAAAAGTGCCTTCAAATCAAGGAAATATGTTAGCTATTTTATATACCACACAGAAAATTGTTTGTATAATAGCCAATAAATAGTCTTAGTAAACAAACTATTAAAATAGTTGACCATTTTTATTAGTAATATGTTAATATTTTAAATTAAATTAGAAATATAACTCATAAATTATTGTTATTATTTAATCCACATCATAGAATCCCAACTTATTGGGCATGGTGGTATACACCTGTAATTCTAGCACTGTGGAAACAGAGGCCAGGCTGGGCTGCATAGCAAATTTCAGGCTGGCTTTGTTATAGAGTGAGACTGTATCCCAGGAAAGTAAAAAATAAGCTGCAACAATGACAAAGGCCACTAAGGGCTGGGCTGTGGGTTGGTGTGGTGCCTACCTAGCACTCACAAAGCCTTGGGTTTGATCCCTTTTGCCACATAAAACCAGGCATTATGGTATGTGTCTGTAATCCCAGCATTTGAGAGGTAGAGGCAGGAGGATCACTAATTTAAGGTCATCCTTGACTATATAATAGCTTCAAGGATAGTCTCAAGGAGAGAGAGAGAGAGAGAGAGAACACGAACACTAATGAACAACAGAACAAAAAGGCCTCTAATTTAGAATGGGAAGATGTGAACTCTCAGTTTTTTTAACTCGTTTTCCAGAACTAGATGTTGTCACATTTGACCCAATGGCTGTAACCTTAGCAGGTTGATTTTAGACTTATGCTTTATCTATAACTGGGAGGGCAGTAAACTTGAACCATGGGCTGACATGGAGTGGCAGCAAGGTTTGCTTACGCCAGCATTCAGCACATAGGTGCTACCATCATCTTTCTGCTTGGAGGCCCATGTCGTGTGTTCGTGCATGTGAGTGCATGTGTGTGTTTGTGTGCTTGAGTGTGTGTTGCATATGTGTGCATGCACAAGTGAACAAGTGTGTGAAGGCAAAAGATGACTCTTCAGTGGCATTCCTTATGTAAACCTTGTTTTTTGAGACAGGGTCTCTCAGTGGGACCTGGGCCTCACTGATTAGGTTAGGCTGGTTGGCCCAAAGTCCCTGTTTGCATCTTCCCAGCACTGGAATTACAGGTGTTTGCCACCGTGCCCAGCTTTTTACGTGGGCTCTAGGTATTGAGCTCATGGCCTCACCCGCTTTTCGAGTTTTCCTCTCCCACGTTGACATTCTTAACTTCAAAATAACCCTCTTTGTGTCAGGCAAGTCTTTTGTTTTTCTCACACTACTTCACTTAATTCTGGATAGCACTTGCAATTATCTCATTAGGTTATTTGGGAAATTTTAGTTAAATGATGGATTCAACCTCTAACACTGTTGGATAAAGTAACTAAAGAATAATAGGTCTTTAAAAATAATTTTTATAGATTATTTGTGAATTTCACATCATTCACCCCAGTCCTACTCATTTGCCTGTCCCTTGTATTTGCCCTCTGTCCTTGCAACCTCCCCCCCACCAAAAGAAAATAAAAAATTAAGACAAATGAAAAAACCCAATCTCGTCGTGGAAGCTGTAGTGTGTCACACAGTGTGTTCCACAGTCTACAGGTTGTTTTTTTTCCCCACACATCTTCACTAGCAAATGTTCACTGCAGTGAGTCCTTGGTCTAGTACTAGGCCTCTGGCTTCTGCTACACCATCAATACTAGATCCTCACTGGACTCCTCTCAGATATCTGTGCTCCTTAGGCGCGGTATGGGCCGCTCTTCTAAGCGCTGCAGCCAGCGAGGGGTGGGCCCAGCACAGCCCTTGGATATGAACATGGTCTCAGCTGGCAGCCCAGATCAGGGATGTCTTCATGCTCTATGGTGGCACTGTGGGTCATGGACATTGACACAGACTCCTGCTGCTGCTGCATGGCCGCCAAACAGAGATGGTCCTCAGTGCCAGCGCAGGCTGGAACTTTACCTTGGTCCCAGATGGCAGGGCAGGCCACTCACATCAGACTATTTCTCTCCACTTTCTCATCTACAAGTTTACCTCTCTTCATAGTGCGCAAACCTTTTCACTTCTCCTTTTCTCTCCTCTCCGTCCACATTGTAGTGGGTCCCTCCTCAGGCGGGCCACAGGGCAGGTGGCCTCTGGGTGTCTTCTGCTGGCCTGTGCTGTGTGGCAGTGTGTAGACCTCTGAATAATAGTTTTTGAAAGGTTTATATAGCATTGAACCTGTAGCCTAATGTCATTCCTAATGAGGAACTCTGGGCAGATTCCCTAAATTCTGATTAGGGCCTTTTATTTTTTTCCTCTTGAATAAAACACATTGCATCCCCATCACCGTACACACACACACACACCCTCACACCCTCACGTGTGCGTTTGTAGCTGGGCATGGTGGCTCAGATCTGTAATTTGAACACCTGGGAGGTTGAGGCAGGAGGATTAGACTATGATGTGAATACCAGGCCACTCAGAGTGACATAGCAAGACACTGTCTCAAAAGAAAAAAAATGAGGAAAGTACCCCGTCTCCCAAAGAACCCCATCTCCACCAGGCCAAGAAAACCCCACTGTATGTTGAGGGTCTGGTCTGGGGATGCCGTAAGGTAAAAGATCATCTCTATCAAGTCCTCTCAATGGGCATAAGACACACTCCTGTCTGCCAGTCTGGGTTCCTGTTCTGTGATTGCCTGCTCCTTGCCTTTCCAGTTGAACTGTGCCATTCTACTCCTGGCCCTGCAAATAAAACTTGCTCTCATATCCTATTTACGTGTCAGATAGAGGAAAGAAGGGGGCTGTTGGGATTTCAGAAATAAACACGATATCCTTCTGAAAAAAAACTCAGCGCCTAGTGATTTTAAATTATAATTTTAAAGTAATATAAAAATAATAAGTCTCTTAAATGAATGAAAGCAAGTATAACTCAAGGGTAAGCTTAATGAACAGGGAAGAGAAGTGAGGTATTTTGACAGACACTGATTTCTAAAGAACAGGTGCACACGGTGGCTAAAAATAGTGTTGTGTCATCAGCATTAGAGAAAATGTAGTCAGGGGGAAAAGCCTGAGGTTTCTTTTCTAAAATCAGCTATTGAGTAACATAAAGGAATATGGGAGTAGGTGAAATTTGAATTTTTAAAAACCAGGTCAGTGGGTGTTTTCTGAAAGGTTGTAATAGTAGCACACCTCCACATATGCTTTAAACACTTGAGACAGCGAACATCTTCAGTTCACTTTCTTAAGTCCAGCTGTTCAAGTCCTGTAAGGTAAAGTGCGAGGGGCGGTGCCTCAGGACAAATGTCACTGGGTAAGCAAAAGAAGCCACCTCAAAGTCTAGACGTAGAAAATTCCACGACTGCCCTGGATTGCGGTGCTTGTTGCAAAAAGAGGGGCAGAATTGTTAGGTTTACTTTGTTTCTGGGTCATACAAAGATAAAGTATTGGAAGTTTTACTAATTGTAGTTATAATACTATCTCCTATGAGAAGGATTGTAGGGATGAGGGTTTAGTCTTACAAATTCTAGAGTCATGCTAGGACAGTATTTTGTCCCCACCAGTTTCTAGCTATTATGTAACCTTTTTATCATGCTGTTTCCTCATCGATAAAGCCCACCTTCTGAATCATTGTGTGTAAATAAACTAAGTAGCATATAATTGATTGATTTATTTTTAAAGCCATTAATTATGGTCTGGGGGTGTGTACAGCTCAATTGTTAGAGCATTTGTCCAACATATTCAAGGTCTTGGGTTCCATCCCCAGGACTTCCTAAACAAAACAGCAAACAAACTAAGCAATGGGGCCTGGGTATGATTCTCCCCTTATGCTTTGAAATTGAGGCTGGAAATTGGTAACTTTACAGAAATGTACATCCAGGGCTTCTTAGGACGCCCTCAGTACCCTTTTCGTGAGACAGTGCTGTTCCTGTGGTCAAGTTGTGGATCAAGATTTAACCTGTTGCTTTACTGCTTTAGACAGGGTTCTTCGAAGGTCGCGTTTAGTCTGTGCAGAGTTGACCTCAGGGTAACATCTATCTGTCCATGGAGAGTGGACCTAGCAGCTCAGTGTCTGGTAGGGTCTATACCTGTTATCTTCCATTCTCACAGCCTGGGATCCTTAGCAGCTCTCTTCTAGTTATTGTACTTTTGCAGTTCTTGGGGGCTTTGTGCCAAGAATGTATTTTCCCTTCCTTGTGCCAACTCTTGCTCATTTGACGTTCTTCCTATGATTGGTCCAGCTGTGCTTTTTGTGCTTGGCACATAATAGTAAGCCATAGATACATAGCTTTTAGGCCAAAGGTCAGCATTATGCTATTTACCAAACTCTAGGAGGCCATTACTTTACTGTTTTTTAATACTTAAGAGATAAGAGTCAATGAATGGTAAAGGTGAAGAAGATTTTTTTGTTTTTTTAATGGATAGGCTTGTGTGCTTGGAAAGGCCAAGAGGTTCAGTTTTCAAATGTTACCTGCTTTGGAGGTTGATTGTAAAAGGAAAAGAAGTTCTGTAGAAAACTGTGAAAGTTAGGCAAGAGTATGTCAGTGTCACATTGGTAAAAGAATAAAGATGTTGGGTCTGAGCTACTTTAGAATGGTATTGAGATTAGCCAGGAAAACAATTTGGAAAGAGAGTAGAGGAAAGCCGTTATATTTTCTTAGCTATGAAAATATATTTATTAAACTATAAATTAAAATAACAGTGTAGCCATTCATTCTAAATCTAAAAATTCGAATCTAAGAATAGGCCTTAAGATGAATGATTCTTTCACATAATTAGAGAAAGTGCAGTTGCGTTACTGGGACAGAAAGCTAAATGACTGTCTAGAAACAGCTCTTCCTCCCTCTGTGGGAGTAGTGAAGGTCTTGTAGTAAAGTTGGACGTGTTTCTATTTTTGGAAAAAAAATCTTAGAAAAGATTTTGTAAGCATGGTAGTGATGGGCACATTTGCCTGTTAAAACTTTTGTGTTGAATACACAGCAAAAGTCTTATAAAAATGAGTGTATTTTGGAATAAATATACTATAGAAATAGATATTGCTGTGTAAAATACAGCAAAAGTACTATAGAAATGTGACTCTAATGACAACAGAAGATAACTTGCAACAAGAAAATTTCCATAACACAAAAAGAAATGCAGATCTAGCAGGAGAGTGGATGTGCTAAAGTTTTTAAAATACAGAAACATGCTTAGCTTTCTCAAAGCACACAAAAATTAGTGTTCAGGTTAGTGGCTATAAAATATCTATCGTGGTTAATATGTGTAGAAAGATGGCACTCATCTACATTTTAGGAGGAGGTATAAATTAATTAAACATTTCTGTAGACATTTGGCAATATCCACCAAAATATGTGCATATGTCTGTTGATCTAACAGATTGATTCACAGGCATTTCTCTCTCTCTCTTTGTGTGTGTGTGTGTATGTGTGTTTGTAGAGGATATGTAAGAATATTCATCATGGCATCATAACAGTTTAAATGAAGTTTGGATAAATGAAGTTTATCCACATAAAGAAATACTGTGAAGCCAATAGAAATATTTTGTCAAGGGAATAAAGATATAAAACTGTGATTTAAAGCATGGTGAGGAAGGAAGAATAATGGTAGAGAATACAAGGAAATGGGCCATGCACAGAGCACTTGGATTGTCAGCACTCAGGAGGCGGAGACAGGCAGGTGGATTGAATGTTCCAGGAAAACCTGGGCTTTGAGTCCCTGTCTCAAAAACAAAGCAAAGACCAGGCTTTGGTGGTGCATGCCTTTAATCCCAGCATTTGGAAAACAGAGCCAGGCAGATTTCCGAGTTCGGGGCCAGCTCGGTCTACGTACTGAGTGTCAGGACAGTTAGGGTTAAGGTAGAGACCCTGTCTCAAAAAACCACAATAAATAAAATAAAAAACAAAAGCTGGGGCTTGTGGAGCACATCATTCTTGTAATACCAGAACTCTTAATACTGAGGCAGGGGGATTGAAAGTTTAAGAACTATCTGTGCTACAGAAAAAATTCAAGGCCACTTGGGCAATGTGGTGAGTCACTCTCTCAAAATAAAATGTGAAAAGAGGCTGGGATGTACCTGTCATAGAGTGCCTAACCTACCCTGGGTTTAGTTCACAGTATTGCCCCAAAAGGAAAACAGTTAATTGTTGCTGAAAATAACATTTGGAGATTGGATTTAGGACCTCCCCTGTTCATGTTGACTGTTTTAAGCGCGCGCGTGTGTGTGTGTGTGTGTCTGTCTGTCTGTCTGTCTGTCTGTCTGTCTGTCATGGGGGGTTATTTGCCTTTGTACCCATGTTGCCTGTTTTGCACTTTGGTTTGATTCCTGCTAACCTCTAGCATTTGAGTGTGATGCTTTTTTACTTTAGGATTATCTGTAAGCCTGATTCCAGGCAAGATTAGCCACACATTTACATAGTACTGATTTCGGTAGCTTGTTTAGAAATATTTATTGATTATTTTTGATGTCTTTTTACTTCATTGATCCTTGAATTGATGCTATGTAAGTTGGTAGGAACTACTCTGTTTTCTCACATTGTGTTGATGATTTTACTTTACCTCTCATTAAAAGAATGTTTTGCATAGTTTGATTTTGTTTGATTAGGAAAAAAAATGTTCAACCCAGCTCAGAGACACTGACAGCTGTTTGTTTTGATCTGTTCAGATATGGAGGCCGTTCACTGCCACCTTTTATTTCCCTGTGGGTCCAGGAACTGGATTTCTTTATTTGGTCAATTTATATTTCTTATATCAGTATTCTACACGGCTTGAAGCAGGTAAGTTACCCGTCATTATTTCAAGTACTGTTTCATTCTAATTTAGTAATTCAGTCTAGCTTAACATTAACTTGGATTTTTGAGGGCCATTAGCATTATATAAAGAAATGTATAATGATAGTTCTTGCATACTCACTGGATCATGACTGTATTAGACATTTATACTATTTGAGGGTTTTTGTTGTTTTTTCTTTTTGAGACAGGGTTTTCATTATTCTTGGCTAGACCCAGCTGACCTTCAACTCAGAGATCCACCTACCTCTGCTTCCTGATGGCTGGGATTAAAGGCATACACCACCACACCCAGCCTGATTTGAGTTTTTAATCACAGAATGAGTTATAATTTGTAATAGAAGGAAATAACACAGATCAGAATTTCTCTTGAATGCCTGTGCTGTATTCTCACACTTAATCCTGTCCTTGTCCTGCCAGCATAAAGCTGGGCTAGAATATATGTGTCTGTTGGACTCAGGGTGAAGGGCAAGTCAGAGCTTAATCTCTTCAGGGTTAAAACACACAGCCTGGGGCTAGAGAGGGTGCAAGTGTGAGGGACCAGTTCAGATCCCTTCAGCTATGCAAATAAGCTGGGTGTAGCATTGTGTACTTGCAGTCCAGTGCGGGGTACCAAGACCCAAGGGTCCTGGGGACTCTCCACCTAGAGGAGCCCGTTGGTAGGCTCCAGTTTTAGTCGGAGGCCTTGCCCAAAAAATAAGATGGTAAATAATAAAGGAAGATATTGACTGTTGACCTCTGACCTTTACACATGCACCATGGGTACCTGCATGTGTACACATGTATATATACTGCACATATACATAGAAAAGAACCTTATGTTAGGATTTGGTACCATGTTAGTTTTTCAGCTATAACTTCTTGTATAATATAATGAAGCAATACAATGTTTTAAAAGTGTCTTGTTGAATCATGTGTTTTTGTTTATAAAAGGAAGCAGTAAACTGATACTCTGTCAAAAAGTATACAGATACACTTTTGTTTAGTGTAAATATTTGCAAAGGTTGGCTGACCTCAGAGATTGTATAAAACTGCTGGCTCTTATTTAGGTCAGGCTTCTGAGTCATCCCTCAGTCTACCCAAGTACTTGAAAATTATGACTCTGTCTTAAAGCTTCAGGGGCTGTGAAATACAACTTTTCCTTAAGTTGACATTGCTGTTTTGAAAAAAGAAGGAACTCATGTTTTTAATACAAAGCATAGGGTAAGGTCCTAGACCGTTCTTTGCAGAAGAACAGAAGATTTGGCGCCAGTAAGATAGTTTAGCTAGTAAAGGTGCTTGGCACTGAAGTTGATAACCTGAATTCCCTGAAGCCCATATAGAGGAAGTGTAGAGCTGACTCCAGCAAGTTATCGTCTGACCTCTTCTTACATGCATGCTGAATTATATACCCAGAAACATGCACACAGACACATGCACACATGTGCACACAAATACATGTGCTAGGACTCACCACCATACCAGGGCTTTCTTGCACCATCTCAGGGCGCTCCTCTTGTCTGCCTAGACCTGTGGTCTTCATTCTCTTTTGTTCAGCTCTTGGTAGTAGTGCCGAGTAGAGCAGTGAAGAGCAGTAGCTTAGCATCGTACTCTTCTGCTTTATCTAAGTGACAGTTAAGTTGTTGGAGTAGTATTTTAAATACCCGTGTAGTAAATTCTAGGTGAAGTGTGGATGATCCATGACAAGTTAGTGAAGCTTTTACTATGGAAAAATTTATAACATCTATAGAGGTTTTTTTTTTTTTTTTTTTAGAGAAAAAGATCAGTGAAACTGTGTGTGCTATTTCTTAAGCCAGTTTGTGACTGGCTTCTTTCCCTCAGTGTTGGCTTTGTTATACTCACTCGTGTGACAGCTCACTCACATTATAGTATGTGTCTGTGTGAATCTCTGTTTGACTGTCATCTGTCCATCACAGTCCTCTCCTAGCAGGTCTTGTTTTGTCTGTGTTAGTGCTCGTTATTTGAAGCAGAATGTCACATATAGTTCTGTTTCACCCATTAGTACCCAGCGTCCCTCCAAAGTCAGACCTTAAGGACTCTGATCTGAACTGTGATAGTTATGTGCCCACCTTCTGTTCTTGTTACTTATATCCTTGAATCCGTTTACCCACTTTATTAACCTGGTCAGATAAGACCAGCTGCTCTGTAATATTTCATGGAGGAGTAACAGGTAGGAGAAACCTGTGTTATTAGACCACTCGTTGCTCTTGTTTGCTTTTATCCTTAGGAGTTACTTCCCTTTCTTTCCAGTCAGAGCATTTTTGAAATGCTCAAGCTGAGAGGCATTTTTGAGACAGTTTTCTTTGAGATAAAAATTTGTTCTAACTGCAGGCTCTGTGTCCTGAGTCAGCTGCTTGAAAAATTGAAAATATCTGGAAAATGAGTCTACTGAATTTGTAGTTTTCCCTCTTGTCATTATTTCCTAAACAACACATTGTAGCAGCTGTTTACATATAATTTACATTGTAAACGGGACATAAGTAATGTGATCTATTTTCCATTATGTGTCAGAGTGTGTAGGTTCTATACAAATACTATACCATTTATCCAAGAAGCTCTTAGATCCCATCTTCCATGGATAAAAGGGAGGATGGTAATCCACATCCCATCCGGCTTCCTCATTTGAGTTTAAAGGGCACAGTTCAGTTAGTATGTATATAGAGTCATACAACCATTGTCATAATTAGTTTCTAACATGTCTTTGCTCCTAAAAGTCTGTACTTGTTAGTGTTTCCCATTTCCCTTCAACTCATCCTCCATGCAAGCCATAGGAAACTACTAGTTTCTTTGTGGCTCTTTAGACTTGCCTGTAATAGTAATTTCTTGTAATAATTCTGATAGGATCATACCATTTGTGGTCTTTTGTGGCTGTTTTTCTTTTACTAAGTGTCATGTTTTAAGGTTCTTCTGTCCAGCATGTAGTTGTAGTTCATTTCTCATTATTGCCAGGTTAGATAGTGTTGCATTCTCTTCATCCATTAGGTTGATGGGCACTTGACTTTAATTCATTTTTGTGGCTGCTGGGACTAATGCTACTGTGAACATTGCTGTAGAGAATTTTTGGTACCATCCTACTTAACCCACTTTCGCAGATAGGAAAATAGTTGTCCAGAATAGTCTTATATCCCAAAGGCACAGCTATTTAAGATAACACAGCTGTGAATGGAAGCCAGGTTGACTGGTTTTCGTTTTTTCTGCACTCCACAGCCTTAAGTTACATGCCACCTGCATGTTTTCCTGCCTGGCTGATTTAAGTAGGAAGCAGTGTCGGCATAAGAGGGTTCTGATTTCCATGGAAAGACCACAATTTAAGACCAATTAATTGTAAGTTCCTAGTTGCTAGCACGCCAGATAATACAGCACTGCAGTGTATGTGATCACAGTGTCTTAAATACTCAGTAAAGATCTTTAGAAATCACAGAGCCACACCACTGAAAAGCACGGCTTCTTTTCAAGTTGAGAAGTTTGTTGGAATCTCGCTATAGTTAATTACAGTGAGCTTTGAACGTAAGTACCCTTAACACAGTGGCTAAAGTGGCGCTTGAGGCAGGGGGAGAGAGACACAAAGGAGAGGCGGAGATGCATGCTGAAAATCTCTCCTTTTGCTTTCCCTCCTTTTCCACCTTCTGTCTTGAGAGTTGGGCCTGGCTTTATATAGCCTAGGCTGCCGAGGCTGGCCTTGACTTTGAGATCCTCAGCTTCCTGAGTCCTGGGATTACAGGTGCACACTATAAAGCATGTCTTTATGCCTTTCTTCGTCACATCCATCCTCTGTCAGAAATTTCTGATACTTGTTTCAGGGGTTCTAAGGAATTGACTCCTTGTCTATGACTTTTACTGTTATGGAGCTTTTGAGCTAGAATGGCTTTGTATTCATTTTTGTATCTTCTTTCTTGCTTCTCTTATGATCTCCTGACTGAGGTGTTACAAGTTGTCTTTAGACTAGGGAGCTAGACTGTTTGGTTTTTCTCTCTAGGAATAAAGCACTCTTTTATTTGTTTGTTTGCTTATTCTTTTCTTTTTTAATTTAATTTACATCCCAAGTCTCCTGTCTTTTCCCCTTTCCTTCTCCCTTTCCCCCAGAAAACGGGAGCTCTCCTTATCAACCTTCCCCAGCACATCAAGTCATATCAGGACTTAAGCATATGTTCATCCCCTGAGGCTAGGCAAGGCAGCCCTGCCAGGGGGAAGTGATCCAAAAGCAGGCAACGAGTCCATGTTAGAAAAGCACCCCACCTCCCTCCATTCGCCAGGCACCCTGTATGAAGACCCAGCCTCCCACCGGCCACATATGTGCAGGGGGCCTAGGTCCAGCCCATGCGCGCTCTTTAGTTGATGTTTTCAGTCTCTGTAAGCCCTCGATTGGTCTTCTAGTGAGGTTCCTGTCTCTTGTAGGTCCTTCCATCTTTCCCACAACACTTCCACTGGAGCTTGGCCCTATGCTTGGCTACAAGTCCCAGCATCTGTCCCAATCTGCTGCTAGCTGGAGCCTCCCAGATGACAGTCAAGTCTGCTCCTGTCTGCTAGCATAGCAGAGCATCATTAGTAGTGTCAGGGGCTGGCTTTCTACTGTAGGGTGGGATTCAGCTTGGGCCAGTTATTGGTTGGACTTTCCCTCAATCTTTGTTCCCTTGTTATTCCTGCACTTCTTAAAGGCAGGGTAATTTTTGGATCACAGGTTTTGTTGGTGGGTTGTTGTTCCCTTCCGTCCATTAGTCCTGCCTGGTTAGGAGGTAGTCACTTCAGTCTTCATGTTCTCCTCTCCCCGCTCCCCCCATTAGGAGTCTAAGCTTGAGTCACAGCCATGTCCTCCGAGGAGCCTACCCTGTTGCTGGCCTCTAGGAATAAAACACTCTTATCACTGGTGGAGTGACAGGACACTAAACTAGTCATTACCCTCTACTCTGCTTCAGACAAGCATGTGTCTTTGGACATGTGGCTTTATTTTTTCACTTTTATGTAATGGGTCAGAGGTCTGTCCCTTGTACATCACAGGCACCCTATGGAGAGGCCTGGCCACTCCTTTGTCCATCTCTCTTAACATTGTTTTCCCTTTTTCCAGAATCTAGGCCAAGCCTGGAGTAGAGGCTGAATCTGCTCAGTATCTCATCCCAGGGCTGGACAAGTGGCTCTGCATCTGTCCAGTGTAATAATGACAACAGCAGCAGCTAACCCCCGCCATAGTAACGGGCTTCCGGTAGTCAGGCTGCAGCATGACAGTGGTAGCTAAAATGGACAAGGCTCCTCACAAGCGTTAATCTAGAAGAGAGAGACAGGAGTTGAGCAACTATCAAAATTGTGTGCATTAGATTATGCTAGGACCATGAAGGAAAAGCCATGGTCCTGGCTCGTGAGGGAGTTGAAAGGGCCTCTCTGTTGTCTGGAATAAAGCTGTGTATTTCTGGAATTGACTGTCCTCTCTTTGGGTCTATTTTAGCCCTTTTATTGCTATGGTATACACTTTGGTAAAAGTTCACTTTTCTTTTAAAAAGTGATGTTAAACGTTTTCAGTTTAATTGTTTTGAAGTATTTTTCTCTGTAGATGCTGCTTTATGAACCTGATATTTGTCCTGTGTTTGTTTCTAGGAGCTTTTGATGGGAGGCCGGCAGACTATTTATTCATGCTTCTCTTTAACTGGATTTGCATCGTTGTATCCTTGAATGCTATGTTGGGCCAGAAATGAGATCCCTGTACCCCTCTTTAAGGTTTTGGGAAATAGTATTCTATAAAAATATTCAAATCAGTTTTTGTACCTCATTTAAAAAACATAGTTAATAATGAAAGTAACTGAGATACTTTTTTAAAGCCAGGGTAAATCCTAGATTTTGGGGATGCTTCTGCTTAATATTGCTTCTGAAATTTTTCCATATTCAATTTAGTTTTATTGCTCTCTCCTTGAGCCTAGTGCTCTGTGTTCTTTGGGATGACAGTTTGTCTACTGAAGCACAGAGACTCCACACCATAGACAGCTTTTGAAATCTATGATTCTTATTAGAAAAATAATTTACAACCAGCATTATTTTCTAACTTTATTGTTGTCCATCTTTTGATCCTGAATGATAACCTAGTCCATAAGGTACCCCACTCTGGTCATAGTCTATCTCTCCGTGAGGCACAGATGATAAGCAAACAGTTGGGCAGCTATTTAAAGTTGGCCAAGAGCCAGAAAAATATAGGGCATGGGATACACCTTCTCCTTTCAAGAATGGAATTAAAAAATAAAAATAAAAAAGGTTTTGTGTTATCCCTGAGTCTGAGCAGGATCATCATTTGTTCCAGAGCATAGCTATTTCCATCCTGTGCTTGAATGCCAAATGTTAAAACGGTAGCAGGTACCAGGAGAAGATAACCAGCTGACCAAGTCATGCTGCGCTTGTTCAATTCTGTGTCTCCCACTCTACTGTGCAGGCTAATGGGAGACTCATGCAGAGTTATCAGAATTTTTGTGAGTAATGTGATTGATAGAAAAGTGTTCTCCTCTGGAGCAGTGTAAGGAAATTCCACTGGAGGACAATAATCAGATCAACCTTGCTATCTATAGAACACTTTCCACATATCAGCTTTAACTTTACAAACCAAGATTACTGGCTTAGTCATGGATATGCAGGTAAGTCTTTCAACTATTTTTTCTTCTGTACGTTTCAGAAATTGGGGTTACATTGAACATATAGAATGATTCTATACTATTCTATACTAAAGAATATACTATTCTTTTGAATATACTGTTAGCTAAGCCTTTGAGGCTCTTGTAGGCCTTATCTAAACCATTGGCTTTCTTGTTCATTTCTGGCTTAAGCTTGAACACCAGAGTGATGGTTTTGTAGTATTTCCTGGGCATGTGGCAGGTTCTGTATTCTTTGAAAACAGATTATATGGTTAAAGCCCCCCCCCCTTTTTTTTCCCTAAATAAGAGCTTGAACTGATGTCTGACATCGTGTAAAAACATAATTGTATTGATTATAGGTTTTTATGGCATTCATTGTATGATAAATAATGTGGTTAGTTTGTAATTCTGTTCACTAGAGTCTCCTTTGCAGACTTTTGGAGGGTGAGCAGTGTATACAGTTCATACTATCCCTTGTTAAGTGCTCCTGGAGCCAAGGTTCATCTCTTGACTTCATTTGCAGTTGCTGATGATTCCTCTGATCATGTCAGTACTTTACGTCTGGGCCCAGCTGAACAGAGACCTGATTGTATCATTTTGGTTTGGAACGCGATTTAAGGTACTTTGCTTCAGTGGAACAAAACTCAGTTTTTGTCTTTGTGGTAGTGTCTCCTAATCTCAAATGTGTACCTTCTGACACTTCCAGAAGGGGTCACTGCAGAGTAGTACAGTGTAGGCAGGTACCTTCCTCCCCCTCCTCAGGTCTGCTCCTAGCCATTCCAGTGTCCCTTGCTGTGATTACTTCTGAACCTCAGGCTCTTCAGGGGTATGTTCCTCAGTGATCGTGTGTGTGTGTGTGTGTGTGTGTGTGTGTGTGTGTGTGTGTGTGTGTGAGAGAGAGAGAGAGAGAGAGAGAGAGAGAGAGAATGAGCACATATTCTAATCTTTTTGTCACCCCTGTAAGTCTATCTTAGGTGCTACGTACTTTATCCAAACTAGCACCCTCAAATGCTGCCTGAGCTTACTATTTTCTACCTGTAATGTCCTACTCATTACAGACCTGAACACTGCTTGAGTCTCTTGCCTGGAGTTAGACTTGTCTAGGCTGTGGGCTTTTGCAGTACTTACCTCAGTTAGACTTATGGCTACTTATGTATAAGCTTCTTTTTACTAGTTTCTGACTTACCCTTGAAGATCACTCAGCCTAAGTTTGTTCTAGGGTGTCAGGTCTGGGAAGCTAATGTCTTGTTGGGAGACTTAGTTCAAGTCTCAAACCATGTTACTTAAAAATACAAGTCAATGATTTCTAGCAGTCAGTCATCTTAGAGTGATTCTGTTTGGAGTGTTTTTACTGTCACCCATAAGATACTTTGTTGTTTCTTTGTTAATATGAACTCAGCATTTGAAAGATCTTTTTTCTTGCAGTTACAAGTGTACAAGCCATGTGTTTTCAAAGTAGCTGTTCACATTTATGTCCTCTTTCCTAGGCCTGCTACTTACCTTGGGTTATTCTCGGATTCAACTATATTATTGGAGGCTCGTAAGTAATACTAGATTTATTTATCTGAAAACTAATCCTTGGAAAACTTAATTCATCTTTATCTTCCTTTTGTAGTCTTTTAAAGACTTTAGAGACTGAGTGTTGATATGTTAGAACCTTATAAAGATGGTTGCACTGCAGCACCTTTGACACTGGATGGCTATCATTTTGTTAGCTTGTCACTAGGTATATTGTGTTTCTAGACCTTGGTTTGCGTACATATGCCTCTCTGGATTCAGTATCCATACAGAGCAAATAGGGAACTCATTTGCCTTGATTTCTCTTAGGACCTTATCCATAACATTACTGTGTCATTTGTTTCTAAGACACTTCCAGCACGCTTAGTTAATGGCTTGCTGCTACAGAAATAGAGTCTCAGATTAGATGTACTCTTATACATGGTTTGATGGATAGAACTTATGTCAGGCTGGGTCAGATTTCTACTCTCTTGGTCTGTAGTTAGTACTGAGATGTAGGAAAACCTCTCATGTTCCAGTCTAAGTTGAGAGAGAGGCCATGTAGAAGGAGCTGGAGAGATAGCATAGTAGTTAAAAGCATGGATTGCTCTTGCAGAAGACTTAAGTTTGGTTCCCAGCATCCAATGTTGGGCAGCACACAGGTGCTAGTAACTTAAGCTCCAGGGGTGTCTGATCTCTAGCCCCCTACGGGACTTGTACCCATGTTGTACACTCACACACAGGCATGAACATACAATTTCAAGGAATTTTTTAAAGTCTTTAAGAACGAGAGGAACTTTCCTCTGTCTGGCATGGTGGCACATGCCTTTAATCCCAGCTCTTGGGAAGCAGAGGCATGTGAGTCTCTGAGTTTAAGGCTAGCCTGGTCTACAGTGTGATTTCCAGGACAACCAGGACTACATAGGTAGACTCTGTCTCGAAAAAACCAAAATAAAACAAAAGAAAGAATGAACACTTTCTTTTTAAAAAATAAAAACAAAAACAAAAAAACCCACACAGAAACAAAACACATGTTAGAGATACTTTGAGAGCTCTGGTTTCTTATATTACCAAATATTTTCAAGAGTTAGTAGATTTTAAAAGTGCTATGCCTTCATATAGCTGTAGTTGACCCGTATGGTCCTTACTCCTGTGTATTTACAGAGAGAAGTGAGAAGACTGAGCAAAAGGACTGTGTAGAGTGTAGCACCTTTTGAAATTGGTAAATCCCCTCTCCCCAACCCACCAGGGCAGGGTGTGGGGAAGTTTGTCTGCTCAGGCAAGATCACATTGTGGGTAAAGATGAAGAAGGATGTGTACTAGCAGCTTTGGAACATGAGGTGACTGTGTGAGCCTTGAGAAACCTGAAAGAGTCAGTACTTATTTTAGGATTCAGGGCAAAGCCCAGCTTTTCTAAGTGATCACTGTGTGTCTCATGCCAGTGTCAGGGAGGCAAGAGAGGTTAGAATCACAGCTCCAGAAATGGAAGAGCGGTCATTTGTTGTCCAGCTTTCTCCCTGCCTTGCTCTTCTCTTGGTAGTCTGCATATTTGTCTGTTTTATAAACAGGTGTGAAGACAAGAGCTCAGGACCTAACTTGATTTTCACGTTCCTTTTCTCCTGAGACATGCTGTAACAAAATTCATGTTTTGAGGGTGGGCTGGGGGCTTGGAAAAGGTCAGAGGTACTTCTGGCCTTGAAGAGCTGAGTCCTCCTTAGTTCTTCAGGCCTGAGTGCCCTCTCCCTCAGAATCCATTTGTCACTCACACCGTAAAAGGGCCATTGTAGAGCTGTCGCTGCCTCCCCGGGACTGTATTGGACTACCGTGAAGGCAGCTCTCTTTCCCACACTCTTGGTTACAGCCTGCTGCAGCTCACTTTGTTGCCTAGATGTCTTTGCACTGACATGACTCTCTTTGCAGGGTGATCAATGAGCTCATTGGAAACCTTGTTGGACATCTTTATTTCTTCCTGATGTTCAGATACCCAATGGACTTGGGAGGAAGGAATTTCCTGTCCACACCTCAGTTTTTGTAAGTTTTTCTTCTTTCCTACTGAACATTGTGCTGTTCTGTGGTTTTAAGTTTCCTGATAGAGGAGCTGCTTTCCTGCCTTTTCTCAGGGAGAATTGGGAGTCAATTAAGTTCTGACTGTGGTCACCGTCAGGAAGCCAGGGATTGGCACCATAGCTCAGTCTCTTTCTCACAACATCTTCTAGTTAAAGGTCACTGACTAGATTAAGCCATCACAAGAAGACATCATGTATCCTGAGCAGACTGTGGGCATGATGCTACTTTAGAGCGCCAGGCTGGGGGACAGGCAGCATAGAGGATGACACGACATTTTTCCTTGAAACATTGGTTTCACCCATAATGTTAACTGTGTAAATTAGCTCATTATTTGCAATTGCAAAAAAATGTGTTTTTATTTATAGGGACAGAATCCCTGCTGGTTTAGCTCAGGCTACCCTCAAGTTCTCCATCCTTCTGCCTCAGTCTCCCGAGTGCTCTAACCATAGGAGTGCCCCCACCCTGCCTGGTTTAAACTTCCACGTGTTAAATATTATAGACTAGAATTTTGTAGATTGTGTGAAGTTAAAATGAGAAACGTGAGATTTTGTAGTAGTCACAACTCCCTATAAATGGGTGCTTGCTTGTTTTATTGTTTTAGAGTTCATTAAGTAGAAGAGGCCAAGCGGACCGGATACCATTACCTTTGTGTATTGCTTTTGATACTGGTAGATTTACTATTAAAACCTCCAGCCTTTGGTTGCTAAGTCTGAGTTGAAAGGCTGCCCCTGTCTCACAGGACTGGATAAGGCAAGGCTCATTGTTGGAAGCGTAGTGGCAGGTTGTGAATTAATGGCATAGTAGTGGGAGTTCTGGGTTAATAAGTCATGTGCCCAACGTCTTGGGGAGGGCTGGTGGCTGAGAAGAGATGCTCAGACACTCAGTGTGTAGGTGGCATGGCCATTCTGTCAGTGCAGCAAAAGGCTGTTAAAGAGGGACCAGTCATATCCCCGTCTGCGGCTCACAGCCTGCTTGACGGCAGTCACACCTAATCTCCTGAGAAATATGAAATAGTCACTTGCATCTAAGAGGTTAAAAACCACCCCCCTTTGAATCAAGATACTATTTCAATGTTTGCAGTTTCTCTCTTTGTTTCCAAAGAGTAGGGTAGGTGAGGGCAGGAATACTTTAGTGGCTCTCCCCCTCCCCCTTTAACTCTGGGCAGGTTAGGGTATGTTTGTGGAAGACATTTGATTGTGAGCTATAATCATCGAGATCCAGTACTTGTTTGTTTGTTTTTAAAAGAGAATAAAAAGAAATTTGTTTCTCTTTTGTGCCTGGAGTTGCCTTCGGGCTCAAAAAAACAAATGACCAATCTGTTTTCTAATTGCCAAAGGGCACAATAGCAGCAGGTTTGGGTTTCTGGTTTAGGTTTATCAAGTAGGTTGGCAGATGCGTCAGCTTAAAAAAAAGCCTGTGCTCTGGGGAGTAGCCACCAGTTAATGTTACCTTAAATGGCTATTTTCTGACTTAACAGCTTACAGATATTTTTGAATTATGGACAAAAGTGTGGAAAATTCTAATGGCAAAATCGGCAGTACACTGACGCCTGCCTTCCACTTGAGCTTTCTCTGTTGGTGGACGCCCTTCTGTTAATTTTTGCATAAAGATCAGATGGCAAAATGTAGCTCCTTGCAAAAGCAGTAACCGCTTTGGAATTATCATAAATTTTTGTTGATTATGTATAATTGGGTGTCTTTTTATTCTAATCACTGGCATTTAATTTCACTCTCAGCTGAAGCAACAGAGCTGGCTTCTATACTGTCTTCAGTGTGCAGTAGACTGAGACAGCCCTAGCGCCATTTTCAAGTGCTGTATTTTAGTATGTACTTTAGAGGAATGTTATTGCACAAGATGTCATAGATGTTGACAGTTTGGCGCCTGGAAATGACACTTCAATTTAATGATAAAACTGTATTTTATTTTATTTTATTTTATTTTTTAGTTTCTTAGAGAGAGTTTTGCTGTGTGGCTCCTGATGGGTGGCGGTTTGTCATCTTGCCTCAGCCTCCCAAGTGCTGGGATTATAGGCATATGTCATCATGTCTGGACAAGTATTTATTTAAGAGAGGAGTTAACTTAACAGATTTCTAAGATAATCCATATTTCTGCATTCTATTTAAAAAGCAGCTATATCTTTTCTACTATAAAGTTTTTCAACAGTTAATTTTCTGTTTATAAAGGAGTCATTCTCTTTTTTGGGAAGGAGGATGAAGGTATTAAAAATGTTACAAATTGATGCCAGCTACCAACTGTTGTTACAACAAAAGTACCTACAGTTGTAGCAGAGGCTCCAGAGCATATAGATACTAAGTTTGAGCCAGGATGTCTGGGCTCGACTACTGACTGTTATTACTGAAGAGCTTCACTCAGCTTTGCCTCCATTTTCTTGTTGATTTAATAAGCTTCATAGTTGGGAACTGTGGCACATGTCTAATCTTAGATACTTGGATGAGGCCCGAGGGCCAGCCTCGGCAACTTAGTGGGACCTTGTTGCAAGAAAATGTACAAAAAGGGGCAGTGAGCATAGCTCAGTGGTAGAGTGCTTGCCGTCAGCAATCAAAAAGGGAAAGAAAAATGTGTATGTGTGCATGTGTGTTTGTAATATTGTTACTGAATTGCTGTGACAATCCAATGAGTTTCTTAACATGGTGTAACACTGGTGCTCCGTGAATAGGAAGCTGCTTAGTTTTAGGTTGTGCTGTTGGCTGATGATGTGAGAAGTCACTTGTTGTGACTGACTCTGGGTATCAGTTTGCACTCCCTGCCCTCCAGCAAAAGTTTAAAGTTAAGTACCCAATCAATAAAATAGTTTCACATACATTGTCAGTTTACTAATGTTGCAGACAGTGAAAAAGAATAACACTTATCTTCGCTTGCAAAAATGTTACTGAGAACAAAGACCTGGCTTGAAGTTTTGTTAGCTGTCCTTTGAGACCTGGTTTATTAATTTGTAAGGTGAGAGATCATATGACCTTTTCGGGCATTGCTGCTGGACTGTCTGAGATGGGAAGGATGCAGTTAGAAGGCAGGTGATGAGTCAACTAGAAATACACCCGTAGTTTCAAAGCAGAAAGCCTTGTGGCCCAGACGTCTCAGCCCAGAGCTGAGCTCTATGGGCTCAGACATGCTGCTTGTGGTTTATTCTGAGTTCTTTGATCCTGTCTGACCTGTATGCTGATACACCAAGAGCCATCGGTGGTTCTTGCTGCTTGTTGGGCTGTGGCTGCAATCTTTTTGTTTCCATATTGCTCTGCATGAATTACATTTATAATCCGTGGGAAAAAATGTGGAGAGCATGAATTTAACTGAAAGTTTGATAAAGTTAAGAAACATGAAAAGCAAATGCCATCTGTGGTCAGGGCATTGCACTAAGTGCTGAAAAGGAAAGCTAAATAAGACAGTGTCTCTGGTCTCTGTCAGTGAGACAAATGCCTGGAACACCCAGGACAGGGAGGCGTTTTGAATGACTGGTGTACATGTAACTCTGTTCTCATCTTTGTCTTTTTTCTTGTCTTTATTCCAGGTACCGCTGGCTACCCAGTAGGAGAGGAGGGATGTCAGGGTTTGGTGTGCCTCCTGCTAGCATGAGGCGAGCTGCTGATCAGAATGGCGGAGGCGGGAGACACAACTGGGGTCAGGGCTTCCGACTCGGAGACCAGTGAGGAGCAGCCCGGGCCTGCCCACCAGCCACGCTAAGCAGATGACAGTTCCTCCCAGTGCTGGGCATGCTTAATGGCCGAGTTCTTGCTGCCGCTCTTGGACCTAACCCACACTGAATGTAGTCTTTCAGTACAAGACACATTTTTAAATCCTGAAGGAAAATACAAGTGTTCTCAAGTTTCATGATTCTCATTCAAGTCCTTACTGCTATGAAGAACAAATATCAGCTGTGCAGATTTCAAAACTGACTCATTTTCTGGTGTCTTCTCTTCCTCCCCTTCCATCTGAATAATGGGATGGGCAAGTGGGATTGATTAACCAAGTCATGTCAGAGGGTCCTTTCCTTCCTCACACCCACATCCCCAGAGATGCACCTAGAGTTGTCCGCAAAAATGGTTTTGCCTTTGACAGACTCTTACTTTTTGACTTTTGCCAAAGCTTGGCCACAGAGAGCTTGTTCCCTTGTTCTCGCTGTCACCAGCAGGACTGTAACAGCAGGGAGAAGACTGAGCAGCGGAGGAGGAGCTTTCTTAGCTGTGGGGCCTGCGCCAGCCTGGCAGCAATGCCACCACTGCGGCCTTCTCAGATATTTTTATACAAAAAGAACCGTTGAGTCAGTAAGGGCCCAGACTGGGAATTGAGTTTTAGGAGTTGTTGCTAGGCACTTTTCTCCCCCTAAGCCAAGTGATCAAAAGCATAGTGGACTTGCTTCTAACTCAGAGGATGGGTTTAAACATGATCCCTTTGTGTTTCTTCCGTGGGGTGAACTGGCTTTGTGTGGCCAGAGCAGTTGTACCATGCTGTGTTGTGTTAGGTTCCAAATCACATTGGCCCGACAGATGTCCCTGGCGGCAAGCTTTGGGGCATTAATTCATTTTATCCTCATTGTGGATGTGTGTTCATTGAGTAAGTGGAGGAGAGAGCATTGGACTCTAAATTTTTCTTTCGTTTTTTTTTTTTTCCCTCTCAACCTTTTTGTCAAGTGTTTCTTTTGGTGAGGAGAGTTCAGCTCTTTAGATATGTGTCGATTAGTTTTTAAGGCTGATACAGGCACATCTGAATAAGTCACTCGTAATTAGAGGTTCCGATAGCTTTAGAATCATACACGCGTGAAGGTCTTTATTTTCTTGGGTTTTGTATGTATACACTTTGTGGATCAGACCTGCTTCCTTTTTATAGGTGGGCTTTTGCCTGCAGAGCTCGGCTTATCACTAAATAAAGTTTTCTGAAGGCTACAGTGCTATATATAGTTACTTATGTTTTTATCTGAAACCAGACTGCTGGGAGCAGTGTGGTGTGGCCGCTATGCTCTGAATGATTTTCTGATAGCTTGATATTTGCTTTCAGGAAATGTGCCCTAACAGTATGACTTGTCTTTCTGCTCATTAAAACTGTGATGTATGCTATATTAGGAAGTGGGAGTTTGAAAAAGAGCTCCTCCTTTTTCGTAAGTTTTTGTCTCTCTCCATATTTAATTTATATGATAAACTATTGGGTTGAGAGAGGCTGAACCTAAACTGTCTGGTTCTCCTGCTGACCTGAGGCTGTGATCAAATGTGTTTGTAAGACTCCAGATGCCGCTCTCCCCACGGCCTTGCAGGTGCGCTCCCTGTGCAGGTGGAGGCTGGAAGGGATGACCAGTGAGAGAGCAGGAGATTGCTTGACGCCGTGGCCAGGCTGGCCCCTGAGAGCACCGGCTTTTCGAAGGGTCTGCGGGCATGGAGAACTTTTCTGTACAAGCAAATGTTATTCAACTCTTTCTCCTGAGCGTGGTTAGGAAACTGATAATTTTATTATCTTGCCTGGTCCTTCCAGGATAGTTTTACCAAAGTGAGCTGTTTTGAGTATTGACTTCACAAGGTAAGACATCACAGTGGGTTCTCTTTATGAATGTGAAAAACCCTTATTTTGTACAGACAGCTTTCCTTTTTGTAACTAATCCTTTTTACTGGTGAATATTGTAAATTAAAATGTGCAATTTGAAGGCTGTCTAAGTTTCCGTACCTCTGCTGTGCTGTGTTATATAATGTAATTTATGTTACTGTCTTCACTGGATCAGTTTTATGTGATCTTCAGTAGATTTTGATTAGCAGGACACAGCAAGCCTTTTTGTGTATAATTGTTGTTTATATATTAGAGAATGTCTGAATTCCTGGAAGAATTAGTACTGAGTTTTCCTTTTGTGTGTGTGTGTGCGTGCGTGAGAGAGAGAAGTGGGTGTGTGGGGGGGGTTCTATGTGAGTGCCTGTGTGTGAGTGAGAGATTGAGTGTGTGCATGTTTGTGTATATATTGGGTTTTGGTATATAGCCCAGACTGTCTGCAAATGTGGAGTCTTCCTGCCTCAGCCTCCCAAGTTCTAGAATTAGGCATATGCCACCACAATTGGCTTGGATTTTTATTTAATGAAGCAGGGTGCTTCCAAATTTTAGGTTAGGAGTCAGCTGGTGGTGCTGTGCTTTATGACATCTCTGTAGCTGTCACTTATGAATGTGAGTTTCCGAACTGTGAAATTAGATAAACTCTTCCTTACCTAAGACTCCAGACTAGACTGCACATGCTGGGCTTTTATCTTCAAGGAGAGCAGTTTGAGTATGGCTACCTGGCCTTGTGATGTGTTTATCCCAAGATAGGTCAGCACCAGGACCTGGGTACCCACCTGGCTGTGCACCCTCTCTTAGTAGAGAAATAATGGAACAAGAAGAAACGATCCTGTTTATTTGGAAAGGCAGGACATTGTCAGTAGCATGACAGCCTAAGCTACCTTTTGAATAGCACTAATAATAGGCAGGGTTGCAGTTGCCAGCATCTTCATTGCCAACTGTGTGTGAGGGCCCTTGCTGTTGTACATTTTTCAGTGGTAACAGTACCGGATAAGGAAACTTGTTGACCTTTGGGAAGAGGTACTCGTCTTTCTGGGCTTCTCAT
The DNA here is from genome assembly GCA_028658305.1 of Pachyuromys duprasi. Taxonomy (NCBI): domain Eukaryota; kingdom Metazoa; phylum Chordata; class Mammalia; order Rodentia; family Muridae; genus Pachyuromys; species Pachyuromys duprasi. Next base: position 40,359,202 of record CM053752.1, read on the forward strand.
GGGTAGTGTCTTAGAAGCCTGGCCTGGGCAAGCGTGCTTGCTGTCAGTTTACTCGTTTGCTTGGGATTGGGGAAACACTGTGTCCTGTGACTCCTTTGGTGTGTGCATTCTCCAAGGTGTTTTCCCTTCTCCCAAATCAGTTGTTATTTTTTCTCTATCTGTCCTGACAAGTTAATGTCCATATTCAGCTATATTTCGTTATGAATATTTTAGGACTCTGTGGCTTCCTTTCTGACATGAGAACCATTTGGGATTTGGGGGAAAAGTAATTATCTTGTGTCATGTTTTTTCTACATGTTTTTAAAGTTCCTGGCGATTCTGTTGTTCAGTTGGCTTTGGGAACCAATGTTTAAACCAACTTCTTTTTCTTTAATTAAATGTGTTCTTTTGATAATTTCATATATGTGTGTGTATATTACATTCTGATTACTGTCACCCTCATCCTCTCTTACCTTCCTCTCACAGCTAATACCAGCCTCCTACAAGTCTCTCTCACACATTCATGGAGCTTGGTTTTGTAACCCAGAGTATAACCAGGATTGCTTGAGTGTTTATAAGTTTGCTGCTATTCACTAGAGCATGGTGACCTCGTTGGTGGGCACTCAATTTAAGACAATGTCTGTTCTCCCCTACAATGCATCAGTAGCTCATAGTTCAGTGGGGGAAGTAGGGTCACATGGGCCCCTTCTCGATCTGTTCTTACCTTGACAAGCCCAGGCTATTGCAGGCCCATTGCTGGCAGCAGCTGCTGCCGTGAGGTCATGATTGCAATGCTGTGTCATGTGCACACAGTTTCGTAGGTCTCCCTATCTTGCAGTTCTTACATTCTTCTTTCTGCATTGTTCCTGGAACTTCAGAAGGAGTAATAGCCTTTCATATGGCTTCTTCCTATACACTTCATTTTGTTAACCAATTTTTGAAGTATTTTTCTGCATATAATCCTATACTTGTTATGTAAACAAAAACAGTTACAATTGAGCAAGCTGCGAGAATGGAAATTTTAGGAAAGAGGAGCTTTGTGTTGAAGAATTGATAGGCAGTTGTAGGCCAAGGTAGAAGTCGTTTGTTCTGGGTTGAGGCACTAGCAAGAGTAACAACAGAGGTAAGATAATTCAGAAGTTAGACTACACATAGACTGCTATATGTAGCATCATATGCCTATAATCCTGGTGTTGGTGTCAGGGTACAGAGATAAGTGGATCCTTGAAGCTCATTGACCAGCCAATGTAGCCTAATTGATATATTTCATGTTGGAAAACTTGGTGGAGTATAATCAAGGAATCATAGAGGTCAACCTTTGGCCTCTACACACATGCACACAACTGCATGCATAAGTGCACATGCCCATACTAACAAGTACAGTACAACAGTCTACACAGAGGAAACTTTAGAGCTGGACATGTAGAAAACAGGTATGGCTGGGGAAAGGCTGAGAAGGGAGGCGGGAACCTACTCTCCTGCGGCACAGTTTGAACTGCAGTCTGTAGGCAGTGGTGAGCTACTGAAAACCAAATTCAGCAGAGGGAGATGGAAGGAAAGGTTAGGGAAACACACAAAAGACAAACTAGCCAAATGTTGTGTTGGTGGCTATGGTGCAGTTTATGACAAGGTTTGCTCTGACCCAAGGCACTGGGAACTGGGTGAAGGGTTGGGGTACACAAGGATTGGGTTGAGAGAGACCCAGTGCAGAATCGCTGGGACATAATGAGGAAGAGAGTTGCTTATGCTAAATGGTTTCCACTGAACATCAGTCTCGGGGAACTTTACCGATAGGAAGAGGCCTGGTGGACTTTTATTTACGGGCAGTGCTGGGGCTGTACATTGTTGATAACTAGGTGCTGAATGACCAGCCCCCACACTCAGCCATCGTTTGTGCACATCTTTCTCTGTGGAAAAAGACATCACGAACTCTTGCTGGGAAGGGGATGGCCCTGCAGGTCCAGGTGAGGGAGGAGAACTTCTGATTCTGTACCATCCTGCAAAGCCTACCTTAAGCTGTATTTCATCAAGGAGAGATAGACACCTGCAAGGAAAATTAAGTGCCATCCCATGTATTCCATTGTACCCTGGTCTGTGCTTTGTGACACTCATTTTGTCATTTGCTTATCTTTTCCATGTGTTGGTAATTGTCATCCCACATTCAAGACTACAAAGAACAGCAAAGGCCCACCAAATAAAATGCAGGTGGTTTGTGGGATTTTGCTTGTTTTGTTTTTTTAGTTGGTTAGTTTTGAGATGAGATCTCATGTAGCTCTTGTTAGTCTCACTATGTAGCTGAGGATAGCCTTGAACTTCCATCCTTCTCTATCTCCTAAATGCTTGGATTATAGGCATGTGCCAACCTTGCCTGGTTTATGCAGTGCTAGGGATAAAACTCAGGGTTTTATGCTTGCTAGGAAAGCACTTTACCCACTGACCTGTATCCCCAGCCTTGTTATGTGTGTTTTGAATTGAGTAGGAATTTGACCTGTTTTGGGAGAGCTCTAAGGAACTAGTCTCTCAAGAACATTAGAAGATTTTGTTGTTCATGTAAAAAGTCATAGTCTTCTAATGCAGGATATTAAAAGAGATTGGATCTAATGGGAAGAATGCACTCAAATTGTTTTTAAAAGCAACGAAGCAGCTGCCTACAGGGTGTAGTTGCATGTTAATGAGCCTCATACTTGGGGTGGTTGGGGTAAGAGGAGATGGTACAGACTGAAGGCAAGCAAGAGCATGTGAGAATTAATTGAAGGTACAAATTTAATTTGCTCTCCTCTGAGAAATTCCCTTGGGGCCAATACAAATGTCAGTGAACTAGGGAGAAGACACCCCTGTGGTTGTCATGGGAGCACACAGACCTCAGGGAGCGCAGAGCTGAATTTAGGCACAGGGCATAAGGATCACTTTGTCAGAATAGCAGGGCTCGTTGGAAGCCTTCACCTGACCCAGATGAATCTGATCTCTCTTCAGTGCTGGCTTTTTCCCAAGGGCTGGCATGGACACAGTAGGTGTCCTTGTTGACTAAGGACAGTCACTACCAGCATGATAGCCTTTGGCTTTGGGCTGTACCTGTCTTGATGAAGTGTAGTAAACCCAGCTCTAAAGATGTAATGCATCCCAGCCAGGGCCTAGTTCTCTTCTGGAGGTGAGACTTCCTGGAGATTGAGACTTCATGGTCTCCAAGACTTCATATAGACTTGAGTCTTGAACCTTCATGTGGCTGTTTAAGAAGAACCCTGGGTAAATTAAGTCAGAAGAGAAACTATTGTAGGGTTATGGAAAAATTCATGGTCAGAGAACTGCTGAGAATTCTCACATTGGCAGGGCACTGGGGTCCAGGAAGTGTTATGCTTAATTTCATAATTGAGTCTGTTCTTTGTTCCCTTTAGGATTCAACTCCCGAGTCTTGGTGGCCCCGATTAGACACTTTTCTCCTGGCTTTAAATTCAGGGGAAAACATTTGACTGGCAGTCCCATTATACAGCTTACCCACAATAGGAGGAGAGATCATAGTCTAAAAGCACAACAGAGTGTTCTTGCCGGAAGAAGGAACAAGCTAGGTAGGCAACAAGCCCCAACTGGATATGTATACCACACACGTGGCCTCCTGGGAGAAGTCTCTGGCTTTGTTTCAGCCTAGCCTAGAAAGGAGATAGTATTCCCACCCTTGAACTGGGCTACCAAGAAATTAGCAGTAAGTGTACAGTTTGCTGGTTATTTAGGGGAGGGACAGAAATGGCGGGAGTTGATTTGGCATCAGGGGCTGAGTGGCTGCCTGCCTTTGAGGGTAGGCATTGTGTCTCTGGCTCTCCATCACATCCCTAACAGAACCTTCCCTGTATAGGCTCTTTGAGAGAGACATTGAAGGAATAAATATATTTTACAACCTGAATTATTCTTTGCTATGACTGGCCCATCTTTATATCCTTGCTTCATGTGTACCCTCTCTGATGTCCTGGTTTATTTAGCTCTGGTTTCAAGCCCTTTACCCAGCAAAACAAAAGCTTTGTAGACCTGTCCATCTCAAAACCATATAACAAAGCTTCACACCCAGTGGGGTATGAAGGTCAGGTGAGGGAAGCCCGTGAATTCTGTTAAAGAAATTACAGTTTTTACCTACAAATGTATCTTTGAGATTCTACTATGCCTCTCATAGTGAGTTGAAGAGGGGTACCAAAATTATATGTACACATGTAAACTAGATTTCCATAAACTAGAGTGTGACCTTATTTGGAAAAGTAGGTCTTTGCAGATGTAATTAAATGCTGTTGAGATGAAGTCATCTTATATTATCTGGGTGATTCTGAATCCAGTGGCAAGTGTCTTAGGAGACACAGGGTGGGGGAAGCACAAAGGAGAAGGCAATATATATATGTATATATATATGTATATATTTATATATTATATCACATTATATATTATATACATATATATATGAAGAGAGAGAGCTGGAGTGATGTGACCACAAACTAAGGGATGCCTTTTAGAAGCTGAAACTGTATTCTTAGCACTATGGAGGGGAAGTTGGTTCTGCCAACACCTTGCGCTCCAGTTTCTGGCTTCCAGAACCGAAAAATAATTGTCTTAGGATATATCGTCAACTCTGTGATTGTCACAACAATTCTAGAAAATTAACACACCCCGGAGAACTTTGGTGCTTTTTCTTTCTTTGATCCCTGGAACTCTCTGTCCCTGGACTCTGAACATTGGTCATCTGATTTTTTTTCTTTTCAACTGAGCCACATTCTAACTTCTCCCAGTGGTTGGCCACCATTGCCCAAGGTCGTCTGCATATTTCTCTTTGCTCCCTCAAGAACTTCGTAACTAATATAGAAGCTTTCTGCATCCTAGAATCGGTCTTCTGTGTCAGAGATCACTGTTATGAGTAGAGGGTACCTACATCAGATGTTCATACCATTTTTATACATAGAATCTGTGCTGTAATGAAATCTCAGCTCTTAACGGTGTAAAAGACAGTGGAGCCGATCCAAACTGTGGTCCAGGTGGGTCACTAGGATTACAGGTATGAGCCACTGTGCTCCCGAGTGAAGGAGATGGCTTAGTGAATAAAGGACTTGCCATGTTTCAGATTCCATGGTAAAAGCCATGGTGTGGCAGTGCATGCCCATAACCCCAGCTCTAGAGGGGCAGAGACAGATGAGTCCAGGGTACCACTTGGCTAGGCTACCTATTCAATTGGTGAAGTGCCACATTCAGAGGATGGTAGAGACAACCTTTAGGCTCCACATGTGCACACACAGGTTAGCACCTCAGTTGGTGTAATCTAGAAACTGCCTCATACTTGAACAAGGGTGTGCCTCTGGTGACACTACATCTTATTAATCTGACAGCCAGCACATTGGTCGTGCCCTGTAACTTGGAACCCCAGTGGAGTAGATGTCCCCTGCCCTCCAGTCCTCTTGAACCTTATTTCACCAATAACCCCCAACTGAGCCATCATCCTGCCTTATAACCTCCTAGCCTGCTGTTTGCCCCAGTTTTTGAGTACTGTGTTATGGGGATAATGCCATGTGTTCTTACCTGTCTGGCTGATTTCAGACAGAAATCATGCTGTGATTTCACAGCATGTTTGTGAAAGCCATCCACATTTTTGGTGCTTTCATTCTCATAGCTATGTCATAGTCCGTGGCATCAATAGAACATGCTTTGTCCATTCCATTGTGGGCAGCTTCTGGATAGATTTATGATCTGATTCATAGTGCCTAAAGAACTGTCTATTCATATGCCTTCTGGTGGCATATGGATGCATGTCTCATTGGTCTGTGCTATATCTAGTTCCTAGAAGTGCGATTTTAGAGTTTAAAGAATAAGTGTGTTCAGTCTTAGTCGCAGCTATTGGAAACCAACAGGTTTCCCAGGCCAGAGGGTAGCTCAGAGGGTAGAAGTGCTTGTGTAAATCCGACAGCCTGAGCCCCAGATCCCGCGGTGGAAGAGAACCAACTTCCGCAGGCTGTTCTCTGACCTCCACACTTGCTCATTCTCTTGCAGAGGACCTGGGTTTAATTCCCAGCACCCACATGGTGGTTCACAACCATTTGTAACTTTCATTCCAATGCATCCAACACCCCCTTCTGACATTTGCAGGCATGCATGTGGTATACATGCTGGCAAAACATTCAGACACATATAAACCAATCTAGAAAAGACGATAAGGAAATGAAAATGATTCTGACTGAATAGGCTGGCCCTGGTGTAGTGATGATTGTGCATCGGGTAGTTTTTGCCCTCTTGTTCTTCCTAATGCCTTCTATCTGTCCTGCTTTCTCATTGTGCCATCTGAGGCCCTGCTAGAAGCCTTGACTTCTTACTGTCCAAAAGAGTACCCACAACCTAAAATTTAGAATCCATTCCACCCCCCTCTTTTCCTTGTTCTTCCTGTCTTCTAGTCTGGTGACTTCTCGAGCCATTCCAGTATGCGGACTCCATGTTGGAGGCTATGGAGGTCTGAAAAGACAAAGATAAATCTCCTTTAGACACAGTGGTGTGGAGAGAAGCTGAGATCACTCATGCACTGATAATTTTTGTATCTGCTACACAGAGAAGGGGAGTTACAGAAAAGCTCTTAAAGACCATTAAGATGAAATACCTGAGGAGAGTAGATTCTTGTTAATATTCAAACCCTCGGGGCTGCCATCGGAGGGAGGGAGAGCTAAAGTGAGGAGACAGGGCCCGCAGCCCTGTAAGGAAAGGAGGGAGGGCACTGAGGAGGAGCCTGCTGCAGGGGCTGTTAGACCCTGGGAAACCTAGCCCTGACCCCTGGGCTGGGCCTGGAGGCTGCTGTGGGTGGGCTAGTGGTCAAGGCTCTAACGTCACCATAGCCAGGCCTTGATTAATGTGCACCTCGGGAGGTGGAGGCCCAAGCTTTCCCATCTCAGAAGAAATACATAATCATTAATCAACATTACTGGGTCCCACTCAGACTAAGTGGCCTCTTGTGATTAAGAAGGGGCTCTTGAAAAAAAAAAGCAGTCTTTAGCATTTTGATATTTTGAGCATGTGCATTTGACAATGGCTTTCCTGATGGGGGTGGCAGTGGAAGGAGCTATTGTCCAGAACTCACTCTCTCTCTCGGGTTTATATACACACCTGGGAAACAAAGATGAGAGGAGGGTTGTGGCAGTGTACGTAGGCAGCAGGCCTGCTCCTCTCTAGTGTGCAGGCTGGATTCCTGCTGGGCATCTTTCTCTGCACAGGAGCTGAAGCCTGCAGGGAGTAAGGGCAGCTGAGGGAGCCCTTTCTTCTTAGTCATACTTTCTCCAACCCCACAGTGGCAGAGTTAGGAGACAATCTCTTACCTCAGAAGGCCAGTGTGATATTAGATCAGATACTGTGAATACTCCCTTCAGCTATTCTGAGAAACCTCACTTCACCATGTGTCCATTTAGTCCTTACTAGTCATTTTATAAGGGTGTGGCCCTGAGTTGTTGGGGATACCAGGCTCAGAGGCAACCCCTCTAACCAATCATTTGCTGAGCACAGCCCTCTGCTTTATATGTAGTCATCATGGCTTGAGGTGCATGGAAGGCTTGGATAAAGCTGGTGCTGCTGTCCTTGAGTCAGTTGGTAAACCTCCCTGAGTCTCACTTCTCAGCTTTCTGAAGAGAAGGATGAGCCCCACTGCCTATGCCGATTGTGAGAATGCAGTGAGCTGCTGTTGGGAAGGAACACACGATTCACAGGAAGCATCTGCCGCAGCCACCTTTGTGTGCCCTTCAGGCCTGACATCAGTTTTATCCTCAGAAGAACCTATCAGGGTGGTGTTGCTACAGACAGGGAGACAGAGGGCCAGAGAAGCAGGGAGCCTGCTAATCCTGCCATGACCTGCTACAGTGAAATGGCAGTGGCTTCACTTAGCTCCAGACTCATGTTGATGTGGTGTCAGTTACAGAGGATGCTGTGTGCCCAGCGATCATCATCTACCATCAGAAATGATTACACTTGCTTTGAAGACAGCTTGGGGGACCTAAGTTAAACACACACACACACACACACGTAGCTCTTTGTCCCTATAAAAATCTGAGAGGCCCCATTCTGCTTCTCATATACTCCAGTGTTAAAAAAAAAAAAAAGACACGTGTAGAAATGCAGGCAGCAGCATTACTTGTAATAAATCCAGATGAGAAAGGACCCAATGTCTAACAGTACCAGAGTGGCTGAGTTCTTATTTACCATACCATGGAATCCTGTACATCTGGGAGTTTGATCAGTATGATGTTATGGGAAGCAATACTGACAAATCTGAGACAAAGTTGAAGACGCTTTACACAAACCAGCACATGTTGCATGGGCCCATTGATGTGAAATTCAAGGCTGTAATGTTAGAAGTAAGGCTAGTGATTATATTTAGAAAGGGGGCAAATGCTTTGTTGGGGCCAATGGGGATCCATCTAGGGGTGCTTTTATTGGTATGGGTAGTGACTCACTTTATGATACTTTACTAATTGGATATTCATGATTAGTGTACTTTTCTACAATGACATCCTTAAGTTTTGTTTCTGTAAAAGATTGTTGGTAACTCAGAATCTTTGGGAAAGCTGGGGAACCAGGGTGGAGTCTGAACTCCCAGGAACAATACCAGCCTGCCACAGAACTGAATGAATGAGGAAGCTGCCGTCACTCAAAACATACATGCTCTTTACTGCCCAGCCCTGCCTGTCCGGGTGGCACCCACACAATGGGATAGGCTCTCCCACGTTAATTATCAAAACAACGTTCCACAGACATGCTCACAGGCCAGCCTGATGGAGGCAATTCTTAAGCTGAGGTTCCTTTTGCCTAGGTGTGGCAAGATGACAGCCAGGATTAGCCATCACGCCACCCCGGCATCAAGGCCTCCTTCAACAAGAGCTCAGGCAGTTCCGCCACCCTTTCAAAACGTGGATATTGATTGACTCGTACTTCTATTCCAGTAGTTCCTTCTTTGTGGAGTTGTGTTCATTCTGAGCTTCAGAGCAAGACCATAAGCTTCTGTTGAGAGATGGAAGGCATGGATTCCTGAAATAAAAGGGCTGTGAAAAGGTTAGCAGAGCTATAAAACATGGCAGAGGGCCACACTATTTATTCTAACAAGGACCTTTGGGGGCAACCACCTTACTCTCTCATGGCCCTAATGTCTGTCGGCATTTAGTTCCGTACCTACCTGAATGAAAAAGAGAAAGATATAGGAAAGGAAAGAAGATGACTGTTTCTATGTATGATGGAGGGCAAAGTTTATTATAGATAAAAGGGCAGAGGCAAGGGACACCTGGGAGAGCTCAGAGTGGACATGACCAGATTAAGCTGGGCCATGTGGGGAGAGGGAGAGGAGGAGAGAGAGGGGAGAAAGGGGGACAAGGTGCAGCAGCCAGGAGGCCAATGGTACAAAAATGTCTGGATTATATAGGGAAGAGCCTCTGGGGGAAGGGCAGCCCCATCCCTGGGCTGGAGAGTTCAGGGTAGAGGTCAGGGTATGCTAGCTATATCTTTTAACAGGTAGGGAGTGAGGGATACATAAAGCCAGCTCTACTTTGATATGTTAAATAGGCACCCCACCCATTTGTTTGAAACTTAACACTACCCTTTGATACCTTTTCCTCTACCACAAAGACTGAGAAACTATATTTCTTTGGCTCTCCTGTCAGCAGGATTCCTATATTTTGTTTGTTTGTAAACAAAGGGTGCCAGTGTGAGATAAGATCAGCAGACAGAAGAAATTAGAAGTCACCTCCCCCTGGCAATAGTGTCACTGAGGCTTAGATGCGTGGACTCTGGCTCATGTTTCCACGTGCATCTCTGGCTTTCCCAATATGAATGCTCTGTGACCACCCACTTTACTTTGCTGATGGGCGGGTACTGAACACATGGGCTCCCAGAGCCGTGGGTGGAGGTTTTCATAGGTGCATTTTAAGGGCTTGGAGACTTGAGCTTTCCCGAGGTCACCAGTATCATGGCTCATCTGTCACTGGAGGACTGTGAGCAGTGATTGTTTGCTTAGGTTGCAGAATTGAAGGCTGGCACACTGAAACCAGCAAATGCTAGAGGATTGGAGCATGTGGTGGAAGAACAAAAGAGCTATCAGAAGGGCCGATCTTAAAGGCAGGTAGCCCTGGACTCCCGTCCTTCGCCATCTTCCAAGGTACATTCTGAAGCACTCAAATGTCTTCCCTGGGCCTCACTTTCCTCACCTGTATAGTTAATAGGTTAACACCATGAGGAACCATGAGGAAGCTCAATAGACAGGTGTTTGTGATCATCCTTTGGTTTTCCATGCACAGGGCATTTTCAGACCCCAGCAGAAAAGCCATTTCAGTGGCTCCCATGAGGGAGAACGCTTGTTCGTTTGACTGGACATACTCTTTTGGGCCTAGTGTTGTGCTAGGTAGGAGATGGGAGATGTGTGGAAGCTCTTGGAATCCTTTATATCAGAGACATTTCTGTAGATCTAGAGGGGGCAATGGTCCCGCAAAGAAGAGAGCTTATCCAGATCTAGAGGTGGATCACTGGAACTTTCTAGAAGCAGGATTTCTAGGTTGAGATTTGAAAGAGGAGCTAAGAGTTAGCCAGATGAAAGTAGGGATTGAAGAGAATCTAAGGTAGTGTGTACAAAGGTCAGAAAATGGGGGGATTTGGGATGGGGAGGTAATAGGTGGGTTCAAAGCATGAGACGAGAATGGGCTGGGCTGCAGAGTATGGATTTGTCCCTATCCATGTGGAGGGCGCATTCTCTGCCCCATGAGAGAGGTGGCTGGCTGGGAGCCCAGCTCCAGGCTGATTTACAGGCTTCCAGTGCCAAGAGTGGCCATGCTACCTGCTCTTAAATCCAAGGCACGTAAGGCTCTGTGCCTTTGTGCAGTGCGAACGTGAGCCGAGAGGAGAAGCTTCCCCTGGGATGAGCATGCTCTGCCCAGCCCTGCATGCCACAGCAGACACCGAGAAGCTGCAGGCATAGAAGCTGCTCTGCCAGCACCTCTCCACCCTCTTCCTGCCTTCTGGTCCTGGCACCTGTCCTGATCTGATGGCTTCTCTCTCCTGGGTCTCTCAGGCTAGCAGGTGCCTGCTATAATTCCACACTTGCTTTCAATAGGTGATGTTCTTTCTTTTTTTTTTTTTTTAGACAGAAAGACAATCTGCGGGATTCCCCAGGAGTTGTTTACCTGGTAGGGATTTAAAACCCTTCTACTGCCCAGGGAAGGACAGGCTGAAGTTAAATAGCAGAGGAAGCCTAGAGAGAAAATAACGCTAAGCTTCTGTCAGCTCCCCCTGCCCCCCACCCCCGTGTCAGCTTTTTCCCCTTCCACCTTTTTTTCTTGGTTTTTGCCTCTGACCCCTGTCTGTCTGTCTGTCTGGCATTCCCTTCTTTAGAAAGGTACCTGTGACCACCAGTTTCACATTCAGTTCCTGGCTGCTTTTGCTGCAGCTGCTGATTAACATGTCTGCCTCCCTCTATCACACCAAGTTGAAGTTCAACAGCAGTAAATGGTACCACTGTGCTGGTCCTGTGCCAGGTTCTGAATGAGTAGGGAGGGACGGGACAAAGTCCTGGGGTGGCCTGCAATCCGCCGAGGCACAGACTAATGAGGGCTCTTTTCCTTTGGTGGTTTAGTTTAACCCAGAAATTACAGTGCTTGTCACAGAATAGGTCCTTGATAAGTAAATACCGACTGAATGGTTTTGCACCATGGATGTATATCTCAGGTTTTCAAAAAAAGAAAAAAATAGAAAAAAAGAAAGGCAAGAGTACTTCAGAAAGTGACTCAGCAGGGAGGCTTACCAGCTGCACTTCTGGGGGCCTTTCCTGGGAATTTCCCATTTCCCACGGGCACAGGCACTGCAGAATAGGTCATGAAATTGAACTGTGGGGAGGACAAAGTCCCTTGTGGGATAGGAGGCTGCCTGCAGTTTCGGGGATCAGGAATTGCTGAAACCTGAGGGCTGGGCCTCGGGTCGTGAAGCTGAGCATGGAAGACATTTTGTTCCCACCTTGTGGACACTGACAGATGACAACTACTCATGCTATTGTCATTGTTTATTGACAGAGCACTGTTGTGCGCGTGGTACCTTATCCCGATGGCTACTGGTGTGCAGAGCACTGGCTACTGAATTTCTGTCACTTAAAAGTACACAGGGCATGGCCCACAGATGCTAGGAATTTGTTGAAGCCATATCCAACTACTAGATGAAAAATGGGAGTAGAACCTTGGCCTTGGGTCTTATGTGGACAAGCCCCCACGGTGCAATTACAACTGTAATCTCTTATTTATTGTGCCATTATCATAAAGGGTACATAGAATTTATTTTATATTGAATCTATAAGAAAAGCAACTAACAGTTACTATTCCTGTTGTTGGCCAAATAACCTGACAAAAAACAATGTATGGGAGAAAGGACTTATTTTGGCTTGTGGTTTGAGGGGTTGCAACCCATCCAGGTGAGAAAGGCATGGCAGGCCCACTGCATCTATAGTCAGGAAGCAAAGCCCTCAGTGACTCACTTCTAGCCAGGCTTGAGCTTCTAAACATTTCATAGCCTTTCAAAACAGCATCAGTAGCTGGGGACCCCCAGAGGCTGAAACGCATGAGTCTCTGGAGGATATTCAAACCACAACACCATACCTTTATTTTTTGATGACTCATTGTCATCTATCTATTCACCCAACCATCTGTTTATCTGTCTACCTAATATCCTCCAAATCACTCGCTCAGATACCCACCCATCTATTGATCACACAAATATCAATGATTTTTCTCATTTTTCTCATTTCTCATTCATTTATTCACTAATCCACTCATATGCCCACAACGTATTCATTCAGTCCATCCACCCATCATTCACTTAGTTTATAAACATATGTTGAATATCTACTACATGCCACACAGAGCATAAAGGCACAGGAGTTACAAAAGAGACAGTGCTGTCTCTTTCCCTTGAGCAGCTCTGTCTGGTGTAGCCAGTGGATGAGCACAGTAACAGAAATCTGTATAAAGGGCAACAGGAAATCAGAAGTGACTGTCTCCCTTCCATGGCATGATAAGGACACATATTTGTCTCTACAGGTGACAGTTGTAAAAATAGCTGATCGCATTCTGGGACTGAAGGGTGATTTTTGTCATCAGTCGCAAGATGTATGGGCTTATTATTGAGGTGAACAGAGATGTCTTGGGGATTGGTTAAAGAATAGCAAGATGAATGCTCAAAGACAACTTTGTATTGTTTCATTTGGCATTCACAATATATAAAGGAGTGCTGAATAAATGTTACGAAATATGCCTAGAACATTCAGCAAGAGAAAATTAAATGAATAGATCAGTAATGACATCAACAAATACCCCTCCTTTCCCACCAAACTTCCACTTGAATTTTAGGGTTATAATTTGGATGTGAAGGAAGCGTTTCTCACTCCTGCATGTTCGCAGTGCCGGGGAATGGGATGCAGGGCCTTTCAGTGGCTCGTATAAGTTTTACTACTGAGTCACACCCACAATATATATTTTTTTGAGCTCTGAAGACTGTTCCCTCTTCTTGCTTGAATTCATAGAAGAAACTATTCCAGTTTCTTGTAGCTTAGGTTGGGCAGATTTTACAAGATGCAGCTAGTCTTTTGTGACTTAGCAACTTCAAGGGTCTTTGCGTCTACTAAAGACAACTGGGATGAATAGCTGCAACAATATTGATTAGAGAGTGTCTTGTTGGGTGAGTGGGCGGGCTGGCGTGATGACACTTATTGCTCATGCGCAGGGCCCAGGTTCAGTACTTAGCACCCCATAACTGTCTGTGACTCCACTTCCTGGGGATCCTATGCTTTTTTACTTCCTAGGTATTAAGCATGCACACAGTGCACATACATATGTGTAGGCAAACACTCATACAAATAAATCTAAGTTTTGAAAAAGATTTTAGGGCAAGAGGAGTATGCTAGTTAATTTTTGTCAACTTGACATAAACCTAGATATACCTGTCAGGAGGGATTCTCAATTAAGGAATTGCCTTCATCAGATTGGCCTGTGTGTATGTCTGTGGGGCATTTTCTTGAGTGCTAATTTCTATCAGGAGGCCTAGTCTACTGTGGCTGCTGCCAGCCCTAGACAGGTAAGCCTGTATAAAAAAAGGCAGCTGAGCCAGCCATGGGGAGCAAACCAGCAAGTAGTTTCCCTCCATTTTCTTTGCTGTGTTTATTAGTGTCTTCCTTGTTCAGAACCTAAGTAGCTAGTCATGTTGGTGAGCCTTTATGGGTAATAGCTTCTGATAGTGCTAGGAGACACATCTAGCAAACTCCTCTGTCTCTTATACCCTTGCCATCCCCTTTCTACAATATTCCCTGGGTCCTTGGTGCAGGAGTATTTTGTAGATGTAGCGAGTTGGGACTGGCCTCCACAACTCTGCATTTTGATTGGTTGTGGTTTTCTGCAGTGGTCCCCATCCATTGCAAAGAGAAGTTTTCCTGATGAGGAGTGAAGACTCCACATATCTTTGAGTATGAGGGTAAATGTTTGTAGATTTTTGTTAGGGATTGTGCTGGTTTAGTAAATTAGTGGTTCTCGAGTCTCTTCTAATAACCGTGACTACATTAGAGCTGAGTAATTAGCTAGCTTTCCAGTACCAGGTTATGTTTTCCCTCCTGTTGAGTGGGAGTTAAGTCCAGTGAGAGAGGTGTTGGTTACATCCAAGGCATGTGTGCTGCTACTTCACCCTGAGGGTTATCAAACTCGTTTAAAAAATTATGTTTTAAATTATCTTGTAAAGCAGTAGGTTTCTTTATTGCTTCTTCAGAAATCCTTAGTTTCCATCCTTTCCTGTGTCTTGTCTCCCCCAGATGGTACGTTTTTAGTTCTTGTCTGCTTTTTTTGCTGGAAGTATGTGACCTGATCTTTCTCTGTGCTCCTCTCTTACTGGGTTCTGCTAACACTGTTTCCTCTGTTCCTTTAGCTTTGACGGTGATAATGGCTCTTCTATTGCTAATCTCTGTGTCCTGACACTCCCTGCATATTCTTCCAGCTCTGCCTCTAGCTGCCTCAGAAGCCCCTTTGATATAGTATTTATGGTGAGGGTTCTTCTTGGGATTCTTTATTTAAAGGTAGGATCTCATGTAGTCAGACTGGCTTTTGACTTGCTACCAAGGCTTACCTTGAACTCGTTATCTTCCTGCCTCCAACTTCTAGGTGCTGGGATTACAGGTATGTCCTACCCCAAGGAGCTTCTTGAGACTCTTGAAAACTCAATTCTGTGACAGTGCCTCGCATTGGCATCAGAGTCACATCTTTTTGATGCGAACATTTGCTCCCTACTCCACACTACTCCACACCCAAGGAAGCCAACTCTTGAATAGGCCAAGTGACCTGTCCTGGCCACTGGCTATGAACCACCTGGCTTCCAGAAGCGCACTAAGTAGACTGCTCATCATCCACTAGGCCTACCCCTTCACTTTCTGTAGGCAGAAGCAGCCTCTAAACCTTTCTGTTCTTGGACAGGATAATAGTCTCTATAAGCTCCAATTTTATGTCTATAAGATGTCAATGTGTACCGTGGTCTCACTTCGCCTGCCATGGTAACAATGGATGTGTGGTTAGTAGAAACACAGATTTCATGCTTGGCAGGGTCAGCTCAAGCAGGCAGGAAGCAGCTGCCTCAGGAACTTTTTTTCCTGTTCAGGGTAAAGTGTGCAAGCAAGGAAGGACAACTGGCTTCATAACTCGATCATTCAGGCAGGCCTTACATCAGGCTTCAGATCCTTCTGGTTGGCTTCTTTATCCACATATGTCCTAAGAAAGTCACCAGATACATGAGAGGTGGAGAGCAAAGATTATGGCAGCAAAGAAATTGGGAGAGACACATAGGTCTATTGGTAAGGGATTGCTTGAGTAAATCAAGGCTCGTTGTATAGTGATGCCCTCCTGAAGGGAGGAAGGAGGTTCATTTGCCATCCTGTATTTTTGAAACATTTTAAGTATTTAAATTATATGTATGTTACATATAATTACACTTTCTTCCTTCATTATGCAGTGGTAAACAAAGAGTACATCTCCATCAATAAATACTTGATGAATGATTAATAATAGTTTCCCAATATCATCTACATTCAGATTTCTCCGTTGCTTCCAAATGTCCCTTATAGTTAATCTGCTTAAGCCAGCCAAGACCATGCTTCCCACCTTGTTGCTGCATAATAATAACCTAACATTTATGTCTTGGTCTTGGTGGGCTAATTTTACACGTGTTGCACAGATCTTTGTTTTGTCTCCTTGTTAATCTCTCAGTCCTTTCCCCTCCCTCCCTCCTTCCTTCCTTTCTTTTCTTCCTTCCTCAGTATTTAATAATAACTTTGTGATGAATTAGGCTGGACCCTGCAGATATAAAGATGAGCAAAGTCAGATCCTTTCCTCAAGGATCACAAAGGCTAGTGAATGAAAACAGTCCCTCAGATGAATAACTATAAGGCAATGTGTGACTGGACTGCCAGAGAGGAAGGTCAGACATCCCACAACTAAGCAGCTTTCTCCAAATAATGAGGAGAGGAAGAAAAATCAGAACTCAGATGGAATTCATAGTTTCCTAAAGCAGAGTTTCATTGGTCGTGATGTAGATCTGAAATCCTTGTAGTCTCCTCGTCTTTATGAACTAACAGAAATCGTTCCTTTGCGTCTTTATGAACTAACAGAAATCGTTCCTTTGCATCTTCATGTTCTAGTTGTTTAAAGTCTGTTTTTAGTCCTCTTTACAGCTCTTTGAAAGTCTCTGTCCCAGCTTTGTCCCTCATTCCCACCAGCTTTCCATGCTTGCAGATGTGTTTGTCAGAGCCTTCTGATGGAGTGCCTGGCCTGGGAACATGTGGAGGAATCCTGGCGGACAGTGTTTGGAACCCATCCACCATGTGTCAGCCGGAGAGTGCATGTGCCCATGTGCTGCTTTCAGTGTGGAAATCAGTTCCCAGCCGTGACGATCACTCCATGAGAGGCTGGACTGTTGTGGTTAAAGGCATGGCCCTTGGTTTCTGAGAAGCCTGACTTGAAATCTTGGCTCTGACTCTCATTAAATGTGTGGCTTTGGGAAGATTCCTGAATCCAATCTTGAAGAACTCTGAAGTCCAGGCTTTGGTCCTTTAATGTGGAAAATTATGCAATTTCCCAACTCGAAGGATCAAAATTGTAATGTTCCACGGACATCCTTCTTTCCCAGAGCCCTAGCCATTCTTACACAACATGCAGCCACTCGGCCACAGAATGGAGTTGGAGGCACCATGCAGGATACCCGCCCCCATAACTGATTGAAAAAAATCCTTTAGGGAGAAAGTTGTCCTGCTGAGGCCAGCTCAGCCTATGGCTTCGTTCTGGTGATGACCTCTGGTAGGTTCACCCACCTCTTCAGGGCAGAGGTTGCATCCAGACGTAGACCAGGGACAGCTGTCTTTCTAGAGCAGCTGGTTAAATGACCTCAAACAAAGATCCTCCGTTTTTTGTTTGTTTGTTTGTTTGTTTTTTGTTTTTTTTTTTGTTTTTTTGTTTTTTTTTAACAGGCACCACTGTGGCTATACTTTAGCCAAGGAGAGATCTGTAATGACATGTTCTGGGTTTAGATAAATATTCCTCAACAGTCCACTCTTCACTCTTCCATGCCATTGTCTGTTCTTCTTTAAGTCTGCACCGTGGACACATACTTCTCCAGGGTTCTCTAGGGGAGCTTGCTGACACTTCACTTAGAAGCTTAAAGAGATTTTATTATGTTTAACCTATGTTATATGTCTAATGTTCACTTATAAGTGAGCATATACCATGTGTGTCTTTCTGCTTCTGGGACACCTCACTCAGGATGATCTTTTCTAGATCCCGCCATTTGCCTGCAAATTTCATGATTTCCTTGTTTTTAATTGCTGAGTAGTATTCCATTGTGTAAATGTAGCACAATTTCTGAATCCATTCCCCAACTGAGGGACATTTGGGTTGTTTCCAGGTTCTGGCTATTACGAATAAAGCTGCTACAAACATGGTTGTGTACTTGAGCATAATTTGGATATATGCTTAGGAGTGGTATAGCTGGATCTTGAAGCACTATTCCTAATTGTCTGAGAAAATGCCAGATTAATTTCCAAAGTGGTTGTACAAGTGAATATAAGACATATAAGATAAACATACTAAAATCTGTACACCTAAAAAAGCTAAAGAAAAAGGAGGACCCTGAATAATACGCACAATCCTCACTCAGAAAGGCAAACAGGGCAGAAATTGGAAGAGGGAGAAAACAGGAAACAGGACAAGAGCCTACCACAGAGGGCCTCTGAAAGACTCTTCCCAGAAGGGTATCAAAGCAGATGCTAAGACTCATAGCCAAACTTTGGGCAGAGTGCAGGGAATCTTGTGAAAGAAGGGGGAGATAGAAAGACCTGGAGGGGACAGGAGCTCCACAAGGAGAGCAACAACCAAAAAGACCAGGGGTCTTTTCTGAGACTGATACTCCAACCAAGGACCATGCATGGAGATAACCTAGAACCCCTGCACAGATGTAGCCCATGGCAGCTCAGTGTCCAAATGGGTGACCTAGTAAGGGGAACAGGGACTGTCTCTGACATGAACTGATTGGCCTGCTCTTTGATCACCTCCCCCTGAGCGGGGCTCAGCTTTACTAGGCCACAAAGGAAGACAATGCAGCCAGTCCTGATGAGACCTGATAGGCTAGGGTCAGAGGGAAGGGGAGGAGGACCTCCTCTATCAGTGGATTTGGGGAGGGGCATGGAAGGAGCTGAGGGAGGGGGGTTGGATTGGGAGGGAATGAGGGAGGAGGCTACAGCTGGGATACAAAGTGAATAAACTGTAATTAATATAAAAAAATAAAAAGAAAAATTAAAAAAGAAGCTTAAAGAGCTGTCTCCCAGAAATATACTCAGCTCTCTACTGTCCATGAAACTTCTGCAAAGGCTTTGTTTGGGGTAGAGCTAGAGTTTTGGAATCTGGAGCCTCTTGTAATCATGATGGTGCAGGCTCTTGGAACCATCAAGTCTCATAGTTGGAATAGCAGTTAAAAGGCCTAAACCCCCTAGTTTTCAAAAGAGGAGACAAAGAGGTTGAAGGAGGAAGAAAGACTGACTTTCCCAGGGTCACGAACCTCACTAGTGGTAAATTCAGGGCCAGGATTCTGGGACTTCTCACTCCTAGGGGCAGGTTGGTGGGCTTTGTCACTGCTAGCCCTCGTGACTCATCCTCTGTCATGCTTTGGTCATGTTTCTGTCTCTTCTAGGCCTCATCAGGATTCCTAGGAGGTGGAAGGCAGTACAATCAAATGTGAAGACATGTAGGGTCTGTGCAAACAGGTAGCAAGGCATGTGCTAGGCGCAGAAGTATGGCTCCAGTTGGTTTTTGGCTTCATTTTTCAGTTGCTGGAACTTGTTCATGGAACTCTACTGAAAATGTAGTCATGTAGTTCATCCCGGCAGCATGGGCTAACAAGCAAAAGAAGAATAAAAGGGAATTTATTTTTCTTTGTCTTCCTAAGAGACATTAAACAGGCTTTCATGTTTAGCCCTGGGCAACATGTCTTAAATACTTTTTGTGTGTGTTTTTCATTGCCTGGTTCCTCACACCCTGCTCTCTGAAGCTGATCCCTTTTCAGTGTCTATGAACCTCGGCAACGACTGGGTTACGTGAGTATCTCTTATATCTCGTTGAGGAGAGAGATGTACTGTTATGTTATTGGCTAGGCTTGAGGCATATGAGCCTCCATGGACAGAAAGTTTATGCTCTGTATTGGTGCTACTCAAACATTATATGTGATGGTTAGAACAGGGCTGCAGAAGACTTTCAGAATGGGCAGGGGCCCATTACTAAAGGGGAGCAGCAATACTGGGGAGATGAAAGCCTGTAGAAACGAAGAGAAGAAGCAGAGAAGAAGAGACAGTCACCAGGGAAGAAGCAGCCAGACAATGCTCATGTGATTAGAAGCAAATGCTGATGCTGGTGACTTCCCAGTAGTTCAGAAGGACAGGGCATCCTGAGAGCCAGTATGAATGTATGTCATCCTTAAATCCAGTTTCCCCATCATCAAAGATTCACCTTTATTTGGGGTAGTGGAATGTAGGTTGGGTGTCTAGGAATGGGTGAAATTTAGGCAAGAAATGGGAATGGTGTGGGCATTCCAAGAGGAAAAATTGTATCAGCCTATGGACCATTCGCCCATCACTGTGGTTTGACTATGGACCATTCACCCATTACTGTGGTTAGAGAAACAGACCATGTAAGGAGTCAGGGCAAGGGTTTGGAGAGAGTGATCTTATCTAGGACTTGTGACATAAATTTAGCCTAGGGAAGCAATTCCAAGGTAGAAGGCTTCAAACATACCTTGTCTCCCTTTCCATTTGTTTCCTATATCCTATTTTACTTACATTGGGAAATCCCAAGCCACATATGTTTTTAAAGTTCTTTTCAAATAATCACTTCTGACTTTGTTCTTTGGAAGCAGGGTCTCGTGGAGGCTGGGCTGACTTCAAGCTTCCTATGTAGCAGAAAATGACTGAACTTCTGATGGTCTCGCATCCACCTCCTGGGTATTAGGATGACAAATGTGCAGCCTGGTTGCATGTGGTGCTAGGGATCTCACCCTGGGCTTTGTACATGCTGGATAAGCACTCTACCAGCCGAGCTATGTTCCCAGCCACAGAAATGGGCTTGAGTTACAGTGACTTGGTTGTCAAAACTGGTTTGTTCAAAATTGTTGGTTTCTTCCTTGGTTATCATTTGTTGCTTGCTGTATTTGTAACTCCATAAAATATTCAATATACCATTTTACTTCTGCTTCCTATATCTTCTTCCTTTGATTTGTTCACTTGACAAATCCTGACTAGTCCTTCAAACACAGATCAAGTTCCCTTGAATAGGAAACAAACCATGTCAAACTCATCTCCCACCTTGAGGTTAGTGCAGGGATGGATGGATGGGCATCTGAATGAAGAGATTTCTGTCATGCAAGAGTGGTGTTCAGGTTTTGTGCTGGTTACAAGTGCATTTGATGGCAATTACCTGAATACTCTAATACAAAGCAAAAGAATAAAGGTTTACCTTTTTCACACACAAAGAAGTTTAAAAGCAGGCAACTGTGACATGGGTTCAATCAGCTGACCAGGGTGCCTTCTTGTGAGCACCAATTTGTAAACGACAAGAAGAGAGGAAGAATGACAGCTATACAGTGGTCTTCTGCCCATGTCTTAGTAGCCACCTCCATTGCAAGGGAAGTTGGGAAGTGAAGTTCCTTATCTGGGTTTGAACAGGCTACTGGGAAATATATTTGTCTGGTTGGCAAGAAGTGGGGTGGGGTGGAAATGCAGAAAGAAGCAGGGTCTGGGGTGCTTCTAGGCAGACATTCCAGCTCCAGGGTCAGTGAGAGAGCCTGTCTCACAAAAATAAGGTGGAGAATGATAGAGGCAAATATCTGAGTGTGGACCCCTGACCTGCACATGCACGTGTGAGCACACATGCACACACACAGAGGCAAGCACACCTGCTCACACATGTACACACAAATTCAAAACAAAACAACGGAGAGAAAGGATGCAACTGTTAGCCAGGCAGCCAACGGCCCACACTTGATGTTTCATCTCACATTCTGAAGTTACAAACATGACGGAGCATTATTTTAATTATTATGAGACCGGACAGGTAATTAATTAGCTATTGAAGGTTAAGTGTAGAATGCCGCAGAATGGCAAGGTTGGTGTGAATTTGCCATCTTGAGCTTATTTCACTGACTGATCTGTTTCCTGGACCGCTGAAAGGATTTGATCAACAAATGCTTTTGTTCGTGGACTCCTGCTTGGGGTGGTCTATTTGGAGGCAGTAGCAAAGAGAAGAGGGTAATTTGAGAATGTTTATTCCCTTGACTGTCCCTGCTGGGTCACCATGGCTTACACTATAGCTTCTTGCAGATAGCCCACTCAGTACATCTGTCCACTACGTGTCCCCTGCCTCTTCTAGCCAGCCTCCCTTCCTCCATCCCCAGTGGTTTCCCTGAACCCCAGCTATACCTTTGTGAACAGTACCCACTGTAAGTTCCACCTCTTTCCTGCAAGGATCTAGACGGAGTCTAATACTTGGGGCATGTATGGGAGAAGGTTTTAGAATGATTGAGGAAAACCTCATTCTCACCTGTGAGAGTTCAAGTTCTTCAAAGTTCGGAGGAGCTCAAGAGTGCATATTCCACTCTGTGGGATTCCTGCCTTGAACGGTTTCTGGAATGTGCTCACGTACTTTTTATTGATTTGTACTAAGCCCCTCCCAGCATCACTGGAGTCACGGTGGTATCATCTTGGGTTCATAAGCATGTTCTGCTGTGAAGTGTTTTACATGGGGAACTTTTGGGTGTCAGCAGAAGGGGAGCTGACATTACTCGTGGCTCAGTGCACATGCTATTGTCAGGCCACCAAGGGCTGTTATTTCTAAGCGCTATGGCTGGAAGTGACAGTGGACGTGTGCTAGCGTGTGTGTGCATGCCTGTTGGACCACACTCAATTTATTATCTTTTGTTTCTTTTCTCTCCAGGCCATTTGTCTACCTGCACTCTGAAGACAAGGTGATAGGTGATTGGATTTACTGCTGTCTCACATGAGGTGGGGAGGAGCTATCCAATATCTTCAGTGTGGTTTCTTCACCTTTAAGGAACATGCCAGTCCCCTGGGAACCCCTCCAGTTGCTGCTGCTGGAGATCTAGGGACAACATTTGAATGCTGACAACACAGCCTTGCATCATCCAGCTCTGTAGCCACTAGTCCTATGTGTCTCTTTCCATGTATCTCATTTTCCTTGCTTTTTATCTTGTGATCTGACTAACCCATTAGAACTTTGAAATTTTAGCAATGAAACCCAGCTCATGAGTTTGTTTGTTTGTTTGGCTCACGTCGAAAGGGGTGTGTGTTGGAGTTGTGAAAATGGAAAGACAGGGTCTTAGGAACTGCAGACTTCAGGGACTCAAATGTCATCGCTGCCACCATTTATCATCGCCTCTACCCTTTCCCAACACCACTCTCGTCTTGACTTTTGGATCACATGCAGTTTTTACCTGTACATTGGCTTTTTCTCCTGGCAAGGCCTGAGGAGGTTTGTTGTGTGGCTGTTTTCTCTGGATGGAAGTGTTCTCTCCCAGAGAGAAGAGGGAGTTGGGAAGGGAGGAGGGGAAGAGAGGAGGGAGGAAAGAGGCTTAGGAACCTCAGCTCTTGTGAGTCATCACCCACACTAGGTGATAGATATGCATGACTTACTCACATTCCTGTAAGCATTTCCTAATAAACTTATTGGTTCATCAAGCTAAACTTGTCAGCACTGTTTATTTGGGTCTGTTGCTGTCCTATCTCAAGTGCATAGATATTTGTTTGTGTCTCCCAGAAAAAGTTCTAGAACCTGGCTCCTGGCAAACATTACCACACTCACCATCTACACTGGAAAAATCGGTCCTTTCTCCCAGAACCTGGCTGGTCCAGATAGGGTTTTGTGTGTGGCCCTGTACCTGTGTAGGTGTACTAGAGTGTGATGGCTCTCCCCTGGCTGGGGGAGGCTAGTCTCCATGATGGGCATCCCCCACCCTCAACAGAAGACCAGCCACAGAAGAGAAAATCCCTTGAAGGAAGTGCTAGGAGTATAAAGGGTACCCAGCAGATGGAACCAGCAGCTGGCCCCTCCACCTGCTGCTCTCTCCCACCTCTTCAAGAATCCTGCCTTTCCCCACAGCCTCTCTCTCCTAGGTCGGCCACTCCTCAATCAACCCCACGGAGAAGCATAGCCTGACACATTTTGCTAGGTGGTTAAAAGGTCACAACCATCTTCCCAGTGTTTTTCATTCCTGCCTATTATCAGGGCCTTTTCTTTGGCTTCTGCAGACATTAGGCATTTGATGGTGGCTCCCACTGACTTGCTTGAAGAATTCGTTTAAATTGCTTCCAAGAGGCAAGCCTAGCTGCAAGGGTGGTAAATAGCAGGAGGGAAGTGCAGTCACCTGTGGAGATGGGCTGGAGACACTCATTAATGGGAAGGACAGGACAGCATGGGGGTGATGAGGGGCTGGGTGCTGGGAACACAGGGAGGAAGGCAATGCAGAGAGCAGAATGAGTCAGCTATGCCAGCCAATGCTCTCTCTGTCTCTGCCCTCCCTTCCTTTCTGTCCCTCCCATCCTTGGTTCCTGTCTCCCAGGAACTCAGGAGGAGAAAAGATGCCTAGAGGCCAGCCCCCCTCATGGTGGAAAGGTGGAACCGCACCTGTTCTTTTCTCATGCTGGACTCAAGCCTGTAGCTCCTGTTCTAGACTGTCTAGCCTCTTATCTGGCTGGGTGGACACTCAGAGGAACCCTTCCTCAGCATTGATTCTCCATTTCTGGTTTCCTTTCTCAAGAGCCTTTCCCCTTATGAAGCCTCTAAGCCTCTGGCCTCACCAAGCTTGACTTGTCAGCACATGTAGGAGGCATTTTGAAGGCATGGCCTGGCAGGCAGCCTACCTGAAACACTGTGCTTCTGAATAAGAAGCATGGTGCCCCATGCTCCCAAGCCAGGACACTGAATTCTGAAGTAGTGTGAATAGCCGGTAGCTGCCTGCAGATGAATCTGTGCTCTTCACGGCTCCTTTTAAGTGCTTCTTCCACATAGAGCCCCTGGTGGTTTGAGCACTCACTGTCCAATCTCAGGTAATGTGCTAACCCACCACAGGCTCCACTGCATAAGTGGTTACTCACGTGCAATAAAAGCAGACACTGTTCCCTGAGATTGTCTCCGGAGTGATTTATCTCTGTGCCTTTTACCCATGGGCACCACTGTCTTGTCTGGAGATGCCCAGGAACGATGGCAACCACAAGGGTGTATGTGACAGAGACTGATCTTCTAGACACTAGAGACATTTTACACAGTGGGTGGGAGTAGGCTTTGACCTTGGAAAGTCTTGAATGAATTCTAAGTTCAGGATGACTATTGGTCGTGATTCTCAGATGAAACCAGCTGCAATGACACGTGGCTCACGGTGCCTCATCTAACTAGGAAGGAAAGTGGACTTGAGGTCGGATGTGTCTAAATGTCCTTGTGGTTGATTCCCCTTCTTCTTAGGGATAAGACTCCTTCTGCTGGTTCTTGGCCACATGGCCAGCTTTCCTCACAGCCAGGATTTACCAAGACTTGGATTTTTGGCCACAGAGATATGAACACAAGGGATAATTTTTTTCATGACTTACATGCACACGTGCACGCACACACACACACACACACTTAAAAAATAATCATTAAGAACTATGGCCATAATGAATTGGCAGTGAGAGAGGGCCAAGTCAAGACCACAGGCTGAGGCCTCAGAATCCAGAGAACAATGAAGAACAAGGATCGGTGGGAAGGTTATAAAAATGTTTAGTCTTTGCTTTATTGAGTTACAACAAATGAGCAACAAGTTAGAAAAACTGCTTTTATTCAAACTCCCTAGCTTTTTATTTGTGCAGTGTACTCAAGTGGGGTCAGGGGTCTTGGGGAGGGGACAAGGACAGCAAACAGAATCCAGGTTGCGACATTTACATGAGATATATATCTTGGCTTTCCTTCTTTAAAAGTTAGGACTAACTAAAAAAAAAGTGCACTCAGGTATCTAAAATTGGCCCAACACACACACACACACACACACACACACACACACACACACACACACACACACACGAGAACAACAACAAAAAATTCATAGTGAGGCTTCAGGCTGAAATCTTGTCAAACGCCACACCAAGAAAAGGCAGTGAGGAAGAGAAGAAAACCAGAGATGTTTACCTTTGTACCATCTAGACAGGAAGACCACTCTCTCTTTTAATTTTATAAGAGTAATGATAGCATCATCCATCGGGGGAGCCCTTTCTGCTGGTATTTTAAAAATGATTTGTAAAGAGGGCGGCCACCTGTTCCCCAGTTATCCAAAGTGGTTGAGAAAACAGAACCACCTCTTTACATGGAACAGAGGCAGATTCCCCAAAAGGCATGGGGGGGGGGGGGACGAGGAATGGGCTTGATGCAGAAGGCCCGCTATTGTGAACCCATTCCACTTCGAGCCAGAGAACCAACCTCAGCCCTTCCCACCCAGACATCTCTCAAATGTCAAATTACCTTAAAAAAGAAAATCCTCCCTACCTAAAATCCAGTAGATGCAGTGGTACTAATACTAATGCGCCCTCCCTCTCTTTAATAAAATGATAAGAACGAAAGAGAAAAGCAATGTGGTTAGCCCTCCTTCCTGGGAGGAAAAAAAAAAAAAAAAAAGCAAACACCTTACCATGTAAGTGCTGGAAAAGGAAGTTGCCCTCGATTAAAAAGGTAACAAAATTCCCACATCGTATAAATCAGTTCCAGTAAAGCAAGAGGCGGGGCCAAGGCGGAGACTATGTACAGGGACCCATTGAAAACGCAGTAGTAGGACTTTGGCACTATGAACAATTCCCACCCAGCTTCTGGGAGGGACACTGAGGGCTCCGGAGTTGCCGTGGCCTCCAGGCACACACCGCTGAAGCGCTTCCACTCAGAGTCGCTGGTGAAGTGGCCCCCAGCCGCTGGGGGCGGGGCTTTCTTCTTTCTTCAAAGACAGAGCTTCCCCTTTGTCAGTGCAGCGGTTCAGACCAAGTGCCCTAGAGGGATGACACAAACCAAAGGGATGTCAGAGAGAGGACTGCCGTTTCTTGGGGTGGAAGGCTGCTTCTTAGTCCTCCTGCAGGTTGGGGAACTTCTTCCAAAGCTATCCTGGGGTTTGAAGGAGGGCCAGGTGGCCTTCAAGTTGGGACTTTGTTTGAATCTCAAATGCCCTCCACAGGTCCGCTTGTGTTTGAACCCTGGGTCCCCAGTTGGGGGTTGGTTATTTTGGGAAGCTATGGATGCTTTGGGAGGTGGGGTCCAATGGAAAGAAGTAGGACACCAGGGGAGAGTTCTTGGGGTTGTGTTGTCCCTGGCTGCTTCCTGTTCTCTCTCTTCTCTCTCGGCTTTCTGTCAGTCACTGCCATCACATTCTACCACACCCCAGACCCAGAGACACAGCCCCAAGTCAGCATGGCCTGAACTGCTTTGATTCATCTTGTCAGGTATTTTGCTGCATTCATGAAAGCCTGACTTACACGGAATTAAGAAACACTGCCTTGCCTTCCCAGATTTAGGTGTAAATTTTGAGCAGCAGGTATAAGTTGACAAGGTGTGTGTGTGTGTGTGAGTGCTCATGCGTACCCGTGTGTGATGCTACACACATGGAGGTTATAGGACAACTTATGTGAGTCTATTCTCTTTTTCCGTCCTGTGTCTGCTCCAGGGATCAAACCCAGGGTTACAATTACCTTCACCAAGTGAACCATCTTATCAGCCTTCCTTATAGAGTTTTTAAAAGTGGATTATATACATTTAAGATCCTCAAACCATTTGTAGTAACAACGACGACGACGATGCTGATGACGATGATGGTGGTGATGTTAAAGTGTTCCTTAGGACTGATCTATCAACGAAAAGTCTGACCCAGAAAACGCAAGACAAAGCCTTGTCCTTCCCCCTTCTTTTTCTTTTTGCATTTATCCCCATTACATGTACATGTCTCCAGGCCCTGGAAACATTCTTCAGGTCCCTTGGACTCTAATTGTCCTCTGACGTTCCCAGAGTGCGTGGCCGTGGGCAGGGCCCAGGCTGTGGGAACTGGCAGAAGCGACTGGAAATGGGAGCCCAGTGCAAGGGTTCTGCTGGGTGTAAAGTGAGAGTGGGCCGTGCCCGCGTGATGGCCCAGGCCTGTGTTTCTCACAGTCCTACCGTGTTCCCATTAAAGAAAGCGGGGCAGCTCTGACCTGAAGAGCCCCTTCGACATCTGCAACAACTATTCTTCCCTCAGCATATTCCGGTATCAGGCTCCTGACCAGAGGACCTGGCACATCAGGCATGGTCCTGTGACTTTGTCACCAAGGGGCATTTTTGAGCCACTCTGGTTACTTCACTAGCTGCCCTGGGACCAGACCCAGTCTCCATCAAGCCTCAGGCCCTGCAGGAATGAGTTCTGACTTAGCTGGGGGATGGTCTCTCTGGCTGTTCTCTTCCACTGCACCCAAATCATGTGACAGCTTTTTTTTTTTTCTATTTTCCCCATAGGAGTTCCTCTCAGGGCCCCTAGGGACTTGAGAGAGAATAATTCTGCACTACGTGAGAGAGAGATGGTGAATATCTTCCCAAAACATATTCTCATTGTCTGTCTGTCTGTCTGTCTTTCCCTCAAACTACCCCACTCCTCTATTTAACTGGCTGCTGGTGACTCCGTGAGGCTGAAGGTAAGTTCTTTGTTCTCTGTGGCTGCTGCCTTGCAGATGTCCACTTATGGCTCATCTTTTCCATCACATTCTAAGGAGGAGCTGAGGCGCTGCTGGAAAGGGGAATGAAAGCTTTCCTGGGTCTGGTACTTTCACCTCTTAAAATCCTTGTCATCGCTAGGTGCAGCTTCCTCTGAATAATGCTGAGTTCTGTGAGGATGCTCTGGAAGGTCAAAGTGGTGGTTGTCATCCACGCCAGCTACAACCCCCTCTTAACACATTTGTTAAGGCAAGATGCTTTCATTGGGGAGGAGGGGGGGGCGTACAACCACTGTACCCTTATCTGAAGCTGAGCGGTACGTCTCTTAGACTCTAAAGGACAAACAACTTAGGGCCATGCAGCTATGTAGGGTGAGACTCAGTGTCATGAATGAGGGAGCAGAATGTGAGCCTTGAGTCCATCTCACCATGGTGGAAAGTGTATCAGATTTGCAGTGGGGCATTGTAAAATGCCTGTCTCACAGATGTGCCACGAATCCTGATTCCAGCAGCATGGGGCTCTGGAGCCTGGGTTTTGTCCTCCACATGGAAACTGTCTGTGTGGACAGGCTAAGCAAGCGTACTGCTTACTCACTGAGGCCAGGCTCTCCCCTAACCATTTTACCCCACTGTCACTGGGCCTCTGTTACTGTTGGGAAGAAACATACTTTCAGTTTAACTGTAGTTCCTCTGCAGGTCATCATCAGGTTTGGGATGGAGACGGGTTCAAGAGGGTTCAGAGAAAGATTTCTGGGGGGAGTAAAGGGTTCCTCAGAAGAGTTTTTAATAGACACAGATAGACAAACGGAAAGGCAATAGCACACAGGGAACTCTGAGGATAGCTCAGGCCCCAGCAACAGAGGCCGACAACACGGCCAGGACTCTCAGGAGCATGAGAGCTTATGTGGCCGAGGAGGCAGCCTCTTCACATAGCTTTGAGGCCCGCGATGGGTTTCATTGCATGAGCCTCAGCCATGCTATCTGGTCCCCAGGCAGAGGCATGGAAGGGTGTGGGGGGCAGGACGTGTTGCTGTGACTGTCTGGGTGAGAGATCCAGGCACTGGATTGTCTGTGATACAGGGGCTCACAGACCAGGCCTCAGCAGGATGCTTGCTGCTGCCCATGAAAGTGGGAGAGGCTAGATTCTAACGTCACGTTCTTACAGTAATCTTCCCCCACTTTACTGGTATTCAAAATCTCACATAGCAATGTACACAATTTGGTGAATTTGGACATACACATGTTCATGATAGTGTCATCCAACCCAATAATAAACATATTTAGCCCCTTCCAAAAGGTTCCCTCCCTCTTATTTTTTTTTCTTGGTGGTAATACATTTGTAGTGCTTAATACCTGATTGTCCACTATAGGGCTTGCACAGTACAGCAGATCTCTAGAAGATACTGCATCTTTCTGTTGTGGGTATAAACATGTTTTTGTTTTGGTCCCTGGTGTGGGCTGTAGGACTGATTCAGATGGTCCGCAGAAGCAGACTATTTGCTTCATGTGGGCTTTGAGAGGAGCTCTTTGCCAGCTGCAGACAGTTTAAATCTGAGGACTCTGGAGAGAGAATAAAGGCTGGAGCCCAGAGCGTGTGGAGAGCTCCGAGAAGAAACAAGGATGCTGCTTCCCCCCTGCTGCTCTGGGTTGCTGTTGTGAGACAAGAAGTTGGAGATTTCCTGAAATGAGGACTGGACTGACTCCATGGGAACCGACGACCCTAACCAGCAGGAAGCAGCTAAGAGAATGGCGTCCCCTCGCCCACTAGCCTTTTCTCTCTCCTGTTGTTAGGCTGTTGGAAGGGGTTGGGGTGGAGTAGGGAGAAAAAGATAAAAGAAATGCAAATAAGAGTTAAAAAAAAAAAGTACGACTGCACCTTTCTGTCCACAGGGTCACCCAAGGCTCCCCACTTCCGCCCCTGCTCAACACCATTCTGCTGTCTAAACCTCTCTGTAACATTTCTGAGTCATTTGTCTTATTTGGGACAGAGGGCATGGCCTGACTTTAATTAGAATTAAAAGAGAGAGAGTTCAAGTTGACATGGAAGGGGATTAAGCAACTTCCAAGGGGACTGGAAAACTATCACTCCAAATTGACCTCAGACAGACCTGGGACCACTTTTCCTCAGCTGGCTAAAACTCTCCATTCTTTTGATGGCTTGAGGGGCTTCTGGGTAGGAGAGCTTGCTGAGACCTATAGGCTGGATAAATGCCACCCCAGGCTGATCAGGGGGACGCAAAAGCAATTAGAATCTGAGGGCCATGGTGCTCCTTCTGCTCCCCTCCACAGTCAGGCAGTGTCCAGTGGGGTTCAAGAGACTCTAACTGCAGCGCAATCGTATCTCCCTATTAGGAAGACCCTTAATGTTCCAGTTTTATTTCTGTTGCTATGCTAAAACTCCCTGGCCAAAAGCAACTTAGGGGAGGAAGGGTTTGCTTTAGCTTACTCTTCTAGATCACAGTCCATCACTGAGGGAAGTCAAGGTAGGAACTTGAAAACAGGCCTGCTCATTAGTCCACACCACATTGCCTCTGACCAAGGAACTCACTGTGTTCATAGCCAAGGAAATACAAGCAGGAGCCTTGGAGGATGCTGCTTGCTGGTCCCTAGGCTGCTTATAGTCACATAGCTTTCTTATGTATTTGGGAGGCACAGCCCACAGTGAGAATAGACCTCCTAGGTCAATTAACATCCAAGATATGCCCATAGGCCAATCTGATGTACACAATTACTCAATTCAGCTTCTCCCCTGGATGGCTGACTGTAGGCTGTGTTAAGCTGATAATAGCTATCTAGGACAAGGGTTATACATCTAGGTTTGAGTTTGAATCCCAAACTACTTTCTACTTGTTCTTTGCTTCTTTTCTATAGGCCGTACATGAGGAAACTCATGCTGCCTGCACCGTGAGGAAGACTGAGCACACATAAGGTGCTTGAGCAGTGCCTGGTATGGCAAATACCCAGCAAATGCCAGCCCAAGCTGGCGTCGCAGACCTCTCACGCACACTCCTCTTGATGTACAGTGAATGAATGGCATGAGATTGCACAACTAGGGTCCAACAGCAAATGTCAGTTTGGAAAGGCAGGAAGTAATCAGCCAAGTTCACCATATGGAGAGGCAGAAAAAAGTTCACAGGTGTCTCTACTGAACAGGTGCTGATCTTAATGCCAGCGCCTAGGGGCTCTCATTTATTACCTCATTTAATTCCAACAACAACAACAGAGAGCTCTCTCAGTGTTAGAGGCTGAACTGCCTGTGTCGATTGTAGCCCTGTATTTGCAGATAAGACCGTTGAATAGGTAATTAAGTGTAGAACAGTTAAGTCCTACTCTAATAGGACTGGGTAAGCAGAGAAAAAAATAGAGGGTGTGGGCACACAGCAGAGAGTCCTGAGAGTCTGGGTGAGGAGGCAGTGAGAAGGGGGCCTCCCGCAAACCACAAAGGGCAGCTTCGTGGGATGCCAGTAGCTCTGACATCTTGACCTTGAACTCCCAGCCTTCAGAACTGTGAAACAAATCTGTTATCTAAGCATTCTGGGATTCTGTTATGAGAGCCTCACTGAGCCTTACGGCAACTCACCTGTTAACCAAACATCAAACAAAACGAAAAGCTAAAAATAGAACTGCCCGCCTGATCTAGCTGTGCAGCCGGAGGGCCCAAAGGCAGCACATAGAGATGTCTGCATTGCCACGATAAGCAATAAGTCCAGAGACCTGTCAAGAGACAGACGGGACCCCACATATGTTCTCCTGGGTGGAGAAACAAGAGAAACCAGAACAAAACAACACAGCACTAGCCTTGGAGGCAGAAGAGTGATGATTAGGGAGGAAGAAGGAGTGAAGGGAGAGAGTGAGGGTGGATGTTACCAAGGCACATCCACAGAGGCCATAGAGAAACCGTACATTTGTACAAATAACGTTTTAATAATTACAATTAGAATATAAGGTAGAGAGAGATATCATGAAACACACGTGTTCTCCCTCTCTTTTTCACTCCCTCCCTCCCTCCCTCTCACACTCATTCCATGCTTTCTGTCTCTCTTGTCTTAGACATACACACTCCATGTTCCCTGTCACACACACATATACGCACATGCTCCATGTTCTCTCTCTCTCTCTCTCTCTCTCTCTCTCTCTCTCTCTCTCTCTCTCTCTCTCTCTCTCTCACACACACACACACACACTCCAAGCTTCCTGTTTCTAAACTGTTTTGGGACTCTACTAGCAAGAAGGCCATCACCAGATGGTCACTCAACCATGCACTTCCAGAAGTGTAGGCAAAATCAATCTTTTTTTCTTTCAAAGCTATCCATCCTGTGTTACTAGCAATAGTAAACAGACTGAGACACCCATGACTGAGCGCGTCCTCCAACTGGGCATAGTGAACTAGGGGCTGATGAAGTAGGATCCCTGACTTCAAAGGTCTAGTGGGAAGAGAGGCAGGAGAACTAATGATTTGAGTAGATCGATCATTCATTCATTTATATTCATTTATAACCATTCACCCATTCACTCATTTATCTATGCGTGTGAGGGGCATACATACTCTGCACTTTAAGTTGGGGCCGGCATGCAACAATTAAGCAGCCTTAAGTATTTTAAGTGAGCTGAGCCATGGCATTTTTTTTTGACATTTCACAAATTTCACACCTTCCCTGCGCCATCACTAATCATCAAGAGTTGGGAACTGTCAGAAATCTGGAGGCTGTGAAGATGGTGGCTAGAGATCTTGAGCCAAATTTAGACACTGGCTGACTGAGTTCTGGCAAGTTGCTTCAGGTTTCGGAGTTTCCTTTGTTTGAAAGAGAAGAAGGCTTGCACATGTGGGCTGGTGGGTGGCTTTTTTTTTTTAAACCAGAAAAGCCACCTTTCTCCCCCAGGGCTCCTCCAATTTCTGTGTATACAGCTCTCATAAAACAGTCCAGATGGTGGGGGCTGGAGATGTGGCTGCATGATTAAGAATAGAATACATAACGTTTTTGCAGAAGACCCACGTTTGGTTCCCAGAATCCAAGATGTGCAGCTTGTCACTGCCTTAACCTCCAGCTGCAATGGATCTAGCACCCTCTTCTGGCCCCTGTGACCGCTGCACTTTCATGCACACCCCCCCCCCCACTTCCATACAGTACTGAAAGCCTTTAAAAAGAGCAATCCAGGTGGACTTCTGGTTAATGTACACGTCTTACCTCTTTAGGCTGAGATCCAGGTAGGGGTGGTGTCTTGGCCCTTTCGGCAGGGCCATGCACACTTTCACGGTACCTGGCATGAAGTGGGGACACTGAGGTACTTGCTGAGCAGTGTGCTATGGCTTGAATTCTGAAATAGTTGCCAGGGGTTCATGTTTTGAGTGCTCAGTCCCCAACGTATGGCACTGAGGCCGCCTCTGAAGAATATATCTGCCCTGGATCTGGGCTGCTTTCTCTGCTTCCTGGTCCACACTGTAATGAAGCCACTGCTGGGGACAGAGGCGACCCTGTTCCCAGTAATGAATTTCCCTTCCCTAAGCTGCCTCTGTCATGTACATTGTCACAGTAATAAGAAAGGAATTAATAAAGAATACATTAATAAAGATACATTAGCTTCTACTCCCAAGCATATTATACCTCCATCCTATTTGTTGGTCTGGGTGTGACCACTGAAGAGGGTGTTGGCCTCAGTGATTAGACACTGGCCTGAGAGATGAAAGGTAGTTCCAAGTTTTGGCAGCTTTTGTACTCTATGGGATCGAGGAAAAGCTCTGCCTGCCTCCCTAGATGGTGGTGAAGTTCAAAGGACTTAATAGATGCATTTCAGAGAATGCTAAGCATATAGTATATGCTGATAAATGGAAACATCATCACCAGCAGCAGCAGCAGCAGCAGCAGCAGCAGCATTAAGAGAGTCCATTTGATCATACATTCAGGCATCCACTTGAGAATGTCTTGCTTAGGTAGGCTGACTCAGTTTTTGAAGGGAAAAAGTATATTTTTTCAGCCTCTCACTAAGCAATGTTTATCAGTGAGATCAATAAAAAATCATTCAAACCCTGAAACTGAATCAAGACATTACTTAAGGGCTGGGAAGGATTGCTGATGGTTGTGCCTAACTTTCAGGCTGCAGTGAGCCTGATATGGAGAAGTCACTGCCATGAGACGTGCAGAAGTTAGTACTTAGGGCTTGACTGGGACAGACACCTAGTCCCATAGGAGAAACCTAATCCTTGAACCCCTTGGAGAAGCTTGCCTCAAGGCTGTCTGCCTTTCTATCATCTTGTGTTTAATACGTGTATGTGTGTGTGTAGGTCAGAGGTTGGCTTTGGGTTTCTTATTTAATCATGTTGTACCTTAGGTTTTGGAATAGGATCTCTTGATGAACCTGGAGTTTGGAGGTGTGGCTAAGCTGGCTGGCCAGTGAGCTCTGAGATCCTCCTGTCTCTGCCTCCGCAGTGTTGGGATTACAGGCATGTGGGCCACTGCTTTGCTCAGCTGTTTACAGGGGCACTAAACAATCATTTTTAATCAACTGAGCCATCTCCCCAGTCCCAATACAGAACTTAAACAGTATCCATGGATTTTAAGGGAGCTGTAACTCAGGGAGACCCTTTTCCATCCTCTCAATTGGAAGACATCTTTGAGGGATGCTTCTGGTTAGGACTTAGGCCAGTTTTCAGATGCTCCTGCCTGTGTGACCTGCAAGCCCATCCTCTATAAAGCATGACTCTCTGAACTATCAGGAGGCCATAATGACTATGTGATACCACCACAGGCTGGACAGTCCTGGTGTCTAGTTTAGAAATATTCTGCAACTCACAATTGTGACACTTAGCATAAACAGAAAATGGGGACACAGGTGCTTCCTACATCTCTGAGTGCTCTGATGTTCATTTGACAGCCAACTTCCAACCCCCTGGGTACTCTCTGCACCCTTAGGTGGAAGGTGGAGGGTGGCCAACAGGAAGGGAGGGGGCTTTAGAATCCAGCTGAGCTGATGGGGTGGTGGCTTGTAGATACTCCTGTTGATCTCAAGACTCCCTCCTACCACCAGCACATCTCTTCGGGTTGTCTGGACCCACCAGCAGCTCCTAAAGAAGATGTGATGGTGCCCTGGGGTTGACAATTCATTATACTGTTGTTGGAACTGGCTAGAGAAAGCTTCCAGGGGGGGGGGGGTTGTTCATTTTCTTGGCATCTCATTTTTATCGCGCAATCATTGTGTTAATAATGAGCAACATGGCTGGCCCAAAGTTGTTTAAGTTCATTAACACTGAGGTGTGTAATTTCTAGGATTTCTTTCAGGACCATACAAACCATCCTTGAGACTTTTAACCTTTGTTTCAAAGGATAGATTGGGAGGCCCCTTCTGTGGCTTTTTAAGTGATCTCTAAAGCAGCTCACCTGGTCAAATCACGTGGGCATTTAGGCTTGTTTCAGGCTGCCCTTGTGATTGCTCAGCAAAGCAGCCCCTCCTTCCTCCTCCTTTTCTCCACACTCAGCCAAGGCAGCTGCTATGCTGGGGTTTTGACTTGCACTGACCTCTTGGGAAGCACACACACCAAGGGCTTCAAGGCCTGTCCCATTATGTGGATGACATGGCCATTAGTAACCATGGTAACCTCCCTTCCTTGGCTTTTGTGGCTCCACAGGTCTAAATCTGCACAGGTCTTGTCCAGATTTGAAGGAGTTTCTGGGACGTAAGCAGAAAGGCACCTTTCCTGAGCCACATGAAGCAAATAGGGAGTATTTTCAAAGCCTTTCAGCTGCAAACAACCTTGAATCTCCAATTCAGAAAACTTAAAACAAAGAAAAGATACACAACTGACCTCCTCCTTTTGGTGTATGTGTGTGTTTTCTCCAGCTGTGAGCATAATACACCCAGAGGGTGTGTTGGGCTAAAAGTTTGAAAGGACTCAAATACGAACAGGCTTGAAGGCTGGTATCCAAACAGTTCCAGGCAGCAGGGTATCCCTGCTGAGACCAGCCTTACAAATAAGGGTACAGTTGAGGGACATTTGGGTGGGTTGTTTCCAGATTCTGGCTATTATGAACAAAGCTGTTACAAACATGGTTGAGCAAATGGCCTTGTTGTATCCTTGAGCATATTTTAGATATATGCAGGGTATCAAAGCAGATGCTGAGACTCATAGCCAAACTTTGGGCAGAGTGCAGGGAATCTTATGAAAGAAGGGGGAGATAGAAAGACCTGGAGGGGACAGGAGCTCCACAAGGAGAGCAACAGAACCAAAAAGACCAGGGGTCTTTTCTGAGACTGATACTCCAACCAAGGACCATGCATGGAGATAACCTAGATCCCCTGCACAGATGTAGCCCATGGCAGCTCAGTGTCCAAATGGGTGACCTAGTAAGGGGAACAGGGGATGTCTCTGTTATGAACTCAGTGGCTGCCTCTTTGATCACCTCCCCCTGAGGCGGGGGGCAGCCTTGCCAGGCCACAGAGGAAGACAATGCAGCCAGTCCTGATGAGACCTGATAGGCTAGGGTCAGAGGGAGGGGGAGGAGGACCCCCTCTATCAATGGACTGGGGGAGGGGCATGGGAGGGGACGAGGGAGGGGACTACAGCTTGAATACAAAGTGGATAAATTGTAATTAAGAAAACAAATAAGGATACAGGACTATCAGGCCTTATTTCACCCCCTTGTCAAAGAACCATGAAAAAGGACTTATCTTCCACAAAACAAAACAAAAAAACCTAACCAACCAACCAACAAAACAACCAATAAACAAAAAACCCTGACAAGTGTGTGGGAGACAGTACATAGGCAAATGAGCTCCACTGGACCATTCTGTTACGTGTATGTATTTAAAAACATATTGTATGTG
The DNA here is from genome assembly GCA_028658305.1 of Pachyuromys duprasi. NCBI lineage: Eukaryota > Metazoa > Chordata > Mammalia > Rodentia > Muridae > Pachyuromys > Pachyuromys duprasi. The sequence continues at coordinate 40,396,277 of CM053752.1, forward strand.
ATAAATATACCTGATAAACACAGGTTTAACAACCTGAAAGTAAAATTCTAAACTACTAAATGCTTCAAAATCTGAAACTTGCTAATGCCAGCATGACTTGAAGAGGGACTACCACAGCATGAAGTGTACAAAGTTATTAAAAATATTGCAGTGGAGTTACCTTTGGGCTGTGTGAATAATGTAGATATGAAACATAAATATTCTTAGATTCAGAATACAGTCCCAGTCCCAAGATATGCCATTACATGTGCAAATATTCCAAATTCTAAAAACGTCTGAAACCTGAAATGCTGTGGTCCCTGGTGTTTTTGCTAAGAAATACTTGAACATACCATGCCAATGACATATCTGATCGATATTGATAGTTTGTGTAAATATACATGGGCAATTAATATGTTAATTTTAAGAAGTACATTGTGTGTGTCAACCTCTCAGAACTCACGGCCTGTATTAACCCCGCCAATACAAAAAAAAAAAAAAAGAGAGAGCGAAATCTGCACTCGCCCAGCCTCCGGAGCAGACAGGTACCTGTCTAGGCCTGGCCAGCCTCCGCAGGGGTGCTGTCCGAGTCGGAGTCCGCGCGCTCCGCAGTGCCCTCTGCCACTCTCTGACTCCAGCTACCCCATTTCTCTGAGATGGCGTCCTCCTCTCCGACCGTCACCTCCACAAAGTCCACGATGCTCGACTCCTCGTTTTCCTCACTGCCCTGGCCGTCTCGGCTGCTGCCCTCGGACCTGTCTGAGGTGGCCTCTGAGGGCTTGCCTGCCAAACAGTCCTTGGCTTGCTCGCCACCCGCTTTTACCCTGGGGACCAGCTTCTCGGAGTTCTCCTCGCAGAGTGCTTTGGGGTCCTTGGCATACTGCTGAGCCACCTCGCTCCCATTCTTTGGGCTCTCAGCAACTTGTTTGGCCACTTTTCTTGACACAGCATCGTGGCCGTGATCATCTGCCAGGTGATGCCGTTGGTACTGCTCCAGCCAGCTCAAGGTTCCAGTTTTCAGTAAGCATCGGTTCTCCTTGAACCAGCGCACAATCTCAGTCCGGACTAGGCCAGTCTTGGCAGCTAACTGGTCGTACTCCTGAGGAGTGGGCCACTGGGTTCTCGCAAAAGTGCTCCTAAGCAGGTGAATCTGTTCTTGATTTTGTATAATTGCTGATGAAGGGCTGGGCAGAGAACTGGCTAATTGGCCACCAGAGAGCTGGTCAAGCCGAGCTAGAGCACCATTGGGAGCTACTACATCTGAGCCTTTTTTGCCAGGCCCCATGGAATCCAAGACAGCCTGCTCCATGGTGTCTCGAAGCTTCCGCCTCTCTGAGAACCAGGAGTCGATTTCCCTCCTGCTCAGCTTGGTGTCCACCCTCAGCCGCTCCACTTCCGCCTGGGTGGGAAAAGAGCTTTTCAGAAAGCTGTCTTCCAGGGTTTTCAACTGCCCCTGGCTTTTCTCTTTGAATTTCTGGGGGCCAAAGTCTGGGTATATGTGGTAGGTGCGACTGTGTCTGTTGCCGGTAATGGCCATCTGGTCTTTGGCAAGGGATTCGCTGGTGATGTGGACAATGCCCCTCTGACACCGGTACCGATGGTCACTGAACCACTTCTTGATTTCACTCCTGGCAAGGCCTGTCACCTCGATGAGCCGGTAGACCTCAGCATCGTCGGGGAACTGGCTCTGTAAGAAGCTTGCCTTGAGGTGTGCAATCTGCAGCTTGGTCTTCTTGCGGTCGCTAGCTGGGGTGCTGAGCGGGGTGTTGGCCACCTTGGGTGGGGGTTCTGGCACCTGGGTGATGTGTGGACGCTTCGGCTCAGGGGCAGCTTGAGGAGTCACCGAAGGTCTCTTCTGGCCGTGGTTGGTCACTCCGGCAACAGCAAGTGTGATGGGAGAGCAAGAGACTGTTGTTGACCCACTTGTCACTTGAGTCAGCACCAGGCTGGGCTGGCCAAGGATCTGGCATGGGAGGGCTGTCTGTAGAATGGGTTGTGACACTTTTGTAGGGGCCAGCTGAGCAGGAAGCACAGTGATAGTCGGGGGTACTGACTGAATGGTGCCATTGAACATCTTCTTCCGGGCCTCCTCTACCTCCTCCGGGGACCAGCTGATGCCATGCTTTAAGCGCTGGGTGGCGAACCAGATTCTGATGTGCTCCTCTGGATGTTTGGAGGCAGCGGTCAGCCAGGAGAGCTCAGCCTGGGTGGGGTAAGGGAACTTGTTGAAGGAGTTGATCATGGTGGCATTTGTGTCCAGGGCGGAGTTGTATTTGGTAGTATTCAGCGGGACGGGGACCTTGGGGACAAGGTTGATATTTGGTGGCAGCTGTACAGAAGGCATGACGTGTCCCAGTGAATCTTGAAGGAGCTCCACACTTCCAAGCCTGGACAGGATCTCAGCCGTGTCTGTCACCAGGCGGGCAGTCCCTTCCATGTGGTTGTCCGGGGCAGCCTCATCGGGCTTCTTGGGCACTTTTTTGGCATCTCCCTTCAGCTTTCCTGTCTTCACCACATGGGTCTTACCCACTGAGACCCCAGGGTCGTTGTCACCACTTCCAGGACCACTGGCGGCGATGGACACATGGTTGGTGGCTTCAATGGACTGTTCCAGAACTGTCTGGTTATTGCGCTTGATCAGTTTCAGCTTGAAGTTGGCCTCCCCGGGATGGAACTTGGAGTTGTGGTCAGACAAGGAGTCGTATTTTTTGGTTGTGAAGTTACATTCGGCACACACATAGAGGGGGTTGAGAATCACGTTGGGGTGCTGCATATCCACGTGTTCTGTGAACTCATTCAGATTTTGTGTGGAATAAGGGCAATATTTGCACTCATAACCGCCCTGGAGTTTTTTGGACTGGCTTTCCCCCATAGATTTCAGCTCCACCACTTCATTTTCTTTGGATGAGTTTTCAGGTTCTGGTGCCCAGTTGTCCTTGGTCATGTCGGACTGCGGCATGCCCGTTCCTTTGTCTTTGGCCCTGTCTGCTTCCTCCAGCACACCTTGTTCTACTACTTGTGATGTCCGAACCATGCACGGAGTTGTTGATTTCCGTTTGCTTGCCATGCTGCCTGCCCGCGAGCAATGGCTTCTTTTTGAAGTGGGTAGGGACAGAACAGCGAGGCTTTTGGCTTTTGGCTTTATTCCCTCTCCAATGCCTTTGGCTTCCCTGGAAGGCTGAAGTCCTCCGTTTGAGTGTGCAGAATGATTTCAGCACAGAAAATCGCAACTGTAGCAATCACTGGGCACACCAGGCAGCTTCATATCTGTGGGACAAGAACAAAGCCGGACTCATGACTCTTCACAATGCAAAGTCTTTTTTTTAAAGACTTGTTCTCATGACCCACTCCAACTGGCACCAAATCAAACACACATGTAAGCACTGACGGGGGGGGGTGGAAACATGAAAGGCGATGCTCTCTTTTCTTAGGGAAGAAAGTGGAACCACAGCAAGCAAACAAGGTTGGGGTCTCCATGTTCAGAGACACAAAGTTACAGAAAGAGAACAAAGACACCCGGATCTTCAGAAGTGCAGAGAGGGGTGCAGAGGACAAGCAAGGTGTCGCAAGTTGCTTTTTATTTATGGAACATCAGAAGCAAGACGCCTCACTGTGGCCTGCAAATGGGTTTCCATGGCATTAGAAAGTGGGTAAGAGAGCCTGGTGGGGTGACACATGCCTGTAATTCATGCACTCAGATGGCTGAGGCACTGAGATCATGGGTTTGAGTTCAAGGCTAGCCTGGGTTATGTAGTGAGATTCTGTTCCAAAAATCAACAAATAAAAAACCCGAAATGCGAAATGACAACAACAGAAATGGATATGGACACGTCAGTTCTTAACATAAAAGCACAAGTATAGAAAATGTAGGGAAGTGTAAAGGAGAATAATGTAAACCACCAATCCAAGCACCGTGCTTTCCTTGTTTCTCTCAAATTGTACCCCGTTTCCTTTTAAAGGGGCAGCGCGGCATTACATACAGCATAGGGATGTGACACTGGTTTGTACGCTTGTGATGGGGTCCCTCAGCTAGTCTAGGCTGGTCTTGCTCTCCCTATGTAGCATACAATGGCCATGAAGTCCTGATTCTCTTGCCTCAGCCTCCTGAGTGCTGGGATTACAGGCATGTGCCATCGTGGTTGGCTCAATTTGGGGTGTAATAAACTGCCTTTGGACACAGGCCTAGAAATGGCTCTCTCGACTCACATGACTGCATTGTCACCTCAGATGGCCTTTCCTCTGGCAGTGCCTGAGAGGCTCTGTCTCCCAGCTCAGCTGACATGAAAACACAACCACCAAAGGGCCTTGACAATTAGATAAGGAAACTGTCTAGATGTGCTTCTGTGATTTAGGAAAACGATTTATTTTATTTCATTTGTACATCTGTGTTTCTGTCTGGATGTGTGTATGGGTGGGCACCTGCAGAAGTCAGAAGAGGGCATCAGATTTCCTGGAGCTGGAGTGAGTTGTAGGTAGCTGTGAGCCACCTAATATGGGTGCTGGGGACCAAACACTGGTCCAGTAGAAAAGCAGGGAGTGCTCTTAACTGCTGAGCCATCTCCTCAGCCCTTATGCTTAAAAAGAAAGCACCCCTCCCCCGTGTGTATGTGGGTATCGGGGGATGGGTGTGCATTTGCCTCTGCATGTGTACAGCAATCAGAGGACAAACTTAGTAAGTCAGTCCTTCTTGCCTGACACACAGGTCTGTTGTTGTCTACAGGCTATCTGGTTGAGAGTTTCTAAGAATTTTCCTGTCTCTGTCTTCCACCTTGACATGGAGTGCTGAGATCACAGACATGTGCTACCATGTGTGGCCTTATGTGGGTTTTGGGGATCTGAGCACAGCAAGGGCTTTACTAGCTGAGCCATCATCCCCCTTACCCACCTCCCTAGGTTTGATCTCTGGTGACGCTGCACTGTTTTCAGGAGCTTCCTGAAAACATTCTCTCTTTTGTGAATTGTCTCTTTATGTCACTTTCATATTGTGGTGCTCAGCGGCTTTATTAAATTTGTAAAAGTGATTTATTACACCTTCTGCAGAATTTAAAGGCGTGCCTTTCAGCTGTTTTGAGTTTATTTTTATATGTCTAACATGTAGAAATCTTAGATCTTTAGATAGCAGATTTGTCATTTTTTTTTACCTCTTGTGGCTTCTTTCATTATGATTTTATGTTTGGAAATTCTGTTGCTGCTTTTTAAAGCTGTTTTTTAAATTCACCTTTTCCCTTTTTACATGCAGATCATTCACTTAAATCAATTTGACTCCTAATAATGAACTATGGTTTCTTTAGAGCCTTTTGGCTTAATTTTGTTTGTCTGTCTGCTTGCTTTTGGTCTCTATGCTAGGGCCTTGCTATTTGGTCCTGCCTCAGACCCCCAGCAGCCTTCCTGCCCCAGCTTCCTAAGTGCTGGCATCACACGTGCTGCATCAGCTCGTCCTGCTAACTTAATGGCTTTTGTTTTGCATGGAAGTCACCAGCGCTGAATTTATCTGGAGTTAAGTACAACACTCTTGAGCTAAGTACAGTGTTCTTCCATGCCCATTCCCCATTATCTCAGCAGCGTGCGCAGTGTGACCCTTTATCAACAGGGTGTAAGAAACCACCTTTACCACACACTACAGTTTACATTACTACAGCTTGTTCCCAGTTGCCCCGTCTGTACACCTGGCCTAACTACAGCGGCTTACTGTTAATTTATTTCTAATTATTTGGAGTTTGGAGTACATGTTGATATCTAGCAGAGCAAGTGGTTCCTCTTTGTTCCTCTTTTTTCTCTCTGCCTTCCTTCCTTCCTTCCTTCCTTCCTTCCTTCCTTCCTTCCTTCCTTCCTTCCTTCCTTCCTTCCTTCCTTTCTTCCTTTCTTTTTTTTTCTTTCTTGTGCAGAACCCTTTCTTGGTTAGTTCAATTATCCTCATAAATCAGAATCAACTGCAAAAAAAAAAAACCTTTTAGAATTTTTATTGGAACTGCAATAAACAAATATTACTTTGGTCCACAGGCACAGTTTGCTTACTAGAAGGTATGGCCACCAGAACTCTAGGGGACTGCTGGGCTGAGCCACTGCTGGTATCTCAATGCCTTTTACTTTGGGCTGCTTTCATTGTGATTTTATATTTAGAATGAAGAAGGGGGTGTTTTGGGGCAAGGGCATCTAACATCTAGGAGAAGAAAAGTGAAGAGGTGACATATTGACCTTTGAGTCCCACTCAGGACAGGCCTCACAGGCAGAGTGAAGAACTTATGTAAAGGGCAACTCTGAGACGCTGGGGCTCAGGAGCCACACTGTGCAGGACTCAGGAAAAAGCCAGTGCCTCTTGGTGAGTCCAAGAGCCTGATCTCTCTGAACAGGAATACTGGTGTTTGCAGGCTGGAGTACTCTATCAACAGCAGGTGCACGCCCCTCAGGAGGGAGAAGGCCATGCATCTTCCTGTTGACCATATTTGTAACAGACCCCGAGAAGCTGGTTTTGCTAAAAGCCACTGACTGCTACTCAGGCTGGAAAGGTAACTGAAGCCAGATGAACATCTCTGCCTTCATTGTATGTCTATCTATTTTACTTTGATTGGACTTCCACTTGGCTCTGCCCAGGCACGATCATCATTAAGACATGTCTACCTATCTGAGCTGTCTTAGCTTCTTTAAGGTTAAAAGAGTCATTGTCCTAAACTTGTAGTTACCGTGAATTCCAGGAAGGGCAAATCCCACAGGACAGACCACCCTCAGGTGAGAACAATGATCTATGATGGAGAGGCTGCAGAGATTATCCTGAAGGGCTTCTGACCATAACATGATTATGAGGTGAGATGAATTGGTTATGACATCGCCTTTCAGACAACGATGAGCAGGACCATACTCTGCCCATCACACCCCCTTTGCCCAAATTCCCCTAAAGCTCATTATCAATTCCTAGAAGATGAGCTAGGAGTTACTAGACTCCTTTAATTTTGCTCTTTCCAACACACTGATTAAAAATATCTCCCAGCAAGCAGGAGGCAGAGGTAGGCAGATCTCCGAGTTCAAGGCCAGCATGATCTGCAGAGTGAGTTCCAAAATGGCCAGGGCTACACAGAGAAACCCTGTCTAGAAAAATCAATAAAATAAAACAACAAAAATCCTCTCTGCTTTTCACTACCTCTCTTCCCTTTAATTGGCATATTGGGATGCGCGGCAAAACTAGCCTCTTGCGACAGCTGGAGCTGAACCCGGAGGCTGTACACTGACGCCGGCTTCTTGCAGCCTCATTTCTCTCTGAGTTTCATTCTCTCAAACATGCGCTACACACATGAACATTCCATTCGGCCAGTGGCTCGACTTTTGCCCGCTTGGGCCTTGAATCTTTTGGCCTTCTCTGCATAGCCAGTTCACCAGCAGTCCCACCGACTCTAGTGTTCAAAGGCGCTGTTTAGCTCTGAGCTAAGCCACCATTATCTCTAGCCTGGATTCCCACCACAGCCACTCTGTTGCTGCTTGTCCAGAGCAACAGAGGGATGTGTTAAGACTAGAGTTGGCTCTGGGTGTTCTCTGCAGCGTCTCTGGTTTCATGTTACAGTGAACTCCACTCTGTGGTAACAGCCTGCAAGCTTGGGCTTGTTGTGACCCATGCCCTTTCTGCTTTGTGGACATATTCCAGCTGTTCTGCTTGGAGTGGCACTTCCATTTCAGGGCCCCTGTCAGAACATTCCACACCCAGAGAGGGCACTTCCGGCTATCGCTTCTTTGTGAGTGAATGTCTCCCCACGACCGTTCCTTCACTCTTCTTTGCTTTCTTCAAAGCACTTTCCAATAACTAACCTTATATTGGTCTATTTTGTGGTGAAGGGCATAGCCACCCGTTTGCTTATTGCTGGGTCTGTGCTGTTCAATATGGCAACCACCAGCCACAAAGGGCTCTTTGAACTTCAATTAAGTGAGGAGGCTCAGGAGCCACATGTGTAGTAATTGTCATATTCACTACAACAGGGCATTGTCACTAAATGGGTAGATCCAGGTCCAAGTGTCCTGGAAGGGGTGAAGATTTTTCTTAAGAGCTACAGTTTGCCTCTCTGAGACAGCAGAGTGGGCATCAACACTGACATGAAAGAAACCAGTTGGCAGAAGGCTACAAACCTCTCCCTGTCAGGGCTACGTACAAGGGACAGAGCATGTGCAAGCCACCTACAGGATACAGCACTGTAGGAAAAGGCATGTGCTATGTGTGTGACCCAGAAAGGCTCACCACTCTTGGGGTGGGAACTGAACACTACTTTGAACTTGTAACCTTCTCCAGCTCTCTGGCTCCGCTTCTAGGCTCATGTGTGCTTTGTTTGGTTTCTTTATAAACCATCTCTGTTTCTATTATCCATGTGTTTCTGTTCCTATTCTTTGCTCTGACACATAAGGCTCTACTTCAATCACCACTTTGGCTACCAGACTATTGAGACTAGTCCTAAGGAACTAGAATTTCCTTTTCTTTCTTTCTTTTTTTTTTTTTTTGTTTCTGTTTTGGGCTTCTCTGTTTAGCGCTGGCTACCCTGGAACTCACTCTGTAGACCTGGCTGGCCTCAAACTCATAAAACTCCACCTGCCTCTGCCTCCCAAGTGCTGAGGTTACAGGCGTGGACTTTTCTTCTAGTGCCATGTAAGGGAAGGGAAAATCTGAAGTCTTGGTGTCAGTTAGAGGCGAGGTATGTCTTCTGGAAAGAGCTTTCACATAGTGTGACCACTTGAGGAAGAGACCAGAAGGCAGAAGCTAAATGTGACAATGCTGGACAGGCCTACACCTCGACCAGGACTGATTGTCTGTGTATACCTCTTTTCCTCCATTTAAACCTGGACCTTAGGGCTGAAGAGATGGCTCAGTGGTTAGGAGCATGGGCTGCTTTCCCAAACGACCACGGCTCAATGCCCAGCACCCATATGGCAGCTCACAACTGTCTGTAAACCCCATTTCCAGGGGCTCTGACACTTCCCATGCATGCAGGCAAAACACTAATGCACGTAAAGTAAAAATAAACAAATTACTTAAAAAGAAAACCTGGACCAGACCTCACTTTGGTGCTATGTAGGTAAACTTGGGTAAGGTGCTGTCACTTGGCCTTTCTATTTGTTTTTCTTTCCAGGGTGTTTGCATGGAATAAATATCCTTTCTCTGCTTTTCACTATTGTCTCTTAAATAGGCTTATTGAGGACAGGTGGCTGAGCCTAGCTTGTCAGGGTGGGCGGGGCCAGGCTTTGACCTTGCTGGCTGTGCTAAGAGAAAGGGAAGAAGGGCATAAACATTTTATGGGGACTGTAGCTCATATGAGTGGTGAGGTATGGTTAAAGCTCCCAGGAATGTTCAGCAGTGTGTGCATGTGTCTGCATACATGTGTGTGGGTGCTGGCCTATAAAAGTAGAAGACATTGGCAGAGAAGCCAACACTTTTCATGGGCACTGTTGACACAGCAGAATGTGTCTCACCCACTGGCCACGGGACGTGGAACAACTGAATTATAATTTTCCAAAGAGAGGGAATGAAAGGACACTTCGTTTATGTAGAACAGAAACATCAGTCAGAAGTGGGTTCGGGAGAGAAAGGACTTTTTCTACAGCAAGTACCGGAATGATTCTAATCTGCTAAGTGAGCCTGAGAGATAAGGCTAATTGTAATGAAATAGGCATTAAGCTTCCCTCAGTTCCAAGATTCCCAGTTCAAAACATGCACTAGCTTCCAAAACTCTCTCAGCGAGCAAGCACAAAAGCCAAAGTGGATCAAAGGAGGAAAAAGAATGAAACTGGACAGGGCTCCTGATACATGGAGCCTCTGGGGAATTCATCTCTTGGGTCTCAATGGAAGGGCTGGGGGAAACACTGCTTTTGGAAACGTTATCCTGGCTCAGCAAGGTCTGGGGGTTTGTAGAGCCAAGCACTTGGGGTATGTGTCTGAACGTATGAGCCACTGTCAAGGTTGGGATTGTCACCATGCAGCCCAGTAACCACTGGCACAGAAGCTGAAGTGTTTGAGCAGAGCCTGAGATGCCCTGGTCAAAGCTGGCAAGAGCAGAAGTGAATAGGAAGCCAGAGGCCTGGCTCAGAAGTTAAGAGTGTTCCTGCTGTTTCAGAGGACCCAGGTTCAGTTTCCAGCACCATCATGGTATCTCACAAATGCCTGTAAACTCCAGCTCCAGGGATACCAACATCCTTTCTGCCCCGTGGGCTCTGGGCATGCATGTGGCACTCACAGACATACACAAAAATAAAAACAAATCTTATAATATTAGAAATGAGTAAATGAATGGATAAAACACGTGTTGAGTTACAGAGCCCCATCTGAATGGGTGACAGGTATCCTGCCAGACCAGCTGTGAGTTGTGAGTCCTGGCTTCCCTAAGGCCCTGAACTAGGCCCAGACATTACCCTCCCAGCACACTGATGATACTTCACCTTAAAAGAGCAATGAACTAGCCTTGCCTCTGTGTGTGTGTGTGTGTGTGTGAGAGAGAGAGAGAAACAGAGAGGAGAGGAGAAGGAGGGAGGAAGGGAGAGGGGAAAGGTGGCATGGAAGGGAAGGGACTGGAATCGAGGGTTGGAGAGAGGAGAGGAGAGGAGAGAAGAGAAGAGAGGAGAGAAGAGATCCAGTGATTTTCATTAGTTAACAGGGTAAACTGCCCTTTCTAGAAGGGCACCACCACAGTGGGTCAGGGCCCACCCTAAACAGTAATCACCTTTATCAAGGGTTTATCCCCACTCTGAGCAGCAGGCTATTAGAACCTCAACATATGAGGCTAGGGGTTTGAGCACAGTTTATCCCAGAACATTGGAGCCAGGCCCTGGCATCTGGTAGTCTTTCGATGGCACAGAAGTGACTTGTGAATGCTGGTGACAGACTGACCAGGCACCTGTCAGTGCAGGTGTGGTTTCAGGTGCTAGGGTTCCTGGTGAGCAGAGCTTAGCATGTGGAAGAAGGGAGCAGGAAGGGGTGGGTACAGGATGGGGGTGATTCTGGCTTGAAGCAGACAGATAGAACAGATGCTATCCAGCCCTGGGGCTCTTGGCACTGCACACCACAGGTGAGCAAGGCTTCAAAGGTGGGAGAGTGCATTTCCCAAGTGCAAGAAAGGAAACTGACAGCACTTCCAATCTGAGCACTGTAACTCTCATGGGTTGTTAAGTGGAAGCGAAAGGTGTATCTAGGGCCTGACAGGGATAAGCCATGAGGGCAGAAGCAGGACCAGAGAGCAACACTAAGGAGGTTGATGCTGCTGGCAATGGAGGATCAGAGTCTTTCAGGCAGGGTGCAGGAGGCAGAAGTTTCTCAGAAACAGCTTTGGGGATAGGGGTGGCAGGAAGAGAATCATGATAAATGAAGGAGGTAAGACCTCTCGATCGACCTGTCACCTTAACAGAGCCAAAATAAAGAGTTGGGATCCGAGTGGCTGTGAGGTACCTTTCTCCACAGCCACACTTCTTTGAATAGTTGCTGAGCATGCTTCATTTTTTTTTTCCATCTAGAACTTTCTCCTATTTCGTGTTGCTTTCCGACGCAGGCATCCCTAGATTCTTCCATATTCATTTCCCCAACATCGACAGTAGACATTCACTACAGAATTAGTATATGCCAAAGACTGAGTTTCATGTCTCCAAAACTTTTTGTGGGCTCCAAGGCTCAGAGAGATTAAGGAGCATGATCAATGTAACAGAGCATGAAGCAGCAGAGCTGGGACACGAACCTTATCTACAAACTGTGTGGGGATCTTCTGAGGGCCGGTTGAGTGTCACCCTGAGAAATGAGGTTCTCTGAGACTCTCTAGGTTGGCAGACTCCCACTGTCATCTGGATCCTTCTCCTCTCCACTCTCAGGTTCTGAGTCAAGGTGGTGGCATTTCCTGAGTTTTCTCTATGTGTGGCCTGAAGTTCCTAAGGGAGGAAATATGTGGCCAAAGCCCCAGATGAGCCCTGGAGACTCTGCCCTGTGTGGGCTGACACAAAGTCTGGATGTCAGCTTGAGGGTCATGTCTAGGTTCCTGGCCTCTCAAGGAAGGTACCTGAGGGAATGAGAAATCCCTGCTGGAGGCTCCTCTGTGCAGCATGGGAGATGCAGGCAGAGAAGCCAGAGGCTCTGCCCAAGCCCAGCCCGGATGCTGAGGCAAGGGGGAGCTCCAGGAAATCATTCCTGGGGCCTGCATGGGAGCCACCTCTCATTTCAGAGCTTTGTATTGAGGCTGTCAAAGGAAATGACAGGGCTGTCTGGGAGCTTTGACACAGAGCATCTCCCCAAGACATCAGAGTCTAAAGGATGCTTTTAGCTTTGCTAGTTTTTCTGACAGAGCTGTTAGCAGTTTGGGCTACAGTTCATCAAGGGGCAGATCATTGCTGAGGGAGCAGGTGTTGCTCCTTTGTGTTTTCAGGTCACAACATTACCATCTTTCTCAAGGCTTTCTGACCAGTAGGTGTCTTGGGGGACATAGTGCTGCTGTCATGGGATGGGAGGACGTGGAGGCAGACATTGATGGTCCCAAGCTCCAGTTTCCAACTCATTCATCCGTCCCTATCATTACTACCATTTCTCTCACCTGCATGATAGGAATTGCTTTCAATAGGCCTGTGGTGACCCTGAGTTCATTCCTATGTTTTCTGACTTCTTTCCAGTCTATGTGAAGTCTAAACTTGAATTGTATGGGTAGGTCAGAAAAATGGGTAGGCCATCACACAAGCACCTGGGTGGGGGGGAGGGGTGTTGCTGAAAAACCACCAGTTCTTGAGACTCAGCCCAATCTTAATAACCATAGATATTTGGGAGAATAGCCTAGGAACCTGCATGCCTAAGCAGCAGTCATGTTGAAGGCCCTGGCAATAGGGCATCCCTTGACATCTGCTGGTTGGACAGAAGCCAGCTCTGTCCTGTGAAAGAGTGATGTTCTTTGATGCAGCAGAGCCTAGAAGCTGCCCAAGGTCCCTGAGATGACATTACGGTGGAGCATGGTACTCCTGAAGGGAATGCCTGGCAACTGGGGGGACACAAAACAGGGTAATAATGGCATAATGACCTCACAAAAGAGCAGAAGGCAGAATGCTGGGTGTTGGATGACAGGATGAAGCAAGGCCCGCTGCAACCAAGTTGGTTCTAAAGCTCATCTTAAAGCAATAACCCAGGACTGTGGAGATGGCTTGGCCAGTAAAGTGCTTCCTGTGGCGTGAGAGGACCCGAGTTGGGATCCCTTAAACCCACATGGCAGACTATGCCTGTAATCCCAGCTCCAGGGAGGCAGAGACAGTGGGTCTCTGGGGTTCCCTAGCCATCCAATCTAGCTGACTGATTCTCAAAAAATAAGGTGGCGATAGGTCAGGAAAGATACCCAGCATTGACCCTTAACCTCTACATGTACACACACACACACACACACACACACACACACACACACACATCTTTGCTACAGAGCTCACGGTTCGTTCATTCCCCTCAGCCTCGTGTTTACTGTCAAGGGCACCATGTCAGATACTCAGGGATGAGAACCAAGATTCCTGCCCTAGGGGGTTCTATTACATGAACCTGCATGAGAACACTTGGTACTTGAGATGCTCTGAAGTTGGCAGTGATACTGATGAAGCAAATGCAGGCTGTTATGGCCACTGAAGGAATGACAAAGGCGAGGCCAACCTAAACCTCTAGGGAGAGGTAAAGGTGGCTTTTGATTCCAAATTCAAAAAAAAAATCGTCCTGTTGTGTGTTGGCCAATGTTCTACAGTGAACACCTCTACTGTTCCATTTCTCTGAGTAATAATCTTATTTGAAAGAAAAAAAAAACAGACAAAAACCAAACAAACCACAAGGATGAAGCCATGTTTTAAAGCAGCTAATTTCTGATCATTTTTTTCTCCAAGGCAAAGCATTCTGTGTAGGAAGCATCCTAGCTGTTACCACTGTGTCCAAGACACCTCCACCCAGGAGAGGAGTGATGTGTTTCTAAAGCGGGAGAAAAAAAAAATCTCTCTGAGACCGAAAGAAAAGGGAATCAATTCTAGTTTTATGTGTCACATACATAAATAAATAAGGCACTATCAAATGTTTAAGATGGGCCTGCTCTGATTTACAGCCCATCAAATTCTGCTATCAAAACATTTAGAGAGGCCGAGATGCTCCTGGGATTTTGTTATATTGACAATCCTGGTGTAACCTTTTCATTTCCCTCCTTGCGGGGGATCTACACACACTCCATCTTCCTGGAGCCAGAGAGCAGTGTGCTTTCTCCGCTCCCCAGGCACGTGTCAGGGTGAGACAGGGCTTTTCAGCAGCTGTTAGACTCTGTCTGTCAGATCTCCCCCTCCCTCCCACCGCAGCCCCCCCCTCCAGCTGATCCTCTGTATTCCTAAACCCACAGCTCTCTCCCGAAACCCTTTCATCTCCCCCTTCATCTCAAAGACTCGGGATCAAGGCTGAGAGTTTACACTTATTCTTGGATTGAATGTCCTCCACAAAGCCATTCATTCAATAGCAACAGCCGCTCGTGCACGTGTGCACGCACACACACACACACACACACACACACACAGAGCAGATTTAAACACTATCCACAAGCTGTGTGTTCAGACTTCTTTGCCAAGGACCCAGAGGGGTGGGAGGATAAAAATGGTCCCCAAAGACACCTAGGTTCTAAACTGTGGAACCTGGGAATCTTAACTTGTATGGAAAAGGGACTTTGACAATGTAACTAAGGCTCTTAATGTGGATGGGCTATTCTGGACTACCTAGGTGGGCCCTATATGTGGTCACAAGTGTCCTCCTGAGAGGGACAGAGGGAGGTACCATAACAATGAGTGAGGAAGAGGGGGCAAGCAAAGGGAAGAGGAAGGAGAATGGAGCAAACTGTGTTGGGAACACAATTTGCTCCCAAGGTTTGAAACTGGTGTCACCAGCTAAGGAAAGCAAGGTGGTCACTACTAGATGGAAGAGGCAGGAAGGATTTTCTCCTGACTGTTGGAAGCCTCACTTTGACATGAGTCTAGGGGATCTGACCTTCAACTTCTGACTCCCAGAAGTGTTTTGAGCCATTATGTTTATAGGGGTATTCTTCTGTGTCCACAAAAATGAACCCAAGGGAATGCTGAACCCAAGGCTTGGCCAACGGCCTGTGCTTTTCTTGTAGCTTTGCTCATCTGACAAAGCACCTCTAGGTAGAGAAGAGCAGAGGGCAGGCTCCCACCAGCCATGGTGACACAGCCATTGTTTCACAGGACTGAAAAAGAGCTGGCATTCCAAAACTGGCTTGCCCAGAACCACAGGGCCACGGGCCATTGCTTTCAGCCCCTGCACACTCCTCAGTAGGGAGAGCGAGCGCCTCTGCTCCACATTTTAGAAAGACACTTTTCACAGAGATGTGCTTCAGCTTTTCCTGTTCCCTCAATGCCTAAGCCAGCCTCATGATTCCTTCCCATCTCTTTCCCCATGCCTGCTTCCCTCATGCTGTCCTCACCTCTCCTTTGGACCTTCTGCCCCATGTAAGTTGGGCTCTGACTTATCCTCTCCCACTCACTGTTTATTCAGAAAGACCGTCAAGAATTAGAAATCACACTTGGGATATTCACTGGTGCTCAGAACATACCAGACCGATAGCATCAGAATCCTGGGTCCAGGACTGAACTTCTGTCTTATTGAGGTTCCTCAGGAGATGCTTCTTTAGCTGGGATAGGAACCCGGGGGCCTCCCATGCTTTAACAAGACATGAATGACTGGGTGTACAGCCCCTGGCTGAAACCGTGTGTTAGACGGCTGCTCTGAGAGGGGGCGGGACTGCCTGCAGGCTGTTAGGACCAGAACTGGGCCTGAGCTCACCCAACAAATTTCTCAGGACTTTGGAGAGAAACAAATGAAATACTGGGTACGAAGGTGCTGCCTGCCTCCATCTGCCCACTCCTTCCTTCCTTTTCTTTATTTCTTCTTCAACTTCCACTTTTAAATTAATACATATTTTTAATTTTTGCATGTGTGTTGAGGTCAGAGGTCAGCCTTGGGTATCATTCTTTAGGAGTCACTGTTTTCTTTTTAAAATTTATTATTATTGTTATTAAGACACGGTTTTTCTGTGAGACAGTGCCGGCTGTCATAGAACTTACTCTATAGACCAGGCCTCAAACTCAAAGATCCACCTGCCTCTGCCTCCCAAGTATTGGGATTAAGGCGTGCACCGCCACACCCAGCTTCTCACTTATTTTTTATGAGGCAGGGTCTCTTTCTTGATTCAGAGCTCATTTTAAATGAGGAGACTAGAGCATCTGAAGTGTCACAGGCCACACAAAGCTACACAGGTCAAGAGGCTTTTGGCAGGTGGCCTCTGGCATCTGAAAGATTTGAGTTGGGCTGACTCAACCAAAACCAGTTACCAGGCTGGCAAGTAGTGGTATGTCTGTGACTGTGCCTAGACCAGCTATGGGCTGGGGAGTAGGGTGTGTGTGTGTGTGGGGGGTGATGGCATTAGTGGACTTTGCTGAATGGATCAAGCCTAGAGGTGCATCAAGGCCTGGGGGTGAGGGTACACTCCTGCATCCTCTCTCCCCAAACTCAGGACAGCTTTTGGCAACGTGCGTGGATTCAGCAGGAAGCAGGAAGGAAAATCCCCTTTTATGGTCACCTTCATCAGAATTCTTCCCCTTCCTAGCCAGTGTGGAAGCATACAAGAAAGGTGTGCTTTGCATTTAAACTTGGAAAAGAACCCGGCAGTCCACTCTTGCATAATTCTTTCTGTATCTCTGAGCAGTTTTGAGAGCCACTGCTCTCCTGTGGAAAATCTTCTGTCCCTGTGGGCCTACAGCTTTCATTCCTCTGCACCTGCAGTAGTAACAATGCTGACAGAGAGGTGTCCCTTAGGCCTCTGCTGCGTTATAGGTCATAGAGCATATTCACACATATCCATTTGCATAAGGTGCAGGACCCTGCTGTGCATAGCAGGAAATGCTAGAACCTCTGGTTCCCTCCACCCCCGCCCCCACAAGGCCCCAGAGGGAGGCTAAAGTAGATTTCTGCCAGGATCCATTTCTGAGTTTCTTCACACCCATTCTCTGCTGGTCGCTTTTGGTTTGTACAAGCAGCAAAGCGGGAAGGCAGCTGCCTTCCATATGCATAGGAGACACAGCGCTGAGCCTGCCCACCTGCTGGACTGGAGCAAGAGACTGAGGCCAGAGATTGCCCGAGAGAACAGGCAAGAGTGGCCGAAGGCACGGGCTGAGGAAAGCACACACGCAGGGGAGAGACAGATCTTCTGTCAGCATGTCAGAGTCACCAGAGACATTAGAAAAGCATTGTGACAGCTAGCTTATTGAAGGAAGAGAACAGTTCAGAGACAAAAGGATAGTTGAGTTTTCTCATCTGCTTCACGAGGGGAACAAGAAATAAACACAAGATTGCTGTGGTTGTCAGACAATGTGGTTGATTGAGACAAAGCATGTGACATAACCTGGCATATAGGAGAATGCCATTCATTTATTAATAAGGCAACAAAGAAGTGTGTTAGCCATAGGACAGGCCCTGCGCTTATCCTCAGTAAAACAATTGCCTCACTTCCCCCTTCTGTGGGGACCCCAAGCTCTCTGTCACTTAGGATGACAACACAAGTCACTTGGAATATTCCCTCCTGTGCTGTTATCTGTTCATAACCTTCTATGTGGCTCCACGTGAGCTCAAGCCATCCTCACATCTTGCTGGACTGGAGGGAGAGAATATATAACTGCTTCCTTTCATGGTGAATCAGTCTTCTTTTAAATTACTATTTCTAAAGACAAGAGATTTGGGGTCACAGTTCTTGGAATCCAAGATAAAGAAACCACATTTGGTGATAGTATTTTCCTCCCTCCATCCTTCCCTTCCTCCCTCCCTCTCTTCTTTCCCTTCCTTTCTCTCTCTGTGTTTTGAGACAGGGTCTCATAAAGCTCCCGCTGGCTTTGAATTTATGTCATTATGTAGTTCACACTGGCCTTGAACTCCCAACCTTCCAGCTTCCACCTCCCAAGTGCTAGGATTACGAGTATGCATCAGCATGCCCAGCTATAGTGATGACCTTCTTGCTGGCCAAGTCTTGCAGTGATGCCGAGTGTCACACAGGAAGAGACAGGGAGTGCAAGCACAGCTATGTGGTTCTTCTGACTCTCAGCTTTTATCAACCCTCCACCATATAATCATGAGGGTCCTAGTTTAATGACCTTTCCAATACAATCACTCTCCAAAGCCCACCTCTAAAGGCCACAGTCAGATCAAGTTTCTACTTCCCCTGATAACCCACAAGGGGGATGTAATTCCAACTCATGACCTTGTATCTAAATCATATAACATGCTTTCCCACTCTGACTGTCTTGTCTTCCTTTTTTCCAAGTCTCCATTTCCCTGATCTCTTTTTTTTTCAGTAGCGATGAGTGGAGGCTCCTTATTCTCCTCTCAATCCCATTCCAGTCCTTCCCTTGGACCCTCAATCTCCCAAGACACAATTCCAGGGCTCTTACCAAACCACGCACTATCTTCTCTTGTGGTCTCTCTGCGCCCTCCCTCCTCATTGCTAGATACTTGTGATGATGTAACAGCCAAGCCTGTAGCCTAGATACTGCAGATGAGGCAGAGAGCAAATCGGAACACTTCTCTCTGACAAGTCCAGATTCTCAGAGGCAAGGCCATTTGACTCGTAGCCACCATTGCTGAGGAGTCCCCTCCTGGTGGATAGGGAGAAAGGAGGAGGTGACAGCCAGGGTCAGAGCCAGCTAGGCTATTGGGGAAGTGAAGGAAAAGGAGTCTCATGGAGGTGCTGGCCACCCAAGGGGAGGGGCTAAAGGAGAGCTGAGAAAGGCCAGAGTTTTGGTGCGCTTAATTCTGAGCACGAGGAAAGCCAGTAAACAGTGAGGGGCAGATGAGCTTATGTGTGTGTTGTGAACACAAGTACAGATTCTTTAGAGTATGAGGCCAGTCTGGCTGTGATGCCTGTTATCTTATTAATTGCCAGGGTTTACTGGGCTGATCTGGTTGGCTTGGTGGGAGTACCCCTCCCTCCTTGCCATTCAACATGTGTCCCTCCAGATGCTGAGTACCAGGTCCAAGGGGTTGACCTTTCCTGATAAAGGAGGATCGATCTTTAGCCCAGGGTGTACAAGTAGCTGCACTTCCTTGCTTGAAATCTCTAACAAGCTCCTTATGTTTATTTCTGAACATGCTCTGCCTACCCCCATCTTTAAGACTTACTCCAGTTGCTGCCTGTCTGGACCGGTCTCCCTTCACAATCTTCCTACCAAAGGTCAATCTACCGTGAACTGCCTTGCTCACATCCTTTCTCCCATGACAGTTTACCTGGATTCTCTCTGCCAGACTTTCTTTATACCCTCCCTTACTCTGGAGGAATCTGACTCAGCTTTTCAGAGGCCTATCAGAGCCACATGTAAAGGTGTTTCTTCCCCAGGGGGCACAGTCATTGCTTTTTCAGCCCAAATCTTCCCCAGCACCGAACATGGCGGCCAGCTCATCAAGTGTCCAGGCAACCAACATTCACTGAGTGTTACCCACACATCAGTACAGCCTCTGCCTAGCTTGTAGCTCCTGGGTGTCTAGCATGGTTTACGGAAGACAGGGCCAGTAAGACCTTTGTTTGGCAATTCTCATATTTCAAAGGGAATAAAAAGCAAGTGCTTCATTCCATAACCACACACCAACTCCACCCAACTCAGTCTAACTTACCCTAATGTTACCTTGGAGTAAACGCCTAGACCTCCAGTGCTGAGAAGACCGACACAGAGACAGCCTTCGCTTGGCTAAAAAGAAGGCTTCTGCTAGAGTGCCCTCTTTCTTTAGGAGTTCTTGTTATGGCTGACAGCACAGTAAGTCACTGCTCAATAGCAGGACGTTGTGGACTCCCTTTCAAAGGAGGGAGCAAGGCCTGCTGAAGTGTGTCATTGAGGGGTGGGCTTTGAGGTTTCAGAAGCTAAAACCAGGCCTAGTGGCTCACTGTCTCTTCCTGCTACGTGAGGATCCAGATGTAGAACTATCAGCTACCTCTCCAGCACCACATCTGCCCACATGCCACCATGCTTACCACTCTGATGATAATGAACTACACCTCTAAACTATAAGCCACTTCCAGTTAAATGCTTTCCCTTATAAGAGTTGCCATGGTCATAGTGTCTCTTCACAGCAATAAAATTCTAAGACTGGCTGTAATGGAGCATCGTCTCTCTCTGGTCACTGGTTGTTCATTGACTGGCTAACTGGTAGGTTTATCCACTCAAGAAAATACGTATTACTCTCTAGGGCCTAATCTATCTCTGCACTATGTTAGGCACTAGAGTATCCCTGGGGGTTTGTATTTGAGAGCATCTTTGCTCTCACTTAGGCTTGGGACATGACCCTAGAGATGGATGTGATGGCAGAAGATCAGCATTTGTTCAACACAGTCTATGGGTTGAACCATGTCTTCTCAAAAAAAAAAATGCCAACAGATGACCATAGTTAAACTATTTGTTTCAAAAACAAACTGAAAGTCACAAATCTGGAAAAGTGACCGGTTCTGTTGAGGGATGGGTTTGGTAGGAATGAAAGGAAGACAGGAGAGGGTGTGGGGGACACAGAGGAATCAAGACCTCTTACACTCATTTATAGAACTGTCAAAGTACAACACTCGACAATAAATGAACACATAGTGAAGTCTTAACCCCCAGTTCCTCAGGATTTGGGTACATTTGAAAATAAGGTTTTCAAAATTGTTAAATATAGTCCATTAGGGTGTGCTCTAATCTAATGACTGGTGGGTAGTCTTTTATGAAGAGGAATTTGGATGCAGAGGAAGACACACAGAGAACAAAGGCTGTGAGGAGAGGTGAGAAAGATGGCCATCCACAAGCCAAGGCCCACTGGGGACACCAGAAGCTGGGATTTTGCCATGAATAGTCAGAGAATCTTGAACCTTCAGACACTTCATGTTTGGATTTCTTGCCTTCGGAACTGGAAAGCAATACATTTCTCCTCTGCCATCCATTTTACAGTCCTTTGTTTTTGGAAGCTCTAGGGAAATCACCCGCCTCACCAGAGCCTCCTTGGGGAAGTCAGAAGCCTGGCCACCCAGAGGCCACTGCGCTGTCAGGAAGACTAAGCAGCTTGTGTGGAACAAGTGTTCTCCCAGCCCCAGGGTGTTCTCATTCCCCCTCAGCGAAGCTCTCCAGCCTTCTAGTGTGTAGATGAGCCATGACACTTTGAATTTTCCCACAGAGGGACCTCAAGACATAACAATACATTTCAATTTGCAAAATCCAACTTAAAATAGTAATTATTATTTTATAATAATAAGTTATTGTTATGTGTGTGTGCGAATCTATATGTGGGCATGCATACACAAGCACAGGGGCCCATGGAGTCCTGAAGAACGGGCTGGATAACCTGGAACTGAAGGTGGAGGTGGTCGTGAGCACTTTGACATAGGTGCTGAGAGCGGAACTCAGCCACTGCAAGGGCAGTGTGTGTTGGTAACTGCTGAGCCATCTCTCCATCCCCATGGCACTACATCTCGGTGTAGGCTATTGTGTAGCAATAGGTAACGTGAGCAGAGGCAGAGGCAGAGCCAGAGCCAGGAGACTGCCAGGAGTGGGAAAGACATGCAACATCTGGACGTGGAGACTGTGGAGGCCTGAAGGATGCTGCATTAGCTACTGTTCTCACTGCTGTGACAAGAACCCAACAGAAACCTCTTAATGGAGGAAAGGCTTGTTTGGCCCTACAGTTCAAAGGCTATGGTCCAACATGGCACCGGAAGCCTGCTGGCTGGGGTAGCTGCTCATGGCTGTGGAGGAAGCTTGTAATATTGGTTTCACATAACCAGAAATCAGATGGTCACTGAAAGAGGGCCCAAGACCTGCTCTTAGTGTTCTACCTCTGCCTGCCGCATTTTCCATCCCAAAGCTTCTGAACCTCTCCAAACTGTGCCCTAGACACCAGGGACCAACTGTGCAAATGCGTGCCTCAGCTGAGGCACTTCACACTCAACCTCTAACAGATGCTGAGGAATGGCTGAGACTGAGTCCAGCTATGGGGCTACCTGGCTGGCCTTGTCAGTGTGATGCAAGACAGAGTGGCCCTCACAGCCACTAAGCACAACTCTGCGCAAGCCACGATGCCACACCAGTCACACGTCATCCCTGAACTTCACAGTTTTTGAAAGTGGGTGATGCAAACTGAAGCTTGGAAGTATCTACTAATTTGCACAGAGGACCAGAGCTGGGCAAGACTGAGAAGGGATTTGAACCCGGGTTCTAAGGTGTTCTCTCTGAAGCAACCCGCATTGAAGTTGGGTAAACCAATGTAAGAATCAGGAGAGAGCAAAAGAGGAAGATGAATCTGGTTATTTAAAGAGACCCTCCCTCCAAAGCTGGCAAAGTAGCTTTGCTGGGCAGGGCACTTGCCTAGAGGAGTCACAGGGTTTGCTCCTGAGCACTGCATATGTGTGGAGGCATATGATTGAAAACCCACTGCTCAGGAAGTACAGGAGGTTAGAAGTCCAAAGTCATCTTTGGGCAGCCTGGGCTACATGAGCCCTGTCGTAAACCAAACCAAACCAAACCAAACCAACCAACCAACCAACCAACCAACCAACCAACCAACCAACCAACCAACCAAACAAACAAACAACCATAGGACACAGGGAACAGGAATCTATTTCTCAAAATGGCCACTGCAAGATGATCAGCAAACACACAACCTGGAAATCTAACAGCGTCTCAGAACTGCTTGGGAGCACCGGGTACCAAACTGCTCCATGAAGACTTTCCTGCAGGACAGAGGCACACCCTAACACCAGCTGGCTTTGGATGTAGGGATATATGGAGTGAGGGATGCTTTCTCATTTTCTTCCACTTCAGTAGCAGTTAAAAAAGAAATGCTGCTGGGGAGCGGGATACAGCTGGGATATAAAGTTAATAAACTGTAACTAATACTTAAAAAAAAGAAGAAAAAAATGTGAAAAAAAAGTTGTTTGGTCAATAATCATCGGCGAGAGAGAAAGAGAGAGAGAGAGAGAGAGAGAGAGAGAGAGAGAGAGAGAGAGAGAGAGAGAGAGAGAGAGAAAGAGAGGAAAAAGAAATGCCCTTTTCTTCGCCATCTTCTTCTTTTCCTTTTGCTTCACCCCACCCTTCCTTTTTTTTTTTTTTCACCAACTCCCTAGTGATATTGCCATTCTTTCCATAGCAACACACTAGGATACCGGCTCTGCTTTGCTGGGAGAGTTCTGAGACCAGGGAGGAGGGAGAAGACAGTGTCGGGTGGCCGTGGGGGGATGCGGTTTCTACAACTTCAATGCCCTCAATGAATGCAGAAGAGGCCCCGGACAATTTTAGGAGGAACAGCTGTTTGTTACCCTAACTCCCTGCTTCTATTATGCACTCAGCATAACACCTTTTATATCCAAGGGGGAAAAGTTCTAGAAGTCCATCCTTACCGTGGAGTTATTTTTTCCTGATGTTCTCCCTCCCTTCCACCCACTGTCTTCGAGTCCTCTTGAGAGCGCAGGAGGCGGCTCAACTTGTCTCTCTGCCCCACACCCCATCTTTTCTTGAGATGTAATTGGCAAATGTTTTATGGATTTGCATTGTTAGCTGTAGTATTTTGATCCAGACATGATGTCATGAAGCTGATCAGCATATTCAGTCCCTCTCACAGTTATTGTTTCATTGTTTCTTTTTTGTGGTGAAGGTACTTACAATCTGTGAATCTAGACACCAGGAGAAGGTAATGACCGTGAGGGGGGACGGATAGAAGAAAGAAAAAAACCCACTCCGTGTGCCTGTTCCGGTGGTCAGCTCTTTCATAGGGGTCCTAAGGGAGGAGGAGCAACCCTCACTACTTCACTAAGAAACTGAGCCCCGCCCATGAGTGTAGAAGGTAGCCTGTGTCAGCCAGGGCTCTGATAACATGAAGCTGGGTCAGGTCGGTGCCACACTGAGTTTGTTTTCGTCTGCTTGGCCTCTGAGTTGCTCATCTACCTTGGCTGAAGATGGAAGCACCAGCACCTCCCATCAGAGGTGACGAGCCTGTAATCAGATCAAACCTGCCCTTGTTCTTTCCAACTCGACCTCCTGCCTCTCTCTCATTCCTATTCTCCGAGAGAGACTGCTGGAGGGCATGCAGTGTGGAGAGAGGCAGGCAGTCATTAAAAAGTGATACCTTTGAAGAATATGTAATGACACGGGGACATATGCACATAATGTCAAGTGGAAACTGAAGCTACGGCACTCTGTGATCCCAGTTACGCGACTGAGGGAAAGGCACAGGGCAGACGGAGAAGTCAGTGGTTCCTGAAGGCCAAGGGTCAGAGCTGACTGCAGGATGGATGGGACAGGGGATGTTGGGGGTTGAGTGAGTCACAGACTCAAAGCAGTTCTACCATCTTGATTTGGGTAGTAAGTCTTCAATAACCTGAGTCGTTTAAAAGTCACAGAGTTGTAAATGAAAAAGCATAGTTGACATTGTCTGCAACTCACATCTTAAGGAAAATGGCAAAAACTGCAGCTACATGCTATAGCAATATATACATGTGCATATATATATACATACACAAACACATATGGTTCCAACTTTTATAAAAAGAGTTATTGAAAGATAACTGATAAAACTGGTACTATCTGTAGGCAATTGGTTCTAGAGTCCCTGATGGATACTAAAGAGTGTCAGTGATTCAGTCCCTGTGCAAACCTGTACAGCGTTTGCACAGAATCTACACACTCCCTCCATCACTTTAAAATCATCTCAGTATTACTATTAAACCCCATGCCCTACATATAAATATTATATAAAAATGTTTTATAATGTATGTTTGGGAAATGACAGGAAAATAGATCTGCATACAGTCCATATGAAGGATATTTTCTTTTGTATATTCTTGATCTATGGTTAATTGAACTCACAGACATAGGACCCAGGGCTGTGGAGGGCTGTATATGTAAATACGAGCTACACAACCTGATGTCCATCAAGTTGAAACACAAACATATATAGAACCAAACCATGCAGGCACTGTCTAATACTCCTTGCAAGGCTGGGCGAGGCTGTCTCGGCAGGGAACTGAGACTCAGAACCTGGTGGTGAGGGCCCTGCCTGCCAGGACCTCTGTGGCGGGGCTTGGGTGTCCACAGCTCGAAAGGCTTTTGACTCTTTCAGCAGCCCCTGAGCCTGATGGCTGAGCACAGGAGTCCTGGGGAGGGAGGAGCCAGGTCCCACCAGCATAGCCAGCCAGTGTCAGGGGTAAGCGAATATTTCTGCTTTCTTTCTTTCTCCTCTGTTCCACACATTCCCTTCATCTCCAGTTTCATATCCCATCATCATTCAGCGGGGCTCTGTTCTTCCATCTTTCCCGGAAAATGGCCTTCAAAGTAAATTCTCTCATACTGTCTACCTTAAGCAGGTTGCTAGGTTCCACTTTTGTCTCAGGGCCCACTGTAGTCATCAACACACAGCTGGGGAGGGGCAGCTAATAAAAATGTTTCCTACATGAGAGAATTGACAAAGTTAGGTGGGATATACTCTCTCACTTGAGAACAACAATTCCTGTGTCTCAGTTTCCTCATCTGTCTCCTGAGGCCAATAATAGTACTGACTTCACATGACTGTGAGGGCTCAATGAGCTTAATAAGAGACACAGAGAATAGTTCCTGGGTCAAGGAAGATAAGGGCTTAACTCGAAACTATCAGTTTTATGATTACAAGCTAGAGAAGCTCAGGCAGGAACAGCTGAGTTCTGAGGGCCATGGAATGAGGGGAAAACAATCAAACACTAGAGTTATTTTTAATGAGGGGATCTGGAAGGTCTCAGAGTGGCGGTTAAGTCTATGGTGTGTGGATCCTTGGCTTTACTAGATAGAACTTGTCCTGTATTGGGATTGATTATTGATGTATAGGACAATGGTGTGTGTGTGCCTTCTTGGTCTATGTGACTCTTGTTTCAGGATTCAGACATGGCTGGACACATTGGGAATTGTGGTAGGATGGGCATGCCTGTAATTTTATTTATATGTCTACGGCCCCAGGGGTTGTCTGGGGAAGGTAACACATCCTTAGGGGAGGTAATAACCTGACTGGAGAACACTGAGGTTTTAGTCATCAGATGGAAATACAGGTCAGACAATGGCCTGTTGCCTGATCTTTATCAGATCAACCTTTGGCCCAGCTCCCAAGGATCCATGTCTGAGTCTGTGAGGAGGTGAGAAAGTCAAATAGACAAAGCTGCCTGACAGAAATCTGGAGGACACAGCACGGGGCAGGGACAGGATAGAACAAAGTACCTCCATGCTATAGCAGTCTCCTGGCTGAGGTGTGTTAAGTGCTGTGGGCTGTGACAGAGCATGGTGTAAGTGTTGTGTGGCTTCTAGGACAGGGATGGGGATCCAAGTGCCCTTATTCTGGATGGCTTAGGAGGTAGTTATTTGGTGGCTCCTTAGAATAAGGGACATCTGCAGAGTCCCCTGCGGACTTCCAGAAACAGGAGCTAGAAGTGATCGGAGCCCCACAGTGGGTGGGGGCAAGCTCCATGTACAGTGACCCAACTTGGAGCCTGAGGCTGGACATTCCTAGAAGCATAGTTCCTCATTACACATGGCCAGAAGGTACAGAGGCAAAGGCTGCAGAGGTAAAGGGTGAGCCATGCAATGAACGTCTTCAAAGGTAAGGCTGTCCCTGTTGGGGAAATGCTGTTGCTGTGGCTGAAGTACAGAGCTGTGAGAGCAACTGCTGGACTGCGGTGCACAGACTTGGGAGGATGGGGCTAAGGGCACAGTAGCGGAGATGGATCTGGGGTGTTCGTGTGTCAGAGAAGTGTCAGGAAGAAGCATGAATGCCAAGAGCAAGGATTCTGTTTTATCGAGGTCCTGTTCTGTTTCTAGTTGTTGCAAGCCAGCAGAGGGACGCTGCACGGAAAACTGCTAAAAGATGGGACAGACCAGTGGAAGGAATGAATAGGGATTTCAGAGAGGGCAGAGCTCCCAGGGTTTCATTGAGAGCAGCATGGAAAGGAAACCCCATTTGTGCTTTTGAAGACAAGCTAACTTGCAAAGCAAGATGATGAACAAACACAGTAAAGAACTAAGGTGGTGCGTGTTCATGTTTCCAGAAAGCAAGGGCACAAGAGGTGTGTTGTGTTCTCAGCCCTGGCCTTAAAAGAGCCCTTCTATTGAAAGTAGAAAAGGAGAAAGAAAAGGCCCCAAAGCCGCTTTCCACTGGATTGAAGTGGAAGACACAAAGCAAAGGCATGATCAGAGCATTCCCAGGATGCAATGCAACTTCCTCCTGGTGTCAGGGGAAAGACCCCTCTTAACCTTGTCCTCTGCGTGCCTTCCCAGCTTGCTCTGCTAAAAAGCACATGGCTGGAAGATGCATAGGCCAGGTCGCCAAGCCCAGCGGGGACTCAGCTACGAATGAGCATGCCCCTCCTTGTTCTTGTCTTTGGAGCTTTGCTAGGAAGGAGGAAAACCGGGCCAAAGCCAAGATGAAAGGGTCTGTAATCTCATAAAAGAGTCAGGCAGTGCTCTGAAAGGCTGGGAGCCGGCACCTGCCTTTACACTTCAAGGCAGGCAGTGTGAAACTCACTGAGGCCTGAGGCCTGAGGCCTGTCTGTCCTTCCCCAGGTGCCTGGGCCTGGTCAGTGATGGTCTGGGCAACAGTACTAGTATAACCCACTGGTTGCAGGTGGATAGCAAGGAGAAGACCAACCATGAAATCCTGAGGATCTGGAACTTGCTTCAGGGACGACTCGGAGACTTCAGGCTCCATCACCCCCTTTCCTGGTTTGACGTGGTAGTATTTATTCTTTATCACTTCTTTGGTCTTGAGATAACTGTGTGGTGGGGAGATGTAGCCAGTGCTGTGGTTAGCCTTTCCCACTGCCCTCACAAAATGAGATTCTTCCAGAATCAAGAACACTGCTCTATTTCCAATCACATGAATAAAGCCTCTTCAGCTTTTATTTGCCACCCTAAGACATTGTACCATGCTATAGGACCCCAAGGTGGGGCGTGTCTTACTTGTCGGCCTGCACCAGGAGAGAAGATTTGTCCTGTGGTATGAACCCAAGAAATCAAAGGAACAAAGAAATGGATGGTTTTCTGAATACATCCCCCAAACGATCAGAACAGAACTCTTAACAAAGTCCTTACAATCTATTCACTGCTTTCCAAAAATAGTCCAGAAGGAGACCTAGGGCACTCTCCAAGGACAAAGAGAGCATGATGTTCCTTTGGGTTGTGAAACACCAAGATGGTGAGCAAGTCCAAGAGTCGATGGAAGTGGGAAACAGCTTAGCTAAGGGCAATCATTCATTTGTGGCATGGTCCAACCATGCCTGTAGGATTGCCGGCTCTTGCTTTTCTGTCTTAGCTCTGAAAATGCATTTTTACAGGAAGTCATGAAATCAAAAGGACTAGAAGCCCCCAATACTGACCCCGGTACATACTTAGGGACCATACAGGGCAGGCCTGATCTGCTCTGGTATGTTATTTCGTTTTCCATTATTATAACAAAATACCCACGGCTGGGTACTTTATAAAGAAAGGAGGTTTATTTACCTCACAGGTTTAGAGTCAGAAGATCCAAGATCAGGTTGCCAGACCTTTTGTGACCCTGGTGAGGGTCCCTCTGGCTGCCACACAACATGGTTTGACAGAGAATGGGGGCATGGATGCCTATAGAAGGGGTCCAGCTGGTGAGGTGGACTTACTTTACAACAACCTGCTTTTGTGAGAACTAATATGCCCTGCATTAATTCTTTAAGAGGGTGGAGACCGATATCCTAGTCACTCTATATTAAGTTTCCACCCCTTAAAGGTTCTACTGCCTCAAAGCTTCATACTAGGGACTGAGCCTTGGCTCCTGGGCCTCTGTGTGACACATTCAAACTATAGGACTTTGAGATGCTCAAGGCCATTTAGAGCAGTGGTTCTCAACCTTCCTGATGCTGTGACCCTTTAATACAATTCCTCATGTTGTCGTGGCCCCCAGTCATAAGATTATATCATTGCTACTTTCTAACTGGAATTTTGCCACTGTGGTGAACTGTGATGCAAACATCTGAAATGCAGCATATCTGATACGCAACTTCCACGGAAGGGTCATCCAAACTCTCCCCACCCCCATGCACTCCACCCACAGGTTGAAAGCCACTGATTTAGAGGAAAGGTTATTACGATTATCGGAACCTCTCAGAGCCTCTGAGAAGAGCAGAGAGTTCCAGGATGCCTCCCCACAGCTGTAGAGAACCAGACTGGGCAAATCAGATTGAGATATGGAGAAAGCAAAGAAGGAGACAGGATATTCCCATTTGAGAACACTGAACTTCTCAATGCGGCCGTATGTCTTACAGGGATATGCTCCACCCCAGAGCAGCTTTTCTGGGCATGACTTAATCACAGAGATAAAAAAGACCTAGAATGACCAAGCAACTGAGAAAGCATCTTTTGGTGGAATTGTCTGAATTAGCTGTTACATTTACCACTGAGTAGAAACCGATTGTTTTGGGAAAGGAAATGACTGTGAGCTTTAATTAACTGGAGCTTGGTAAAGCGTGAATCTTGGAGATGACAAATGTGGGGTGAAGGGCTGGAGAGAGAAGAACCCAGGAGCCCAGGACACCCATGTTTTGCTCCTGCGAGGAGGCTGGAATGAGGCCAGGGCTGAGCAGGGCAGAAGGCGTGGCTGAGGACTAAGCGGCGTGCCCCTGTGCTTTGTGCGGTGAGGAGAAGTGCCATCTGCTCCAGCTGTCGCTGACTGTCAAGTTCTCTCTCCGCTTCACCATTTGTTACAGTGACCTCGGCTTGGGGGACTCAAGTGCTTTGAGTGCTTTTCTGTCCCCTCTGGCTTAGTGTACGCTGCCATCTCCACGCTGCCAGCCTGGCAGGGAATTCAGTGGCAGGACCAGGCCTCCAGGTGAAAGCTGCGGTTCCCCTGTGCTGCTGGCTGCCTGCCCGCTGCCCGCTGCCTCCTTCTCGGAACACCTCGGTGGTGCCGAGGACTTTGCTTGGATTGCACCAACAGGCACTCTTTTCTCATGAATTCAATTAGAAGGGAGATAAGAACATAGACAAGAGAAGAGGGGTCAGTCTGAGTTCTGTTAAGAGGGCAGGAGAACGCCTATTCAGCAATGAGAGGATGCAGCATCCCATGGCGTTTGCTCCCACAGTCAGCCGATGCATAAGGCTGTAGTTAAAGGATGGATCCCTCAGCAGAACTGACCGGTCACTGGGCTGCTGGGCTCAGAGTGTGTGTCTACCTCTCTACCAACAACTGGTGGTGTCACAACACTTTTTCTTTTTTGTCCTGAGAGAACCAGGGAAGGAGGCAACTGGCTCATGAAAGACATAGTGACCTGAAGTACAAGCCCTGTCTGTGGTCAAGTCTAAGACCGAAGACTGTTATACTTAACCGCCTGTTGAGAACACTGCCCAGACTTTTATATGCATCTCAGAACCCGCTCTTTGTTCTGATGAGGTCCAAAGGCCTGGGGCGTCTCTCTCTGCATTCAGAACAGCAAAAGTGCTGGAGATCATCCTCTCCTTATGCATACCCAGTTCTCGGGGACAGCTAGAACTGCCAGGAAGTCTCTGCGGCAGGGTGCAAGGTCATGAACTCTTTCCTTCTAATCTCTGCCAGGCAGGCAGGCCGGCTTCCATAGCACCATCGTTTGTGGCCTAGGAACTGCTGAGAAGTGCCTGGAGTCGGCTTTGGGAGATAAAGTTCAAATCCAAGTCCCTGCTACATAAAACTGTAGAAGTTGTTCCTGGCTACATTGTTCTTAATAGTCAAAAAAGTGTCTGTCAGTGTATGGCTAAACCAAGTGTGGTCTACATACACAGTGACATCTTCTTTGGCAAAAGGAACAAAGCACTGGTACATTGTAACAATCTGTGCAGAGTTTGACAACGAGATGGTCAGTGAAATAAGCCAGTCATGAAAGGTTCCATATGGTCTGACTCCATTTCTGTGACACCCAGAATGCACAGGTCTACAAATGGCAGAGAGAGCATCCGCCTCCAGGAGCTGGCTGAGGTGGTGGGTGTGGAAGGAACCGGATTGTGATGTTAATGAGGACAGACTTTCTTTCTGGAGTGATAAAAATCATCTAAAATTTGAGACAGTGGCCACACAACTCTGCATATATTAAAAATTGCTCAGTAGTACATCTTTGGTGGATGGATCATACGGCCTGGCAGTACAATGGTCCTTTGTTTTGCTCACCACTGTATTCTGATAGGTGGCGGGTAGCAGCCTATTTTCGAATAACTGAAAATGTTGCCTTTCCCCACCCCTCATATATCCTTAGAGCCCATAGACTCCAGGATGTCTTTAAACTTGCTATATAGCCAAGGATGACTACATAGCCAAGTTCTAATTCTTGTCTTCACCTACAGAGTGCTGCAACTACAGGCCTTCCTACCATACTTGGTTTAGGCAGTGCCGGGGAGTGAACTAGGCTTTGTGAATGCTAGGCAAGCACACCACCAAGCGAGTTACACCCCCAAGACCCCCAAATGTGGCCACTTAAGACCTCAGTGTCTGCTTCTACAAAATGAGACCCAGTACTGAGGGATTCTGTGGTCTTTGGGGGGTCCTTGTGGATCTGTTCCCTTCTTCTGGGAGAAGACTTGCCCCTGCCTTTTCTTCCCACCTAAAGCATTGGCTGAATTATCCCGTTTTCATGGAAGACTCTCTTATTTGCTCAAGTTGAGGTGATGCCTCCTCTCTATGGGCTCACAGCCACCTTTTCTCATAGTGATGGGATAGTTGTGACTTCTTGACAAATCACCATTTCTTCTTGGGATCACCAGGACAGATCCTGGGCACTTCATGTTTACTGCTGTGCCCCGGGGCTTAGCATGCCATCTGCCATTTGACTGACATTTTTTAATTTTGGTTTTGTCTTGTTTTTAGTTTTAGTATTTGTTTTTCACTGCCCCACTGATTTAAAAGAGAAAGTGGGTACCTTTCTCTTTTACTTTTAAGGATTTACTTAGTTTTATTATTTTTAATTATGTATAGTTGTCTGTATATGACTGCGGGTACCCATAGAGGCCAGAGGGGTTGGAGTTCCTAAGAGCTGGAGGGTCAGGCAGTTGTGAGTCACCAGATGTGGTTGCTGAGGACTGAACTGAGGTCTGCTGGAAGGGCAGTACATGCTGTTAAGCACTGAGCTGTCTCTCCAGCCCCTAATTCAGGGTCCTGGGCCTGCACTCAGAAAGGGAGGGTCCCATGTGGATTAGAAGCTCTGAGGTCACTGTGAGAGAAAGGAAGAGGTATCTTTGCTTCCTTTTCATTTTGCGGTGCACCCACGCTCCACGGAGCTGGTCTTATCTAGCAGCAGACTCCCCGGCTCACTGATGATTCTAATTGGCTTTAGAAAACAGAGCACGGTGGGGAGGGAGGTGAGGCGATGACCAGAAAAGGGCTTTCTGAGCAACCTGAAAACCTGAGTTCAATCCCTGGAACCGACGCAAAAGAGGGGCATGGCGGCACTGGGCAGTGATCCCAGTGCTGAGGAGATAGAGACCAAGGGTAGGTCAGGCTTATTGGCCAGGCAGTCTAGCTGACCTGACAAGTTCCAGGCCAGTGAAAGACTCAGTCTCAAAATACAGGATGGCTGACTGCTGAGGGCCCACACCTGGGTTAACTTGTGGCCTCTACATGCATGATTTCTCCACATGAAAAACTGCCATGGCGCTAGTCAACAGAAGGCTGAGCTGACAAACACACAAACCGTTGGGGAGATTGAAGTTTCCACCCTAATCCTACGGTCCACCCTGTGTGTTTTGAGGCAGATGACTGAACTCTCAACCTCCGGGTCTTCATCTAAAAAATCTGGATAGCGCTAGGGCCTCTTTTGGGAATTGTGCTGGGGACTGAAGATCACGTGGAATTCCCAGGTCAGAGCACTGAATGGTAATCATTGCTGGAGCAGCGTGGCATTCTCTGGGAACTGTGTCTTCCTACTGTGTGTGAGGGAGAGCTGGGTTTTGAGGAGCCCGGAAGCTGCACTTTACATGGTAGACAAAGACAGAGGTATCAGGTAACAAAGGGGCTGTGTTTTGGGGGAAGGGAGGGCAGATGATTTTAGGGTGTGTAATTGTGGTACAAGGCAGGTGCTCCCAGAGTAGCAAGATGGATTTAGGACCCATGTCTTTAAAGATCTCCCTGGCCCCAGGAGGAAGATAAGTGGGAGGAAGAAAAAACAAACAAACAAACAAACAAACAAACAAACCAACCTCCTGACAGAGGCAAGATATATATGATGGCTTATATTACAGAGTGACAAGGGAGGGCTGTGGGGTGTAAGAGAGCATCAGACCTGGGAACCTCCCAGCCTTCTGCCTTGGGTAACAGAGGAACCAAGAGGAAAATCAGGTTGGGGTGGATTGGGCAAGAGAGAGGCCGGGTGGGGGCAGGAACGAGAGAAGCTCCTGGTGACTGAGTAAGTATGATGAACATTAGAATTCTTTTTAGAAACCCCCAAGCACACAAATCTGTAAACAGTAACGAGCACTCACACAGTTGCCCCCCACCCCATTTTATCTCACTTGTTTTCAACTAAATTTAGTCCCTGTGGTTACTGTGCGCAGATCGAATAAGCTTTATTTAAGCTACCACGGAGGTAAACTCTAAGCCCCCATTGGCTCAGTGCCACAGACTTCTGGAACCCGAGGGAAGACGTTTTGAATTATAGAACAAGTTAGAACTAAGTGGGCTGTGGAAGGGAGGAAGCCATACAGGAAACTTGAGACTGTAATTCATCTTCCAGCCCAACCAGGTCAGGCAGGTTCCCAGCTGCCCACGGAGTTCAGGGAGGCCTGGGAAGTATACTCGGAATAGAGCCAACTACGCTTGGAAACAACTCCAAAATCCACCTTCATTTTTGGAAGGTGTGGGCCAGAGCATTCTTAACAATGAATTCTGGAGCCTCAGTCCCTGATTCCTGGGTGCAGTGAGGGCATGGGAAGCATTCATTAGAGCTTTAGGCCAAACTGAAAGGAAGTCAGTGATAGCCAGGGTTCCTCCCACTATCCTCCCTCTCTGGATGCTCCTCAGGATTACACGGAAGTGCTTCCCCAGGTTTACAGACCACTCCCCCAAGCCCCCTGTGTGTGCTCACAGCTGCTTGCTAAGAAGTCATTTGTGCCATCGTGGCTGGGAAATGGCTCCCAAAGGCTGAGTGTTAAATTAGGCTTAGTGGCCTGGCTGTGGTGCTGTTGGGAGCAGTATTTAGGAGGTGGGTGCCTAGTTGGAGGAAGTTAGGTCAGTGACCCCTCCTGCCTGTTCTCTCTGACAGGTGACCAGCTGTCCTCTACCACAGTCCCCAGCAGGGTGCTCAGGTTCAAGCCTGCACCCACAAACAATGGAACCCAGTGACAGCGACCTGATCCAAGTCAAATCCCTCAGCCATCTGGGGATCATACAGAAATGCAGCACGAGGCGTTAAAATCAGTTTTGTTGAGGTAAACAAATAGAAACAGTCTGCCCACATTTGCAGTGCTGTCCCAGGCCCAGGGCTGGGCTCTACAATGTCCACTATCTTTTCTAATACAGTACTTGTGACCTCGATTGTGGTAGATCTTCAATCTCATTGGGTCTTTGGGGCACATTTTTGGGGCCTGCCACTGATTTCTAGGTGAGAAGGCTTACTCTGAGCTGACTCAAGAGCTCAGGGTGACCCAGCAAAGCAGTGGGACAGCCCTGACCTCACCCTGGTCAGGCACCTCCCACGGAGACTTGACTGCCTAACTTTTCATGGGCTTGCCTCACTGTACCTGCCATCTGCCTGTTAGTCACCTGGTGATCGTCATCTGAGTTATCGGGCTGACGGCATGGCATTCCACTGCTTGTAGTCATGGTTTGGGATTACCCGTGATTTTAGGTGCACAGGCCATCTTGGAACTCATCCTGGCAGGTAAACGGGGACTTTGGTGGCTGAGTGGATTTTCAGTTCTATCACCTCACTCCTGTCTGTCTGGAAATCCGATGACAGGACTATCAAATCTTCAAATAGCTGCACAGGTCTCCAAGGTTCTGCTTATCTTAGCCTCCCCCATCTATCTTCTCAGACCTATCTCTTCTATGACTCCATCTTCAAGCACATGGTTATCTTTGTTTCCTCTGGGTGATGAGCTTCTCTGGTGAAGGGTTTCTTGGTTTTTGTTTTCTTGTTTTATTATGTTTTTTTTCAGTTCCAAAAACGTCCATGGGATTTTTTTCTATTACATATTTGATGGGATTTTGCAGTTGTTCACTTGTGGGATGTTTATTCATAACTCCTCACTATAGCATTTTCAAAATGGCTGCTTCATAGCCTTTTCTGGTTCTTCCTCTATTATTCTAGTGTTGCATCTACTGCCTCCTTCTAACTCATTGTGAGATATTCCTAGTGAGTTGCATTGAGATTTAAAACCTTGTTATGAAATACGGGATCTTATTTAAGCCTCCGGTTCAGCTTGCTTTCTTTGACAAGCTTCTATCAGGATCAGGGAGTGTGGCCAACACAATACCCCCAAGTGAAGCTTGGGGTGCTCTTACGGTCTTTATGGGCTCTCAATGGGAAGCCTCATTGTTACTTGGAAGGGGTGGGTGGTACAGTGGTTTCCACTGACATACCCCAGTCTGGAGCAGTTGTGCATGCCATGCTTTTGTTCCCATTCAGCCCTTATTCATACATCCAATGGATATAACCTTTTGGGAGGTAGTTTAAGTTTGCATTCTCTTTTAAGATTTACTGTACCTTACTCTCTGACACTACACTGGAAGAGGAAAGAAGGGAAGGGTGGGGTTTTCTACAGCCCAGTGAATGTAGAAGATTGGCCTCCTCCTTCATTCAGATTTTGCTGGTGGAGCAAATTCAAGGCCATGGTTTCCTCTGGGGCCTCTGGAACAAAAAGGTTATAGTGGAAGTTTTGGTTTCTTAAAAAAACCCAGTTATGTTATGTAAATGTTTTTGTAGTGATCCCAAGTCTTCGGGAATGCTTTTAGTTTACCCACGGCTGATAACTTGTGAGGGCATGTGACCTTTGCCAGCTGGAAACTGCCTTGTAAGAGGGATGTAGTTTTGCCAGCTGAAAAACATCCTTGTTCGGACTCTGAGAGGGTATAAATAGGAGCCCAGAAAGAACACTTTGAGATGCTCCTGGAGAGAAATGCTTCCAGGAACGACTCAAGGAGGCTGCTGCTGATTTGTGCCACTGTTGTTTGCTGTTTGTTATATAGCTGGACTGCTGGAATCCTGATGACAAAGAGTAGAATTGCCCCAAGGAACTAAATCTAAAGAGGTCTACATCCCTTGTCCCTACTAGCTTTATCACCTATCTAGGGTTGGGGGTTTGAAGGGAGATAGGTGTTTAGGAATCTCAAATAAAGTATTTTTTTTCCAATCAAAGCCTACAAATGGTAATGTCTAAAAGTCTATGTTGTTGGGTCCTTCAATTGGTCATAGATGACATTTTCCTCTTCTTTTTTTTCTAAAAAATTGTGTGTTCATGAGAGAGAGAGAGAGAGAGAGAGAGAGAGAGAGAGAGAGAGAGAGAGAGAGAGACTTTAGGTGTGAATGTGCCACAGTGTGCATGTGACAGTCAGAGGACAGATTCAGGCTTGATGGTTTGTCAGCCCTTGCCTTTCACCTTGTTTGAAACAGAGTTTCTTGTTCTCGGCTATGTAGGCCAAGCGAGCTGGCCTGAGAGGCATGAATAATTTCTTGTGTAGCACACTTCTCACCTCTGGCCTGGGTTTCCGGTCAGTTAGCATCAGGAGTGGAACAGGAACAAATCCCTTTTCATCACCAGGCATAATGAGAAAGCCTTATCAAAGGGGGATCAAGTCATTTTCCCACAGGTTCTCAGCAGTGGGTAGTTTTATCCCTTCAGGGAACATGTCACAGGGTCTGGAGACGGGTTTGGTTGTCACAAGGCAGAGATGGGTATGCGCTATTAGTATCTAGTCAGAAAAGGCCAGCCAGGGATGTTGCTTCGGTTCGCATAGTCAATGTGGTGATAATCCATGCAACAAAGTATCAGCTAGACCACAAAGTCAGCAGTGCTGAAGGCACTTGACCTCAGCAAGCCAGGCTGCCCCCAGTGGGCACAGACCAGTGGTTTGAACCAGGAAGCACCATTCAACAATTAAACTGGGTTTTGTGCGATCACCTTCCCAGAGAGCAGTAGAGGTCATAGGGGAGAGAAGGAAAGGGTCACTGTTTGCCTGTGAGTTTAGTAGCACATTCTGCAACAGGGATTTGAGAAGGCCTAAGTCCTCCTCCCATGCAGCCAGCCAGGAAGCTTGTTACAATATTTCCAGTCCTCCCTTCAAACCCACGGAAGCAGTCTTTCTTGAGTAAAGTAAGTGGGGATCTCCAGGTGATTTCCACAAAGCTGACACTTTCTTCTTCCAGAAGTAGAAAAGTTAGCTGGGAGGCACAGTGAGGCACCGAGGCCATAGGACAGCGGTTTTTAAAATGTAAACTAAAGATCGGCACAGGGTCCATCCAACTTTGTTACCGCTACCATGCCAGCTCTTAAAACTTCTCTGCCTCCTTGTCTCTGTCTCTATCTCTGTCCACCTGTCTGTCTCTTCCTCTATGTGTGTATGTGTCTCTGTGTGGTATGTATGTCTGGGTCTGAGTATATGCATGTGTGTGTGTGTGAGTATGGGTGCACACGTGCCGTAGTGGGTCTGTGGAGGTCAGAGGACTTTTGAGTTTCGCTCACCTTCTACCTTGTTTGTTGCAGGGCTTCTCTTGTTTGGCACTGTGTCTGACAGACCGCCTAGGCTTGCAAGCTTTGGGAGATTCTGTTGTCTTAGCTTTGCATCCTACCACAGGGGTGCTGGGCTTGCAGGCCCACACTTTATGTGGGTCTGGAGATCCAAACTCAGGTCCTCTCTGTTTCAAGGCGAGTGATTTACCTACTGAGATATCACTTCATAACTAAAAGAAAACACCAAATCTGAATGGGAGGAACTAGAAGGAAAAATTATTCTGAGCATGGTATCCCAGACCCTGAAAGAGAAACATGGTACATATTCATTTATATGTGGATATTAGCTGTTAAGTCAATGAAAACCAAGCAACAATCCATTGAACCCCAGAGATCAGGTATAGAGTAAGCGGCTAGAGGTACAGCTAGATCTCACTAGGAGAGAGAAATAGAATAGAGAGTTATGGATGGATGGGGGAAGGGCTAGATCATGTGAGAATTGGGGGGGGGGGGTGGACAGAGGGGTATGAAGGAAGGAATAAGGAGAGAGACAGCGAAAGTTAAGGGCCATTTGAAGGGTAGTATGGAAACCTAATATAGTAGAAGCTTCCTAAAATATATACATAGATGAAGGCAATTTAACTGAAATTGCCAAATAATGGGAGACAGCCCCAACTGGACATCTCTCGTCACTAAATGAATTCTCCAGTTCCAGGTTTAGGTTACATCTAATGGAGTTATTGGCCAAAGGGGTCCCATGGGAATCTCCTGACAACCCAGGCTCTTGCCAAGTGTGTAGGTTGCTATCCACAATCTGATGAGAAGTCCCCATTGCTGAGACCACACACATATACACATAACTCACTGAACATGGAGATGTCAAGCTGGTGCCTACATAGAACCTTCACCCCTATGTCCTAGTGTCTTCGGTTCAGGAAGGTAATGGGCACGTTAGCAAAAGAGAGATGTAAACACCAACCCAGCCACAAAACTCATGGGTCCACAATGGTGTCCTGCCTGCAAGGTAGGGCAGTGCAATGGTGGCACAAAGTTTCAGGAGTAACCAACTAATATCTGATTTGACTTAAGGCCCGCCCCATAGGAAGGAACCCATAACCAATACTGCCTGAGTGGCCAACAGCCCGAGACTAGCTAGCCCAGGAACCTAAGGTAAAAGCAAATGCTACTGTTACTTTTTTTTCTTTAAACAGCAATAAAATGACTCCTAATGACATTCTGTTATAGTCATAGATCAGTGCCTTGAGCAGTCATTATCAGAGAAGTTTCCTCCTGCAGCCGATGGAAATAAATACAGACCCATATTATGCAGTGAATGAGACACCTTAGAGCCCTCAGCTATAAATAGGATGTCTCCATCAAATCCCTCCCCTCAGAATTCAGAGAACCCGTGGAAGAGGAGGTGAAGAGTTTAAGAGCCAGAGGGGATGGAGGACACCAAGGACCCCAGGCCCTCTAAATCAACACGATCCAAGCTTATATGAACTCACAGAGACTGAGACAGCACAGGGCCTGCAGGGGTCTGTATTCGGCCCTTTTTGTAGATATTGGAGCTTCCCTGATGGGCTGCTTGGTCCTCAGGTGGGTTCCCAAACAATCGGGGTCTGTGTCTGACTTGGACTCTGTTGCCTTCCTCCGGATCCTGTTTTTCTAGCAGGGATGTCTTGTCTTGCCTCAGTGAAAAGAGTAGGCACTTAGTCCTGATGTGTGACTTGATGTGCCAGGGTGGGTTGGTACAGGGTTGTGGGGAGGGCAGAGAGGGAAGTATGGGGGAAGTGGGTGGGAGTGAGGGACCAGGAAAAGAGGAGGAAGTGGGGTTGGGATTGGGACATAAAATGAACAAATATATAAAATAATGAGAAAAAAAAAGATATTAGAGCTCCCAGATATTAGTGTTTTTATGGGTCACCTGAGTGTGTGAACAAATGGATCTGTGACTCTTATGCCTTCTCTTGGGTTCTTTTCCTTCTGATTGTTTTGTACAATTCCAGTGTGTTAGTTTTTGTTTTATCTTATTGTATTTTATTTTATTATTATCCCTCAGAAGCCTGTTTGTTTTTCTAATGAGAGACAAAAAGGGACTAGCTCTGGATTGGAGGGGAGGTAGGGAGGAACCGGGAGGCTTAGAGAGAGAGAAGACTATAATCAGGATATATTACATGAGGGAAAAAAATCTATTTTCAATAAAGGGGAAGAAAGTAAACACCAAGTTACTTTGGAAATGCTAGTGTCTTTCTGAGCAATGCTCAGGAAGCCACAGGTATGAGCAGCTAGTTATTATTCTTCACGGTCGTAAAGAATACACAGCTATGAAAATAAACAGCATGTACAGATGCATTAACACCAGCATGATGCTCACATGGGAAGTGGAGCGTTATGGTAAGCACAACTACAGTCTGCCAGAGAACGCTGGCACAGACTACCAGGCCGTCAGTCAGGCCTGGCTCTTGCTTTGGAACCCCGGAGCCTCTGTTTAAGGACGGATGATGAGTGCCCGCTTCCTGGAAGAGGAAGAAGAGCCAAGAAATTCACAAGTCACCACATCCAAAGGAAACTCCATTCTCCCCAAATCTGGGGCCTGTCCTCTCTACCAAAGGGACCATTCCCCATCACTGCAAAGAGACAAAGAGCTATTGGTTGTCCCTATCGAAGCTCATGCTGTCCTCCAGGCTTGCTCAGTATCTATGGCTCTTCTCATCCTGTCCCCTTCCCTAAACTTCTCCAGCTCATGAGCTTCCCGTTCCCAGCTTCTCAATCCCACAGAATCCTGCCATTTGGCTGTGTGCTCTCTTGGTCCTTTCTTTTATCTTTCCCTCTTGGTTCCCTCTCCCTTGCCCTTCTTTCTTGACCTCCTTTGCCAGCACTCTCTTTGTCTTCCTCTCTTGTGCTCCTCCCTTCCCTTCTCTTCTCATGGCCATGTCCACTCTGCTGGCCATGTTCAGTCTACTACTTTCTCTCTCTGCTCTGGACTCTTCTAGATGCCTCTGGCTACACTCTTCCTCATATCTACAATAAGAACCTTCCTCTCAACCACTCCTCGGAGAGGTCACATCCTCACTTTATGCAGTCTGGAGATGGAAATCCAAGATGTCTGTGGAGTCAGGATGTAGCTGGAGCAGGTTGGCTAGGGTGTCCCTCCAGGGAAATTTGTCTAAACGTGTACAATGGTTTTCTTCTCTGTTGGAGAGGCAGACGTGATTAGAATTGAGTCCTTTCCATCTGGGGACTGGCACTTATTCAGAGGACTATAGGAAATGCCTCAAAGACACAACACGTCCTCAGGTGCTAAATGATGGCTTCCAGTGCCCAGCCTTTAAAAAGAACCTTCTGAAACCTGGCACTAGCTGAGTCTAGTGGCCCGCTCCTGTTATCCTAGCACTCAGGAGGTTGAGGCAGGAGGATTGCTGTGACTAGGGCAAAACTAAGGACCAATGCATTTTGAATGTCACTGAACATCAGAATCCAGAAGCCAAGTTTGTGGAATAAAAGTGACTTTACATAGAAACCGGTTCCCTTTTCCTCCTGCTCTTAGAATCTTAGGTAATGGCAAGGTGGGTGGCAGAAGGAGGAGGCATGCATGGCGGAGTCCACAACGCACCCACTGTCTCTGTGTAGTTTGCTTTTTATTTGCATCTTTTCCCATAAAGGTGAAATCTGACATTATATCAGTTGCACGGGGCCTACCTTGTTACAAAGCCAGAATACTGAGGTGCACACATTGGAGTGCGCACACCACCACCACCACCCTATTTTCATCTTTCCTCTGACTATGCTGTCTGCATAATTCCCACCTCAGGTGAAACTTCTCTGTATTAGTTGCTTCTATTTGACATGCGTCAATTTGCCACACAAGTCAGGAGACTAGGAAATGGAGTGGGAGGTGTGACTGTAGGATCAAGTTAGGACGAACTAAGACAACAGACTCAGGGGCAGAAAGGGCAAATGCAGAAAAACAAAGCAAAACAACCTCTCCCACCCCCAAGACCCCCAAACCCCATGACAGCATTTCTCTTTGGGATAGATTTGGGATTTAAGGGGGACAAATGTTTCAGGCATTAAACGAACATACCTTCACCACATTCTCAAGGACCTTGCTACTTCAGAAGTTTCTCTGTGTGCAATTATTAACCATTCCTGTTTGGCTTGAATTGATAAGACAATATGGGCCAGGCCATGTGGTGGTACAGTGGTAGCACTCGGGAGGGAGGTAGAGGCAGGCAGATTCCTGAGTTCCATGCCAGCCTGGTCTACCCAGTGAGTTCCAAGATAGCCACCACTACGCAGAGAAACCTTGTCTCAGGTGGAAAAAAGAAGACAATATGGAATGTGAGCTTTAATCAAGTATGGAGGTGTGGAGTACATAAGAGCCAAGCAGGTCTATGTGTTGGGGTCAAAGTACTGAGTCTCAGTGAGCATGGATGGGGAGAGATTTCACACTGGCTAGTTTTTATGTCAACTTGACACAAGCTGGGATCACCTGGGAAGAAGGAATATTAATCGAGAGAAGGTTTCCATAGGATTGCTCTGTGGGTGAGTCTGTAGGCCACTTTCTTGACTAAAGATTGATGCAGGCAGCCCCATCTCACAAGGGCGTGGCACTACCCTTGGGTTGGTGGACCTGGGTGCTATAAGAATGCAGGTTGAGCAAGCCATGAGGAGCAAGCCAGTAAACAGCACCCCTCTAAGGCTTCGGCATGGGTTCTTCCTGCCTTCAGATTCCTGCCTTGAGTTCCTGTCCATTTTCTTGGATGATGGAATACAAATTGAGGAAATGAACTCTTTCCTCCCCAACTTGATTTTGGTCGTGGAGTTTCATCACAACAATAGACACTCTAAACTAAGACTGGCTGTTAAATGTATGCCTAGGGAGAAAGTGCTCTGGGTACCAGTAAGGAAGAGGGAGCTCAAGGGAGGGTGGTGGACCTAGGCAGGACTTACAGGGGGATGTAGCTCTGGAGAGGCGAATTTAGAAAACACATGTCTTTAAAGACAGATGATGTACTTCGCCAGCCTGGAAACTTGGAATTCTATAAATATGCAAATGAGGACCCAGATCCAGGAAGGATCTAATAACCCTGGGCTCTATCCCAGAACTCTGGCAACCTTGTGAGAACCTGAAGGGGGAAAGTGCTGGACAAGTCTGTGCAAGATGACAGCTACAATGGAGGGGCAAGGCTCAGATTAGGGGCTAGCCTGTCTGGGCCCGCAGACCAGTGTAACCACTCTCTAGTCGAGTGACTTGGTTCTGTGTAACCTTGTTAGTGGGACACATCAGGACCATATCGCTTGCTCTTATTTGACCTAAAGCTACATAATAATTCTGCAATATGGAGCACATGATGGATGAGGATAGAAAAGGAAAAAAAAATCGGGAGCATGTGGACTGAGCTTCATTCTAGCCCCAGTGCTGGGAATTCATGGCTCCAAGCTTCATGCCTTTTTTCCATGTTTTAAAACAAAGAGGCATATGCATCTGTGAAGTGGTAGCTGGAGGTCTTTTGAGACTCATCACCATTCTAGGATGAGCGATAGCTTTCCACTGATGGGTAGCATCATCTCCACCTCCATTTTACAACCACCACAACTTTCTCCAAGATGTCTTTTTTTTTATTTATTTAATCATTATTCTTTCTCTCCTAGTGGATTACCACAGCACTTTGGAATAAAAAGGACTTCTTCAATAATGTCATGCATCACAGCTGTGTGGCCATAGGCAACTCACTTCACTTCTATGAGATTAGCTTTCCTCATCTCAAAGATAAGTTTCTGGCCAAAATATAAAGGGAGCGCTCAGGGCAGTGTGCCTCATGAATGGAGATCTCAATGAACAGTGCCGGTCTCCAATGGACTCTCTAGGCAATATTCTATTACTTAAAGATGAATGCCCACCACGCTTTCTTCCACAAAACTGAATTTTCAGGTTGAATGTCATTGTTCAAAAGGTTGATGACAAAATGAGGCCCTCTAGTGATGTGGGCTCTGACATCTAGCAAGGGTAAAGCTGTCTGGACACAGATTGGGAATCTGTCCCTGTGTCTAGATGGGTCATCTTCTTGGGCCACTGCCAGCCATTTGGTTACACTGAGTTGACCCGGTATGAGACAAGGGCTTTGACACAGATTGTCTTATGGAAAAACAAACTCTCTGTTCTTTGTGTGGGAAACAAAATCACATCATGTGTGAGGCAACATCCTGGGATCCCAACTTTGTCTTGCCTGTTCCTGGTCCTTTGACAATCTACTTCAGAAAATGGAAATTCAATTGCTCCATTAAATTTCCAAATGCCACATTTACAAAACAAAAGAGACAGTCAAAACAAAAACTTTCCAGGCTGAAAGGGATAAATCCAAAACCAAAAGAGTGGATTATGATGTTTTCCAGAAACAATTAGACTTGAGTTTTCAGAACAAGAAATGCTATCATCGCAGATGTCTTAGAACTAAAAGACTTTCTGTTAAACTCTTCAGAAAAGAACAAAGCCACAGAGCTTGAAGTGTGGACACATGGTGGTTACTGCTACTTCACAGATTACTTAGATCTATCAACCAGATGAAAGAGGTGGGGGAATTATTCTTTCTGCTTAATTGGTAACAAAACTGAAACACAGCGAGATTGGTAGCATGGCTGGTAAGA
Organism: Pachyuromys duprasi; assembly: GCA_028658305.1. Classification (NCBI taxonomy): domain Eukaryota; kingdom Metazoa; phylum Chordata; class Mammalia; order Rodentia; family Muridae; genus Pachyuromys; species Pachyuromys duprasi. The sequence continues at coordinate 40,440,578 of CM053752.1, forward strand.
GGGAGCCAGAACTCTAACCATGTTTTTAACCACCATCTGTTCTGTCTCTAAGGATCCAGTTTCATCTCTGTTGCTGTCATAAAACAATGAATAAAAGCAGCTTAGGGGAAGGAAAGGTTGATTTCAGCTTATAGCCCATCATTGAGAAAAGTCAGTGCAGGAACTCAATCAGAATCAGAAACCATGGTGGAATTCTGCCTGCTGGCTTGCTCTCAGGCGCATGCTTAGATGCTTTTCTTATATAATCCAGCACCAGAGACTGGTGCTGCCCACAGCGGGCTGCGTCCTCCTATGTCAATTGACAATTAAGACTCGCCCCCCACAGACATGCCCACAGGCCAATCTGATCTGGGCAGTCCCTCCCTTGAGACCCCTTTCTTCAAGTGAGTTTAGGCTATGTCAAGTTGATAGTTAAAGAAAACTAGGATAAAGATGTTTCACTGCCCAGTGCTAGAAATAGTTTGGGCTGCTCTTCAAACACATCACCTGCACTGACCTATATTCTCAAGGACATTCCCTACTTGGTCATGGTGGATGATATCTTTTATGTGCTCTTGGATTCGGTTTGCAATTATTTTATTGAGTATTTTTGCATCAATGTTCATAAGAGAGATAGGTCTGAAGTTTTCTTTTTTGTTGGATCTTTGTGT